>OX327006.1:30802640-32002640 GCA_946800695.1 Geum urbanum
AGCGGTATGGACAAGTACAACAACCTGATTGCATTGCAACAGACTCCGTTGTACGACGGTTGTAGTAAGACTGTTCTTGAAAGTGTGATGGGAGTGATGCAGCTCAAAATGGAGAACAAAATGTCTGTCAAAGCTGTTGATTCTTGGTTGAAGTGGACTGCTTCGCTACTGCCACCCGGTCATCGTCTTCCTACCACTCATCATAAGGTGCGACATATCCTGAAAGATCTTGGGCTTTCCTACATCAAAATCCATGCATGCAGATATGATTGTATTCTCTTCTGGGGAAAAGATCTCGAAGACCTTGAAACCTGCCCGGTATGTTTTACAGAAAGGTATAAGTTGACTCCTGCAGGCAACAAGAAAGCTGTGAAGATACTTCGATATTTCCCGCTTATTGATAGGCTGGAGCGGTTGTTCATGTGTGCTTTCACGGCCGAGGCAATGAGATGGTGGGCTGAGAGGAACTTGCCTGACGATGACACCCTTATACACCCTTCCGACGGAGAGGCTTGGAAGCACATGGTCAGGGAGTTTGATCATTTTACAGCAGAGGTCCGAAATGTTTGGCTAGGGCTCTCATCTGACGGATTCAACCCTTTTGGCAACATGAGTCTTCAATACAGTATATGGCCAGTTATTTTGGTACCGTACAACCTTCCACCATGGATGTGCATGAAGAAGGATACAATATGCTCACTCTGTTAATTCCGGGGCCGGGTTATCCAGGAAAGTGTCTCGATGTGTATTTGAGGCCTTTGATTGAGGAGCTTAAGTACCTGAGTGAGTGTGGCCACCCCACTTACGATAGGTTCAAAAAGGAGATGTTCCAGATGCATGCCATGCTTGTTGGCACCATCAGTGATTTTCCTGCCCGCGGTATGTTGTCGGGCAACGTTACCAGGGGTTACAGGGCTTGTTCAGAGTGCATGACGGTTGATTGTTGCAGTCCTCATTGCAGTAAAATTGTTCAGATGCGTCATCGTTGTTGGCTTCCATATGATCACCCATTTAGGCAGGATCCAGACGCGTTTGATGGGACTGTGGAAACAGGTGTGGCACCCAGGCGATGGACAAGGGAAGAAATTTTGGAAGTGTTGAATGAATATGATTTTGGTCAGCTGAGCAATCATCCTGACATAGTGGCGTCAATTCCAGACAAGCCCGAAAGGTATAAGTTTTGGACACACAAAAGCATATTCTGGGAACTCCCCTACTGGCCCAGGTTGCTTATCAGACATTACATAGATGTCATGCACATAGAGAAGAATGTGTGTGAAAGTGTGGTGGGCACAGTTCTTAACTTGGAGGGGAAAACAAAAGACATCCCTAAGGCACGTATTGATCTGAAAGCTATGGGACTGCGGAAACATTTGTGGTTACAAGATGGTAAGAGAAAAATGCCGCAAGCTCCTTATACCGTCAAGCCGAAGCATAAGCATGAAATTTTTCGGTGGCTGAGTAATGTCAGGTAAATATTCTTATATATGACTATGCAGTACGGAAATTGGTTTGCCTTTAATTTTTACCGGATTATGGTGATATGCGATAAATATAATTGTTGCCTATGGCTATATATATATATATATACATGCAGGTATCCTTATGGCTATGCAGGAAATATAAGCAAGTGTGTTAACTACCGGGACAATAAGATGTACGGATTAAAGAGTCATGACTGCCATGTACTGCTTCAACGCCTTTTCCCTATTTTCATTCGAGGGTACCTGCCCAAGGAGGTGGTGGAGCCGTTGGTGGCCTTGTCAAGATTCTTTCAGAAGTTATGCACCAGGGAAGTTAAAAAATCAGATCTCAGGGAGATGCAAGATGACATCATTTTTATCATGTGCAAGCTTGAGAGGATATTTCCCCCAAATTTTTTCGACATCATGCCTCACCTCACGATCCATCTTCCAGAACAATTGTTGCTTGCCGGTCCCGTACACTACACTTGGATGTATCCACTACAAGAAAACAGCACTTAGACCACGGAAACACTAATCCTCCGTCGTCCAAGTGACACTTAGACGACGGAGAAGACTCCGTCGTCCAAGTACCACCTGGACGACGGAGAATACCATCTCCGTCGTCCAGGTGATCACCTGGAGGACGGAGAAGACTCCGAGGTCCAGGTGGTCACTTGGACGACGGAGATGGTATTCTCCGTCGTCCAGGTAGACACCTGGACCTCGGAGTCTTCTCCGTCCTCCAGGTGATCACCTGGACGACGGAGATGGTATTCTCCGTCGTCCAGGTGATTCCCTGGAGGACGGACCGACACGCCGTCGTCCGAGTTCACAAAACGTACTTCCACTTAGACGACGTACCGACACCTCCGTCGTCTAAGTGAAGCATTATATAAGGCAGTGACGTACTGATCGAATTCATTCCTAGCTAGCCTCGATCTCTTCATGATCGATTCCATTTGAAGAATAATTGAAGGAGAAGGGAGAAGGAGAAGCTAGCTAGCTAGGGAGCTCGATCGAGCTAGGTAGCTAGAAGCTAGCTAGGCCGAGAAGAATCAGGATCGATAAGGCCGGGATCTCCGCTGACACGCTAGTTAGCTTAATTAACGTAAAGATATCGAGAAGGCCAGCAGGTACGTACGTACGCAGTTAAAATTTGCTTAATTAATATGTATTTAGTGAAAACGTACGTACATATATATATACATGCAAGGATGTTAGCTGATGTTAGCTATATATATATATATATGTACAGATCGATTAAATTACGTACATACGTACGTAATTGATGGATCGATATGTAGATCGAGTACGTATAATTAAGGGTAAATTAATGGACAAATATATATATATGTAATAATTAATTAAGTATAATATTTTGTAGCAGTATGGACAAGAGTTGGATGAAGTTGAAGAATAGATGTGATGTCCGGTATATGGATGGAATTAGCGAATTTGTGAATTTTGCGATAGAACATGGTCAGGGAAAGAAACGTTTCAGGTGTCCGTGTCAGAAATGTCTTAATTGTCAGTATGCGGAGGTTAATGTTATGGTGCAACACTTGTACGAAAATGGTATGATGTGGAGTTACACTACATGGAGCGAGCATGGTGAAGCAGTAGAGTTCAGCGCATCAGACTTCAGCTCAGGGTACAGTTACCATGGTGCCTCATCCAGCGGCAGTGGTGCTGGACCCCCAGCTTGCAACCCAACTGCAGATTTGGTCCATGATGCGTTTCCGGGATGTAGTCATGGCGGACACCAACACCAAGACGGAGGTTACAGTACCACCAATGAGCATGATGACACATTCCCCGCAGCTAGCTTGGCCACTGACACCAGTGAGATGGAAAAGTACAACCGGATGCTACTTGAAGCGCAGACCCCGGTGTTCCCTGGATGTCGAGAGAATGTGTTGCAATATGTGATGGAGCAAATGAAGATAAAAGTGAAGCACAAAATGTCAGTGAGTGCTTTTGACGAAATTCAGGAGCAAATATGTAAGTTGCTTCCTGATGATCACAATCTTCCTAAATCTCATTATAAGGTTAGAAATATCCTGAGCAGCCTCGGCCTAAAGTACAGGATAATTGACGCATGTCCGAATGATTGTGTGCTATTTTACAAAGAGTATAAATAGTTGGACTATTGTCCCGTATGTGGCCAGTGCAGATTCCAGTTGAATAGGAAGAGTTCGAAAAAGAGAATTCCTGTGAAAGTTGTTCGATATTTTCCCTTGATTCCCAGATTGCAGCGCCTGTACATGTCGCTACACACAGCAGAGGCGATGCGATGGTACGCAGAAAAGCGAATAGATGACGATGTCCTGCGACACGCCGCGGATGGGGAGGGTTTCAAACATTTCGACAGAGAATTTGGAGACTTTGCTTCAGAGGTTAGAAATGTTAGACTCGGCCTATCTACAGACGGATTCAATCCTTGGGGAAGTAATAGCTCCGCCGTCAGCACTTGGCCAGTTATTCTGATGCCGTACAACTTGCCTCCGTGGATGTGCATGAACAAGGAATTTAATTTCCTTACCGTACTAATTCCAGGTCCTAAATCTCCATCGAAGTGCTTAGATGTCTACCTCAGACCTTTGATCGACGAGCTGAAACTGTTGTGGGAAAATGGAGTCCCAACTTATGACAAATTCACTGACACGATGTTCACGATGAGGGCTGCGGTAATGTGGACGATCAGCGATTTTCCAGCTTATGGGATGTTGGCAGCCTGCAGGACAAAAGGATATAATGGATGTCCTATATGTTTGGACGACGTGAACTCTAGTTGGCACGCGGGGAAGGTGTGTTACTTGGGTCACCGTAGATGGCTTCCTCACGACCACCCGTGGCGACAGGATGAAGCTCATTTCGACGGTACGGTAGAGAACAATCCTAAACCCCGTAGTTGGTCGGGCGAAGAGATTTTAGAGAGGTTGAGCTATTTCGACTTTGGTGTGTTGAGCAATGACGCGGATGTAAAGAAATGCAATCCAATTCCTCCACATGATCTGAGCTATTGGGATCACAAGAGTATATTCTTTGAACTCCCTTACTGGTCGAAGTTGAAGCTGAGGAACAACTTGGACGCGATGCACATAGAAAAGAATGTGTGCGACAGCGTGGTGGGAACAATTCTCGGTATTAAGTTCAAGACTAAAGATACTCCCAAAGCGCGCAAAGATTTGGAATCAATGAATCTACGTCGTCCCTTGTGGTTGAGGAGGGATAGGAAAGGAGTGTACAACAAGATGCCAGATGCACCTTACACAGTGAAGCCGACGCTTAGACGTTCTGTATTTCACTGGTTTAAGGGCGTTCGTTATCCGGCTACGTATGCAGCTACTATAACTGGAGCAGTGGACGAGGTGCAACACAAGTTTGTTGGTCTAAAGACACATGACTATCACGTTATGCTGCAACGTCTGATTCCAGTGGTAATTCGACCATACTTGCCTCGGGACGTCGTAGAACCAATAGTAGCATTGTGCAGGTGGTGGCAGAGGTTATGCGCCAGAGAATTAAAGAAGTCAGATGTGGTGGAATTGCAACAACAAATTGTGCACATCATTTGCAAACTAGAGAGGATTTTCCCCCCTGCTTTCTTTGACATCATGATTCACCTAATGATCCACCTGCCCGAGCAGGTGCTCATTTCTGGTCCGGTCCAGTACACTTGGATGTATCCTCAAGAAAGGTACGTACAACTAATTAATTAATTTGTTCCACTGGAGATTATATATATACTAGCCAGCTAGCTATATGTACTTATGTAATGTGTACGTTTGATTTTGTAGACAGCTTGGACAGTATAAGTCATTCGTCAAAAACAGGTCGGCCCCGGATGGCTCCATAGCAGAGACATACCTAATGCATGAGTGTGTTACTTACTGCAACAGGTACCTCAAAGATCCACCCCCTCCCAGCACTGCCTCCGATCGCAGTGCCCGCATCAATCTTTCTGTCGTCACCAATGTCGTCCGACCGTTTAGAGGAGTATTAAAGGAATCGTTAACACGGGAAGAACTTATTGAGGCACATTGGGTAGTGTTGCGAGACTGTGATGAAGTTGAGCCGTACATGATGTCATACAGGGAGAGGCTTCAGGCGTTAAATCAAAACAAGAGTTCGGCGTGGATTGAGAAAATGGTTAAGAAGAAGTTTCCTGATTATTTCTTCCAATGGGTACGTACGTACGACTCGGTATTAATTATTTAAATACATATTGCTCATGTTTGTAGAAAGTAAACCATTATATTAATTTGGCCTTTTTCGCAGATGATTGATATGCAAAAATCTGATAACCACGGAGGGTGGTGGTCATGGCCAAAGCACTTGCTAGCAGGGAAGCCGGTTAAACACTATATTTATCCCGGATGTTTTGTGAACGGTGTAAAGTTCCATTCATTAGCCCGAGACGAAGGAAGAAGAACACAAAACAGTGGGGTAGCCGTTGGGAAAGACAATGATCTATATTACGGGGCTATTGTATACGTGGTTCAGCTATGTTACGGGAATGATGTCAACGTTTTCCTATTCAAGTGCAGATGGTTCAAGCGTACAAAGGAAGACCTGGGACTATTATCTGTCGATACAAACTCGCACTGGTATGAGGATAAGCCTTTCGCTCTCGCCACCTTAGTTCGGCAGGTGTTCTATCTCGACGATCCGAAAGCCGGTGAAGGGTGGAAAATAGTGAACCATATCTCTCACCGAGGAATATGGAATACAGAGACAATTGAAGGGACACCGGCGACGACTGAAGATGCTGCTGAACCAGAAAGAGACATTCCTGCCTATCAAGAGCCTAATATTTCTATGGTCCGCTCCGATATAATGGACCTGGTTCAAGATGGTGAACGGTTACCCATGCCTGATGGTTGTACAGATCTAACTAAAGATGAGATTATCCATGAGGTAGATGAAGAAGACGAGCAGGAAGAGGACGCGGACGAGGACTCAGGTTATTCGTCGGACGATGTTGAGTACGATGACGAGGATGAGCCGTCGACTAACGGGGATGAGGACGATGATGATTATGACGAAGAGTACGGTCATACGACGAGGGAGATTAATTGGTAATTAATTACTGTAATTATTGTAATATATATATATATGATCGATGCTGGTTTACGGTAAGAAATTAATCCGAATTATATATCCTGGACAACGGAGAAATTAATTGCAGATTCACCTTTGGCGCCAAATCTCAATCTCATATAAAACCCTAGCTAAATCTTGGACCCTAAATCTAGCAGTTCGGATCGATCGATCAGTTTTTTAATTATATTTTTGAATCAGAATAATTGAACGCACACACAAATGACCGGGGACGACATAAACCGTAAACCCTAAGGCCCTAACCCCTGAATTCGGGGTTTTTACACCTGGACGACGGAGATGGTCATTCTCCGTCGTCCAAGTGAAACCCTAAACCCTAAACAGTAAGGCCCTAACCCCTGAATTCAGGGTCTATACACCTGGACGACGGAAACACTCATTTCCGACGTCCAGGTTCTGACTTGGACGACGGGAATGAAGTTATCCGTCGTCCAGGTTCTGACTTGGACGACGGAAATGAGTGTTTCCGTCGTCCAGGTGCAGATATCGTAATTTTTTCTAAGACAACGACCATCTAGACCTTCTTCCAATGCAAAGTCTTTTCATCAAGACTTTAGAGTAAACAATTCTTGGTGTGTGAGCTTTGACGGTTCGAAAATCGGAGTTACGAAATGCCTAGTATCCACGTTTCCGGTTTGTGAAATTATCGGTTTTGCGGTTGACTGTGCCGATCAAACCCTTCCCGAACTTATTATTTTATGATCCTTTGAAGACAATTATATATTATGTTACGACGAACATATCCAACGGTTGTTTTGTCCAAATTCAATTTCGTTAATACTCTGCTGCAAATGAGCGTCTACTCATGAACACTTAAGTCGTAAAGATTAGTCGATACTTAACATGTTTCAATACGTAAAATTAATCGTCGGTTCAAATTTAACTGTTTATATACACGATGCGTTCATCGATATTGTACAACTATTTCACTCGAATGACAGATCGCTAAATTCCTAGCGAATTATTTTTTAAATTTTTTTTTACGTAATTTGAACCTGGACGACGGATATGGTCATTTTCCGTCGTCCAGGTGTTCACCTAGACGACGGATAATGACCATATCCGTCGTCCAGGCTCAAAAACCATGGCGGTTCAAATTTATTTTTGTTCATTTTTTTCATGTAATTTTCACCTGGACGACGGAAACTTACCATCTCCGTCGTCCAAGTCCAAAATTATGGCGGTTCAATTTACCGCTTCCGTTTTCGGCACCGCTTGAATTTTCACTTAGACGACGGAGAATTCATTCTCCGTCGTCTAAGTCCAAATTCATGGCGGTTCAAAACGTCCCGCCGATTAATTACGCGCCGATTGAAAATTTTTAAACCGCCACCTAGACGACGGAAAACACTGTTTCCGTCGTCCAGGTGAACTTAGACGACAGAGAATAGTTCTCCGTCGTCTAAGTGAAACTCTATAAATAGAGTTGCACCCCCCCCCCTCATTTTCTCATCATTCCATCTCCTCCTCTCCCTCTCCTCTCCTCTCCTCTCCTCCGGCGATCCTCCTCCGGCGACGCTCCGACGACATTTTTTCCGGCGTGGTTCCTCCTCTCCGACGACTAAACTCCGGCGAAATTCCCGTAAACTCCGCTTCGGTACATTTCTATTTTTCCCTTATTTAAATAATTTTCATTTTATTAATTAATTAAATTCTAAATATAATTAATTAGTAGAAATTAATTTAGTAATTAATTTTAAATATTTAATAAATGATTAATTGTTGTTATTTATTAATTAAATCATAGTTATTGTTATTGTTTCCTAATTAAATGAATAATTGTAAATTTGTTGTTATTAAATAAATAAATAAATAATTATTGTTATTAATTAATTAAATAAATAATTATTGTTATTAATTAATTAAATGGTTAATTATTGCATGCTAAATGGAAAATAAATTATTGCATGTAATTACGTGTATTTTTTAGTAAATAAATTAGTAGTACGTACGTGTTCGATTTAAATTTAGTACATAGGCTTGGTGTAATTAAGTCGCACTCTTTGGAATAGATGGCGCCTCTTTTCCTTGCTTATCTCCTTAACCCCTCGTGATGTGTGGATTTCATCACCGCACACCATAACCTAAGTGAAGTTATGGACACGAGGTTGAGGGCGGAGTTTGCAAAGGACTTGAGGGAGTGTAAATTTTCGAAAAATTGGCCGAATGTCGGACATGGTGTCTAGAAACGGGTTATGACTGGTGACAGGATTTGGACTAAGAAAGACTTTTGTCGAAATTAGTCCTGCCTCTCGCGTTATCTCTATCCCTAACTGGCCATGTTTTTCGATTTAACCAAGGCTGATTAATTGAAAATTTACACTTTATCGCGCGGGTCGCACGTCCATTGAACGACCGAAAATGCCAAGCTAGTGTACTCTATTTAAATCTTAAACGTACTTAATTAATTAGCGTTAATTTTTAAGTTGTAATTATTATGGTAAGTAGGTATTTTAACACCGTACTCTTAGGTTTAAATGGCTCCGCCAAAGATCACATCCGGCAAGAAGAAAGCCCAACTGGAGGCTGAAGATGAGATGCTCCGAATGTTGGCGGCCCAAGTCGGTTGGGTTCAACAGGAGGGCAACGACGCTCTCAATCCGGACGGATCATCTGGTCCGTCCGTAGAGCCCTCTGGGGAAATTCCCGCTCCCCCATTCATCTCGAGCGGTGATGACGTCGACCCCTTCCAATCTCCGACGCCCGGTACCCATTCAACGGGAAGGACTCAGGCGTCCTCCACCGCCGAATCAATCATGTACAGCGCCCGCCGTAGGCAAAGGAGGGCCCCCACTGACCCGGAACCGAAAAGGACTCGGAGTCTCGTTAATGGGGAAAGCGGAGCGTATTTGCAAGGCGACCGGTAAAAAGATCGACTTGCCGTACGACGAATTCACCGGTGGCCCTCCCACAGCTCAACTAGCAAGTCTCTCGGCGCATGGGATAGGGTCAATCATCCGTAACCGGGTTCGTATCACTGCCCCTACTTGGAAGGAGGCGCCGGATCATGAGAAGGCGAAAGTCTTCAAAGATCTTTCGGTACGTAATACGTTAAATTTAGTTATTATATAATATTGTTAATCTCGGTTCAAAATTTCATAATATATACGATTATAATTTTCTATTTATTTTTCATAGGAACAATTTGACGTGGATCCGACACCGGCTATGTTGAGGCATATCAATCAAACCGCCAACTCCATCTACAAAGATTGGAAGTACAGGCTCCATAAGTACTTCAAAGATGTCGGTCCCGTGCCTCCCCCGGTAGAGCTGCAAGGGGAGAGAGAATATGAGTGGGAGTGGTTGTGTAACCACTTTGCCGATGACCAATTTAAGGTATTAATTTAATTTTTTTATTTCAATTAAAATAATTGAATTATTTAAATTGTAGTTATTCATTTTTTAATGATTTAATTATCTTGTGTAACAGAAATTCTCCGGTGTCAACAAAGCCAACCGGGGGAAGAAGGAGAAACACCATACTACCGGCGCCAAGCAGTTCATTCAAATTGCCAAGGAGCACAAGGATAAGGGTTCCAAACACCCTTTTATTGATGCAAGCGTAAGCGCGTACGTGACGCCAGGGCTCGATAATGAAGCGAGTCAATGTGGGGTAAGTGATATATATATATGTGCTTTTAATTATAGTAATTATTATTTAAATATGATTACAAAATTATAATAAATTAATTATAATTTTGTAGGCAAGGGCGATAGAGCGTGCGCATGAAGAGTTGGCCAACACTCAGCTTGCGTTCCCAGATGTGCCGCCGGAAGACCTGCCTCCTCTATCCTTAGAGAGCCAAATTGCAATCGCGGATGAGGTCTACGGTCGTAGAGCTGGCAAGGAGGTTAGGCACTTTGGGCCTAGGGTGGTACGAGATTTGTCGACGACCTCCGGCTCATCATCTACGGGAGGTTCGAGGCAGCGGAGAATGAGTCAGGCTGCGGCCGTCGAAGCAGCCATTCAAGAGGCTCGACTGGCACGAGAGAAGAATCGACGGACACAAGAGCAGAATGAGTCAATGCGGCAAAGACTTGACGAACAACAAGCACAAATAGCCCAACTCATCGCGCTCATGAACCAAAATCGAGAAGTATGTCAACCTCCTCCGAACCCACACCCCGACGACAACGACCCGGCTGGAGGCGGAGGACTCGGCCCCGCATCTGCTCCTCCAGTGTATTAGCTAGCACGTAGTATATTATCTCGTTTCTTTACGCATTCCGAACAATATTTTAATTTTTAATTTATGGGTTTTTTCGTATGTACAAATTAATTAATTTACTTTGATTATTTAATAACTATATATATAAGTTATTAATTTTAATATTCAAAATTTAGTTTATTTATTTAATATTAGCATTTTTCATTATTTAAATTAAAATAATAATAAATTAAATTAATAATATTTAATTTCAATTTATTTTTTTTTAAAAATAAAATATTCACTTGGACGACGGAGACTTAGTGTTTCCGTCGTCCAGGTGAGCACCTGGGCCACGGACACACGAGCAATGTCCGTGGCCCAGGTGTTCACCTGGACGACGGAAACACTAAGTCTCCGTCGTCCAAGTGAACACCTGGGCCACGGATAATGGTAGCAGTGTCCGTGGCCCAGGTGTTCACCTGGACGACGGAGACTTAGTGTTTCCGTCGTCCAGGTGAACACCTGGGCCACGGACATTGCTCGTGTGTCCGTGGCCCAGGTGCTCACCTGGACGACGGAAACACTAAGTCTCCGTCATCCAGGTGAACACCTGGGCCACGGATAATGGTAGCAGTGTCCGTGGCCCAGGTTCTCACCTGGACGACGGAGAATTAGTGTTTCCGTCGTCCAGGTGAGAACCTGAGCCACGGATAATTTCCGAGGTCCAAGTTCACTTGGACGACGGAAACACTAATTCTCCGTCGTCCAGGTTCTTGGACGACAGCACTTGGAGCACGGACCTTTGACGACGGAGTGTCCGTCGTCCAAGTACTTAGACGACGGAAAACTGCACTTAGACGACGGAAATGGTCCGTGGTCTAAGTGCAGTTTTCTTGTAGTGATCCCATGGAAAGGTACATTTGGTTTGCCTCTGTTTTTATATGTAAAGTCTTAGTTTTACCCCTTTTAACATGCACTTGTTAACTTGTAGACAATTGGGAGCCTACAAGGACTATGTGAAGAATAAATATGCACCTGAAGGGTGTATCGCTGAAGCATATGTTGCGCACGAGTGTGTCACGTACACCAAAGTGTATTTGGGAGCGCTTGAGGACCCCCAACAATAGATGCCGATAGATGAACCTCAGTTCAACCTTTCTATCATCTCCAATGACGTTGTAGTACAGGGAAGCTTGCCAAAGTCGTACAAGTTGGATGAAAATGAGGTAGTCATTGCCCACTGGTCGGTACTGATTAACTGTGAAGAAGTACAATATTGGAAAAACTATCATCTTCACTGCCCTGCTATTGCCGAAAATGTTGATTACCACAACAGGACGTTTGCAAACTACTTTGGTCCATGGGTAAGGGTATATGTGTATATGTCTTTTTTTTATTGCCATTTTCCTTATATAGCATGTGTGTACGTACGTGGTTTTGTGGTTTCTATGTTCATAATGTCTTGTGTGGTTTCTTATCGTTTTCAGATGAACCATGTAGCAGATGATGGTTACCTAGAGTGGTCAAACGAATTGAGGGTCCTTGCGATGAAACCGATAGCTTCAAAAGTTTACTCGATGTGTCAGGTCAATGGCGTGAAATTTATATGTGAAAATAGAGACGACCGACTGAAAACACAGAATTGTGGGGTGATGGTCCATGGTGGGCAGGATGGCGTTGACTATTACGGTGTCCTTCATTCAGTTGTTGAACTAATTTATGGGAACCGCATGAAAGTGCACTTGTTCAAGTGTAGATGGTTTGATACTAGCCTCGAGAACATAAGGACCGATCAGCACGGAATATTTTCGGTGAATACTGCTACTACTTGGTATGAAGAAGACCCTTTCGTTCTTGCCTCATCAGTAAAACAAGTGTTTTACCTGGACGATCTTCTTAACAAAGTCCCGTGGAAGGTGGTTAACCATGTTGCTCATAGAAACATATACAGTGCTGCCACACTTGGTGATACCGCAGATGATGAGGAAGTTACTGCATACCAAGAGCCGAACGCTTTTGACATTCCGGAATCATCTACGATTCGCCTTAATAATGTGAGATCTGGGAGTGTGGTTCGAATTACTGGAGCAGAACTTCTCGATGTTAATCCATATGAAGTTGACGCTGATTCAGATGACGAGGAGAGGCACATATTGCCAGAGGTTACCTATGAAACCGAGTCAGACTCAAGTGATGACGATGATTACGATTATCATCCTTAGTACGTTAATGATGTAGTCGGAAATTGTTGTCGGAAATATGATGTAGTCGGAAAATGTAGTCGAAAGTGTAGACGGAAATTGTAGTCGTTAATCGTACGTAGACGGAAATTGATAATCGAAATTGTAGTCGGAAAATGTAGCCGGAAATCGTAGACGGAAATTGTAGTCGTTAATCGTAGACGGAAATTGATAATGGAAATTGTAGTCGGAAAATGTACGTAGCCGGATATCGTAGACGGAAATTGTAGTCGTTAATCGTACGTATACGAAAATTGATAATCGAAATTGTAGTCGGAAAATGTAGTCGTTAATCGTACGTATACGGAAATTGATAATCGAAATTGTAGTCGGAAAATGTAGCCGGAAATCGTAGACGGAAAATGTTGTCGGATATTCTTCGGTAAATAATGACATTACCAACGAGTTATAAGCAACTCGTTGGTAATGACATTACCAACGAGATAACTCGTCGTTGGTAATGTCATTACCAACGAGTTGCTTATAACTCATTGGTAATGTCATTACCAACGAGTTAACTCGTTGGTAATGTCATTACCAACGAGTTGAAGTCGTTGGTAATGACATTACCAACGAGTTATAAGCAACTCGCCGGCAATGTTTTCTGGTTAGAAACCCAGTCGAGCCCGAGCCTTTCATTTCTCCTCCTCTCCCTCTCCTCCTCCCTCTCCTCCTCCCAAATCGGTCCGGTGAGTTCAAAGTAGCTCACCTCCTCCTCCTCCTCTCCCACTCCTCCTCCTTATCCTCTACTCCTCCTCTCCCTCTCCTCCTCTCCACCGATCCCCTCTCCTCTCCTCCTCCGAAAATCTCCTCCTCCCCTCCTCCCCTCCTCTCCTCCCCTCACCATTGTAGTCGGCAAAGCATTGTAGGTGGAAATCCATGGCAGGTCCGATCCTCTCTCTCTCCCTCTCTCTCTCTCTCTCAATTTTTAATTATTTTTGTGTATGTGTATGTGTATGTGTAAATTAATTAGGGTGCTAAGTTGGAAATTAGGGTGATAAGTTCTAAATTTATATGCAATGGAAATATATGTGATGTATATATATATTTAGGTATGTGAAAATTAAGTGATGTATATATATGTGAAAATTATGTATATATGTGGTTTGGATGAATATGTGATGTATATATATGTGGAAATTAAACCTAATTAAGATGCATGATATATATATGTGTGAAAAATGTGGAAAATTAATTAGGGTTTGTGATTTGGATGAATATGTGAAAATTAAATTTAATTAAGATGCATGATGTGTATATATATACATCGAAAATGTATATATGTTAATTTAGGTGATATAGTTGTTAATTAATCGTATAAATGAAGGTGGAAATCGGGATCGGAACGGTTTAGAACCAGAACGGTTTTAAACCGGAACCGCGCGGAATCGGAACCCTTTGGAACCGGAACTGTTTGTAACCGGAACCGTTATGTTACAAACGTTTCCGGTTACAAACAGTTCCGGCTTCAAACGGTTCCGGTTCCAAACCGTTCCGGTTCCGATTTGTTATAGAACCGAAACGGTTTGGAACCGGAACCGTTTGGAACCAGAACTGTTTGTAACCTTTCCCGTTATGTTACAAACGGTTTCGGTTACAAACAGTTCTGGTTACAAACAGTTCCGGTTTCTAACGGTTCCGGTTCCAAACCATTCCGGTTCCGATCTGTTATTGAACCGAATCCATGACTATTACGGTGTCCAGGAGGTTTTGCGGCTAATTGGCTTCGGAGAGGTTCCCGAAATAGTGGAGGGAACAGTAGTCAAGCTTCCTCTTCGCCCGCAGTTAGCAACACGCCCAGTGGGCCAATGACGACTGCTCGCACGAGAGCCTTGCTAGAGGCGCGAGCTGAGGAGGAAGTTGCACGATCAAGAGCCGTGGAACCGGAAGTCGAGGCTCGAGCCTCAGTCTCTAGACGCTCAATCAGCAGACGTCCCTCCGGTGGCAGAGCCTCAGACGAGCGACAGTCAACGGGGGCATCAGAAACTCCCTCAATCTGAATGCCCCATATTCGGATGGTGCCTACTCCCGTTTCACGGGAATCATCTGAGGCATATGGTGGTGCTGGCGCCTCATCGTCCAGGCCTCGTCTATCTCCGCTGTCCGGTCTCTTCCTACCCGACGAGATTCCTGTCATCCCTGAATTCGATGATAGGGGGATGCCTGTTTATGTTGAAGGACGGCCGGAGTTCCTGACCGTGGAGGAAGCGTATAACTTCCTCCCGTTCGACCCCGTGTATCTTTGGAGTGTGAGGTGCACCAACCAACAAATGGACGATGCAGGTAAATTTTATTTAACATTAGATTGATTACTTAATTATTACTTAAGACTTGCGATAGGTTCAATTAATGATATCAATTTGTTGACATTGTATTATTAGGCAATTTCGTTAATGGGACTGGAAAACAGAAAGGGGCTAGAGGCACCTGCACCGGGAAGAGACTTGAGCAGGCCACCGGCGGAAGGAAAACGCCCATAAGGGCCAATGAAGATGGCGAGGTGATCGAGGCATTCGACACCACGCGCAAATATGTCAGCATGGCCGGTGCGATCGTGCGGGACAAGGTCCTAATGCTTTGGCCAGATTGGGAATCTGTGCCTATCTACGTGAAGATGCAAGTGCATAATGCACTCAGTGTGAGTAAAATCGTATTTTCATTACGTAAATTTTACATTTATTAATTAAGTCCACTTAAATATATAATTTTACCTTTTATATATTCATATTGCAGGTGTGGTTTGACGTGGATGAAGTTCTTATTCACACGTGGGTAGAGCGTCAACTACATATGAGGTGATGTGCTTCGACTTATTTGAATATATATCGAGTTAGATTTTTGTTTATCAAGTGTTTTAATATCTCTAACTTTTTTTCCTTGTTTTAATATAGGTATAAAGAGTGGAAGAACGAGCTTTCTTCCCATTACACTGTATACAAGGATCTAGGCCGAGGTTCTACCCCTAGCGAATTCCGGTTTAGGGAGTACGAGTGGCTGTGGCTGATAGCCCACTTCGAGCACCCCAAAGCTCGGGTATGCATCCTTAATATATCATACAAGCCTAATGTATCGTATCAGATTGAAATAGTTAGTTACTAATTTTTTTCCATATGTTTATCAAACAAGGCGATTTCGAAGACGAACCGGGCGAATAGATTGAAAAACACCAGGGCCCATCATGCAGGTTCACTCAACTACATGGGTTGGTCGACTAAGGCGCAGCAACAACAAGAAGTGAACCCCTTGGTGTATATTCATCAGAAGTTCTATCCGCAGTGCCCTGACGAAGCGGTAAGTCTTTCGCCTCTCCATGTGTTAATAATACAAACGTTTTCGATATTAATAGATTTTGTTAGTTAATACGTTGTTCATTTTCGCTTTTCAATTAGGCGAGAGTGGAGGAGGCGACCGCAGAAGTGACCATGAGTATAGCTCGGACTAACCATCCTGACTGCTCCAAGGAAGAAGTCACCCAGTATGCCTCTCAGATCGATCCGCTTGATCCCCCGATAGCGGCTCAGATCATGGCAAAAGCGTGCGGGACTGGAAAGAATACCTACTACTGTAGGGGAATGGGCTCGGCGGGCGAAGGAGTATTGAAAACCACTTCACAATACTCTACCGGGTCAAGAAGTTCAACTTCTAGTCGTAACCTCGCAGCGGAGCTTCATAGGACGCAGAGGGAGTTGGAGGAGCAAAAGAGGCAGATGGCCGAGTACCAAAACATGGTCCAGCAGCAGACACAGATGCAGGCTCAGATGTACACATGGATGCGGACGATGTACGAGGCTCAAACTACCGGACAACCGTTCCCCACACCTCCCCCGGTCCCGGTCCCTCCGTTCCCTAGCTATCCACCACCACCACCGCACTAGTCAACGCCAGAGCAAGACCAAGGAAGCCACCGGAATTCAAATGAGTACATGGATTACTTCGACCCTGACCCGCAAGTTCCTCGACCCTGACCTGTAGTTGTAGTTAATTTTCGTATCGTCGTTGCTATTTGTACTGTACGTTGGACATTTATGTGTATTGTTGAACTTGTATGATTGTACGGTTTATGTCTTTCAATGCAGGTTTTGGAATTGGGCCCAATCCAGAACCGCGTTTTTTTTTCAAAATTTTTCCAGACATTGCCGGCGACATGGACCTCAGTCGCCGGCAATGTCTGAGATTCCGGCCACGGCGGCGCTGCCATTGCCGGCGACGCCGTTTCCCGTCGCCGGCAATGTTAACACCGGCGGGGGATTTCCGGCGACGTCATTGCCGGCGACTTGTCGCCGGTAATGACAATTCCGGCGAAAAAAATAGACAAGGCCGGCGACGGGAGGTCGCCGGTAATGTCTCCATTTCTGGTAGTGTATATATATATATATCTAGCTATGAATTTTTAATTAATAAGATCAGGGGTATATATACATGCAGTTATAATTTTCAGGATGGACAAGAGTTGGATGTGTCTTCCAAGATGGGATGTAAGATATCACCGTGGAATTAGAAGTTTTGTGGAATATGTGAAGGTTAATTGTGGAGGGATGACAATTCATTATTGTCCGTGTATGAAATGTCAGTGTCGCAGCGAGCGATATTGTTTTCACATTGATAAAGTATTGGAGCACTTGAAGAAAAACGGGTTTTGGGATAAGTACACATGTTGGATTTATTACGGTGAGAGCTCATCAGTTGGTCAACATGATCACAGACAATTTTTTGAGAGTGACAGTACATCTAATGATCCAACAACAATGTTGATCATTTATATGTTTCCTCATGAGAGCGGTATATTTGCTCAAGCACCGGATATCCCTCCCGCCGTTGGAGACTTCCCTCATATTGAGCCAGTCCAGCAATTACATACAGCTGTCAACACTGCTAGTATGGATAAGTACAACAACCTCATTGCCTTCCAACAGACCCCGTTGTACAACGGGTGTAATAAGACTGTTCTTGAAAGTGTTATGGGAATGAAGCTCAAAGTGGAGAACAAAATGAGTGTAAAGGTTGTTGATGATTGGCTGAAGTGGTCTGGTTTGTTGTTGCCCCCCCCCCCCCCCCCCCCCCCCCGGTCATCATCTTCCTACTAGTCATCGTAAGGTGCGACAGATCCTGAAACATCTTGGCCTTTCCTACATCAAAATCCATGCTTGTAGATATGATTGTGTTCTCTTCTGGGGTGAAGATGCTTATGGGAATGATCTTGAATCCCTTGATGATTGCCCGGTATGTGGTACAGATAGGTATAAGTTGACTCCTGCCGGAAACAAGAAAGCTGTGAAGATACTTCGGTATTTTCCGCTGATAGATAGGCTAGAACGGTTGTTCATGTGTGCACACACGGCTGAAGCTATGAGATGGTGGGCCGAGAGAAATTTGCCCGACGGTGATACGCTTATACACCCTGCTGATGGAGAGGCTTGGAAGCACATGGTGAAGGAGTTTTCTTATTTTGCATCAGAGATTCGAAATGTTTGGCTGGGGCTTTCATCTGACGGATTCAACCCTTTTGGCAACATGAGTCTTCAATATAGTATATGGCCAGTTATTTTGGTACTGTACAACCTTCCTCCATGGATGTGCATAAAGAAAGAATACAATATGCTCACTATAATAATTCCAGGGCCGGGTTATCCAGGAAAGTGTCTCGATGTGTATTTGAGACCCTTGATTGCGGAGCTTAAGTACTTGAGTGAGCATGGTCATCCCACTTATGACAAGTTCAAAAATGAGATGTTCCAGATGCATGCTATGCTTGTTGGCACCATTAGCGATTTTCCTACATGCGTGATGTTGTCGGGCAACGTTACCAGGGGATACAGGGCTTGTCCAGAGTGCATGACTGTTGAGTGTTGCAGACCTCATTGCAGGAAGATTGTACAGATGCGTCATCGTTGTTGGCTTCCATATGATCACCCATTTCAGGAGGATGTGGAGGCATTTGATGGGACTGTGGAAACAGGTGAGCAGCCGAGGAGATGGACGGGGGATGAAATATTGGAAGTGCTAAATGAATACGATTTTGGGCAACTCAGCAATCATCCTGAGATAGTGGCGTCAATACCTGACAAACTCGACAGGTATAAATTCTGGACACACAAAAGTTTTTTTTGGGAACTTCCGTATTGATCCAAGTTGCTGATCAGACACTACTTAGATGTCATGCACATAGAGAAAAATGTGTGCGAGAGTGTGGTCGGTACAGTGTTGAATTGGGAGGGAAAAATTAAAGACGGCCCGAAAGCACGCATTGATCTTAAAAGGATGGGACTACGAAAACATTTATGGTTGAGAGATGAGAAGCAAAAAACGCCACAAGCTCCTTATACTGTTAAGCATGCCCAGAAGAATAAAATTTTTGGCTGGATGGGTAATGTCAGGTATCCTTCAGGCTATGCTGGAAATATAAGTCGATGTGTTAACTTCAAAAACAATAAGATGTACGGACTAAAGTGTTATGACTGTCATATACTGCTTCAACGCCTCTTCCCTGTTTTCATTCGAGGGTACCTGCCCAAAGAGGTGGTGGAGCCGTTAGTGGCTTTGTCAAGATTCTTTCAGAAGTTATGCACGAGAGAAGTGAAGAAATCGGACTTGTTGAAAATGCAACAGGACATCATTTTTATCATGTGCAAATTTGAAAGGATATTTCCTCCAAACGTTTTCGACATCATGCCTCACCTGATGCTCCATCTTTAGGAACAATTGTTGCTTACTGGTCCAGTACACTACACATGGATGTATCCTATGGAAAGGTACGTAATGCATCTCTGAATCTGGCTATATCTGTCGATCTTTAATATTATTTATTCACTTATTTTACAATATTCATAACATGCTCTGTAATTACCAAATTTATAGACAATTAGGGGACTACAAAGACTATGTGATGAACAAATCTGCACCCGAAGGGTGTATCGCTGAAGCATATATTGCGCACGAGTGCGTAACGTACACCAAACTGTATTTGGGAGCGTTCGAGGACCCTCCACAACATATGCCAGTAGATGGAGCACAGTTCAACCTTTCAATCATCTCCGATGATGTTGAAGTTTCCGGAAAGTTGCCCAACTCGTACAATTTGGAACCATATGAGCTAGTCATTGCCCACTGGTCGATATTGATTAACTGTCCAGAAGTTCAATATTGGAAAAATATGCACCTTTATTGCCCTGCCATTTCCGGTGATGTTAACTACCACAAGAAGACGTTCGCAAACTATTTTGGCAAATGGGTACGTATATAGCGGTATTGACTTGTATATGAATTTAATTGCATGTCTCGTATCATATTTATAGTTAAATTAATAAATGATTATATTCAGATGAACCATGTACAAGATGATGGTATCCCACAGTGGTCACACGAATTGAGGCTCTTGGCGCAGAAATCGGTAACTTCCAGAGTTTATCCTATGTGTAAGGTAAATGACGTGCTATTTATTTGTGAACATAGAGATGTCAGACGAAAAACACAGAATTTTGGGGTAATGGTGCATGGTGGGCAGAATGGAGTTGACTATTACGGTGTTCTCCATTCAGTTGTCGAATTAATATATGGGGAAGGCATGACCGTGCACTTGTTTAAGTGTAGATCGATGGTTTGATACCGACCCTCAGAACACAAGGACCGATCAATACGGCATTTTTTCGGTGAATACTGCTACAAGCTGGTATGAAGATGATCCGTTTGTTTTGGCCACGGCGGTGAAACAATTGTTTTATCTTGATGATCTTGTGCATAAAGGCGCGTGGAAAGTGGTTAACCATGTTCTTCCAAGAAACATATACAGTGCCTCCACCCTTGGTGTGACCTCGGATAATGAAGAAGTTAGTGCATACCAAGAGCTGAACGCAACTGGTATTCCTGAAACCTCAACAATTCGCCTTAATAATGTGATACAGGGCAGTGTGGTACGAATTCCTCAACCGAATCTTATTGATGTTAATCCAAATGAAGACAATGAAGACTCAAGTGACGAGGGCTTACACATATTACCTGAAATCAACTCGGAAACCGAGTCAGACTCAAGTGATGATTCTGACTATGCGCCTTAGTGCATGTATGTGTTAATTTGAGTTTGAACGTGTAATGTAAAATGATGTGTATGAAGATGATCGACTTTAACTTAATTGGATCGATGTAATTAATTAAAGTAGATACTTTGTGTAAGGAGCATTTTTTATAAGTTAGGAAAAAATACTCATAGCCTTTTTGTATAGATATATAACTAGAGTTCGATCACTTATTGTTTATAGTGTGAGGAACAAATTGATTAAGCTAAACAATACTTTCATCAAATCGAGTACTACAACTATGAACGGAAACAATTTTATGCAACATCAATTAAAATCATCAATTGTGTCGATTAAATTGCTAAATACCTCGGATAATGAGAGAGAGAGATCGAGAGAGATCGAGAGAGAGAGAGAGAGAGATTTGAATTAATCGGTAGTTCAGCAATATGTTTTATAAGTTTTTAAGTTTTTTTTAGATAAAATCAGGTCAATTAAGTTTTTTTGGAAAAATAGAGATCATAAATTGAGCATTTTTTTTTACCATATATGGTGTAATAAGTTAGATTTAAAAAAAAATTAAATGCCATTTTAATTTAGGCTTTTAAATAATTTCGGTTTTTTTTTCTAATAATTTCGTATTATTAAATATTATTAAATATTGAGTATACTATAACCGGCATATGAAAAAAAAACAACTATAACCGACGATATTCATATCAAATATCGTTGGTTATACTATGGCCGACGATACTACTTATATCGTTGGCTATAGTTTCGTGTTATATTTCCCAGCGCAGCCGTTTTGGGCAGAACGAAACTGCCCAAAACTATCTCAATCTGCTCCGATTCCATTTCTGCCGCCGCCGTCGTTCAAGCAAGCTTTTCATCATCAAGCCGTCGTCCATCGATCCTCAAGCCTAGCTCCTACATCAAAATCCAAAAAATAGGTTCTAATTAAATCCCTAACCCTAAATTAATCCCCAATTTCGAATTTTTTATACATTTAGGTTAGATTTTAATTTGTTTAGTTTGTTTATCGATAATGTGGATGTTTGGATGAATTGTGTGAATATATATTGGATTATTGTTGAATTTTATGGATTGTTGGAATTATTATTGATTTTTTGGATTTTTAATTAGAATTATTGGATTATATGTATATAGAGGAGCTTAATTAATTATTGGATATTATTGAATTTTTTTGTGTTGATTTTTTGGATTGTTGGAATTATTGCATTATATTGGGAATTATTGTTGATTTTTTGGATTTTTAATTAGAATTATTGGATTATATATATAGAGGAGCTTAATTAATTATTGGATATTATTGAATTTTTTTGTGTTGATGTTTTGGATTGTTGGAATTATTGGATTATATTGGGAATTATTGTTGATTTTTTGGATTTTTAATTAGAATTATTGGTTTATATATATATAGGAGCTTAATTAATTATTGGATTATATATTGGATATTATTAATTTTTTTAGTGCTGATTTTTTGGATTGTTGTAATTTAGTGGAATTATATTGAGAATTATTTTGAGCGTCGAATTTTTGGATTAATTGGAATTATTTTGAAGTTTTGCAATTTAGTGGAATTATATATGAAGAAATTAATATATAATGAAATTAGGTGATATAATGGAAATTTTATGTGAGTGGAAGGATTTTAATTTTAATTTTATATGAAATTAACTTTAATTTTATTGTTGATTTTAAAAACTGTATAAAATTAAGTATTTTATGTAACTTTTATAGCAACGATGAATTGGTTGAATTGCGGTGCTTCCCGAAGGGGGGTCGAGGGGGAGGTCGAGAGGGAGAGGGAGATCGGGACGTGGGGATGAGGGCACCGGAAGTCGGTCCGCATTAGGATCCACCAGCGTCGGCAACACTTACAGCATTCCTCCCACCTCTCGGCACCGTACACTTCTGGGTGAGGGACAACCTCAGCAGCAGCAGGTCGAGCCTGGTCGATCCTCAGACGCGAGGAGGCTTTATGAGGTCAGTCGCACGCCAGAAACGGATAGTGCGACTCAATCCTCGATCCGAATGCCGGAGATTCATCGCGAGGACCCTTCCCCATTCACCCACCAGACTCCTCATTCTTCCGAGGAGGCTGGTGGATCGACTCAGTCATCGGCCAGGATGCGACTATGCCCGCCGTCTACCCTTATTACCGTTGGAAATCCCGACGATTACCTCTCGTCGATTCCACGGGGATGCCTGTTCCAGGACAGCTAGGGTTCATTACCCCGGACCAGGCATACGTGTATGTATCATTCCCGGAACCTCTCTGGAGTGTGAGGATTCTGGGACAACGCACCGACGAATCAGGTAAATATTAATTAGTGATATCTTTTTACTTAGTAATATTTAAATTCAATTAGGTGTTGATGTTTAAAAGATCGTCTACATATATATGTGATAGGCGAGATCGTGCCCGGTGACAAACAAAAGAGAACCAGAGGCCCCGTCGTCGGCAAGTTACTGGATGACGCCATTCAGGTTAGCGGTGGTGGCCAAGTTATGATTCTGACCGGGGATGGAGGGCAGGTGATCGAGGGAAAGGTCACTCGAAAGTACGCAGGGATTGCGGGCAGCATCATACGGGATAGAGTCCCAATGTTGTGGCCATATTAGAATTCAGTGCCGCAATCCGTTAAATATGAGCTGAATAATGCATTGTCGGTGAGTAGAATTGTATATTCATTATGTATATTTTCTATATAAATTTTTAATATTATTGATATATATATATATATATATGCATTACAGAGGTGGTTCCGCGTGGACAACGACATTAGACCCACGTAGGTGGATGAAGTGCAGGGGAGCAGGTTACTAGATTCATTTGTTTCAATTTTTTCGTTTCTTTTGATTATGTTCATAAAATGTTGTAAGTTACTAACATTTGTGTTTTATTAATATATGTATAAGGAGTGGAAGGGCGAGCTGAAAAAATATTGGAAAAAGTACGGCGACGATCGTTCCGGTACCCCTAGCGAGTTTCGTTACAGGGAGTACGAGTGGCGATGGCTTGTGGTTCACTTCAACAACCCGAAATTGAAGGTACGCAACCTTTGATCGATTAAATTTTTGTTTTATCGTACTTCCCTCAAATTATTTGGCTAATATTTTTTTTATGTTGGATTAATCGAGCAGGTTATTTCTGAAGTCAACACAAGGAACCGGGCCAAAAACACAAAAAATCATCATGCCGGTTCCAGATCATACTCGGGTTGGATCGAGGAGGCGGCCAACCACCCAGAAGTCCCTCCCCTTGTCTATACGATGCAGCACGCGTATCCACTGTCCCCCGAATATGTTGTAAGTGTCATTATAACAAAATAAACATATTTCTTATTTTTTTAGTTGTTTACATTAATTAATATTTTATTTTTCTTTGTCAATTAGGCGAGAGTTCAGGAGGTGATTCCGGAGGTGTTGACTCAAGTGGCGAGAGAGCGCTATCTTAACACCCCCGATGCGAAACTCCCGATTGATCAATCTGATCCGATCGTAGCGGCCAGGATTATGTCAACTGCGATCCCTCCAGGGAAGAACACTTTCTACTGCAGGGGTTCCGGAAAGTGGGGTTAAGGGCTGCTGAAGAAGACCCCTGAATTCTCTCGCGGATCGGGATCATCTTCGAAGACTAATGAGCTACAGGAGCAGCTTCATAGGCAAGCGATTGAGATGGAAGCTCAACGGCGTCGGATGGAGGAGATGGAGCAGGCGCGAGCCGCAGAGTAGAATCAGTTGGCCGAACAGCAGCAGATGATGGGGATATGGATGCAGCACTGTTATGCACAGTTGCATGCATCTGGAATCCAGATAGCTCCCCCGCCCATTTTCGGTGCGCCACAGCCACAGCCACAGCCTCAGCCGCAGCCGCAGCCTCAGCCAGACCAGGACCAACCAAGTTATGACGATCCGTTTGACCACATAGACTTAGGACACCCGTAGATTTGAACAATTTTGGTGTTTTATTTTAATTATTTACTACATACGCATATGTATACAGATTTGAACGATTTCGGTTTTTTATTTTATTTATTTACTACTATAGTTTCAATAGTTGCTGATTTTCAATTTGAACAATATTGGTGATTTTTTGGGAATGCATGTTCTGGGATAAAACCCAGAACCTGCAAAAAAAATTTAATTAATAATCACTATAATCGACAATATATGTCAACATCGTCGGCTATAGTTTTCTCCATGGTCAACCATTTTGACCATGGAGAAAACTATAGCCGATGATGAAATCGTCAGTTATAGTTTGAAACTATAACCGACGATATTGTCTCGTTGCCTTTAGCCACCTTTTTTTCCAATGAATAACCTAATTCATCGTCAGTTATAGTATCGCCGACGGTGGATTATCGACGAGACTATATAACCGACGATGAGTCGTCGGGTATAGACTATACCCGACGATAAAATGGGACAGACCGACGACACCAAATCGTTGGCTATAGGCATTCTTCTGGTAGTGAGTAGTGTCTTCAACACTTCCAATTTCAAAGTATATTTCTTGAAGAAACCCATCTTCATCAACAAACCTGAGAATAATTGCCATTTGCTCTTTATGAGATTCGTCGAGTGATTCATCCACCAACATACAAAACTTGGCATCTCAATTTCTTGACGAATTGTATCTCAAATTTTGGTAGCAATTATATCGAAAATCTCCTTTTGAATTGATGGTGTAATGTGCATGGCATGCTTGGGAGCATTATTAAGTACAACTTTTGCAATCTCATTATTCGTATTTGCAAAACCTTGTATCAACTCAGGGAAATGTTCTCTACTAGTAGAGTCATCAGATTCATCATGTTCTCTAAAAGGCAAGCCTTCTTTTCCAAGATACTTCACAACTGCTATATATTGTTATCTTCAAAGGCAACCACTTTTGCCTTACGATTTTTGGTAGTAGTTTTTCGATCACTCTATTAATGTGTCGAGAAGTTATCAATAAATTACTCCAACTTTGAACATTCTTGTTATGAGCGGAATTTAATTCCCTCACATGTTGTACACACATTTCTTTCTTCCTGGCCAACATTTTACTCCAGTTACAACACCCTGTAAAAGTGAATAAAGGATGCCTTAGTGGATTTTTTTCAAAAAGGAAGGAAAGAAAAATGCTCTATTTATAGCTCATTACAACAAAAAATACAATTTGCGACGGCAGGCTGCCGTTGCAAAAGATAAAAATGTCGTAGCAAATGCTCTTTTGAAACGGCAAAAGGAATATTTGCGACGGCAATACTTTCGTCGCAATTGGTGGCGACGCAATTGATAATTACAACATTTTTTACCGTCATCTGAACTTATTGCGATGGTAAAAATGTGTCGTTGCCTTTGTTTTCCTTTTGTGACAACAAAAACGTCGTAACAAAATATGTCCACCGTAGTGCTTTTGTTGCTTTTAGTGACGGCCACTTGCCGTTGCAAAATTAGTTTTGCAACGACAACGATGCTATCGCTAAATTTGTCATTGCCAAAAAAAATTTGCTCCATTTCTTTGCAATGGCAAATTGACCATCACAAAAAAATGGAGCCAAATTTTCAATGTGCAAATCTGGTAATACATAAGCAAATGTTATTATACATCTAAAGTATCACTGATAGTTAAGTTTCTTGAAGTGAGAAAATACTAGTTACATGTACAATATACATGCAAATAAAGTAAACATGGAAGACGAGAACTATATATGTGTCCAGATTGCAAATTGCATTCTCTCTTTGTGTATCCAAATGGAGGACAAATATAGGTGCTTGTAATAAACACATAAGAATAAAATACAAACAGTAGACAACTCTCAGGTCGAGTAAGCATGATCACAAACCAATTCTACCATACAGCTTCTTTTCTATGAATTTAGGATCTTGGGGAAGATTCTTAAACCACAGCAACAGATTAACTAGTCTACATTACTTATTTATTAACTTCCACAGCTGATAGTGGCTTTCGGGCTATAACGTACATTGGTGCGAAAATTTCTTTCCTGGTAAACAGTCATTAAATACACGAATGTTATTTTTTGCAGCCAATATATGCAACACTACCACATTCTCACTCATTACCGGTGAGTTTTGAAAAAACAAGGCCGGCGACCAAAAAAGTCGCCGGTAATGATCATCATTGCCGGCGACTTGCTCCGTCCCTGGTAATGTATCCAAAAGTCGCCGGCAATGTGTCCAAACATTACTGGCGACCTACTCCATCGCCGGCAATGATTGGCCAAGCATTGCCGGCGATTTTCCGGCCGAAGCTATGAGATGGTGGGCTGAGAGGAATTTGCCTAACGATGACACCCTTATACACCCTTCTGACGGAGAGGCTTGGAAGCACATGGTCAGGGAGTTTGATCATTTTGCAGTAGAGGTCCGAAATGTTTGGCTAGGGCTCTCATCTGACGGATTCAAGCCTTTTGGCAACATGAGTCTTCAATACAGTATATGGCCAGTTATTTTGGTACCGTACAACCTTCCACCATGGATGTACATGAAGAAGGAATACAATATGCTCACTCTGTTAATTCCGGGCCCGGGTTATCCAGGAAAGTGTCTCGATGTGTATTTGAGGCCTTTGATTGAGGAGCTTAAGTACCTGAGTGAGTGTGGCCACCCCACTTACGATAGGTTCAAAAATGAGATGTTCCAGATGCATGACATGCTTGTTGGCACCATCAGTGATTTTCCTGCCCGCGGTATGTTGTCGGGCAACGTTACCAGGGGTTACAGGGCTTGTTCAGAGTGCATGACGGTTGATTGTTGCAGTCTTCATTGCAGTAAAATTGTTCAGATGCGTCACCGTTGTTGGCTTCCATATGATCACCCATTTAGGCAGGATCCAGACGCATTTGATGGGACTGTGGAAACAGGTGTGGCACCCAGGCGATGGAAAGGGGAATAAATTTTGGAAGTGTTGAATGAATATGATTTTGGCCAGCTGAGCAATCACCCTGACATAGTGGCGTCAATTCCAGACAAGCTCGAAAGGTATAAGTTTTGGACACACAAGAGCCTATTCTGGGAACTCCCCTACTGGCCTAGGTTGCCTATCAGACACTACCTAGATGTCATGCACATAGAGAAGAATGTGTGTGAAAGTGTGGTGGGCACAGTTCTTAACATGGAGGGGAAAACAAAAGACATCCCTAAGGGACGCATTGATCTGAAAGCTATGGGAGTGCGGAAACATTTGTGGTTAAGAGATTGTAGTCAGAAATCGTAGTCAGAAATCGTAGTCGAAAATTGTAGTCGAAAATCGTAGTCGGAAATTATAGTCGGAAATTGTAGTAAGAAATCGTAGTCAGAAATTATGGTTGGAAATAGGTCGGAAATTGGTCGGATATTCTTCGGGAAATAATGACATTACCAACGAGTTGATAAGCAACTCGTTGGTAATGACATTACCCATGACTTAACTCGTGGGTAATGACATTACTAACGAGTTGCAACTAACTCGCCGGCAATGGTTACTGAATAGATTGAACCAGCTCGAGCTCGAGCTCATTTCTTCACTATCTCAACCCTAAAACTCCTCCTCTCCTCCTCCCCAAACAGTTCCGCCTCCCTCTCCTCAAATCTATCTTCCTCTCCTCCCCTCTCCCCTCCCCTCACCTCCTCTCCCTTCTCCTCTCTCCACAGTAAAAAACCCCAATTCAAATCTCACTTTCCTCTCCTCCCCTTCTCCTCTCGTCCTCCCCTCCTCCTCTACCTCCTCCCCTCACCTCCATCGCCGGAAAATCAACTCGAGCTCCACCATGGCAGGTGCATGCAAGCTCTCTCTCTCTCTCCCTCTCTCTCTCCCTCTCTCTCCCTCTCTCTCAATTTTGATTTATTTTTATGCATATATATATATATACGTATGTATAAAATTTGTATGCAATGTATATATATATATATATGTATGTGGAAATTAAATTTAATTAGGGTGATTTGGATTAATTTATATGCAATGTATATATATACGTATGTTTGAAAAATGTGGAAAATTAATTAGGGTGATTTGGATTAATATGTGATTATATATATGTGAAAATTAAATTAAATTAAGATGATGTATATATATGTGATGTATATATATATGTGGAAAATTTAATTAAGATGATGTACGTATATGTGATGTATATATATATGTGAAAAATTTAATTTCGGAAATGATGTATGTATATATATATATGTTAATTTAGGTGATATAGTTGTTAATTTAACGTATAATAGGTGAAAAATCGGAATCGGAATTAAACGTGTTTGGATTAGGGTGATATAGTTGTTCATTTAACGTATAATTTAAGGTGAAAAATCGGAATTGGAACGGTTTGGAACCAGAACGGTTTTAAACCGGAACCGCGTGGAACCGGAACCGTTTGGAACCGGAACTGTTTGTAACCGGAACCGTTTGAAACCGAACGGTTCCAGTTCGAAACGGTTCCGGGTTCAAACGGTTCCGGTTCCAAACGGTTCCGGTTCCGATTTGTTATAGAACCGAATCCATGACTATTACGGTGTCCATGAGGTTTTGCGGAAAATTGACTTGGAGGCATCAAACGAAGAGGGACTAGAAATAGTGGAGGGAGTAGTAGTCAAGCTTCCTCCTCAGCCGCAGTCAGCAGCACGCGCAGTGGGCCAATGATGAATGCTCGCACACAAATGTTGCTAGCTGCGCGAGAAGAGGAGGAAGCTGCACGATCCGGAGCCGTGCAACCGGAAGTCCAGCCTCGAGCCTCAGTCAGCAGACGCTCAGTCAGCAGACCCTCAGATGAGCGACAGTCAACGGGGGCATCAGAAACTCCCTCCATCCGAATGCCCCCTATTCGCCCGGTGCCTACTCCCGTTTCACGGGAATCATCTGAGGCAGATGGTGCTGGCGCCTCATCGTCCAGGCCTCGTCTATCTCCGCCGTCCGGTCTCTTCCTGCCCGACGAGATTCCTGTGATCCCTGAATTCGATGATAGGGGGATGCCTATTTATGTTGAAGGACGGCCGGAGTTCCTGAGCGTGGAAGAAGCGTACAATTTCATCCCGTTCGACCTCGTGTATCTTTGGAGTGTGAGGTGCACCAACCAACAAACGGACGATGCAGGTAAATTTTTTTTAACAATATTGATTACTTAATTATTACTTAATTAAGACTTACGATAGGTTCAATTAATGATATCAATTTGTTGACATTGTATTATTAGGCAATTTCGTTAATGGTACTGGAAAACGGAAAGGGGCTAGAGGCACCTGCACCGGGAAGAGACTTGAGCAGGCCACCGGGGGAAGGAAAACGCCCATTAGGGCCAATGAGGATGGCGAGGTGATCGAGGCATTTGACACCACGCGAAAATATGTCAGCATGGCCGGGGCCATCGTCCGGGACAAGGTCCCAATGCTTTTGCCAGATTGGGAATCTGTGCCTATCTACGTGAAGATGCAAGTGCATAATGCATTGAGTGTGAGTTAAATCGTATTTTCATTACGTAAATTTTACATTTATTAATTAAGTCCGAATAAATATATAATTTTACCGTTTATATATTCATATTGCAGGTGTGGTTTGACGTGGATGAATACCTTATTCACATGTGGGTAGAGCGTCAACTACATATGAGGTGATGTGCTTCGAGTTATTTGAATATATATCGAGTTACATTTTTGTTTATCAAGTGTGTTAATATCTCTAACTTTTTTTTCCTGGTGTTAATATAGGTATAAAGAGTGGAAGAACGAGCTTTCTTCACATTACACACAGTACAAGGAGCTAGGCCGAGGTTCTACCCCTAGCGAATTCCGGTTTAGGGAGTACGAGTGGCTGTGGCTGATAGCCCACTTCGAGCACCCCAAAGCGAATGTATGCATCCTGAATGTATCTTACAACCCTAATGTATCGTATCACATTGAAATAGTTAGTTACTAATATTTTTACATATGTTTATCAAACAAGGCGATTTCGAAGGCGAACCGGGCGAATAGATTGAAAAACACTAGGGCCCATCATGCAGGTTCACTCAACTATTTGGGTTGGTCGAGTAAGGCGCAGCAACAACAAGAAGTGAACCCGTTGGTGTATATTCATCAGAAGTTCTATCCGCAGTGCCCTGAAGAAGCGGTAAGTCTTTCGCCTCTGTATTTTGTACTTCACATATGCATGTGTTAATGCAGGAACTATTTTTCGATATTAATTTATTTTGTAAAATGGAACGTTATTCATATTCGCTTTTCAATTAGGCGAGAGTGGAGGAGGCGACCACAGAAGTGACGATGAATATAGCTCGGAACAACCATCCTGACTGCTCGGAGGAAGAAGTGACCCAGTATGCCTCTCAGATCGATCCGCTTGATCGCCCTATAGCGACTCAGATCATGGCAAAAGCGTGCGGGACTGGAAAGAATACCTACTACTTTAGGGGAATGGGCTCGGCGGGCGAAGGAGTATTGATGAACACTTCAGAATACTCTACCGAGTCAAGAAGTTCAACTTCTAGTCGTAACCTCGCAGCGGAGCTTCAGAGGACGCAGAGGGAGTTGGAGGAGCAAAGGAGGCAGATGGAGGAGATGAGGCAGATGGCCGAGCAGCAGGCAGTCAGAGATGCCGAGTACCGGGGGATGATCGAGCAACACCGACTCATGGTCCAGCAGCAGACACAAATGTTCACATGGATGCAGACGATGTACGCGGCTCAGACTACCGGACAACTGCTCCCCACACTTTCCCCGGTCCCTATGTTCCCTAGTTATCCACCACCACCACCGCACCAGTCACCGCCACAGCAAGACCAGGGTAGCCACCGGAGTTCAAATGACTACATGGATTTCTTCGACCCTGACCCGCAAGTTCCTCAACCCTGACGTGTAGTTGTAGTTTATTTTCGTATCGTTGCTATTAATTTGTACTGTACGTTAGATAATTATGTGTGTACTGTTGAAGTTGTATTTGTACGATTTATGTCTTTCAATGCAGGTACTGGAATTGGGCCCAATCCAGAACGGGGTTTTTTTTTACAAATGTTTCCAACTATTGCCGGCGACTTGGACCAAAGTCGCCGGCAATGACCTCATTTTCCGGCCACGGCGGCGCAAACATTGCCGACGACTCAAGTCGCCGGTAATGTCTCTATCATTGCCGGCGACGTGAAAATAGGTCGCCGGCAATGCTATCTCCGGCGGCCAATTTCCAGCGACATCATTACTGGCGACAAGTCATTTCCGGCGAAAAAAAAAACAAGGCCGGCGACTTGCAATGGTGAACCATGTGGTAGTGCAAGCCTCTTGTCTAATTAACACCATACTGTAATCTATTACACAAAGACAAAAATCAAATGCCACTCTTATGCAATTTTATTGTACTCCAGATTATAAGCTTATAAAGTTATGATCCATATATCTCTGTTTTCAATATATTCAGGGGACAAAGGTGAAATCAAAATAAGAAATCAATCATGCTGTTTGACTTTCTACTTATATTTTAATCATTCTCCGCAATGTTCTTCATCTCAACACATCCTACATAAACAGATAAACTTAAGAAAAAGAAAGCCTACACTCAAACAAAATAATAATAATAATAATAATAATAATAATAATAATAAAGATCAGTTATTGCATACGTATTAGATGACAAAACCAAGTATAAATAATGCATAATGCAACCAAATTTCATTATTCTAGTCTACAAGTGTTTATACTCTTTTTCTCTTCTTCTGGGATCACGTCTCAATTTCGCATATATAAGAACTGTCCGTGTAGAATAATTTTGAAGTGTAGAACTGTTTTTAAGCTAATATAAGAACTTCCCTAAGTGTGCAAGGTTGACATATCGCATGCATATCTTTTTTACTATATTGTGTAGATTGTAAAACAAGTTCTTTCATGTGAAGATATATTAAAATAAGATAAGTTTGAATCTGCAATTGATGATTTAACCATACCTGTTAGTGTTGCAAAGTGCGACAACTTGTCCAGCTCGAGGTCAATGCCGGAGGAGAGCCGTTTCTAGCCCGATTGTTGCGATACAAGGCGAAGCTCAGGAAGCCGTAATTAAGGTGAATCGAGCTGAGGTGCGACAACTTATGGAACTCAAGGTCAACGTCGGAGCGCGACGCGGAGGCAGAGGCCAGGCGAATTAGATCTTGGCCGAGTGGAGAGCAGAGGCGTTGGCGAGTGACGTTCAGAGGTGTCGACAAGAAGAGGTGGAGGTTTCGAGGTTGACTTACAGGGATGTGGAGGCGAGAGGAGGCATCGATGAGGTGTTGTTGTTGGTCGGTTGATCGAGAGAGAGAGAGAGAGAGAGTTTCAAAATAGAAGAGATGGGCACAGGGAATATGATACACTCTGGGTTGACCTAGAATTTTTTTTATTTTTTAACTTTTCATTAAGGGTTTAGGGTATTCGTTTAGGGTTTAGGGTTAGGGTTTCGATTTAGGTCTAGGGTTTAAAGCTTAGAAATTTGATTTTTTTACATGACAAGATAGATGTGATTCCTATGAGAATGGTAGTGACATATTTGGTCTCAAATTATTTTTTACGAAGCGGCAAATTACATTTTATTATAAAGGGCAATATTGTCATAATAGTAGAACACTTAGATCGAGATCGAATTCAATTAGAAAATTTCTAAGTTTTTTACATCGTGCTTAGATTAGTCTCACCGTCTCATCCAATGGTCACATTAGCTTCATAAAAGTTTTGTTTCCATATAAACAATCAACATTGTAAGTCACATTAGTAGTCATGCATACATGCAATTATCAACATATGAAAACCGAAATGGTGTAATGAAAAATGTGTCCATACATTTGTGTCAACCTCGTAATAACATAGAGTTTTCAAAAAAACTTATCCTCGTCGAAGTTTGTTTAGCAGTCAGTCAATGAGGTCAAATCTTACCAAAAGACTAAAATAGCCATTTTCAAGTATTTTGCTCATTCTCCTATGAGAGGAGTACCTAAATTGATCTTTTTGGGTAATTTTTTCTTACATAATAAGATAGATATGAGCTCCACCATAATGCATATGCGAAAATTGGTCTCAAATAAATTTTTTACATAGTCGCAAATCGAGTTTTAGTCTAAATCTTAAGAACACAACGATTTAATACACGGATCGACGTTGAATTCAAGTCAAAACTATAAGTTTTTAATACCATACTTAAAGTATTCTAATCATCTCATCCAATGGTCATATTTACATAAAAAAATTATTTGTTGACAAAAATGATTTTGCGACGGCGTTTCTTTTTCGTCGCAATTTATGAAACTTTTTGTGACGGTGTAAAAGTATCATCGCAATGGATGAAACCTTTTACAATGGTGAAAAATGTCATCACAATTGATGAATCCTTTTATGACGGCGTTGGTTTGCCGTCGCTAAAAGATTTTCCCATTCACGACGGTGAATTTGCTGTCGTCATTGGTAGGTATTTGCGACAGCATTCATTGCCGTCGCAAAAAAACGTAGCAAATTTAATTTTTTGTTGTAGTTGCTTCTGAATACTCCAACCAAGGATATAGTACAAACCATCTATATTGAAAACGACGATTATCACGTCCATCAAAAGTTTATTTATAATTCTGTAACTTTGGTTGATAAGGTCCCATAAGGATATATTGCCTTTGAATAAGATCTTGATCATTCAATAAAAATGTATATATCATCTTATGTGATCCGGGATCAGCTTGAACAGAAGACTTTTTTGGAGCAGGTGCTATGCTTGGAGAAGAAACCATATTCGTTTCTGATGGAATTTCCATTTCATTCATAGGTAAAGGACTAGGAGAAACATCGAAACTAGGAGAACCAAAACAAGGCATGAGCATCTCTGATGTTGATGCTCCATTATCAGTATCTTTCTTATGAAAAGAAAAAAGAGTCTTCATCCGTTTGTGTTTAAGAGGATGATCAGACATCGTATCTTATATATGAGAACAATTTTGCAACAACTCAACACAACAATAATAGTACAATAATTGAAACAAATAGCCAAAATAGTGTTCAAGAGTTTCAAATACCTCTCACGAATCACTGGATACAAATTAGATATATAGATTAAGCCATTTAAGCATTTAAGCTATCAATCCTTATCAAGCTAGCTAGTATTGCCCATGGTTTATAAACAAACAATAACACAACACACAACAATCAAAATTCCAAAAGTCCAAAATTTAACCATGAATAAGATTATAAGAACACATATAAGACAAACGAATGAACTTGATTGAGTTTAGGTTTTACCGGTCTAGGAAATCTAGGTCTATAAGACTATAACTCTATATGCACGAGGTTAACTTCAATTGAAAATAAAAATTGAAAATTCTACCCCAAATCAGTGAGATGAGTGATTGATCATTGATGAGGATTGAAAAAGCTACCGAGTGCTGACTTGCCGATGTTGAGGAGTGAGGAAAAGCATAATGGAGTATCACATTAAATCATATTCTAGCCGGTGAGCGAGTGATGACTTAGTCGACTTGATGAGTTGATGAGTTGTGATGTCGTTTGTTCTACGTCACCAGAAATCGATTGATGGCGTGTTTAGTTGTGGGAAAAGCGGCATCACTAGCATGCTTCATACTCTTCATAGGCTGGGGTGATTAAATTTGGGCTGGGTATTGGGTTATTGACTGTTTGGGCTAGATTTCTATCCAACATAAAAAATAATAGCCCGCGATTAGCTCAAATCTTGCCCAGCGACCGTTGGGCCTGCTTCCTCTACCATCCGCCTCTAATGATGATATCATATAGTATATACGTAGAGGTTGGCAACAACTTTTCTTGTTTAAATTGAAAATTAAAGAGTAAAGAATTTGAAGACGAATCAAAGGCTAGAATGTCATACTTGATTAAGCCCCAGTAAACATACCAACTGATTTTAATTCCCATCCTTTATTTCTCATGCCCCAATAGCCTTACAAATTTACATATGACTAATTGGTAAGGGTCCACCAAATCGATCAAACAAATGACTCACCAGCCACCAATATCCAGTTCCGATGATTTATATGAGACAATTAGTACTAGTAGCGATTTTGGGCTTTTCTTTTGCAGAGAGAGAGAGAGAGCAAGTGAAAGCATAAGCTTTTTGCTTCCATTTGGTTTTGATTATGGTTCTTTTTCTTGTGAGTTTTGGAAGGCATGATTGAGAGGACAGCGGATGGTGATGATAAGTTCGACGACAAGATGGTATAGACAGCAATGTGTCGGGCGACATGATTGAGACAGACTGGTGGGCGATGGTTTGGGTTTAGGAAATTTAGTATTTTAATGTTAGAGTGTCTATTAAATAATAATAACGTGGCAACTTGTCACATCATTTTGTATTAATTTTTTATATAACTTTTCTGTGCGTGTATGTAGCACTACTCAATGTGCAGATTACTTCTAAAAATTTCAACCATATTGCTTATCAGTTTGGGATTCAAAATTGTAATTGAAATAATGAAAATATATAAACATGGATGATGTAGGTTTGACAGATGATGTAGGTTTGACAGATTATGTTCATCCATTGATTTAAATTTACTTTGATATCTAAATGATTACCATTTTGACTGAAGGTCTAGAAAAATGATAATCTACTCACTGTGACCTAATTAATAATTGAATGGCAGAAATTAATGACAGTGTGATAAATTTTTTTTTTTGGTATAATGTCTTGTCGAAAAAAAGAATCTTTGAGTGGAAGTACCTAGTTTGATAGACTAGGTCTGTATAAATATATTTCCATTATAGAATAGAGTTAATAGAGTACCTAGTTTGATAGACTATAAATTTATATAGAGAAGCAAAAATAAATGTAATTGGTAGCACACATAGTTGAATTTGAGATTTGGAGACTTGAGACGAGTTCAAAAATGATCTCTTCTAATGGTCATCGAGAAAATAAATATCATTGACAACTATACAACATTATTTCTGACGAATTTTGATCTAATTTCGAGAAAACAAGTCGTGGTAGAGAAAATTTTCACCAACTAAATCCTTCAGAATTTCAAGAGATATTGATTCCGAAGCTTCTGATCGTTGAGTTTCTTCACTTTTTTGGCTGAAATCTAAATAGCGCAAGAAAGAGGAAATTGAAAACATTGGTCTTTGAAATTTTTTATAAGTGAAAAAATTGAAACCCCTAAAATGTGATGCCTGACACATGTACAAGCGCATTAGACCAAAACTAAACCATATGAAAATAATACAAATATTTCCTTAAAAAAATACAGATCAAGAAGCAAAACTATATGTAAAAGCCTTATAACAATGAAAAAGAAGCACGTCTTACATGAAGGATATGGATGAAAGCTAACTAAGGGCTGATCAAATTCCCACGCACACCCCCAGAATGTGACTGTAGGGCAAACCTACCAAATATTGGAACATATCAGAAAGTATTCGGTGCACTTATACTGTCTATGTGGCAAATATCTATTAGTTTAATATTATACAGAGAATTAATGGTGTCATTTGTGACGACCCGGAATAGAATCAGAAGTGTAATCAGCTTAATCTATGAGGTTACGCGTAATCACAGATTTCCGATAATTGATTGAATCGCTGGTCTTGATCACGACTTAATTATTGGCCGAGAATTTGAGTTGAGTCTCTTCTCGAGAGTTGCGGTACGTGTAATTTCGAGTTCGTGGGCGGTTCCGGATTATTATTTCGACGACCGAGGAATATAATATGAATATTTGAAATTTTGGGATATTGTAGAGTTTATCCGTTCGTGTTCGAGTCTATCCGAATTGTGATTGTGATCTATTTTGAACCGTTGATCGACCCGAACCGTAAATGTAATGATTATCGACTTGATTTGCGAGTTTCACGATTTGTTGTGATTTCGACGTAATCTGCTAATATGACGGCTTTATTAACGACTAAATTATCGGGTGAGAATTTGATTTGGGATCCTTCGTGAAAGTTGTAGAGAATTTAGTTTCGAGCTCGTGGGAACTTCCGGAAGATTTTTCTGAGTTACGAGGATTAAGTTATGAATATTTTCGACCGTTGATCATTTAATCGGATAAGCTTGTGATGAATTGACTTGTTGAATTTTTTATCGGATTGGTCAAAGTTGTTTGACTTTGGGTGGAAATTGAAGAATTTTTCGAGTTAAGTTTGTTGCCGCGAGAATTGTTGGAAACAGAATTACGACGCGAAAGTTATGTTTGTTTGAAGTTTATCGAAAAGTTAATTTGGAAGTTTCCTAAAATAGAAGGTATTTAAGTGGGTTACTATTTTGGGCAAGTCAAACCTGGGCATTTATTGGTGTTGACCGAGTCAACTCGGTGGAGGAGAGATGCGACAGAGCTGTGCCACGGCTCGCCGGCGGTGGGCTGCCGTCCGGCCACCTCCGGCCTCGGGCTTGGACCCGTTCTATTCGCCTCGACGTCCTCAACCTATTTCCGGCCACCATCAACGGTGAGGATGCCGGAGGAGGAGCAATTTCTGGTTGGAAGTTGGTGGATTTTTTGGGTTTTTGGTTAATCCTTTTCCGGCCAAATTGAGGTGCATAAAGCACTGGGCTTTGAAGCCCTCATCACCACTAGTCTACCTATGTAAGTATGGTGTTCCAATTCTTCTTGTACATGGAGAATCAATCGATTGAAAATTTGGTGGGATTTTGGTTTTGCTTGAAATTGGACTAGTTAGAGTCAAAATTGATCTTTGGTGTAGTTATGGAAGTTGTTTGTTGGATGATTTTGAGTGGAATAGGTCTTGGTTCGCCGGAGAATTTCACGGTTGGGTGGCGCCGCCGCCGGCGGTGGTCAACGACGGAGTTCCGGTCAAAGTCGACTTTTTGGGGTTTTCGACGAGTTGTATGTCGTTTTGCTTGGAATCACGCCTCGATCGCAGTGGTGATGTTTGTTTTTCGATTTGAGCATCGGAAATTATAGCGAGGTTTTGTGGTGTGATTATTGGATTTTCGACAATTCGTTGTTATTGGATTATATGTTTCCGGGAACGGTTGTTTCTCGTATTATGATTTGAGTTGTCGAGTATGAATTTGAGCAGTGGATTTTATGATTATCCAGGGGTTCGTGATCGTTCGTTTGGCGAGGAATTTTCCGCCGAATCACAGGATTAACGCGTATCGCGTTATACTCATCTATGAGTGGACATTTTTATATTTTCACAGTTGTTGCGAGTTCGTGATTTTTCGTGAATTTTTCGTATTTACTTTATACGATGTTGAGATATATGTTATTTTCGAAGGCATTATTTTATATTATTGGTGATGGCATTACTGCATCGATGCTTCGGCTACTCGGCTGATCACCGGTAGTCCGCCAGAGTTGAGAGATTCCTCTGGGCAGGGTTGAGAGATTCCCATGTATGCCGTTGGGGTTGAGAGATTCCCCTGGCCTATCACCGTCGGATTTGAGCGATTCACCTGACCGTCGGGCTTGAGAGATTCGCCTGGCAACCTCCATATATACTTTCCGAACTCGCATTGTTTTACATTGATTATGTATATAATTGGTGAAAGGCATATGTTTATTTTCGTCCACTCACTCTAACGTTTTTATTTGCCTTTCCCTTGGGCTTTTCAGTTTCCATGCCCAGTTTGCAGTTCGGACTCTGGTGTCGTACGTCGTGGTCGGAGGCATAGTGTTCGAGCTACCTTGTTTCTTCCAGTAGGTTTCTTGTTCTACCTGCTGTGGTATATTTATATAATTATACACTAGAGGTCGCTCTGAGCATTCTTATGTATACCTTTATACGATTTTCCCCGGATTTCTGTAAAGTATAGTTATATTTATTACTTTACATTACTGTTGATATATTGAGAAATCCGGATGGGATTGGTGCCCACGGTATGATTTTTGTGGCATAGGATGTAGTGTATTTTCCGGGTGCAGGTTAATGGCAATTCCGCGTTAGTAGCGTTACTCTGCCGAAATTTTTATGGTTTTTGTTGGTTCGTGTTTTCAGAAGGGGTTTGATTCCGGTTTAGGAAACTAAATCGAGGTTGGGTCCTTTCATCAGCATAAAATTTCTATTTTTCCCTCACATCTTCAAAACACTCGACTTTCTCCAGTCGACGACGTTAATCTCACCTTTACAAGTTTGTCACAATCGCCGCCCTTGTCGGAGTCGTCTCCACTGTAGTAATCATCTTCTTCCTCCGCAATGGCGGCGACTCTGCTGCCTTGCTCTGCTTCATAACACAAATTTAGGTCATCAAGAAGACCCACCTCCCCTACCATGACAAAAAGCTCATTTGTCGAATCAAAGAATTCTGATTTGAGAAATGGGTCGTTGTCACTGTCTCTGACTACCCGACAGATCCGCTCATAAAGCTCGTCAAGATCCGAAACTTTGTCACTTGGTCGTTTGCAACTCCAAAACGTTGTCGGATAGGAAACTCAAAGGTGCGATATTTCTGTCTCTAGAGAAATAAGCTCAGTTGGGTATTTGTCCAAAGCATTTTGATGTAAATTTTTTAGGGGAGGAAGATCATACCATCCCAAAATCAAACAGCCACAAAGGTCATGTGTTCAAACCAGAGCCGTCTTGGTTTACTCGCCTTTCAGTTAACAACGACGGTGGATGAGGTCAACAACGTGGTTCTTATGCTGTGATGGTGGGCCGTCGACTTGATGTTGTTTGTTGAATCGGAGTCAAAGTCAGATGAGTTAGGCGAGGCGGAGAACCCATTCTGGGTTGTGGAGAGTTGAGGGTAAAACTTGAAAACAGTATATCATGTTTGATTTTTGGTCAACCCTCAATTAGTGAATAGTCAATAAATGAATGCCATGTGCAGTAGTGCAAGTGCACTGCTGTGTGCTGAATAATTTTCCGGAACATATATGCAAATGGAAAACCCGTCAAGAACTTATGAACCCATGCCAAATGTTACCATGCAAGCCATTAGCCATGCACCATGTGAAAAAAAAATAGCAAACTAGAATCAAAAGATCACTAGAATAAGCTTGCCATCTACAAGCCGGCATTCTAGACATAACACAATAGAAATGTCACAAATGTTGATTCGCCAAATTGTCAGTACCCTTTTTTTCTTTCCTAGAAAACATTACTTGTGCAATGTACTATGGCATGTAGCCGGGTAATGTTCTGGCAGCATTAATATGCAGTGTTTGGAGCACTTTAGCTTGGAGCTGAGGACTTGGGAGGGGGCTCTTCTTCCTTTAGTTTCTATAATTTGATCTAGTTGGATATTTTTGTTAAGGAATACACAAATTTCAAAGAAACAAAAGTTAAGTTACATCATCTAACAACACTCCTTGTAGGAATGTCGGTGTATCAGTGAAAATTTTGGTGTTTAGTGCATTCAGTAACACCCATCTAACTAAATCATGTGTAACCCTATTACATTCATGTGGATGGTGTACAAAGGTCGAGTTCAGATTTTGTGCAAGAAGTTCCCAAACATCCTCCATTGCATCTTGGAACTCCACCGTAATAGAAGTAACATCATTTGTGGATTTCATAACTATAAGCGAATCAGAGCTAAATCTACCAGGTGAAGATTATGCAGCCGACTAAAATGACCAGCTTTGTAAGCCGCCTCAACTTCCACCAATAAAGGTAAGTATTTCCCTTCTATGCGTTGGCCATAAGCCAACCACGATAAACCGACCAAACCAATCTCGGACAACTATACCAATCCTTTCTCTGGCCAAGGCTCGATCAAAAGCTCTATACATGCTAACACAATAGCAACTTGTGGGTGGCGCCTTCCATCGTTGGGGTTGCCGCAATGATTTTGGTGGTTTTTGATTCACAAAGAGATAGTGTTCATGTCAAGCTAGAGTTTGGATAACGACTGTGTCACCAACGAATTCAACATGATTGCAGACTTTATCATTCTGAGCCTTCCAAAGAAACCACATCAACGTGATGAGCCTAGCAGTTGACCCTTAGTAAGACTCGTTCTACAAGCTACGAGCCATTCTAAAAAGAAATTAGAGGTATTTCCTACCCCAAAGACTAAATTAAGGGCTTGTGCATCTACATTCCCGAAAAAGATAGAGTTCAGTTTCTACCGCTGCACCATATAAGGGGCAATCCAGACTCACATTCACCATACGGGAACGTAACCATGTGCAGACGAGGAGAAAGCCTTTCCAAGCTTTCCACACACACACTTTTGCTGCTAGGGCCACTGTAGCTAACCAAAATTCCTTGTAAAAATCTTGTTGAAGTTGAGGTGCCGAGACATTTTGCAAGGGCATGACGATTGAGTCACGTGCAAAAATATATCCCGAGCTCACTTTATATTCTCCTTTTGCTGTGTAGTGCCAAATTATACAATCGGGACCCAAACATCGACTCAAGGGAAGTGACCTGATGACCGATACATCTGTTGGACTAAAATACCTTTCCAAGAGAGGAACATTCCACTGTCGATACATACTGAAAACTCACTATTTCTCGAATATACCCTAGCTTCTAAACCACATCTCTTCACTGATCTCCCTATCCTTTGCTCTAATCACATTACTGATTCCATATTCTTCTTCACCATCTGATTTCCTTTATCCCAGTCCCTTTGCATGTCGACTTCGGCACTTAGAGCAGTTAGTTGGTGGTAAGGAAAAAAAGTTTGTCCCCTTGGTGGTAGATGATGAGGAGGATGCATGAATATATACCATGGCGCATGTATTCCCTCTCAAGCCTTCAAGATCTGGATGTATGGGCTTTGTTGTGATGCTCTCAGATCCAACAAGATCAACTTTGATCGAGTGGCAAACGACTGATTCGTCTGCAAGTTCCTTTCAGTGGCCGATAGGTAGAGGACGATAGTAAGTGGTTCTTTGTATTTTTAGCCGGTTATGTTGGTGGTCGAAGCCTATAACGGAATGTTGGATCCCATATGGATCCTGGCTGCTTTTGGACATGCATGGGTGGTGGTGAGGCCGGTGGTGGGCAAGTTGGCTGCCGGAGCACTTCAAGAGAAGTGGTGTCCCCAGATTGGAAACAATATTAGTGAGTACATCAATTTTGAGAGTTATAGCTCTACTATTAGTTAGAAATGAAGATCCAGGTAGCATTAGATTTCTAACATCCGTTGGTGGTAAGGAAAAAATATCATTTTAATGCAAATGATTATTTGGATGTGATTTTGATGTATAAAAAGATTGGGAGGTTTTTTCCGGAGTATGGATCCTTTGTGTATGAAGAGAAGGGTTGTATTGTTCTAAGCGAGGAGATGGGAGTGAGAGGAGAGAAGAGTGTACCGAGAGCGGCTATGGCTTCGGGTAGGGAAGGAAGTAGGGCTTGGGCAGGGGTTACAGCTTCTTGTTAGCGTTGGGAGGACAGTTTGATAAAAGGGGTGCCGAGGGCACCACTTGGGTACAGACATGGGGCATTTTGGGAGTTTTACACCAAATAGGGGGAGATACATATCTGCTAATGATGGGGCTACTTCAAGTAGTGCATAAATTTTGTAGTGCATCACCTTCAAATTGGCAGCGTAAGGAGGGGCTTTCACAACCTCTGTCGCCAGCTATTGGGGGCAATCAAGAAGAGGTCGAGGATATGATGGAGGAGGTCCAGAAGCCTCAACTAGACTAAGTAGGGATTATAACGAATAACCTTGTGTATGTGGGGATTCTACTAACCAAGTTATTCTTTTACATATGGACCCCTTAGGGTTACATTCCAGTTTTTGGTCTACGCGTAGGAGAGGTGGAGCCACATATGGCGGCATCAATTGTACTAGGTTCCATTGTGACACAATCTCCAGGAGTTGAAAGCCTGCTAGCAGGCGTTACTCTAGATATCTTAATGGGTGCTTCAAGGCCACTAGCAGAATCATATGGCTCAGTAGCTGGACAATTAGAGGAGTATGCGGACATTCCTATGTATTTTGGACTAGCGGAATATATAGTGGACGGATCCGTTGTACCTATAGGAGGCTCTACTAGTAACCCCACAGGGAAAAGAGAATCAAAACACAAGGCATATGAAAAGAAAATTAAGGCCAAGTTGGGACTGATCCATGAGAGTCACCAAAGAAGAAGCCGATTGTTCTGCTGGTGGGAACAGATGCTGAGGAACTGCGGCGCAATGCCGCTTAGTAATTTAAGATGATACCTAGATAGCTAAGGAGTGGTGCCCTTAATTTTTTTTGACAATTCTTGCTTTACTCTGGTTTGTTTATCTAAGTTGTTGGATATTTATTTACTATTAAACAATGCATCAGGGATAATTTAGTAAAACTCTGTATTATTATTACATTTGAAATAAAAGTTGATCACCATCTTTAAAAAAATAGAAAAATAAATTTCTAGTTCTTTCCAAATCATATTTTACTAACATTATCGTCAAAATAGTTCCCCACCCACCTACCTATAGGTCTTTACCAACTCAATTAATTGTGGTGGTTGTAATTAAAAAAATTATTATCTTTAACGCTTCGAACTTCATGTAATATTTTTCCAAATAAAATAGAATAAAGCATATTTTCCCATTTTGTTGAATATATTATTCTATTATTTTTGTCCAACATAATTTTAGGCGATCACAATGGTAATCATTTTTCTTTTTGCCTCCTTTTATAGATGTTAATCTCATGAAATAAATCAATGACATGACCACGCCTAAACTAAGCATCACAAAAACAAACTAATCTAAGTGCATTTTAATATTAAATCCTTTTTGTGTATAGATGTAACATTAATTTGTAAATATGGTATCGTTCTTTGCAAGGAATTGAAGATTGATTCATAAGTCGTAAAAGCACTTATATTAAAATATACGAAGTTGCGAGGTGATTTTCTAACTTCCTAAATGCAAAAATAACATATTCTAAATATATAATTTTGATCGATTCAAAACCACACATAATTTTTGTAATACACCTTTAGAATTGACGAAATCCTAGAACTTGAATCTACCTAGTTAAACAACGTACATGCATATTAGTCTTGTAAGTTGTACATAGCCTAAAGACGCTACAATGAAACTAACTTAATCCTAAAGAGGGAGGAGCTTGTTAGACAAATTCTTCCTCACACCTTAACTATTAATTTAGCTAAGATGAGGTTATAATCTTACTAAACCGCAAGTATACGGTGTCAAAGTATTATAATTTATAAAAGTTGGATATCGAACCCATGAGGATTGACTATCCTAATTCCATAGCTTGATTCAATTAAACCTTAGATTACGTTATCGGCAAACAAACAATGCAACAAATAAAAAGAAACACAAAATATGAAAGTGGAGGTGAATCTCACAAGACTAAGCCCTTTGGACACTTAGCATTGCAGGGGATGGTTTAGCTACGATGAGTGAATTACGATTTGTTGATTGATTATTATACTAAGTGATCGAAAGCAAAAAATACGATAAGTCTATTCAAATTAAGGGAATGGTTAGTTAGAGATGGTTGTACTAACTAATTTGATGCATAACAATGTTCGGTTTATGTTCTACTCATGCTTATAAGTTGAATTAAGTACATGTGAGTGCTGTGCATGATTCCCATTCCCAAACCTCTATTGGAGACTTGAGGGAGAATGAGGTCTAAGGACTCATCTAATATACCACAGTTAGAGTGTGAATCGAAAGAGTCAATCGATACCTACAAAGTCTTTTAGATCAATGTAATCTTAACCGAAGTTCCTTGAGTCGTTTGGACTTCAAGAAGGCTTCGGTCCATGCTTAAGCATATGGAAGCCAAGCCTTAAGTTCAACCTTTTTAGATTAACCTAGGTCATGTTTACATGTTCTTCTTTACCTAAGTGAGTGACTAGTTCCCCTAGGTTCTAATTAATCCTCAGTTCTCTTTACCAAATCACAACTTAGTCAATGTTATAACATGCTCAAAGGAACCAAACATTAAACCCAAACATGCAAGCACACCACAACATAAGAAAAACTCATTCAAAGAATACAATATTCAAATATAAACCAAAACATCATTGTCTACATCAAATTGGCTAGGGCTTAACCCCTAACCTCCCATATGAAAACTACTCACTACACATAACTAAAATAGAGTCTAGATACATGAATAGAGATAGCTAAGTGAATAGAGATAATCGAAGAGTCCAAAAGCTAAGCTTTCCAAGGTCTTCAAGTTCCTTCTCCACTTCTAGCTCTTTCCTTGTTTCTAGCTCTAACAGGAACATGAACACCACCTTAGGTCTTGTTGAAAGGATGAGTGAGAGTGTATGGCGGTGTTTATGGAGGATTTCTAGGCTAGAAGGAGGTGAAAAGGTGTGAACAGAGTGATAGAGGGTTTGGGAGAGAATGAAGGCTCAAGAGAGATGCTAAAACTATGAAAATGTGAGAAATGAGATAAGTTGTGTGATAGGATTATGAGGAGCTCGAAAATAATAGGCAAAAGGAGATATTTTCTGGTTTAATTTTGAAATTCAAATGTGAGAAAAACATAAGACATGATCCACAATTTTAGAGATAAATGTGGTCTTAAGGTGACTCACCCTTGGTGACACACCATGACAGGTGCTTCTCATGTGCCTTGCTCTTCTCTGAAATTTCTCTATGGATGACTTGAAGTCTTGACCCAAACTTGACCATGACAATAGTTGACCACCAAAGTTGACTTTTGGTGATCGAAATCTTGGAATATTTCGGCAAAGCTCCGAGACCTTTTTCTTTCTTTTTTCCAACAATATTTCATCTTCTCCCATGGTCCCAGAAATGTCTTTGCCTTCATCAGAACACACATAATCATCTTTGCCTTCTGACAAGGAAATGTCTTTAGCCCATTTCCTTGTTGAATCACCATTTTTTAACAAGAATGAAAAACGCAAAAAGAATGATGGTTTATTAGTCACATAATTATGGTCCTAATGGAGCTAAAAAAAATCCTTCTACACTATAACGAGTTCTATGCATACATAAGAGCAAGTCCACCCAATAAGTCACAGGGTCAGGATTGTTGGAGTTTTAGAGCAGAATGTCAGTAACGTGTCATTCACTTTTCAATAGTTGATTCCATGCGTTAGATCCGGATCAGAGTTAGAGTCATAACTTTATTAAATTAATATTTTATTTGTCATTTTCTACAATGGTTTCGATAAATCTATACTATTATTAAGGAAAGAGGCTTACTATTATTAAGAGGAGAGACTTTGTTTCCCAATATTGTCAAAATATTTCAAATTTACCCTTTCATATTTAGTCAGGTAAAAATTTTCAGGGTTACTATAATAATCTAGTAAAATAAATTTGTTTTTCATCTTTTCCAGCAATAGTTTTATGGTTTCACTTCCACCCATTTTCACGCTGGTAAGTAACTCTGGTAGCAGTAAAAAAAATGACCGTCTATTATTCTTTTTTTATTGGTTTCATTAAAAAGATTAAAATTTAAATATTTTCTATTAATCCATTAAAGAATCATTTTAATTAAATTATACACATGGTGTGTGCTTCTTCTAGTATTAATAAATAATAAAGAACTAGAATAAAAGCACATGTTATGCATGTGTAATACCATGCGTAAGTTTTCTAATAACTGTATCAAAAAAAATTTATCCTGATAACTTCTCCATTTTCTTTTGCCGTACGGTTTGTTTCCTACTATTCAGAGAAGTTTTTTCTTCTTCTTTAACTTCTCTAATAATTGTATAAACAAAACTTCTCAGATAACTCCTTCATTTTCTCTTTTCCTATGGTTAGTTTCCTAATATTCAGGGAAGGTTTTTTCTTTTCTTTTTCTTTATATAATTTTTCCGTTTTGTGATTTACTATTTTATCTTTTGTAATAAAAGGTTTATTAAAATTCCTTTTACAGTTTAAGGGTATTTTTGTGAAAAAGACTCGGTTATGGTTGACAACCTATATTTCTCTAATAATAGTATAGATTAAGAAATAACAAAAACCCTCTATTATAGATCAAATTATAATATTTGATAAGATTAAATATTTTTGTTTTGCAACATGTTTTCATCAATTTTCCTTTGCATCTCATTTACTTTTATTTTTTGTGACATCAAAGAGTTAGTTTTATGAAGAAAAAAAATGAATGAATAAACCGAAAACGAAACGATTCGTGGTTACGAAGAAAAGAAAAGGAAAATTGACATTTTTTGGTTATGAGTTATGAATAAGTTGTGTTGGTATTTAGGATTAGATATATTACTTACCTCATTTTTAGGACAATAATAAGTTTGTATTTTAGCTTAGATGGGTGTTCGACGATAGCGGCTTAGGTGCGAGGACTTGGTGGGGCCGGCTTGGGCTTCAAGACCTGAGTATACTTCTAGGCCTATGATTAGTGGCTTGAGACGGTTAGGATTTCAATGCCTTAATCATTTAGGTTGGATATATTTTGGGCCTTCTTAGGGCATATTCAATGGAGAAGTCCTATATAGAGTCCTAAACTTATTTTTAGGACTTTATTTTGACACTATTCATTTAGGATTTCAATCATCTTCAATAGTTAAGATTCTATCTCAAAGTTCTAATTTTATATATTTAGATAATCTTATTTTATGTTGTTTTTAATAATAATTTAAACTTTGTAAACTATAATTGTACATGATAAATAATGATATATTTTTTTAAAAAAATTTCGACCGTTATATGAAAAATAAATGTTGGATTGAATAATAATCGTTGGATCGATTTCAAGATATATCATTTACCGTCGGATCAGGTAATAAAAAATAAAAAAATATTTAATTGAAATTTTAATCTGGCCGTTGATTTCAATTTGAAATCAATTATGGCCGTCGATTTTAGAGTCGTTGGAGGGAAATGGAGGGCAATAAATCAGTTGCTAATCACATGGGGGCGGGTCTCACGCCTGATTTCTTTCGGCTCACCTCCCTCTCTCTTCCGCGCGTCGTGCGTGGCTTTCTCTCCCAGCAACTCCTTCAGCGCGAGTTCGCCCCCCAACTACCCCTCCAGCGCATCATCTCTCCTCCATTTCTCTTTCCTCCATCTCTCCTCTGCCCTGCTGCCCCACATCTCTTTCCCGCCAGTTTTTAGGACCTGATCTAAGAGAAGTTCTATCTTAGATCTTCTCTTAGAACCCCAAGCTAGATAGCCTAGGTTTTAGATCCCTCATTCTCACCATTGCAGAGCCCAAATTTCACCAAGACCTATATTTATAGCTTCTAGGACTCTCCATTGGAGATGCCCTTAGGGATGGGCCTAGATCTAGGGCTTTTAAAAGAGCTTGTTAGAATCCAAATATGAAATTGGATCACATATGTATCAAGGTGGTTCGATGTACTTGAATGTGTTGGAGTTGCTACATTCAACTTTTTTATGTCGATTTTGGATTGCGAGTTTCATTAGGGTTGACATACATACTATAATTGTTAGTTCAGAGGTACTGCAACTCTTTCTGTTTGGTTCTCGTAATTCATTTGAGATACAAATAAGATCGATAATTATGAGCTTAATATACTTGCAAGTGTACTTTATCTATACTTCTCTAACAATTGTATATCCACCGACTATTGTAATATACAGCATTGAGAATTATGGAACAATGTTCTTAAATAGACAATGAAGTTTATGTGAATAGAGAGAATTCACTATCGATTTTAACAAATAAGTTCATAAATGTATCGATATATGAACCAAGAAAGTTCGTACATAAGACCATATAAAGCAAAGGTCTAATCCAGATATTAATCTTAGAAAATTATAGTTGTCATGGATATCTTTGTGACTGAGAAACTAATACACTACCAGAACAAACACTATAGCTGATAAAATGTTAAAAAAAAATAGGCTGACGATGAAATTTATCGTTGGCTATAGTGTACTATAGCCGACGATAAATTGAGTCGTCGGCTATAGTATTAAAACTGACGATTTAAAAACATATCGTCGACTTTAGTCCCAAATCATCGCCGGCTATAGTTTCACTAAAGCCGACAATTTTTTCGACTAAAGCCGACGTCATTTTTAACTATAACCGACGATATTTTATGTCGTCAGCTATAGTTCTTTATGTTTCCAGATCTGGGCAGCAGCTCGTTCATTAAAAAAAATCGGTGAGAAAAACACAAATCGCTCTCAAATCATTAGGTGTTGTCGGAAGCTGTCCAAAATGAGTTTGTGAAGCTATATCCCGCACATATATATAGGTACGTATATATATGTGTGTTGATTATTGATTTTGAGTTAATTGTTGATTTTGAGTTGAGTTGAGTTGAATTCGATGAATATATATATATAATTATATGTTAATTGTTGATATATATAGTATGCATATATATATATATATGTGTTAATCTGTAATTAAGGAGTAGAAAAATTAATGTAATTTGTAGTTTAATTAAAGATATGTATAGATAGATATGATGATGAATTTTTAATTAGTGCATGTATATATATAGAAAGATGGGCAGAAAAAAAATGCCTCAAACTCCTTACACCGTCAAGCCTGACCAAAAGAATGAAATTTTTAGGTGGATGGGTCATGTTAGGTATTCTTCAGGCTATGTAGGAAATGTTGGTCGGTGTGTTAACTCTTGAGAAAATTAGATGTACGGATTAAAGAGTCACGACTGCCATATACTGCTTCAATGTCTCTTTCCTGTTTTCATTCGAGGGTACCTGCCCAAACAGGTAGTGGAGCCATTAGTAGTGTTGTCAAGATTCTTTCAGAAGTTATGCACTAAAGAAATAAAAAAATCAGACCTGAGGAAAATGCAACTGGACATCATTTTTATCATGTGCAAATTTGAGAGGATATTTTTCCCAATTTTTTTGACATCATGCCTCACCTGATGATCCATGTTCCCGAACAATTGGTGCTTACTGGACCAGTATACTACACTTGGATGTATCCCATGGAAAGGTACGATTCAATATTTTTTATATCAATCTGTTTTTATATAAGCTGGTATATTTCAATAACCACATCATGAACTTTGCAACTTGATAGACAACTGGGGGACTACAAAGACTATGTGGCTAATAAATTCACTTCTGAAGGATGTATAGCTGAAGCATATCTCGTGCACGAGTGCATCATGTACACCAAGTTGTATTTGAGAGCGTTAGAGAACCCTACACAACATATGCCAATAGATGATCCACAGTTCAATCTTTCTATCCTCTCCTATGATGTTGAAGTTTATGGAAAGTTGCCAAACTCGTACAAGTTGAATACATATGAACTAGTCATTGCCCACTAGTGGGTATCGATTAATTATCCAGAAGTTCAGTACTGGAAAAACATGCATCTTTACCATCCAGACGTTGTCGGTGATCTTGAGTACCACAATAGGGAGTTTGCAAACTATTTTTGTTTATGGGTACGTCTATATATATACTGCTATATATATATTATATATATAATTTTCTCTGTTCATATTTAAAGATAATGGTTTCTATTTTTTTCAGATGCACCATATACAGAATGATGGTCACACGAATTGAGACGTCAGACGGAGAACACAGAATTCTGGGGTAATGATGCAGGGGTGAGCAGAATGACATTAACTATTACGGTGTTCTCCATTCAGTGGTTGTACTAGTTTATGGGGAAAGCAAGACATTGCACTTGTTTAAGTGTAAATGGTTTGATACTAGCCTTCAGAACACAAGGACCGATTAGTACAGAATATTTTTGGTGAATACTGCTACAAGTTGGTATGAAGATGACCCTTTTATTTTTTCCACAACGGTAAAAAAAGTGTTTTATCTTGATAATCTTATGCACAAAGAAGGCTGGAAAGTAGTCAACCATGTTGTTCCTAGAAACATATATAGTGTCGCTACACTTGGAGATGCCACATATAATGAAGAGGATACTGCATACCATGAGCCATCAACAATTGGTATTCCTGAATCCTCTTTAATTCGCATGAATAACGTGAAACCGGGTTATGTGGTTCGATTTCGTGAGGAAGATGTTGAACTAATTGATGTTAATCCAAATGAATGCAATGAAGACTCTGGTGATGAGGAGCGACACATATTATCAGAAATTAACTCGGACACCAAGGAAGACTTAAGCGATGATTCTGACTATGAACCTTTTAGTTAAATAGGAATTTGTTTTAAACATATTTGTTGGTCATAAACCTAATTTTTTAAAGTATTTTCACACTTCTGAATATAACTGAAAGAACCAAACCCCGATTCAGTTGCATAAACCAGAATTAGATTCTAACAACACTACAACCTTTTAAAAAATTTCGCCAGAGTTTATTTTATAAAATGAGTAAACCAAAAACATGCAATGAAAACACACTTCCAAGGAGTCCACAAAAGCCAAACTGTGTGACGCCAATTCCCATCCGAATTTATCAAATTCACAAACTACTAAATAACAGTAAAAGCATTTCTTTACACTTATTATTCAAAATCCAGTAAGTACTCGAAAAACATTACAAAGGAAAACAAACTAACATAGTACTCATAGAGACTTCTAATTTACACATATACAAAACTAGTAGGTTAAACCAAGAACCTACTAGAAAAGAACGGTGACTTGAACTCTAGGCCTTCAATGACGACACACAACCACAGGATAGAAACTACAAATTGGGCAAGAAGGAAACCAAAAATCTCAGGGAAATGCATATAAATAATAAAAACTGTTAGAGTGAGTGGATGGAAATAAACTTTCATTTTTAAACTGATAGTAATAAATATAGCATGCCTTTCATAATATATATGCAAATAAACGTGATGCGAGTCTAAAAACTTCGGGGTCCCACTCTCAGACACCTTCGTCTCAATACAGTCAAAATACGGGATACCAGACCCACACGTGATTATATAGTCAGAAAGACCTCGGGTTAGGATATCTGTCCCACCCTGGAGCATCTCAGGGATCAGCCGAGCATGCCAATGCATCGATGCCATTAGTATCACTGAGATTGTACTCTGTGCAAAACAAATCATATTTGTTTCCATGCACATGCATATCGTAAATGCATACTCGTACGACATATAATCATAAAACACATAATCATAAATGCATACTCGTATGTGCATAATCATAAAATGTATAATCAAGACTCACACGTCAATCAGTGAAAATAAAATGTCCACTCATAGTATACGGCTAGCTCGAAGATCCGGCGAAAGTTCCCTCGCCAAAATCACTCTCGCGGTTTCCTGAATAAATAACAAGTTCGTTTAATTTCAGAATTTGATAAAATGCACGAAAAATAACTCAAAAACAATCCCGGAAACCTCACGGAAAAATTAGAATTTTTGACTCGCCGGAGCTCCGCCGCTGGCGACGGCGAGTGGCCGTTACGCGCCTCCACCGACGGGGGTGCGTGAACCACACGAGCTCCCAGTCCAAACTACTCCGATGTGAGCATTTGACCACTCATTGGAAAGATTTCAATGAGCCCAACACATTTTCCAACTGGACCTAGACCCAAATCCACGACGTTTGGCCGGAATTGAGCCCGAAACCCACGGTGTCCGAAATCGTCGGAAAACTTCTTCGGTCGATTCAGTCACCGATGATGCACCTCGGCCCCCCCAAACCAAAGGGGTTTCAATCCTAGGATCAAACCCAATTGAACCCACCCCATCATCATGCCAGAAAACGGCCGGAATGCCACCGGTGAACTAACCCGAAAACCCACGGGTTCACGACCTCAAAACTTCAACAAAACTCACCCAAAAATCAACAATATATACATGAATGGAAAGAGGAGAGAAAGAGCTTTAAAACCATACCAAGAACGCTGGCAACCGTGGCGTTTTCTAGTGGGTTGAAATCGAAATCCAAAACGGGTCAAAATGGGTATAAGGGTCGTGTACGAACACTCTTCGTATTTTTCTGATTTTCTCTGTATTTCTACCGTATTTCCACTATAAATATCAAAAATTTCTGATCAAAACAACGGCTGAGGTTTGATCTGATCAAGATTTAATTGTCCAAAGTAAATTGCCAAGAAAAATATTTTAAAATACATAATTTCACATACGAACTTCCAAATATCGAAAGAAATAGCTCGATAACCCGAAAAATTCTCCGAAAATTCTTACATGCACGAAATTAAATACTCTACGACTTTCGCGAACAAAATCAGATCAAATTCTCGCCCGAAGAAAAAGTCGTTAATAAAATTTCACGAGGTGCATAATTCGCGGAAAACCTAAATCGTAGAAGTTAGCGTAACTTTTTGTTTGGATCGTTACAATAATGATGATTTTGATTATGTTCCTTAATTAGTTAAACAGATATTTGTGTTAAACATGTATTTATGAGAAACTGTTTTCACATCAGCTTATGTTTTCAACTTTTTTACACTTTACCCGACGACATTGACAAAAGTCGTCGACTATAGTAACTATAGCCGACAACTTTGGCACGTGTCGTCAGCTATACTATAACCGATGATATTCATGTATAATATCGTTGGCTATAGTATAGCCGATGATGTTTTAATTCGTTGGCTATAATTTTCGGTTGTATACCTCAAAACAGCCCAGATCGCACCTCATCCTCCTCCTCCTCCCCCTAAAAACCCTAAAAACTACTTTGTTCCCCCGTCCCCCGCCCCTTCCCTGCTGCCGCCACCGTGAACGTAGCCAGCCTCTCACCCTCCTCCTCCATCAATTTTAGGTTCTCTCTCTCTCTCATGGATTGAGTTTGTGATGGATGATTGAATTTGTAATTGCGATTGGATATAGGATTGGATTTTGGTACTGCCATGGATATAGGATTGGATTCATTACGATTATAAGAATGAATTGGATTGATTGAATTGTAAGAATGAGATTATATTAATTTTTTGGATTGAATTAATTTTTTTGAGAAACCACTGTTTCAAAACCAGTTATCTCCAACAGTGCAAGGAATTGTGAAACGACCTGGATCCTCCATCTTGGGAGGTAGTTTCTTTGTAAAACAACATATACTTTTTTTTTCGCTCAAAACTATCGTCTCAGTAGGCCTATACTTCCTCTTAGTTGTACAAAGTTCTTTGAGAAACTTTGCATATTGTGGAATTTTCTTGAGTGCTTCAACTAGAGAAATGTTCCCTTGAACCTTTCTGAATATCTCCAGTATGCCATTGATCTTGTCCTCCTTCTCTTGCTTCTTCAACCTGTTTGGAAAAGGGACGAGAATATCAGTGGAAGAAGAGGGTTTAGGAGATACCTGCTTATTCTTTGAAGTGGTCTAAACATGAGCCTTCGATGGGTCGAAGCCTTGCTGTTGATGGATGGAAGCTTGGTTCCTGGAACCTTCTGCTCGATCGGTCTTTGATGGATTGAGACCTTCATCTCGATGGGTCGAAGGAATCTCCCTAGACTGCCCAGGTTTATGCTTCGATGCATCGAAGGTTTTGCCTTCGATGGGTCGAAGGCAATTTCTTGGTATGCCGAAGTTAGGTTGCTGAAATTCGTTGGACGAGGTGTCAAATACAATTTGCTGAAATACCGGTTCCTCCAATGCTTGTGACCTATTTTTAGGCTCAGGAACTTGCTCGAACACCTTCCCACTCTTCAACTCCATAACATGCACATCACGCTCATTCCTTGGATTAGGCTCAGTTTTTCTAGGAAGTGTTCCAAAGTTCTGCTGAGTCAAAATTTATTACATGCGGCTCATCTATCGCTCAAGAAGCTCAATGAATTTCCTATGTTGCTGACTCATGGCCGGTCTTAACTTCTTGATTAATGGTCTTAACCTCTTGATTAATGGTTTTAACCTCTTTGACTGAGAGTGTTTACAGTAGCATTTTTCCACTCTAGCATCTTCTTGTTATCCAACATCATCTGATGAAGCAGCTTCTATGCCTGAAGTACCTATGGATGTCTGAGGTTGTGCAATAAGAGCTTGATACTGCTGCTGAGTTGCTTGCCATTGACCGTATTTTTGTCCATCTCTTCTAGGTTGTCTTGGTGCAAATCCAGGTGGATTAGATGAAGGATTTAGCACATGATTGCTTCTATAACTCAGAAGTAGATGATCCTTGTTTCCTCCATAACTATTGAATTGTCTTCTAGCAAAGTTCACATCCTCTTCTTCCTCTTCTGCTCTAAACTTAGGATAATATTTAGCTAGATGATCTATAGCAGAACATATGGTACATACCATCTGAGTTGTAGACACAGCTTTCTTATTATTAACCTTCAAGGAGATCGCAATCAAGGTTATATCATTCTCCATAGAACTCAAACGCTTCTCCATGGCTACATCTATTGCAACTACGTTCAAGGATCTTCTACTTGCACTCATGGATCTATCTCTTGACTAAAACTGTCTTAACTTCTCTGCTTGATTTTCCACAATTTCTTTAGCTTCAACTCTAGTCAGATTCCACCAGTTACCTCCACTAGCTACATCAAGTTTCTGTCTATCAAATGAATCCAGTCCTTTATAGAAGAACTCCATCTGAGTATTGATGTCAAACTTGTGGTGAGGGCATTGTCGAAGTAGACCCTTGAATTGACTCCAGGCTTTATGTAGTTCATCCCCATCCTTTTGCCTGAAAGTACTAATATGCTTCTTCAAATTCTTGGTGTGAGATGCAGAGTAGAATTCCTTCATGAATGCAACATCCATCTTTTGCCATGTATCCATTGATTGGGAGGGCAATGAGTTGAACCATGCATTTGCTTGCTCCTTCAAAGAGAATGAGAATAAGAGGAGCTTGATAGTATCTTCCTCAATATTCTGTGACTTTTGCATTCTGCACAGTGCTGTAAACTAATTCAAATGGTCTTCAGGGTCCTCAGAGGGAATGCTTCTGAAGTGTGGAAAATTTGAGATGAGATATGGATGTATTCCATAAGATCCCAAATTTTCTAGTATCACAATCGGTGAATCAACTACCCCTGTACCAGGAATAAAAGGTTCCTTGAGTTTCTGGTTATTGGCCATTGGTGGTGGCGATGGTGGTGGCGTTGGAATAAATTGTTCTTCCTGCTCTTCAACCTCTGGCTCAGACTCAGTATGTAGCTCGGGTTTAGAATTCTCACCACCACTGTTACTCATGTTCGCCTGTAATCTCTGTAGTTTCCAGTTGTGCTTTGCTGATTTCTCAATCTCTAGATCAAATAACAGTGGCTCAGAGCTTGCAGAGTGATGAGTATGCATACACTAAGCTCTTGCACACAGTAGAGAATGTAAGACTCAAAAGAAAAAGAAAACTAAATAAAAACAAAAAACAAAAGACACTACAAAGACTTAAAATTAAACAATCCCTGGCAACGGCGCCAAAATTTGATAGGAGCAAACGCACCCTCAAAGATATCCTATTTATGTGTCAATTATATCAATGTATTTTAATGGAAAATATGGGTCATTACCCGTAGAAAATTGGTGAAACTAAAACTCAAGAACACAAGAAACATAAAAGATGCGAAAGCCAGAAATCTGGCAGACTCAACCACTGGATACTAACTAATCTACGAACCTAATCTAGACTAAACTAAATATTACAAAAATTTAACACAATAAACTAGACTTAGTCGTAGACTACCATACAAAATATGAGGGTATTCGGAGTTGATTTGGTTGTCGAAATAATTCAGCGAATCTACAAATAATGCAAAAAAATGTAAATTTCTGAAAAGTAAAATATTGATGAAATCAAATAGAGATAAAGGTTAGGAACCTCTCTTCACCCTAGATAACCTACGATTACCCCAACCTAATCTAAATAACTATGGATGAATGTTTCCCATGCATAAGCTATGGTTAAATCATCTTGCATATTATACTCTCTTATTTGGCATGAAAGAGGGAGTGGTCATCCACTCTAACTTGCTCCCTAATAAACTGACTTATACATATGGTGGTGTAAGTCTAGAGAACTATAGTCATTAAGATCTAAGAGTTTTTGAGGAACAACAAAGCTTCAATGGTTGATTTGGTGGTCACCCTTCTCACCAAGGATTCACTTCACACAAGTTATCACTACGGGCTTGCTTATCTCTTTAGAACATGAGATAATATGTTGGTTATGCACACATTCAAGATAGTAGACTCTACAACATGCAACTAAGTTGGCCATCATAGAAACACATAGTATAAATCATCAATGAAATAATAGTGAAGTAAAACTCATCCAAATAGTTATTAAAATTATAAAGGGTTCAAAATTGTAAGCATGTCTAAGGTTTCGATCAGCCTCTACTAGGGAAGTTTAGCTACTCATAGTCGTAAGAATACAATAGAAAAATATGATGTAGAAGGGAGATTTAAACTAAAACCCTAGAACTCTTGGAAGGACGTCTTCAATGGGTCGAAGATCGAATCTTCGATTCTCAGCTAGGATTCCTGGCTTGCAGTGTTTTCTCCTTCTTTAGCTTCTTTCTCTGAAAATTCAACAACCCTAAATTGATCTCCAAAGTATGCTTATATAGGTTTGACCTTGGGGGCATTCTCCTTATCAACATAGGGTTGAGTCATCGTCACAGCACAAATCCTTATTTGAATAGAATTCCCTTTTTATTGCTCATTTTTGTATTTTCCTCTAAATAACCTAATTAAACAAAAATATAATTCATTAATAAAAACTAAACAAATAAACCAAGTATTTTAGGAATTAATAAGCACAAGAGAGTTGCATATTTATGCAACTATCAAGATTACCTTCTTTGACTTAATTAACCATACTTTTGGTTGTTAACTCTAAACCAGCCACTGTTGCATCATCTAAATCAGACTCCTCTTCATCGTGAACTACTACGGTCATCTTGGGACGTTCACATTATGGTGTCTTAGGAACATACGTCCCTCTAGACGCATTGCGTCTGTTATCAGTTTCCTGATATGCTGCATGCGTCTGAACTACTGCGTCAATGAGAGCATTTAATGAAATGAACTTTGCATCCACGTACTTTGTATGAAAACACTCCTCGAGGCCTCCGACCGCAATGTCCACTAGCTCCTCCATAGTGCATAAAGTTTTTCTCTTAGTATATTCGATCCTGAACCTATGCAAGTATGCCACCAGTGATTTGCTTGGCATTTACACCATTTGGAAAAGCTTGCCAAGCTTAATAGCTGGTTCTAATCCACCAAAGTGTTCAGTGAACAACCTTTCCATCATTGCCCAATCAAGAACAGATCCTTGTGGCAAGTTTGTACACCAATTTAATGCAGCTCCTTACAGGGATGATGTGAAAACTCTGAGCTTCAACTCGCTTAGCTTTCCCCATATGCCACATTCTACTCTAAATCATGCAATGTGAATAGATGTTGGTTCTGTTCCATCACCACTGAAACGAGTTAAACTAATATGTCGGAATCCTTTGGGCCATTTCCAACCAACTGGTGGTAGTGGGAATGGCTTGTTATAGGTCGCAGGAGCTCCATTCGTAGTAGGCAGCCTCTGGCCAATGATGCAAAAAATTTTCTCTTCCAATTCTCTCGCTCTTGATTAGGTGGAGGAAGAGGAAGATCATCATCCTTAACCTCTTCATCATCATGAAACTGGGGTTGTGGTTCTCCCAATTTTTCCTGAATGGATGCCAGACTCTCAGTCATGGTTTTGGTAAGGTTCGCAATGGATGTTGCGAGATCATTGAACCTTTTGTTATTCTGTCTGCGGTCTTTCTCCATGGTCTCCTGAAATGTATCCATCCTTGTTTGGATCCTATTTACAGCCTTCTCGCTTTCCTCCACAGTTTTTAAGACATACTCAATGTTGTTATCTCTGTGTTTTTCCCATTCTAGCGAATAGTCCTTATAAGCTGCAAAGTCAATCGCCTTAAGTTTAGCTACTGTTTTAGGTTTGTTAGTCATTGCTACTCCAAACCTCTGTAAGACTTCTTCATTGCTTAAGCCCCTACAACTAGCTAAATTGTGTTCTTGGAACGTAGGTGTTGGATGCTTGAGGCAACTGATAAACGTCTTCTTATACGGATCAATGATTATGAGACACTAAACCTGAGTCCCACTGGGTGTGCCAAAATATTTGACTTGATTTTCTCTAGCTAGGTCACTGCGAATAAGAATATCAAAAACTGTCTCTTTTATCCATTGTGTTTGTATGCTGCGTGCTTGGCGTGCCACTGTCGAGGGAAAAATGTAGTTGAGTAGTGCACCGCGTTGTCTCTGCTTCTTTGCAAGCGATTGGAGCAAGGAAAGCATCAATATCGCTCGTTGAGTCTTACTTGCCTAAGTTGTTTCAAGACTTAGGTGTTTGTGTCTCTTCGCTAAGCTATAAATGATCGATACTTTACATGCAGTACGAGTATAAAGCAGAGCAATCTTTATAGCAAGTGTTGAGAGCACGATAGTGTGACTTCGTAAATTCTTGGAATCTCGACGCTCTGTCGGGTGAACAAAATCCTGAATTCGTTGTCGCTCGGTTATTTACTCGCTGAGAGAGTAAGATTTGCTTGAGTGCCAATTTGTATGTGTGTGTAGAGGTCCTCAAATCTTTCTCAGTTCCTCTATTTATAGAGGCCGGTGCTCTCTTCTTCCTCGCTTGTCAAGGAAACATTAATGACTAAGAAAGAAAAGAAAAGATGTCGTGCTTTATCCCTAACTCGCTTAGGATCTCATATGTAGATTTCCTTTCCTAATTTGCAGTTACTTCCGGGCCGCGTTTTGTCGGTCGACTCTGTTATTTCTAGTCCAAAAGGGCTTAGTAAAATGTTTAAAATATTTTGCCCCAAACAAGTGTAGCTCGAATAATGGTGGAAAGTTGGGATTCCTCGCAAGTACTTATATACAGATCAAAATATATTTCGAAAACAAGTAAATTAATGAAATATTAATACTCTGCTGCTGTTTGTATGTACGTTTGTCCAAAGAGAACGTATCCATGTAACTATGCTAAAGAACATGTCCGTAAACTTACTCCAAGTGTCTTGTAAAATTTTGACAAGACCTTCCCAGAATTTAACTATAACAACTAATATTGCAGCGCCAACTACTAGCAAGATCAGAAACCAGATGTCATCTAAACCATATCCGTCCGGAGTTGGCTCTGGACAATTGCTTTGCAATTGATTCCCTAACCATATTTTGTTGATGCTCGATATGTTTGCCCTCCCCAATTGTATAATAGCTTGTGAAATATCACGTAGCAGGGAAGAGTGTCTCCGAAACACCTGCAAATTAAATCGAGTTGTCAAATTTGATAACCCCAGTTAAATCAGAATCAGATTATTAAGTATGAGATAGGTGTGCGAGACTAAGAGAGAAACATATATATGTAGCTAGATGCAAATTAATTAAGTGAGCTAGGGAGGCAAAGATCGATCTTACAAAGCCGTAGCCCATCATTTCAAAGACGGGACCAACGATGGTATACTTGTTGCAATATTTTTCAAGAAACAGCCGCATGTGGGCGGTTTCACCAACACAAGCAGCAATACCACCCAGCTTCTTTGCACGTCCTTTCGAAAGAGCTTCATCGATCTCTTTCATGGTAGCAAAACCCTTGAGCTTGGAATCTTCAAAACCTGCTTGGCTCAAAATGTCGTAAGTGTAAGTACCCGCTATGTAGCCGACATTTTTCCCCTTCCTCAGTAGATGATTGATATCAACCGTAACGCTTGGCGTCACAGTTGGCTCTGCGAATTGTTCAATATAACATTCTAGCAGTATGAAGATAACGAATGACCATATAGCCATTAAGGACGTTGGCAATTTGTTTCGAACTCTCTCCGCTGTACAATAGAATATTTTAATGTTTGGTCAGAAAAAAATTGTCATTACGTACGTACTAACATGAACAAGAAGAAGAAACTGGGTATTTAACAATATATGGAAGTTCAAGACTAGTTCGAGATATAAGTAAACTCAATTGATATTAACCGATTTACGTATTTTGAGCTTTTTAAATATTATAAATAATTATGTAAACGAACTTTTTAATGATATATTACCATCTGTCGCGTAAAATACGGGAATGCCAAGCCAGATAAAGGTGAATAATGTTTCTAAAACAGGACGGTCATCATAATGGTTGTTTGGTTGGTCAAGAATCCAGAGCATGAGACTGACGAAGAGCGATGTACAAGGGATCAAAATCCACAGGCTCCTGCTGAAGGGAATGAAGAAATTCAACTTGCTTTTCCTCGGACGGTCTATGACCGGCTCAACCATCACTAAATCGGCATCCATGAAGGGCATGGAAAAGTCGATGGACAATTCCGTTGCCGCATGAATCGTGGTGTCACCGACAACGCCATCAAAGTTCTGCAGAACACATATTTACACACTTATCTGTCATGTATATATCTCAGGGCATAATGAAGGCTTTCCTTTTTCTGTACTTTTTTTTAAAGGAAAGGAATCAAAGGATAATGAAGGCTTTCCTGCTTCAACTGGGAGACCTAAAGCATTTGTTATTCTCAGTGAACAAAGACTTAAAAAGAATCTTAGTAAGGAAGGAAATATTACCCCCAGATGAACTTGATAGCACAGCTCATTTTCAGTGCCATTGCTGGTGCCATCATCTTTCACAAAGGGAATGAGCTCGTAATTCATCGGATAAGGTACTTGTTTGATTACAGCCTTAAAAACTTCAACAATGGCACCACCACTAACTTTTGGTATTCCGGTTTTATTAGTAATCCTAACAAACTCCGGAAAATCAAGATTGACAGGAACACCAAATTTCAACTTCTTGCCGCTTTTCGGGTGGTCCCATCCGGGGACAGTAAAGGACTTCCCCGTCCATATGATTGGTCCAATGTCTTTCTTGGAAGTTGAAAATGCGCTTGAGTTTGCCAGTGATGAACCCAACTCTCTCATTAACCCGTTTTTCGATGTCCAAAATCCAAGTTTTCTTACTTCAACACCATCTACATTAACCAACTCGAAAGTTGATGACTGAAGCTGCCTGTCAACTAGTTCGAAACTTCCCCCGATGCCATTAAATCTAGAATTCGATAATGCTTGCCATAGTCTCGGACCATATTTCGAGACACCTAGATTTTCAAGATCAGTAGAATAGATGAAGGAAGCATTAGACTTTTGGAAGCCAAGATCAGTGACGGTAGTCCTCAATTTTTCAACAGCCATTGCTACTGCGAAAACAGCATCGTATAACCAAAATCCGAAAACATCTAAGTGAGCATGGACGATGGTCGGATTGTCTTTTTTGAACCGTAATTTCCACCTTTGCTTGAGTTCATCAAGCTCTTCTGTTCTTGGAATATAAGTTTGTACACCCAAAACCCCTTGCATAGCTTTTATAACCGAAGCATTCAGAGACTCAAAACTATTAAGTAACTCAGTAGTGCTAATCCAGACATATCCTTCATTCATCATTCCAAGATCATTTGCCTTGGTAAACAATCTAGATGCTAGGTCAGATGCCATGTGAACAATGAACACTGTAGTCTCCATCTCCAATAGCTCGTTCAACTCCCGTACAATTTCATTTTCGGTGGCCAATGCTCTGATGAGACTCCGGTGGGGGATCCGGATATCGGCATCCATCTCCTGCAAGGCGGCAGTTATAGCTGAGAAGACTCCCTCCGAATACTCATTGTCCACCAGAATGGGGATTACTTCTTTCCATCCAAATGCTTTCACAATAGTACTTATAGCTTTCACTTGGACGGTCTCGCTCTGTGAGAATTGGAAAAAGTAAGAGCTCCGAAATGATGAAGTGAGAGCAGGACTTGTGGCAGAAAATGATATGATCGGCACCCTTGCTTGCTCTCCAAGATTAACTACGAAGATGGTCTGCATCGATGTCACTGGCCCGATGATGACTTGGACTTGTTCATTTTTGATCAGATCAATAGCTGTGCATGCGAGCAGATCGAATCATATAAGTCACACTAGCTATAAACTGATAGATCATATAAAAACTGATTCAAAAGAAGGAAGAAACTACCTGCAGTGGCTGCCCCAAACGCAGTTGTCTTGCAGTCCCTAGTTTTGAAGACCAGCCTAGTCTTGTAACGAGGGTTTGCCGAATAGAAGTCGGAGACGGCCATGTCAAGGCAACTGGACCAAATCTTAGCCTCAACTGAATCAAGGTCATCAAGTAGAACGCCAACTTTCACTTTGTAGGTCTTTTTATGAGGCACTGCATAGCCATTCAAAGAACAAAGAGACCAGAAAATGATCAGTACAGCAAAAGCTTGGTGCTTTTGCATGATCATATTTGAAACAAGTTTTTTGTTTTTTTGTTTTTGGGTCAGGTCTCTGGATTGTTTTCGATCATATGAGCCGGCCTAATGTGCTGTTCTAATCAAACAACAATTGTTAAGAAAAATAGGAATTGGCAAGAAATTACTGGGAAAGTCTACGACAGAGACACATAAATTGTCAAACTTACTGCCTTCAATTTTTATTTGTTCATTCTTACTTCACCCCGTTGTCGATATATATAGAAGACCGTCTCAACCCTCACCATTTCCAGGAAGAGACGACTTAATTATTTAATCTATTATTGTCCTTCTCTTATGCATCATAGTAGAAAGAGTTGATCGCGAAATACTAACAAAAAAAAAATTGGACATCCGAAACTAGGAAATGTTCTTGGTGACTTGTCTAGCAAGATAACTGTATTGCTAGGATGCACGGTACATTCTTTCACCGCATTGGTAAATAATATCAGTAGGGGATATTCCAGTTAGATAGCAATATTTTTTGTATATAGAGTTCAGACTATATATACCGTTGCTACCGTTGCACAGGCAAGCACATGTGATGAGCATCTCTCTCTATCTATATATACACAGTCCATCTTGGATGCGGACATCCCCACCAACCGGAACCGTACGGATTTACTTATTTGGCCAATATTTTAGTCAGTTCATAGATATATATATATATATGTATGTATAGATCAACTCTGTAAAGTTTCATCCAATTTAGTAATCATTTGGGTTCTCAAAATCGTGATTTACCAATTTCGTGTAAAGTTTTACTAATTTCTGTCCGTTCATTGATTTGATCTAGTTAGTTATCTTAACAATCACCAAATTAGATAAAACTTTACAGGGTTGATCTATACATATATATCTATAAACTGAACGATAGAGATATGATTTGGTGACCAAATCATTGGCCAAAATGCCAAATTTGTACGGATTGGCTTGGTGCGGACGTCTGCATCCAAGACAACCCATATATATAGGTAAAAAATAATTTATTGATAGTTTCATTTTTATGCAACTAAATTGTGCTTAAATGATTCCGATATTTGATCTTATTGTTATGTTTTCGGTTAAAATACTTATGTTTATTTATTTTAGTAGGTTTCGTCGTTGGCCTGTTAACAAAATTCGTCGGCTATAGCATCGTCGGAAAAAAACCGTCGGTGATACTATAGCTGATGACAATATAGGGTAGTCGTCGGCTATAGGTCAAACTATAGCCGACGACACACACGTCGTTGGGAATAGTTTAAACTATTCTCGACGATGAAGTCGTCGGTGAAACCCACCCCGTGGTCAAAATGTTGACTGATCCAGACTATAGCCGACGATGTGTTCGATGAATGTCGTCAGCCATGGTGGAAGAACATCGTCGGTTATAATTTGAATGTTGTCAGCTATAGTCTTCCTAAATTTCAGTTTCTGGAAAACTATAGCCGACGAGATAGGTTCATGTTGTCGGCTATAGTTGGTGATTTTTTTTTTTATAAAAAAAAACAGCAGATCCTGGATTTCGTACCCAGAACTTGCAATTGGAAAATACAACACATATTGTCCAACAACGTACACATTCATACAAACAAAAACACACATACACTAATAGTGATCAAAATCTATGTTGTTGATATAATCACTACCTTGGTCTTGCTGATCCTCCTGCGATTGTGGCTGCGGCTGTGGAGCACTAAAAATGTTTCGAGATGGGGCCGGGATCTGGATTCCAGCAGCCTGAAACTGTGTAAAACATGCTACAAATATGCCGTCAAAGATGTCTACTGCTCGACTAATCTCTGCTGCTCGGCTAATCTCGCATTCTATAATGCAATCACCTGATGCATCTCCTCCATCTGTCTCCGTTGCTCCTCAATCTCCCTCGTCTGCCTCTAAACTTGCTCTTGTAGCTCAGAGTTCTTGAAACTTCCGGACCCGGGGGAGAATTCGGAAGTCGTCTTCAACACCCCTTGGCCCCTCTTGCCGAGACCCCTGCAGTAGAAAGTGTTCTTTCCTGGAGAGATCGCAGTTGCCACGATCCTCACCGCTACAGTTGGATCAGATGGATCAATCTGAGAGACATACTGGGAGAGCTCCTCATCCTGGGAGTCAGGATATAGCTCTCTCGCTACCTGAGTCAACACATCTAGCATCACCTTATGCACTCTCGTCTAATTGACACAGAAATATGAGTAACGTATTATTAAATATACAAAAAAATTTAGAGAAAAAACATATATTAGCAAATATGTTAATTAATTTATGAGGGCTCGAAATGCTTATCTTCGGGGCACTGCGGATACGCGTGCTGCGTAGTATACACCAATGCGGAGACTTTTGGGTGTTTGACGGCCTCCTCCATCTAACCCGAATATGATCTGGAGCCGGCATGATGGTTCTTGGTGTTCATTAACTGGTTCTTGGAGTTTGTTTCCAAAATTACCTTGTTGGATAAACATACTTAAAAAAATTATTAGCTAACTATTTTCATATAATACGATACAACACAAATATACCTGTAATCAGGGGTTCTTGAAGTGGGTTACAAGTTATTGTCACTCATACTCTCTAAACCGGAACTCGCCTAGAGGTACCATCTCGGTCGTCGCCGTGCTTGGTCCAGTACTTTCGGAGCTCGACCTTCCACTCTTTGTACCTATATTAATGCAACACAAATGTTAGAAATTGAAAACACTTGGTCAACAAAATCTAACTCGATATAACTCGAATCACATCACTTGCCCCCTTGCACCTCATCTGCCCATGTGGGTTTGAGCTCGTTTTCCACGTGAAGCCACCTCTGCATATAAATGGTAACAATTGTATATTTCTTTGGACTTGATTAATAAGTGAAAAAAATACATAATGAATATACAATATAACTCACCAACAGTGCATTATTCACTTCCATCTTCACGTAGTGCGGCACGGATTTCCAAATATGGCTACAGCATTGGGACTCTGTCTCATATGATGCTTCCCACCATCTCGGCATACTTTCGCGTAATCATTCCCTCAATCACCTCGCCTCCCTTTCCGGTCTTAATGATCAGTTTCCCATTCCTGGTCACTTCGTCAAGAAGCTTGCCGACGACGGTACCTCTGGTCTTTCTTTCTTTGCGTCCGGCAACGATTTCGCGTAAGACATGGATAAAAATATGAAAACATAAGCACCTAAATTATTTTACATATTAATAAGTTTGAAATAAAATAATCAAGCTTGTTAACTAATATTTACCTGATTCGTCTGTCTGTTGTCCCTTAATCCTCACACTCTAAAGAGGTATCTCGAATGGTAGATACACGTATGCTTAGTCCACCATAAGTAAAGGTTGTTGTCCTAGAATAGGTCTCCCCTGTCATCGACGAAAAGTATGGTAGGTATTTCGTCGGGCAAGAAGAGGGTAGACGGCGGACATAATTGTACCCCGGCCGTAAAGGACTTGAAGCACATCCTCAGATGATCGAAGGGTCTGAGCCGTAGTGGGAGTAGACTTCGGAGGGGGAATGTGCGGCATACAAACCGACTCCTGAGATGTGCCGCCCCTTGAGGGCATGCGATTGTCCTCATAGAGCCTTCTCGTGTTGGAGGGTTGGCAGGCCACTAATTCCGGTTGCGGCGTCACCCCATGACCAAGTAGTTGAATGTGGCGAGAGGTGGCAGGGCCGCTATAAGTGTTGCGGATAGTGGCGAACCTGGAATGACTAACGCTAGTCCCATTTCCACTTGAGGATCTCAACGAATTTTTTTTGCCAAACCAATTTTTCATGGTTCCTAATCAAAACTCAATTCAATTCATCAAAAACTACATATTATAACCAAAACAATAACCAACTTAACTAAAATAATAATCAAATTAACAAAATTCCCAAATCCTAATCAACACGACCATTTAATCCTAATCCAACATGGCCACTAGCATAATCAGTACATAATCAATTTCATGGTTCCTAATTACCGCGAGCAAACCAATTCATGGTTCCTAATCAATTTGACATAGCATATCCATATTTCACATACATAATCAATTTCACATACAAATTCCCAAAGTATCAAATCAGATATCTTTACACAAAATTTTACAAGATCACAAAATCGGTACATTACAACATCCTAACCACATCCATTTCATTTAAACAATCCATTACCACATCAAAATATTCATCTAAACAATCGATTTCCACATCCTAATCCATTACCACATCCTAACCATTACAACAGCCATCATCTAATTCAGTCCCTAAATCAATAATTTCAGCAATCACAGGCCAAGAATTTCACAGCAATCCATTACCACAGTCCCTAATTCATAGCAATAATTCACAATCCATTAACAGCCTAATAAATTTACACAAAAGTGACGGCCCTAATAACAAAATTAACAGCCTAATAACATAATATGCACAAATTCAACACCCCTAATAATACAAGATATGCCCAATCTCCATAAAACCTGCATAAAAATTCATAATCCCCAAAATTCACAAACTGCATAAAACTTCATTCTCCTACAATCTGAAATTCGAAGGAGAGAGAGAGAGAGAGAGACAGAGAGAACCTGCTAGTTTGGGGTGTTTTAGAGAGAGGGAGAGAGGTTGGTCAGCGGGTTGGGCTGCGAACGGCGGTGAATGGCGTCCAGCAGCGGGAGAAATACCGATTTAGGGTTTTGAGCGTTCTAGTTCGGTGGGGCTGCGTGGGTTGGGAATTATATCCAAAAACTATAGCCGACGACTTAAATAGTCATCGGCTATAATAAAACCGACGACATTCATGGTAAATGTCGTCGGCTATACTATAGTCGACGACTTTACTTATATCGTCGACTATAGTTTGTATAACAGACGATATCAGTCTATATCGTCGGCTATAGTGTTAATTTTATTTTTACAAAAATAGGCTCATGTGGAAACACGTTTGCCATAAATATTTGTTTAACTAACTAAAGAACATAGTCATAATCATTGATATATTTAGAAATATGAAAATACTTAACAAAATTAGGCTCATGAACAACAAACATACACGTTTAACACAAATATATTTTTAACTAAGACTCATAATCAGAATCATCGCTGAAGTCTTACTCTGTGTCCAAGTTAATTTCTAGTAAGATGTGTCGCTCCTCGTCCCAGGAGTCTTCGTCAACTTCATTTGGATTAACATCAAGAAGTTCTGCTCGAGGAATTCGAACCACATTACCCTGGATCACATTATTAAGGTGAATTGTAGAGGATTCAGGATTACCAATTGCGTTCGGCTCTTGGTATGCCGTAACTTCTTAATTATCTACTGTCTCATCAAGTGTAGCAGCACTGTATATGTTTCTAGGAACATGGTTAACTACTTTACACGAGCCTTTGTGCACAAGATCATCAAGATAAAATAGTTGTTTTACCGTTGTGGCAAAAATAAAAGGGTCATCATCATACCAGCTTGTAGCAGTATTCACCGAAAATATTTTGTACTGATTGGTCCTTATGTTCTCCGAGCTAGTATCAGACCATCTACCCCTAAATAAGTGCACTTTCATGGCTTTCCCATAAATTAGTTCAATCCCTGAATGGAGAACACCATTATAGTCAACGCCATTCTGCCCACCACGCACCATTACCCCAGAATTCTGTGTTCTCAGTCTGTCGTCCCTATGTTTACATATAAATTTTACGCCATTAACCTTACACATCGGGTAAACATTTGAAGTTACCAGTTTCATCGCCAAAAGCCTCAATGCGTGTGACCATTGTGGGTAACCATCATCTTGTTCATGGTTCATCTGAAAAAAACCATTCACTTTAAATTTGAATATTGATATTAATTTTTATATATATAGAAGTAAATATATATATATATACACACTTACCCATTTGCCAAAATAGTTTGCAAACGTCCTGTTGTGGTACTCAACATTACCGACAATAGAAGGATGTTGAAGATGGATGTCTTTCCAGTATTGAACTTCTGGACAGTTAATCAATACCCACTAATGGGCAATGAATAACTCATATGGTTCCAACTTGTACGATTTTGAAAACTTTTCATATATGTCAACATCATTGGAGATGACAGAAAGGTTGAACTCGGGTTCATCTACCGACATGTGTTATGGAGGGTCCTCGAGCGCTCCCAATTACAACTTGGTGTACGTTACGCACTCGTGCGTAAGATATGCTTCAGCGATACACCCTTTAGGTGAGGATTTATTCTTCACATAGTCTTTGTAGTCTCCCAGTTGTCTATCAAGTTGCAAAGTGCATGTTATGATTATTGAAAAATAAGTATTAACTTATATATAAAAACATAGCCAAATTCAAAAGTTGAATCGTATGTACCTTTCCATGGGATACATCCAAGTGTAGTCACTACAAGAAAAACGCACTTAGACGACGGAGCGTTTCCGTCGTCTAAGTGCATTTTTCCGTCGTCTAAGTACTTAGACGACGGAACCTCCGTCCTCCAAGTTCCGTGCTCCAAGTGCTGTCGTCCAAGCACTTAGACGACGGAGAATTTAATCTCCGTCGTCCAAGTGAACTTGGACCGCGGAAATTCTCCGTAGCCCAGGTAAGCACCTGGACGACGGAGATTAAATTCTCCGTTGTCCAGGTGCTTACCTGGGCCACGGAGATTGGCAGCTTCTCCGTGGCCCAGGTAAGCACCTGGACGACGGAGATTAAATTCTCCGTCGCCCAAGTGCTTACCTGGGCCACAGAGATTGGCAGCTTCTCCGTGGCCCAGGTAAGAACTTGGACGACGGAGATTAAATTCTCTGTCGTCCAAGTGCTTACCTGGGCCACGGAGATTGGCATCTTCTCCGTGGCCCAAGTAAGCACTTGGACGACGGAGAATTTAATCTCCGTCGTCCAGGTGCTTACCTGGGCCACGGAGATTGGACACTTCTCCATGGCCCAGGTAAGCACCTGGACGACGGAGATTAAATTCTCCGTCGTCCAAGTGCTTATTTAATTTTTTTTAAAAAAATTAAATTGTAAATAAATATTAATATTTAATTTATTATTAATTGAATTTAAATAATGAAAAATGTTTAAATTAATTAAATAAACTAAATTTGTAATATTACTTAATTAAATAATTAAAATTAATTTGTACATACATAATCAAAAAATGAATAAAAATTAAAATATTGTTCGGAATGCGGAAAGAAACGAGATAATAAACTACTAGCTAAAATACTGGAGGAGCAGATGCGCCGCCGAGTCCCCCGCCTCCAGCCGGGTCGTCGTCGTCGAGGTATGGGTTTGGAGGAGGTTGACATTCTGGTTGAGCTTGTTGCATGAGGGCGATGAGTTGGATTATTTGTGCTTGCTGCTCATCAAGTCTTTGACGCATGGATTGATTTTCCTCTAGTGCCAGTCGAGCCTCTTGAATGGTTGCTTCGACGGCCGCAGCCTGAGTCCTTCTCCACCCCGAACCTCCCGTAGATGATGAGTCGGAGGTCATCGAAAAATCTCGAACCACCTTAGGTCTGAAGTGCCTAACCTCCTTGCCAGCTCTACGACCGTAGACCTCATCTGCGATTGCAATTTGGCTCTCAATGGATAGAGGAGGCAGGTCTTCCGGCGGCAAATCTGGGAACGCAAGCTGAGTGTTAGCCAATTCTTCCTGCGCACGCTCTATCACCCTTGCCTACAAAAGAATAATTAAAGAATTATAATGAAATAATATTTAAATAATAATTACTACAATTAAAAGCACATATATATATATTACTTACGCCGTATTGACTCGCTTCATTATCGAGCCCAGGCGTCACGTACGCTCTTATGCTTGCATCGAGATAAGGGTGTTTGGAGCCCTTATTCTTGTGCTTCTTGGCTATTTTAATGAGTTGCTTGGCGCCGGAAGTATGGTGTTTGTCTTTCTTCCCCCGATTGGCTTTGTTGACTCCAGAGAATTTCTGTTAGACAACATAAATCAGTAAAAAATTACTAAGTAACTAAAATTAAAATAATTCAATTCTCTTAATTAATTGAAATTAAAAAAGTAAACACCTTAAATTCGGGGTCTTGAAAGTGGTTACACAACCATTGCCACTCATTTTCCCTATCCCCACGCAGCTCTACGGGGGTAGGCACGGGGCCGAACTCTTGGAAGTAATTATGAAGCCTGTACTTCCAATCACGGTAGATGGAGTTGGCGGTTTGGTTGATATGCCTCAACATCTCCGGTGTCGGATCCACCTCAAATTGTTCCTATTAGAAATAAATAGAAAATTATAATCGTATATATTATGAAATTATAACTAATATTAACAATATTATATAATAACTAAAATTGTACATATTACGTACCGAAAGTTCTTTAAAGACTTTCGCCTTCTCATCATCCGGCACCTCATTCCAATTAGGGGCAGTGAGACGAACCCGGCTACGAAGGATCGACCCTATGCTATGCGCTGAGAGACTTGGTAGCTGAGCTGTGGGAGGGCCACCGGTGAATTCGTCGTAGGGCAAGTCGATCTTTTTCCCGGTCGCCTTGCAAATTTTCTCCGCTTTGCCCCCTTTAACGAGATCCCGAGTCCTTTTTGGTTCCGGGTCAGTCGGGGCCCTCCTTTGCTTACATCGGGCGTTGTACATGATAGATTCAAAGGTGGAGGACGCCTGAGTACTTGCTGTTGAACCGGTACCGGGCGTCTGAGTTGAAAAAGGGTCGATGTCATCACCGCTGGAGATAAATGGGGCAGCGGGGATTTCTCAAGAAGGCGCTGCCGACGGACCAGATGAAGGGTCCGAATTGAGGGCGTCGTTGCCCTCCTGTTCAACCCAACCGACTTGGTTCGCCAAGCGGCGGAGCATAGCATATTCTGCCTCTTGTTGGGCTTTTTTCTTGCCGGATGGAGCCATTTAATGAAACCTAGGAGTACGTTGTTAAATACCTAATTACCATAATAATTACAACTAAAAATTTACGCTAATTAAGTACGGTTAAGATTTAAATAGAGTACACTAGGTTGGTTTTTTGGGGTCATTCAATGGACGTGCGAACCGCGCGATAAAGTGTAAATTTTCAATTAATCAGCCTTGGTTAAATCGAAAAACATGGCCAGTTAGGGATAGAGATAATGCGAGAGGCAGGACTAATTTCGACAAAACACCCCGAGGCTAACCAAATGAATGGTATATACTCTATTGGTGTCATCTTTCTTAGATCCAAAACCTATCGGCCAATTTTTCGAAAATTTACACTCCCTCAAGTCCTTTGCAAACTCCGCCCTCAACCTCGTGTCCATAACTTCACTTAGGTTATGGTGTGCAGTGATGAAATCCACACATCACGAGGGGTTAATGAGATAAGCTAGAAAAAAAAGCGGCATCTATTCCAAAGAGTGCGACTTAATAAACCAAGCTTATGTACTAAATTTAAATCAAAGACGTACTACCATACAATTTACTAGAAAATACACGTAATTATCAATTAATTAAAACAATAAATAATGACAATAATGAATTATTATTTATCAGGCATTTAATAATAATTATTCATTTACCTATATAATTAATTATTATTAACAATAATTATTATTACTATTATTTAATTACAATAATTATTATTTACCAAATAACCATTATAATAACTAAATAATTAAATGATAACAACTAAATGATTATTATAATAATTATAATAACTAAATGATTACTAAATATTAATAATAACAACTAAATAATTATTATAATTACAACTATTAATTATTTAAAACTAATTATTTAATTATATTGTGAAATTAATTAATTAAATAAAAATAATGTTAATAAGGTAAAAAATAGAAATTTACCTCGCCGGAATAATCGGGAATATCGCTGGAGTTGAGTCGTCGGAGAGGAGGAACCACGCCGGAAATTTAGTCGCCGGAGGAGGAAAATCACCGGAGGAGAGAAGAGGAGAGGAGAGGAGGAGAGGAGAGGAGATGGAATGAGAAAAGGGGGGGGGGGGTTCCTGTTCTATATATAGGCGTTCACTTAGACGACGGAGCCCTATTTTCCGTCGTCTAGGTGAAGCGTTAAATTATTTCGAAGCGGCGCGTAATTAATAAGCGGGACGTTTCACCCGCCATAAATTTGGACTTAGACGACAGAGAATTGATTCTCCGTCGTCTAAGTGAAATTTCAAGCGGTGCCGAATATTGAGGCGGCAAATTGAACCGCCATAATTTTCAACTTGGACGACGGAGAATGACCTTCTCCGTCGTCCAAGTGAAAATTACCAAGAAAAATAAAATAAAAAATAAAACGAATGGCCTTGGTTTTTGAACCTGGACGACGGAGAATGACCATCTCCGTCGTCCAGGTTCAAATTACGTAAAAAAAATTTAAAAATTAATTCGTTAGGAATTTAGCGATCTGTCATTCGAGTGAAATAGTCGTACAATATCGATAAACGCATCGTATATATGAACAGTTAAATTTGAACCGACGAATAATTTTACGTCTTGAAAGTTGTTAAGTATCGACTAATCTTTACGACTTAAGTGTTCATGAGTATAGGCTCATTTGCAGCAGAGTATTAACGAAATTGAATTTGGACAAAACAACCGTTGGATATGTTCGTCGTAACATAATATATAATTACAATAAAGGACCAGAAAATAATAAGTTCGGGAAGGGTTTCATCGGCACAGTCAACTGCAAAACCGAGAATTTCACAAACCGGAAACGTGGATACAAGACATTTCGCAACTCCGATTTTCGAACCGTCGAAGCTCACACATCAAGAATTGTTTACTCTAAAGTCTTGACGAAAAGAATATGCATTGGAAGAAGGTCTAGATGGTCGTTGTCTTAGAAAAAATTATGAAATCTGCACCTGGACGACGGAGATGAGCTTCTCCGTCGTCCAGGTGAAGAGACCCTGAATTCAGGGGTTAGGGGCCTTACTGTTTAGGGCATAGGGTCTCTGCACCTGGACGACGAAGATGAGCTTCTCCGTCGTCCAGGTGCAGAGACCCTGAATTCAAGGGTTAGGGGGCCTTAGGGTTTAGGGTTTTGCACTTGGACGACGCAAATTCCCTTCTCCGTCGTCCGAGTGAGTACCTAGACGACGGAGAATTACCATCTCCGTCGTCCAAGTGTACAAACCATGAATTCAGGGGTTAGGGCCTTAAGGTTTAGGGTTTAGGTCGACCCCGATCATTTGTGTGTCCGTTCAATTATTCTGATTCAAGAATATAATTAAAAAAATGATCGATCGATCCGATTTGCTAGATTTAGGGTCGAGTATTTAGGGAGATAGCCAAAATACCCAAAAGGCGACAGTCTGCAATTAATTTCTCCGTTGTCCAGGATATATAATTCGGATTAATTAATTAATTTAGTTTAGTTTACGTACGTCGGTCGATCTGATCTGATCGAGCATGGACGCGTGTAATTAATTAATTAAGTACAAAAAGTCGAAGATATACGTACATACATACATTCTCCTCCCTATAATATTTATATTAATTATTGATCGATGATGCATCGATCATATATTACAATAATTACATAAATTAATTACCAATTTATTTTTCTCGTCTTAGTTAAGTAGTCATCATCATAATCCTCATCATCGTCATCCCCGGTATCCGATTGCTCATCCTCCTCATCATACTCAACATCGTCCGACGAATAACCTGAGTCCTCGTCCGCGTCCTCATCCTACTCGTCTTCTTCATCTTCTTCATTAATGGCATCGATAATCTCATCTTCAGTTAGATCTGTACAACCATCAGGCATGGGTAACCGTTCACCATCTTGAACCAGGTCCATTATATCGGAGTGGATAACAGAAATATTATGCTCTTGATAGGCAGGAATATCTCTTTCTGGTTTAGCAGCATCTTCAGTCGTCGTCGGTGTCCCTTCAATTGTCTCTGTATTCCATATTCCTTGATGAGAGATATAGTTCACTATTTTCCACCCTTCACCGGCTTTCAGATCGTCGAGATAGAACACCTGCCGAACTAAGGTGGCGAGAGCGAAAGGCTCATCCTTATACTAGCTTGAGTTTGTATCGACTGATAATAGTCCCAGGTCTTCCTTTGTACGCTTGAACCATCTGCACTTGAATAGGAAAACGTTGACATCATTCCCGTAACATAGCTGAACCACATATACAATAGCCCCGTAATATGGATCATTGTCTTTCCCAACCGCTACCCCACTGTTTTGTGTTCTTCTTCCTTCATCTCGGGCCAATGAATGGAACTTTACACCGTTCACAAAACATCCGGGATAAATATAGTTTTTAATCGGCTTCCCTGCTAGCAAGTGCTTTGGCCATGACCACCACCCCCCGTGGTTTTCAGATTTTTGTAGATCAATCATCTGCGAAAAAGGGCAAATTAATATAAGGGTTTACTTTCTACAAACATGATCGATATGTATATAAATTACTAATTAAATATCGAGACGTACGTACGTACCCATTGGAAGAAATAATCGGGAAACTTTTTCTTAACCATTTTCTCAATCCACGCCGAACTCTTGTTTTGATTTAACGCCTGAAGCCTCTCCCTGTATGACATCATGTACGGCTCAACTTCGTCACAGTCTCGCAACACTACCCAATGTGCCTCAATAAATTCTTCCCGTGTTAACGATTCCTTTAATACTCCTCTAAATGGTCGGACGACATTGGTGACGACAGAAAGATTGATGCGGGCACTGCGATCGGAGGCAGTGGGAGGTGGTGGATCTTTGAGGTACCTGTTACAGTAAGTAACACACTCATGTATTAGGTATGTCTCTGCTATGGAGTCATCCGGGGCTGCCCTGTTTTTGACGAATGACTTATACTGTCCAAGTTGTCTACAAAATCAAACGTACAATAAGAATAAGTACATATAGCTAGCTAGTAATCTCCAGTGGAACAAATTATGAATCGAAAAACCTGTATAATTAAGTAGTTGTACATACCTTTCTTGAGGATACATCCAAGTGTACTGGACCGGACCAGAAATGAGCACCTGCTCGGGCAGGTGGATCATTAGGTGAATCATGATGTCAAAGAAAGCAGGGGGAAAAATCCTCTCTAGTTTGCAAATGATGTGCACAATTTGTTGTTGCAATTCCACCACATCTGACTTCTTTAATTCTCTGGCGCATAACCTCCGCCACCATCTACACAATGCCACTATTGGTTCTACGACGTCACGAGGCAAGTATGGTCGAATTACCACTGGAATCAGACGTTGCAGCATAACGTGATAGTCATGTGTCTTTAGACCAACAAACTTGTGTTGCACCTCGTCCACTGCTCCAGTTATAGTAGCTGCATACGTAGCCGGATAATGAATGCCCTTAAACCAGTGAAATACAGAATGGCTAAGTGTCGGTTTCACTGTGTAAGGTGCAGCTGGCATCTTGTTGTACACTCCTTTCCTATCCCTCCTCAACCACAAGGGACGACGTAGATTCATTGATTCCGAATCTTTGCGCGCTTTGGGAATATCTTTAGTCTTGAACTTAATACCGAGAATTGTTCCCACCACGCTGTCGCACACATTCTTTTCTATGTGCATCGCGTCCAATTTGTTCCTCAGCTTCAACTTCGACCAGTAAAGGAGTTCAAAGAATATACTCTTATGATCCCAATAGCTCAGATCATGTGGAGGAATTGGATTGTATTTCTTTACATCTGCGTCATTGGTCAACACACCAAAGTCGAAATAGCTCAACCTCTCTAAAATCTCTTCGCCCGACCAACTACGGGGTTTAGGATTGTTCTCTACCGTCCCGTCAAAATGAGCTTCATCCTGTCGCCATGGGTGGTCGTGAGGAAGCCATCTACGGTGACCCAAGTAACACACCTTTCCCGCGTGCCAACTAGAGTTCACGTTGTCCAAACATATAGGACATCCATTATATCCTTTTGTCCTGCAGGCTGCCAACATCCCATACGCTGGAAAATCGCTGATCGTCCACATTACGGCAGCCCTCATCGTGAACATCGTGTCAGTGAATTTGTCATAAGTTGGGACTCCATTTTCCCATAACAGTTTCAGCTCGTCGATCAAAGGTCTGAGGTAGACATCTAAGCACTTCCCTGGAGATTTAGGACCTGGAATTAGTACAGTAAGGAAATTAAATTCCTTGTTCATGCACATCCACGGAGGCAAGTTGTACGGCATCAGAATAACTAGCCAAGTGCTGACGGCGGAGCTATTACTTCCCCAAGGATTGAATCCGTCTGTAGATAGGCCAAGTCTAACATTTCTAACATCTGCAGCAAAGTCTCCAAATTCTCTGTCGAAATGTTTGAAACCCTCCCCATCCGCGGCGTGTCGCAGGACATCATCATCTATTCGCTTTTCTGCGTACCATTGCATCGCCTCTGCTATGTGTAGAGACATGTACAGGCGCTGCAATCTGGGAATCAAATGAAAATATCGAACAACTTTCACAGGAATTCTCTTTTTCGAACTCTTCCTATTCACCTGGAATCTGCACTGGCCACATACGGGACAATAGTCCAAATCTTTATACTCTTTGTAAAATAGCACACAATCATTCGGACATGCGTCAATTATCCTGTACTTTAGGCCGAGCCTGCTCAAGATATTTCTAACCTTATAATGAGATTTAGGAAGATTGTGATCATCAGGAAGCAACTTACATATTTGCTCCTGAATTTCGTCAAAAGCACTCACTGACATTTTGTGCTTCACTTTTATCTTCATTTGCTCCATCACATATTGCAACACATTCTCTCGACATCCAGGGAACACCGGGGTCTGCGCTTCAAGTAGCATCCGGTTGTACTTATCCATCTCACTGGTGTCAGTGGCCAAGCTAGCAGCGGGGAATGTGTCATCATGCTCATGAGTTGTACTGTAACCTCCGTCTTGGTGTTGGTGTCCACCATGACTAAATCCCGGAAAAGCATCATGGACCAAATCTGCAATTGGGTTGCAAGCTGGGGGTCCGGCACCACTGCCGCTGGATGAGGCACCCTGATAACTGTACCCTGAGTTGAAGTCTGCTGTGCTGAACTCTACTGCTTTACCATGCTCGCTCCATGTAGTGTAACTCCACATCATACCATTTTCGTACAGGTGTTGCACCATAATATTAACCTCCACATACTGACAATTAAGACATTTCTGGCACGGACACCTGAAACGCTTCTTTCCCTGACCATGTTCTATCGCAAAATTCACAAATTAGCTAATTCCATCCATATACCGGACATCACATCTATTCTTCAACTTCATCCAACTCTTGTCCATACTGCTACAAAATATTATAATTAATTAATTATTACATATATATATATATTAGTCCATTAATTTACGCTTAATTATACGTACTCGATCTACATCGATCCATCAATTACGTACGTAATTTAATCTGTATATATAGCTAACATCCATGCATGTATGTACGTTTTCACTAAATATATATGAAGCAAATTTTAACTGCGTACGTACCTGCTGGCCTTCTCGATATCAGTTAATTAAGCTAGCTAGCTAGTCAGCGGAGATCCTGACCCTGATCCTTCTCCTTCTCCCTTCTCCTTCTTCGATCTTTAAAATTTCCCGCGGGAGAGGATGGAATGAAGAGAGTTTGGCATCGGGCTTATATAATGCTTTACTTAGATGACGGAGGTGTCGGTACGTCGTCTAAGTAGAAGTTACTCGGACCACGGCGTGTCGGTCCGTTGTCCAGGTGATCACCTGGACGACGGAAAAGACTCCAAGGTCCAGGTGGTAACCTGGACGACGGAGATGGTATTCTCCGTCGTCCAGGTGATCACCTGGACAACGGAGAAGTCTCCGAGGTCCAGGTGATCACCTGGACGACGGACAATACCATCTCCATCGTCCAGGTTACTACCTGGACCTCGGAGTCTTTTCCGTCATCCAGGTAATCACCTGGACGACGGAGAATACCATCTCCGTCGTCCAGGTGGTACTTGGACAATGGAGAAGTCTCCGTCGTCCAAGTGTCACTTGGACCACGGAACAATTACGTTTCCGTGGTCTAAGTGATGTTTTCTTGTAGTGAGTGTACCGGATCGGTAAGCAACAATTGTGCGGGAAAATGGATTAACATGTGAGGCATGATGTCAAAAAAATTTGGTGGAAATATCCTTTCAAATTTGCACAAGATAAAAATGATGCCTTGTTGCATTTCCCACAAGTCTGATTTTTTCATTTCTCTGGTGCATAACTTCTGAAAGAATCTTGACAACGCCACTAACGGTTCCACCACCTCTTTGGGCAGGTACCCTTTAATAAAAACAGGGAAGAGGCATTGAAGCAGTAAATGGCAGTCATGACTCTTTAATCGGTACATCTTATTGTCCCGGAAATTAACACACTGGCCTATATTTTCTGCATAGCCATAAGGATACCTGACATTACCCATCCAACCAAAATTTTCATTCTTCTAGTCAGACTTGATAGTGTAAAGAGCTTGATGCATTTCTTTCTTCCCTTCTCTCAACCATAAATATTTCTGCATTCCCATTCTTTCAAATCAATGTGTGCCTTAGGGTCGTCTTTAGTATTCCCCTCCCAATTTAGAACTGTGTCTACTACACTTTCGCACACATTCTTTTCTATGTGCATGAAATCTAGGTAGTGCATGATCGGCAATTTGGGCCAGTACGGGAGTTCCCAGAATATACTTTTATGTTTCCAGAATTTATAAATGTCGGGTCTGTCGGGTATTGACGCCACTATTTCAGGATGATTACTCAGCTGCCCAAAATCATGTTCATTCAGCACTTCCAAAATTTCATCCTCCGTCCATCTCCTGGGTTACACACTAATTTTGACAGTCCCATCAAAAGCCTCGGGATTCTGCCGAAATGGGTGATCATCTGGAAGCCAACAACGGTGACGCATCTGGACAATTTATAAATGTCGGGTCTGTCGGGTATTGACGCCACTATTTCAGGATGATTGCTCAGCTGCCCAAAATCGTGTTCATTCAGCACTTCCAAAATTTCATCCTCCGTCCATCTCCTGGGTTACACACTAATTTTGACAGTCCCATCAAAAGCCTCGGGATTCTGCCGAAATGGGTGATCATCTGGAAGCCAACAACGGTGACGCATCTGGACAATTTTCCTGCAATGAAGTCTATAGCACTGAACAATCATGCACTATGAACAAGCCCGGTATCCCCTTGTAACATTGTCTGACAACATCCCGCGGGCAGAAAAATCATTGATGGTGCCAACAAGCATGGCACGCATCTAGAACACTTCGTTTTTGTACTTGTCATAAGTGGCATGACCAAATTCACTCAAGTACTTAACCTCTTCAATCAAGGGTCTCAAATACACATCGAGATACTTTCTTGGATAACATGGCCCTGGAATTAACATAGTGAGCATATTGTATTCCTTCTTCATGCACATCCATGGAGGAAGGTTGTACGGTACCAAAATAACTGGTCATATACTGCATTGAAGACTCATGTTGCCAAAAGGGTTGAATCCGTCAGATGAGAGCCCGAACTAAACATTTTGAACCTCTGATGCAGAATGAGATAACTCCCTAACCATGTACTTCTAAGCCTCTCCGTCAGCAGGGTGTATAAGGGTATCATCGTCAGGTAAATTCTTCTCAGCTCACCATCTCATAGCTTCAGCCATGTGTGCACACATGAATAACTGTTCCAGCCTATCAACCAGTGGGAAATACCGAAGTATCTTTATAGCTTTCTTATTCCTGCAAAAGTCAACTTATACCTATCTGTACCGCATACCGGACATGCATCAAGGCATTCAAGATCATTCTCTTAAGCATCTTTACCCCTGAAGAGAACACAATCATATTGTCATGCATGAATTTTGATGTAGGAAAGCCCAAGATCTTTCAGGATATGTCTCACCTTATGATGAGTGGTAGGAAAGCGATGACCGAGGGACAGCATCGAAGCAATCCACTTCAGCCAATCATCAACAGTCTTGACACTCATTTTGTTCTCCACTTTGAGCTTCATCACTCCCATGACATTTTCAAGAATAATCTTATTACACTCCTTGTACAACGGGATCTGTTGCATGGCAATCAGGCTGTTGTACTTGTCCATACCTATAGTGTTGACAACTCTAGGTAATTGCTGGATTGGCTCAATATGAGAGAAACCCCCAACAACAGGAGGGATATCTGATGCTTGAGCAAATTCACCACTCTCATAAGGAAACACATCGTTGATCAACCTCGTTGTTGGATCATTGGATGTATTGGCCCTCTCAGAAAATTACCCATGATCATGCTGACCCGCTGATGATGTTTCACTGTGATAAATCCAACATGGGTACTTATCCCAAACCCCATTTTTCTACAGGTGCTCCAATACTTTATCAATGGAAAAACGAAATCGCTCGCTGCGATACTGACATTGCGTACATGGGCAATAATGAATTTGCATCCCTCCACAATTAACCTTCACATATTCCACAAAGCTCATAATTCCATGGTGATATCTTACATCCCATCTTTGAAGGCACATTCAACTCTTGTCTATCCTGAAAATTTCAACAGTATATAAATATATACATGCACTAATTAATTAAAAATTCACCATTATATCTATATATATATCGATCTTTAAATTAACTACAAATTACATAATTTAATTCTTCTACTCCCTATTTACAAATTTACATATATATATATATACACGTACATATCAATAATTAACATATATATATATATCAACAATCAACAATTACAAATTTACATATATACATATCAAAAATCAACAAATTTACATATATATATATATATTAAATTAACACATACATATGAACAATTTTACATATAATTGTATATATACGAATTTTCATCGAATTCAACTCAACTCAACTCAAAATTAATAATCAATTACTCAAAATCAACAAACAACTCTACATCAACAATCAACTCTGGAAGTTAAAATGAGGATTTCTAGGGCAAAAATAAATAAAGATGCGGTGTCTCTTGCAAATAAAAGAAGATGAAACCTAGATGGACAAGGTCTAGCCCAATGAAAGATGTATATAAACTCTTTTTAGGGTCTTTGAAAAGGTTAATCAACAATTCTTGGAGCAAGACACGAGCAAGAAAGATCAGCTAGTAAAGGAGAGCCAATAGCCCAATTTCGACGAGTCGAGATCATCTTTTGACTTTTTTTCCATACATTATGAGTAGTTAAATACTTTGTTAAGGGGCTATTTTGAAGCCTTGTATATGATATATACACTGTGATCTAATTTTGCTTTGTTCTTGGATGAGATTTGTTTGTTAGATTCCCATTGATGATGTGTATCTTGTATGCTTTGAGTGCATGCTTAGTATGTATATTTAGGGATCTAATTCTATGAGGTTTTGATGTTTGTTGATTGTTCTTATTCTTCCTCAATCTCTCTTTAGTGGAAACCAAGCTTTTTGGTTATAAGAAACCCTAAGTCTAGCAAGGCATGCCCTTAGTGTACTTTTGAATCTTTATAGATTCTCATAGCTTTTCTAGATTATGATGCTTCTCTCTTAGTAACTCCAAGTTCGTGATTTTTGGGTTCTTTGAGGGATAGTAATCGGTGATAAGCGTACCTTCACCGATGTAATCATAAGAATTATGAAATAGGTTGTGTTCATAACAATTGAATCTTCCTAAGAACTTTCATCCATAAGTATGACATTGTTAGGTTGAGAATATGTTGTCTAGATGAAGTGGCGGTGGTGGATGGTAAACCCCTTAACTCATTGTCCATTGATTTTCGTCATATTCATAAAGTTGATTTTCTGCATTCATATGTTTTGTCTAATTTTGTTCGCATACCAAATCAACTCTGAATAAAGTGAAATTTTGTGTGGTAGTCCACCACTGTGTTTAGTATGTTCAATATTATTTTTGTAATTTTTGGTTAAGTTTAGATTAGGTAATTAATTAGGTTTGTGTCTATAGGTTGAGTCTGCCAGGAAATTGATTTAGTGTTCGTTTGTGTCTTAATACTTAGTTTCATCAATCTTCAGCGGGTAATGGCCTCTATTTTCCATACTACTACATTGATATACTTTGAAAAAATATAGGGATATGTTTGAGGGGTGTAAAAATCATATCATTTATATATTGATAATCTCAAACATTATAATCATTATTCAGCTACCTTGGAAGGAAGGAAGGGAGGGGTTGAGGTAAAAATAGTAAGAACATTTGCATTTTGCATTGCCCACTTTCCGAGCTTATGAGCCACAGCATTGACTCCCTTCCTAGATGCACAAATCTAGAATTCGAGAGTTGTATAAGACTATCATGTAGGTCCTAGCAAGTCTCTGAACATAGCTGAGGATGAGCTAAGGTCGTCCACCCCTCTCACCACATTTAGGAAATCTCAATTGAATCTCACCGGATGATATCCACACTCCATAACTGCCTTTATAGCCTCTTCAAGAGCAACTAACTCCACTGTCACAAGGGAGAATACACCATCCACTAGCACAATACTGACCCAATGGGGGGTATATTCCAAGTTTGTAACACCCTAGCTGGCGGTCTGGGGTCATATTTAGCATCACAAAGTGGTCTTGCCTTACCCTTACCAACGCCCACAAGACACGTCTATCAAAAGTCTTCATGTTTCACAATACATCATTTCGACCATTTCAGATGAAGCAGATAAAAACAACTAACATGGTCAAGTCTTCCGCATAACAAGCTAAGAGAACACCTGAAGCCATTCCTAACAGGAACCAGCCTACAAGTCGATGCCAAAAGTGGTCGTGGTAACCACCGGTTACACTGTTGGGTTGTCCCAAAAGATTTGCACCTCTGTTTTAAGACTCTTCCTGCACAACAAGCCATCCACATTTACTCGGCGATTCTGTAGGTAAGTATCTCTGGTAGGCTTTTCAAGCACACATTTTGGCAGTATGAGTAGCCTTTTATTCCCATAGCATCCTCCACAATTGATTATTAGGATTTGGGGCTGCCATTTGGGGGAGAACAATCACATCCTGAGCAAATCTATATGCACTGCTAACTGTGTACTTGCTCTTCCCAGTAACTGTGGACTAACATGTCAGGGTGAGTTGTTCAACTCTGAAGAATACCCATCACCATCTTAATCTCCTCTGAGGTAAGAAATCACCATAGTAACTTTAAATCCCAAGCTCTCCAAGGAGTAAAGAACTGAGAGACTCGAGCCCAAAGTAGTGGGAATGTTAGAACCAATCAGTAATTTGAATACAAACAATCTATATATATAATAACAATAGAATCGAAATTGAAATCAATAACATAAACGAAATAGAAATTCGCTAACTTGATCAGATAGAAGCCTGCAACACAGTGTCCTAAGACAGAAATTCGCTCATACTTGGGCTTATAGTCTGGACGTCTATCTCGAGGATACAACTATTTGGTTCAAGTTCTTGCCCACGAACTTGAACCCTGGCGAATTTAGTTTATGTTTTTCTCAAAATATCGATATGGAGGAAGAAGACGAAGTTGATGATTTGTATGTCGAATTACAACCTCGGGTCGTCCTTATAAAGACGTCAGTCATGAATTTTCAACCGTCGTTTCTTTTGATATTTATCCGAAATAATAATTCAAAATTAAATATTAATTTTCAAAATAAAAATTGGATTTAATCAACAGAGCCCAAGAGGCCCAAGGCCCATATTTTGACAATTTATATATTTTGGATTTCCCGTAGTAACCCAAGGCCCAAACCCACAAATCCATGTGAAAGTCCATCTTCTAACTTTTAGCCCAATTACTTCTGTAACTTTCTAACTTCTTCCATGTGGGACTATAGTCTCACGAGTTCTAATAATACCCCACATTTTCTATTCAAACTCCAATAATACCCCCACATTTGAATAGAAAATAAGATAATTTATGAACTTATCGTTATTTTAGAAAAGTTAGATAGAATATGCATCGGAAGAGGAGTCTTTTGGGGGGAAGGCTACCATGAGTTAACAAATGTCATGCATTAACTTATAAATTGGTCCTCAAAGTTGTAAAATTAATATTTTTCTTATAATTTTAGTTCAATAGTAGTAATTACTCAATCAAAAATATTTTACAACTTTTAGGACAAAATTATAAGTTGAGAGAATTGTTTTACAACTTTGAGAACCAATTTATAAGTTGATGTATGTCATGTGTTAAAACATGCTAGAATTTCCCATCTTCTGGACTTGAACTTTTCGTAGTGAATACTTATCGGATTTACTTTGTGAAGTAGTGAACATGTAATCTTGAACTATTCACGTGTTGTAATAAACCTAGACAACAAGTATCACACATACCATATCTAGACATATTTTAATTCTTACGGTTGTGTTCATTTCGGTCCTGAACAACTCCTTACTCCATCAGATTTGTAGAGAACTTAGCCATCTCGGTTCTCATAAATGCGACCCCACATTAGTCTCATATAGGTAATGCTAATGAAGAATAGTCCTCACTATCCTACTTTCCAAAGCTATTAGCATTATTAAGAATATTTAATATTCAACTCTTTAATTGTCAACGTATACACACTTTAGTTCACGATAGGAATAGGCATATGGGTGTTTAGACATCTTGAGTCTTCCTTAACTAGCTTGCCTATTGAACCTAGACCATGGAATCTCTAATGTTGCTAGGTTAGGTTTCTGCCAAGTAGTGACTCATTGTATTGGCTTTAAGCTCATTCCCCTTGATGTAAAGATTACTGCTCTTTATTAAGGCCTTTAGTCAAAGGATCCGCGATATTTTCCTTTGATTTTACATAGTCAATGGAAATTATTCCATTTTTGAGCAAGTCTCGTATCGTCTTGTGACGTCGTCTTATATGCCTCGATTTGCCATGGTAAATTTGGTTCTTTGCTCTTGTAAAAGCAGCCATACTATCACAATGTATGCAAACAACTATGACAGGCTTATGCCACAATGGAATACCTTCTAGGAAGTTTTTGAACCATTCCGCTTCTTCGGCGGCTTTATCTAAGACTACAAATTCTACCTCCATCGTCGAACGTGTATTCACGGTTTGTTTTGATGATTTCCAAGATACGGCGGCACCACCAAGCGTAAATACATACCCACTTGTAGACTTACTTTCTGAATTATTGGAAATCTAATTCACATCACAATATCCTTCTATACATGAGGATATTTGGTATAATGCAATCCATAATTTATTGTATGCTTTAGGTACCTCAAAACTCGTACTAGAGCTATCCAATGACCTTTTCTAGGATTGCTTGAGTACCTACTAAGTCTACTTAGACTATATGCCAAATCCGGTCTAGTATAATTCATTATGTACATCAAACTACAAACAATTTGTGTATATTCCAATTGAGACACACTATCACCTTGATTTTTCTTAAGATGACTAGAGGGATCAAATGGTTTTGAAAGTTCAGGTATCACAAAAATAGATTTTAAAGTTCAGGGGGCACAATAATATGTCATCAAAGTTCAGGTACCATAGAAATATTTTTACCTTATGGTAATTATCTAAGTGTGTATTATAATCTCTCTTTTTTTTTTGAAAGAATATTATAATCTTTTAAGAAATGATAAAATTATAAAGGACGGGATCAGCTGTCCCAGAAACCCTGTACCAGTTCTATCCCTTACTTAACATTTCGACACCTGTCCTTTTAATAAACACCAGCTTAACTCTGTCAAGTATTTTCATTTTTGTATCAAAAAAGTATTTTCATTATTTTGTTTAAAGAGAAAATCAAATGATAAATAGTTTAAATACAAACCCAGAATCTAATTAATCTTCTCTTCATTATCTCCCTCAATTCGAAGATAGAAAAATCCACATTTCTGATTCCATTGAAGTCTCAGTTTTTTGTTGGAGTAATACTCCTGGTGGACATTGGAAACCTTATGAAGGTCCAACACTGTTGTACATACTTGAGAAATAAGTGAAAGAGATTGTAAGATAATTACTTGACTTGGATATTCATTCATTAATCTGTGATGATTGGTACAAGGAGTTCAAATGGCTTAGGTAACTTAGTCATCGGTTGTCATAGTGAATATAGGTTTATAGTGTATAGAGAGGTTCTTGTGAGATGAAACTCTATCACCTAAACCGGTATATAAAGGGGATCCCTGAGTAAGCACAGAACAAGCATAAAATCGTTAGATTACTCACAAAAGGTAAATGCTAGTGAATTGCTTAGAAGATTGTCTTTGTGAAAGCTTGATGGCCATGAATCTCAACAACCAAGGTATAAACTGTTCTTGTAAACCTGCCTCATTATGTTTATATTCAAGACTGGTTTGTATTTTGTATTATGATAAGAGACTAATAATTGGTATCAGAGCATATCATAATAATTCATAAATCGTCAGAATTGTTTGAGTTGTGTGTTTGTTTTCTGGAAATTTCACCCAGAACATAAATGGGCTAATGACTGTTGCAAGGCCCAGAGTTAAAATATGGCCCGTTTTATAACGAAACCCGTGTAGAAGACACGCGGATCTAATCGACCCGATCCGTTTTCTTATTTTTTAAACTCTATCGACCATTGCAAGAACAAACGGTCAAATTTCTGGAAAACCCAGTTTTGGGAATGAGGGTTCTTAAGCAAAAATTGAGTTTGATTCTGTTTCGGATGTTAAACCTTAAGGTCTTTTGCTATCTGAAGATGTTCATAGATCATATGTAAGTACAAATCAAACAACAAAACTACATATTGTTCTACTAAACCTTGTTTTGTAGCGCTGGATTGTATCCTGGTACGTTTTGAAAATAAACTTGTATATTGGTTTTGTTTTGTGAGATTGGTCATGCATATGAAAACTAGACTCTCCTAGGGAGTAGGTTGCCGCCCATATGGAACTTAATTTCAGTATTGTTTGAAGTTACATGCATGGTCTGAATGTCTAATTGATATTTTGAATCTGTGATTGAAAATTAAGTGAAAGATCTGAACCCTGATATAGCTGATGAAAAGATTGATGAGCGTGTACATGTTTTCTCCCAGATTTGTATGTGTGAATTGAAATTTTTGGTTAAACAGCCTGATTGGTTATCTGACGGTCTTGTTATTAGGATAACATCAAGTTACAATCACAAGTCCTGAGTTGAGATGAAATTTTAAGATACATGTTGCATACAACAAACTATTTTGAAGGTGTTTTTATTTTAGACTATTGAGTAACAGACTTGGAAAATTGCATCTTAGACCAACATAAGCACTGTACCATCCACAGGTGGCTTAGACTGTACGTACTTGTTTTGAGTTTTAAAGATGGTTCTGAATACTACATGTTCTCTAATCATAAAGCACAGCATGGTTTTTTCTTTTTGTCTACAGGTATTGATTGATCATGTTGTTTGATTTTTGAATATGTGATAGTTCAGTTAAAATAAAGAATAGTTTGTGTTTTGCCATACAGGTAGACTAACTATTGATAAGGAGTATGCTACACACACATATATTCTGATATGATTATACAACTAGTTTGTATTGTTGGACACTTTATGTGTTCTGTGAAATCATTGTTTGGTGTGAATTTGGTTGAAAATTTTCAATTATATATATAAGTAAAGCAGAAACACTTGAATTAGATTTTCTTTTATTTTGTCCAGCTACGGTTGCCTATGGTGCTATTGTTCCCTTGAATGGTAGTAACTACAAGGAATGGAGGGCAGATATTGAACTTAACCTAGCTCAGCAGAATATGGATTGGTGTCTGGACACTGAGATCCCTGATGCAGCTGTAGAGGGAGGTCTATCTAGAGAAAAATGGATAAGAGCTAATAAAATCTGTAAGCTGACCATTCTTAAAACCTTATCTAATATAGTCAAAGGTGGCATACCAGACAAAGAATTAGCTAGTGAACTTCTTACTGGCATAGCTAAGAGATTTTATGTGAGTGATAAAGCTGAGACAAGTTTGTTGCTTGATGCTCTTCATGGGATGAAATTTGAGATGTCAAAGAATATCAGAGAGTATATTTTGAAGATGATTGAGATTGCAGCAAAATTGCTCTTGAAATGCCCCTAGGTGATGATATGGTGGTTCTGTTAGTCCTTAAGTCTCTACCTAAGGAGTTTGATCAGTTGAAAACCACTTACAACACACAGAAGGATAAGTGGACTCTAAATGAGCTGATTGCAATTTGTGTACAGGAGTATGATAGGTTGAAATCTGTAACCATTAATTTTGTCCAAACCACAATTCAGGAAACCAAGCCAAAACGTGGGAAGAAAACTAGTCCCTCTAAGAAATTGAGTGTCCAGAATAGGTCCATGAAGATAAATGGGGGCAAGGAAAACTTCAAATGTTTCTTTTGCAGACTTCAAGGACACATGAAGAAGGACTGTGACAAGTATAAGGCATGGAAGGCAAAAAGAGGTAATAATCATCAATTAATTAGCTTTCATGTTCAGATAAATTTAATAGGAGTACAATCTGATTGTTGGAGTATTGATACTGGCTCACCTGTCCATGTTACAAACTCTTTACAGGGGCTACAAAAACTGAGGAAACTAAGCGAAAATGAAATCAGGATTCATGTGGGAGAAGGCACGAGAGTAGGAATTGAAGCAGTAGGTTTTGTCAAGTTGTTTTTAAGGCCAGGAGTTTTTCTTTTTCTAGAGCAAGTGTATTATGTTCCTACCATGTCCAGGAACTTAATCTCAGTTTCAGTTTTAGTTAAGAGCAATCATCAGTTTGTAATTGACGCTTTTGGTATGAAAATAAATCGTGCTTCCGTTTATCTTGGTGTTGCTAAGTTAATAGATGATTATTGGACCTTGCCTAATACTTGCCACAAGGAAATTTTGCTTATAGAAAATACCTCAGCTACTGATTCTGTGACTGAGAAAAAGAGAAAAATGAGTGAAAAGTCACCCTATCTTTGGCACAGGAGACTTGGACATGTCTCCAAGGAGAGACTGACATTGTTGGTTTGCTACAGCTGATTCAGTCAAGTCATCGCTCCAGACATGCTGTACAGACTCAAATACCCTTAGTGTCACAACTACAAGAGTCTACAAAACCTGAAACCTAATGCTCTGATACCAAGCTGAAAAGACCCAACCCCGATTTAGTTTCATAAACAGGAATCAAACCCCTTCTAAAAACACGAACTTGCAAAAACCACAAAAAAATTTTGGCAGAGTTTCGCTATAACGTGGAATTGCCATTAACTTGCACCCGAAAACACACTTCATCCTATGCCACAAAAGCTAAACCGTGGGCACCAATCCCATCCGGATTTCTCAATATCATAACAATAATGTAAAGTAGTAATCACAACTGTACTTTATAGAAATCCAGAGAAAAACATATAAAAGTATAGCGACAAAGTAATCAGAGCGACCTCTAGTGTATATATATACAAAAATATACAACAGTAGGCAAACCAAGAAACCTACTGGAAAAGAAAAGTAGCTCGAACACTAAGCCTCCGACTGCGACGTGAGATACCAGAATCCTAACTGCAAACTGGGCACGGAAACTGAAAAGCTCAGGGGAAAGGCAAATAAAATCGTTAGAGTGAGTGGACGAAAATAATCATATGCCTTTCACCATTTATATATAATAAAACAAAGCAAGTTCGTAAAATGAATGGAGGAGTCAGGCGAATCTCTCAAGCCCGACGGTGATAGACTAGGCGAATCTCTCAAGCCTAGTGGGCACATCAGGGGAATCTCTCAACCCTGGACCTGGACTACCAGTGATCAGCCGAGTAGCCAATGTATTGATGCTAAATAAATTCCATCATCATATAAAATATAAAACAATACCTCCAAAAATAATAAATAATCTCAACATCGTATTGGAAATAAATACGGAAATCAAGAACTCGCTATGACAGTGTACATAAAAAGTCCACTCACAGATGAGCACACGCGCTAATCACGAGATCCGGCGGAAGATCCCTCGCCCAACGTACGATCTCGATCTCCTGAATAATCACAAAATATAACTGATCAAAATCACAGTTCAATACCCTGTACCACACCTCGGAAACCAACCATTTCCGGAAACATATAACTCGATACAAAATAATCGACGTAAACACCCGAAATCTCCACACAAACCCACGACTAAAAATCAGGCATCCAAATCAACTCGAAAACCTCAAGGCGATGATCGGGGCGCGATTACGAGCAAAACGGCATAAAATTTGTCAAGTTTCAAAAAGTCAATGGGTCGCCAGAGCTCCGCCGTTGATCGTTGCCGCCAGCGGCGGCGCGCCGTCAACCGGAGGAATTTTCCGGCGGACAATATTTTGACTATTTTCGATATTTATACTCGCGGCTTGATACGATCGACGGTCCAAAACGAATCACAATCACGTTTCGGATAAGTCAAATTCGAATGGATAAACACGACGAAATTTTGTGATTTCAAATATTCATAACATATTCCTCGGTCGTCGAAATAATTATCCGGAACCGCCCACGAACTCAAAATCACGCGTACAACAACTCTCGTGAAGAGACTCAACTCAAATTTTCGCCCAATAATTAAGTCGTGAACTGACCCGCCAATTCGATTAATTTACGGAAAACTATAATTACTCGCTAACTCGTGGATTAAGCCGATTACTATACTGATTCTGATTCGGGTCGTCACAAATCTACGCCCCTTAAAAAAATTTCGACCTCAAAATTTACGTACCTGCTAGGTGAACAAATGAGGGAACTGCTCCCGTATACGCTGCTCAGTCTCCCAGGTGGCCTCCTCAACCGAATGATTCTGCCACAAGACCTTCACAAGCGATATAACACGGTGCCTCAACTCCTGCTCACGCTGATCGAGAATATGTATCGGCTCCTCCATATATGTCAAATCCTCTCGGATAGGAAGCCAATGTGGTGCTAACACATGTGATGGATCTGGAATATACTTTCGCAACATCGAAACATGAAAAACATCGTGTAAACGAGCCATCTCATGAGGTAACTCTAATTTATAAGCCACGGCACCAACCCTCTCGGTAATCTCGTACGGACCAATGTACCGTGGTCAAAGCTTGCCACACTTCTTGAAACGCACAACTCCCCTCCATGGAGATAGTTTCAGGAAGACCCAATCGCCCACCTCGAACTCGAGACTCTTTCTTCTCACGTCCGCATAACTCTTCTGGCGATCCTGGGCAATCTTCAATCTATCCCGGATAATCTGAATGTCCTCCATGGTGCTCTTCACCAGATCAGGGCCAATAAGCCATCGCTCGCCCACCTTACTCCAACACATGGAGTGCGACACTACCTCCCGTATAGAGCCTCATACTGTGCCATATCGATACTGGCCTGATAGCTGTTATTGTAAGCAAACTCAATCAAATGTAGTTGCTGGTCCTAATTTCCTCGAAACTACAAAACATAAGACCACAACATATCCTCGAGAGTTTGAATAGTCCTCTCAGACTGCCCATCACTCTGAGGATGAAAAGCTGTACTAAAATGCAATCTAGTACCCAAGGCTCGCTGTAATGCCAGCCAGAACTCTGAAGTAAACTGACTGTCCCGGTCAGAAACAATAGATGCAGGCACACCATGCAGACAAACGATCTCCGCCAAATACAGCTTAGTCAATCTGCCCACTGAGATCTTCCCCGAAAGTGCAAGAAAATGAGCGGATTTCGTCAATCGATCTATGATAACCCAAATACTAGTATTACCAGCCAAAGTACGCTGTAACTGATACACAAAATCCATGGTAATGTGCTCCCACTTCCAAACCGGAATTTCCAAGGGCTGTAACTTTCCTGCAGGCTTCTGTCTCTCCGCTTTAACCTGCTGACAAATCAAACATCTGCTCACATATGCGGCAATCTCCCGCTTCATATTTCGCCACCAGTAATAAGCTCGGAGTGTACGAAACATTTTCGTACCGCCGGGATGCATCGCATACGCCGAACAATGAGCTTCATCTAAAATCTCTTTCTTCAAACTCTTGTCCCTGGGTACACATAATCTGCCTCTGAATAGCAACGTACCATCATCACTCATCCGAAAGTCTGTTGGCATACCATTTTGAATCATGGTCTTCTTGTCCAACAGATAGGAATCTGTATCCTGAGCTTTCCGAACCTGATCAACCAACACCGGTCGAACATGGAAGCTAGCCAATAAGGCTTCATCATCGTCCCACTCGAACTCAGCTCCCGTGGTTCGTAGTTAGGCTAACATGGAAACCCTGGCGACACATACATGAAACAATGAAGCTCCGGATTTCCGACTGAGTGCCTTAGCAACAACATTAGCCTTCCCTGGATGGTACTCGAAAGTGCAATCATAGTCATTAATCAACTCCATCCATCTGCGCTGCCTCATATTCAAGTCTGGCTGTGTGCGCAAATAAGTGAGACTCTTGTAATCGGTGTATATCTTGCACTGAGCTCCGTACAAGTAATGTCTCCAACTCTGCAAAGCTAATACAATAGCAGCCAACTCCAAATAATGGGTAGGATAGTTAACTTCATGTGGTTTTAGCTGCCTGGAACCGTAAGCCACCACTCTGCCATGCTGCATCAAAACACAACCAAGTCCCAATTTCGATGCATCGCTGTAAACCACAACTCTCCACTATCGTCAGGTAGAGTCAAAACCGGTGCAGTAGTCAACTTTTCCTTCAAGAGCAAGTAACTCTCCTCACATGCATTGGACCACTCGAACTTGACGCCTTTCTTCGTCAATCTAGTAAGTCAAGTGGCAATCCGTGAAAAATCCTGCACAAAGCACCGATAGTAACCTGGCAAACCCAAGAAACTCCTGATCTCTAGTATAGTGGTAGGCCTACTCTAATTCAACACGGCTTCAATCTTGTCAGGATCCACGCTGACTCCCTCAGCTGATATCACGTGACCTAAAAACTTCACGCTATCCAACCAAAACTCACACTTGCTGAACTTCGCAAACAACTGATTATCTCACAAAGTCCGTAAAACAGCTCGCAAATGCTTCTTGTGCTGGCCCACACTCCTGGAATAAATCAGGATGTCGTTGATCAACACGATCACAAACTTGTCCAAAAACCGCCTGAACACCTGGTTCATCAAGTTCATAAAAGCTGCGGGGGCATTGGTCAACCCAAACGGCATAACCAAGAACTCATAATACCCGTACCATGATCTAAAAGCTGTCCTGGCCACGTCTGACTCTCTGATCCTCAGCTGATGATATCCGGATTTGAGATCAATCTTCGAAAAGACTGAAGCTCCTTTGAGCTGATCAAACAAGTCTTCAATCTACGTCAATGGATACTTGTTCTTCATAATGACCTGATTCAGCTTCCAGTAATCAATACACAACCGTATGGAACTATCCTTCTTCCGCACAAACAGGACAGGAGTACCCCACGGTGATCCACTGGGTCGTATGAAACCTTTCTCTAGCAACTCCAGAAGTTGAATCTGTAGCTCCTTCAACTCCGCTGGCGCCATATGATAAGGTGCATGTGATATGGGTCCAGTGCCCGGTAAAAACTCGATGGTGAAATCAATTTCCCGAACTGGAGGAATACCCGGTAACTCCTCCGGAAACACATCTGGAAACTCGGAAACCACCTCAATATCACCAATGTCTGGTACAGCAGCTGTAGTATCCACAACATGAGCTAAATATGCTACACATCCCTACTTCATCATCCGATCAGCCTTCATCGCTGAAATCACACATGGCAATGAAGTATTCTTCTCACCGCGAAACAGTATCTCGGGGAAGCCTGGTCGTCGAAACACAACCTCCTTCTTGTGACAATCGAACTTAGCCCAATGTGCCTCCAAGAAGTTCATCCCCAAAATCACATCAAAGTCGACGATATCCAATAATAACAAACCCGTGGCTAAACCATGACCTCCAACAAAGATCTCACAATCCTTATATACCCAGCCAATACTCACAACCTCACCGGACAGATACAATACTCTCCACAACCCCGGAAGTGGAGATGCAGGCATAGTAGCTAAGGATGATAATCTATATGATATGAATGAATGTGTAGCACCTGGATCTAGCAAAGTAAGTACTAGATAGCCAAAAACATGCAACGTACCGATAACAACCTCCGGTGAAGCTTTGCCATCACGCAATGACATGGCATGAACCCTGGCCTGCCCGGCTGGTCATCCACGCTGAGAGTGACCCTGCTGTCCGCCCTGGCCCGAAGACTGTACTGGTCGAGCCCCAGAAGTGGTACCTCGCTCTCCTCCGGAACTCTGGGCTGCCTCTCCACCGGCACCAGCAAGCTGGAAACATTCCCTCGCATAGTGACCCTCTTGGCCACAACGATAACAAACGACAGGGCCTCGCTGACATGGACCAACATGATGCCTGCTGCAGAGACTACACAATGGGTACTCCCTCGGTAAGGCAAAAGTGTCACTGGTATGCAGAGGATAACTAGATTCGCTAGAACCCCCACTAGACTGTGGCCTCTGCGGTCAATCTATCCTCCATCTCTGCCTCTGTCAAGCTGAACTACTTGGTGGTCTATATGGTCCACTACCCGAGGATGATGCCGATCCAGAAGTATCAGAACTCAGCCTCTTGGAAGGTCCCTGACTCGGTGCACCCTCCTCAAATTGTCGAGACTGGAATCTCATCTGCCTTTCCTTCTCGATATCCTCGCCTCGAAGTGTAGCACTCACAAACTCATCAAAGTTGTTCCGAGGCATCGTAGTCAGTGTACCCTTGATGTTCAAGTTCAAGCCCAGCTCATATCTACGGCACTTGGCTTCCTCAGTAGCCACCATGTCACGAGCAAACCGAGATAAGCGAGTAAATCTGTCCTGGTACTCAAGTACAAACATACTGCCCTGTCTCAAATTAGTGAACTCCTCATACTTCCGCTGCTGTGTAGCCTGATTGAAGTATCTCCGCATAAACAAATCTCGAAACAAAGTCCACGAAGTATCAACCGGAACTCTATCGGTGCTAACCCACCAGAAGTATGCATCTGACTCAAGTATTCCAACTGCTGCCACTGTCATCTGCTCAGGGGAGAAACGCAGATGCTCACAAACGCGTTCAACCTGAACCAACCACGCTTCACAAATCTTTGGATCAGCCGAACCCAAAAAGACAGTCGCTCCAGCAGTTCGAGCTTTGACCACAGGGTCAAAATGCTCATCCAAACGCAACACTCGCATCAGCAAGTCATGCGTCTGGCGATCCTCATCAGGATCCACATCCCGATAAACACGGGGACCACGTCTAGGAGGCATCCTAATGATAAAAGACAAACATTAGTCACAAGCACTAGAAACGTAATCATGAGACTTCGGACATTTGAGAACACATAACACCCGAAGCATTGATGAGTAACCGCTGGCCAGTCGGCTCATCGCTCCAGTCATGCTGTACATACTCAAATACCCTTAGTGTCATAACTACAAGAGTCTACAGAACCTGAAACCTAATGCTCTGATACCAAGCTGAAAGAACCCAACCCCGATTTAGTTTCCTAAACCGGAATCAAACCCCTTCTAAAAACACGAACTTGCAAAAACCACAAAAAGATTTTGGCAGAGTTTCGCTATAACGTGGAATTGCCATTAACTTGCACCCGAAAACACACTTCATCCTATGCCACAAAAGCTAAACCGTGGGCACCAATCCCATCCGGATTTCTCAATATCATGACAATAATGTAAAGTAGTAATCAAAACTGTACATTACAGAAATCCGGGGAAAAACATATAAAAGTATAGCGACAAAGTAATCAGAGCGACCTATAGTGTGTGTATATATATATACAAAAATATACAACAGTAGGCAAAACAAGAAACCTACTGGAAAAGAAAAATAGCTCGAACACTAAGCATCCGACTGCGACGTGAGATACCAGAATCCTAACTGCAAACTGGGCATGAAAACCGAAAAGCCCAGGGGAAAGGCAAATAAAATCGTTAGAGTGAGTGGACGAAAATAATCATATGCTTTTCACCATTTATATATATAATAAAACAAAGCAAGTTCGTAAAATAAATGGAGGAGCCAGGCGAATCTCTCAAGCTCGACGGTCAGGCGAATCTCTCAAGCCCGATGGTGATAGACTAAGTGAATCTCTCAAGCCTAGTGGGCACATCAGGGGAATCTCTCAACCCTGGATCTGGACTACCGGTGATCAGCCGAGTAGCCAATGCATCAATGCTAAAATAAATGCCATCCCCATATAAAATATAAAACAATACCTCCAAAAACAATAAATAATCTCAACATCATACTGGAAATAAATACGGAAATCAAGAACTCGCTATGACAGTGTAAATAAAAAGTCCACTCACAGATGAGCACACGCGCTAATCACGAGATCCGGCGGAAGATCCCTCGCCCAACGTACGATCTCGATCCCCTGAATAATCACAAAATATAACTGATCAAAATCACAGTTCAATACCCTTTACCACACCTCGGAAACCAACCATTTTCGGAAACATATAACTCGATACAAAATAATCGACGTAAATCCCGAAATCTCCTCACTACTCAAAATCAACTCAAAAACCTCAAGGCGATGATCGGGGAGCAATTACAAGAAAAACGGTATAAAATTTATCAAATTTCAAAAAGTCAACGGGTAGCCGGAGCTCTGCCGTTGACCGCCGCCGGCGGCGGCGGCGCGCCGTCAACCAGAGGAATTTTCTGGCGGCCAAGCTCACCGTAGCTTCTCCTCCTCAAGCCCAACACATCTCTCTCAACTGTGTCAACGCCCAATACTAACTCAGATCGCCGAAAATCAGCTCGAAAGTCACGGAATTTCAAATCGCCGGCAGCCCTGTTTTCCGTCAATTCTCTGTCCACGGCACACGGCGGCCCTCGAGGCCACTCCCAAAGGCAGCGCCAAGGCCCCATGAGTCGAACCCCCCTAATCTCCGGCCACCACCGTGGCCAGAGCGCCGCCGTACAACAACCCCGATTCCAGCCGGAAAATCAAAAACTTCAACTCACTCGTTCTCCCACAAATCGAAACCAATTTTCACAATTCCAAGTTCTAAACAGTTGCAAATTTCAAGGAGAATCGAAATATACCAAAATTAAAGCCGGAGGTGGCCGGAAATGAAAGGTCGCCGGCGAGTCAAATGGTGGCCAGTTTTCTCCTTCGGTCAACGCGGGTCAACGTCTCCAATTCTGGTCAACGCCGGTGAAACTTCCCAAACAGTGTTTTTGACAATTTTTTGACTATTTCTGATATTTATACTCACGGCTCAATACGATCGACGATCCAAAACGAATCACAATCACGTTTCGGATAACTCAAACTCGAACGGATAAACAAAACGAAATTTCGCGATTTCAAATATTCATAACATATTCCTCGGTCATCGAAATAATTATCCGGAACCGCCCACGAACTCAAAATCACGCGTACAACAACTCTCATGAAGAGACTTAACTCAAATTCTCGCCCGATAATTAAGTCGTGAACTAAACCGCCAATTCGATTAATTTACGGAAAACTGTAATTACTCGCTAACTCGTGGATTAAGCCGATTACTATACTGATTCTAATTCGGGTCGTCACACCTTTTGAATTATGGAAGAAGAGGAAGCCTAGCATCAATCACACTCATGTCTGGGGCTGTACGGCAGAAGCTAGGCCTTATAATCCAGATGAAAACAAGTTAGATCCCAAGACAGTGTCAGGTTTCTTCATTGGTTATCCAGAACATTCCGAGGGGTACAGATTTTACTGTCCATCGCATTCTTTAACAATTATCGAAACCAACAAGGCAGTGTTCTTTAATGAAATTAATCTTGCACATTCTGTGGAGGATTTTGTTTTTGAAGAGCTTAATGAAAATGTTCCAGCAGTGACATCTACGATTACTTCAGCACCTGTGATTTTTTAGCCTAATTTTGTTGACCATGATATAAATGTGCAATATCAGTTTCATAATGCACATGTACAGCAGCAACAAGTGCCACAGCAACAAATCTTAAGAAGATCACAGAGGGAAATAAAATCTACACTTGATGCATTATCAAGTGAATTTCAGATTTATGATGTTGAAGTAGATTATTATGATCTTGGTGAAATTGGAGATCCCATAACCTTCAAGGAAGCCATGTCAGGAGATTATTCACATGAGTGGGAGAAAGCAATGAGTTCAGAAATGAACTCTATGCATGTGAACAATGTATGGGAATTAGTTGAGGCTCCAGAGAAGCAGAAAGCCATTGGATGCAAGTGGGTGTTCAAGACCAAACTTCATGCAGATGGGAGTGTGGAGAGATACAAGGCAAGGTTTGTAGCAAAGAGGTTTACACAGAAAGAGGGAATTGACTTCACAGAGACTTTTTCACCAGTTTCCACAAAAGATGCTTTTAGAACCATAATGGCAATGGTGGCTCATTTTGACATGGAGCTACACCAAATGGATGTAAAAACAGCATTCTTGAATGGGGAGTTAGATGAAGAGATCTTCATGAAGCAGCCAGAAGGATTTGTGACACCTGGAAGTGAGCATCTTGTCTGCAAACTGAACAAGCCAATATATGGGCTGAAACAGGCTTCGAGACAATGGTATTTTAAGTTTAATTCAGTGATCAGTGACTTTGGTTTCAAGGAAAACATTGTAGATGAATGTGTCTACATGAAGTCAGAAGGAGGATATTTTATTTTTCTAATCCTATATGTTGATGATATTCTGTTAGCTAGTACCAGTATGAAGATGTTAAATAAGACTAAGGCCTTCTTGTCAAAACACTTTGACATGAAGGATTTAGGGGAAGCTGAGTATGTTTTGGGGATAGAGATCAAGAGAGACAGGTCAAGGTATCTACTTGGTTTATCACAGTATAGCTACATCAACAAAGTTTTGAAGAGATTTGATATACAGAATTGTGCACCTGGAGCAGTCCCTATGTCAAAAGGAGATAAGCTCAACAAAGATCAATGCCCAACTACAGATATACAGAAGGAACATATGAGAAATAAACCTTATGCACAGCTCATTGGGAGCCTTATGTATGCACAAGTATGTACAAGACCAGATTTATCTTATGTAGTGGGAATTTTGTCAAGATTTCAATCCAATCCAAGCATTCAGCACTGGACAACAGGTAAAAAGGTTCTCAGGTATCTCCAAGGCACAAATGATCACTCTTTGGTTTAATTACAGAAGAGAAAAGGAACTTGAAATGGTTGGTTACACAGACTCAAATTTTTCTTCAGGCTATCCCCATAGCAAAGTCAACCACTGGATATGTTTTTGTGATGGCAGGAGGTGTTATAGCATGGAAAACAATGAAACAAAAACTCACATCTACTTCCACTATGCAGGCAGAGTTCATTGCAATTTATGAGGGTGCTTGTGAGGGTTTATGGCTAAGAAACTTTCTGATACATACTGGTGTAGTTAACATCATTACTACAGTGCCTATGAAGATTTACCGTGACAATTCCACAACATTTTTCTTCAGTAAAAACAACAAGAGGTCTACAAATTCCAAACACATAGACCTCAAGTATTATAGCATTAGGTAGAGTCAAAAATAAAGAGTTAGAAGTGTTAAAAATTGGCACTTTAGTTCAGCTAGCAGATCCATTTACTAAACCTATGACAGTAGGTGTTTTTGAGTCTCATGCAAAAGGCATAGGCATGCTGCTATATCTTGATGCATAAGTTCAGTGGGAGTAATCCATTTCTGTATTTTGTTTTGAGACTTAGTTGTTTACTGTTCTTTAGAATTTTTTCTAGTTTGATTCAATTGTTCAATTACAGACATGTTTTGTGTGCTTATGATTGCTGAAATAGGCTGAACATTATGAAAGTTATTATAATTCAACATCTGTTGCATTACATGAAACAGTTACTGAATCATGATTTTAAAGTTATAATTGTTCATTGTACTGTACTTATGGACAAAAGTTATGGTTTCAGAATATATATACAGGATACATACGGACATTTTTTTTGAAATGGTATCAGGTCCTAGCATACAGGACCAAAGGAAGGATCAGAACCATGTTGAAGCTGTAGTAGATACATCAGGTAGTTTGAACGTGGTTACAGATGACAATATGGTTTGATTGATACTTTATGTGAATGAACTTGCAGTGGTTTTGAAAAGGGTGTATTATCTAATGCAGCTGGTTTCTTAATTCTGCAGTACATATGCATAATTGTAGATTAAAGTTGTGAACTTCTGTAATGTCTTGTGATCTCAACGTGCACTAAAGTTTTCCTATATTCTGATCAAGTATGATTGTTGTTGTATAAGGAATTCCTAGTCCAAGTGAGAGAATGTTGGAGTAATACTCCTGGTGGACATAGGAAACCTTATGAAGGTCCAACACTGTTGTACATACTTGAGAAATAAGTGAAAGAGATTATAAGATAATTACTTGACTTGGATATTCATTCATTAATCTGTGATGATTGGTACAAGGAGTTCAAATGGCTTAGGTAACTTGGTCATCGGTTGTCATAGTGAATATAGGTTTATAGTGTATAGAAAGGTTCTTGTGAGATGAAACTCTATCACCTAATCCGGAATATAAAGGGGATCCCTGAGCAAGCACAGAACAAACATAAAATCGTTAGATTACTCACAAAAGGTAAATGCTAATGAATTGCTCAGAAGATTGTCTTTGTGAAAGCTTGATGGTCATGACTCTCAACATCCAAGGTATAAACTGTTCCTGTAAACCTGCCTCATTATGTTTATATTCAAGACTGGTTTGTGTTTTGTATTATGATAACAGACCAACACTTTTGGCAACACTTCGGCTCCGAATCTGAAGCAGCCGCGGTAGGTAAGTCGTAGTTGTAATGGTCGAAGCCATTGTTGGGGTTGAGCGAAGTAGAAGCGGCGGAGGAGGGTTGGGTTTAGATGGGTTTTGTTGGGTTTGAATAGATTTGATTTCTCAAAGATTTCATTGTTAAGATACTAGAATCGAAGTATCAAAGCAGAGCTTGTTGGGTTGTGTTTTAATTGGTGATAGAATGGCATTGGAGAGAGGGGTTCGCTCCTGGGTTTTTGACTTGGTAGAGATGGGTATTTGCTATGTTAAGTGCTTCTTTAATCAAATCAATCGAATATTGGATTCGAACTTGTTAGCATATTTGATTTAGTTTCTTAGCTGGATCTGAAAAAAATGGTTGTATGAACAAAGTATGGATAATCAGATGCTCGATGTGGGTAGCAAGGGGTTACTTCTTGCTCTTTTTGCTATCTGGATTACTGTTCTTTGCCGGCGATATCACTGGTCTCGCGAGTTGTTCATCGTCGGTTCCTCATCTTCTTTTGAACTTGCGTGTTGGTGGCTGATTTGAAGGTGTTTTTGAAGATGACTGCCCAGAAATTGAAACTTAAATATTTATGAAGTTTAATTTAAATAAGAAAAATAGATAAATAGAAGATTGACGGTGTTAGTGTCTAACAAAGCTAACTGGACAGGTGTCGAAAAGTTGAGCACTGAGACAGAAATGGTACAGGGTTTTCCGGGACAGCTGATCTTGTCCCAAAATTTAGTAAATCCTCGGATGAAAATGGTCGCTCCCTTAGTCTGTAGTATATTGAAATTTCAATTCCAAAATTTTAGAATCACATTCAAAATCAAGAACAATACATTATCCAAACACACTTAAAAGTCCTCCAGATCCCTTTCCAAAATAAAAAAATTCGTCCAGATAGCAAAAGAACTAAACAAAAACGTATATATACATTTCAGGTTCATTCACCTATCTTTCTTTCAGCAAATTATGCAAAAACAAAAAAAAAACGAAACACAAAAAAAAAAAAAAATATGCACTTCCCGGTTCTAACATGCTTCAAACAATCATCAAGTACTAGTTTTATAGCAACTAGTTGTGGTAGCAACCTCGGTAGAAAGAGATGCATATGCAGATGCAGATGTGAGTGCTACTTCTGGGGATGCTCGATCAGATCGAAGATACTTGTGTGTGTTCAATGCTCTGGACTTCCTGGGCTACTGTTGTTTTTTAGAGGCTGTGACTACATCCGGCTGCCGGTTGCTTATAGAATCTTTTTCACTAAAATTTCCGAGATCATCCTTGATCGTTCCTGAGGTAGTGGGAGCTGAATTCCCACCGTCCCCATACTTGAACATGACCCGACCTACAAATATGCCTATATATATGCCCACAGCGAGCGTCGAAGCTAAAAAGCTGATGAAATTTAAGATCAAATTGCTAGCAAGTCCATGCTTAGTGAAGTCTTCACAATCACTGTCTTTCTTGAACCATTTGTTTTCAATAGACATTATCTTTTCTCCCTTGGTCACGTTTATAACTGCCTGTGAAAAATCGGATAGAAGAGGAGAACGTTTTGGAAATACCTGCAACAAATCAATCAACTATGAATCATTGTTACACTCAGAAACCTACTCTACAGCTCGTCCTCCTATATAACTTGGACTACACATGTACATAAGCATAAGCTTGAGATTCTTATGGTAAAGACGAAAGTGAGACATCTGACAAAGTCATGCATGGCCATCCTTATTAAATATTGTCTCAATAATGGTATAATTGTTGCAATATATTGACAGGAAAGAAGTTAAAAAGAAGAGAGATCTACACGTATGACATATGTATGTGTAATTTAGGGGAATAAGGGAAGAGAGATCTTACAAAGGCAAATCCATCAGTTTCAAAGATGGGTCCAATCATGGTGTATTTAGAACAATATTTGGCAAGAAAAAGCTTTACATCCGGGGTTCCATGAACAACAGCAGCAACACCACCCTTTGCAGTCCCTTTTGAAAGAGCTTCATCAATTTCCTCCATTGTTTCGAACTCCTTGAGATAAGTATCATCAAAACCTTCTTGTTTCAAGAGATCGTAAATAAAAGAGTCCTTGATGTAGCCTATGTGCTCATGATTCTTTAGTAAGTACCCTATATCAGTAACTGCTGGCTGGAGTTGTTCGACTTTAAGAAGTGATGATAGACTGGCTATGTAGATTTGAACCAGGATACTCAAAAGCAACAGCCAGCTTATCATAATGAATGTACGCAATTTGCTAACATCTGTCTGCCCTGTAAAATATAGAGGAATATTGTTAGTTAAAGAACAAAGTACATGCAAACTTGTGAAAGAAATAACAGTTGAACAGATGCAGCAAACACAAACTAGTAAGCTTATTAATTAGCTTGAGATCAGAGAGGGTATTGAGAATTACTATGTGTGAACACCATAGATGAGCACGCAAACCAGAAACTGGTGCCAACTCGATGTTCAAGAACCCAAACCAAGATGGAGAAAAATAAACTTGTAAGCAAAAGGCCCCATGTCAAAGACTTCCTGAAAACCCAAGCACTTCTGCTAGGCACAACCATAAGAACATCAGATTCTGTATACGGCATTGTAAAGTCCACATATAATGACCTGTTTGCTCTGATAGTTGTATCTCCCACCACAGCATCAAAGTTCTGTCAAATTCAAGTATTACCATCACTGTTGATTGCTCTTTTTATAGTTGTCAAGGATAGTAAAGCAATATACAGAGTTATTGCAGGTATTTTAGTAAAAGAGAGAAAGTTTACCCCAAGATATACTTCATAGCACAAGTCATCGTAAGTTCCAGCTTTGGTGCCATCAAAATTTTCATAAGGAATGAATTCATAAGGAAGAGGATATGGTAGCATATCAACTACAGCCTTAAAGACATCAATGCTGAAGCCAGTGACGTCTGATTTGTTAGTGCTGGGGTTTTTGGTCACCTTAACAAGCTCAGTAAAGCCAGACTTAACAGGAACACCTATTCTCAATTTTCTGCCATCTGTTGGAACTTCCCACCCCTTGGGAATAGATACAGACTCTCCTGGCCATATAACTGCTCCAAGATGGCTTGTGGACTTTGCAGAATTCATTTTCCTCACGAGTCTATGGCGTGGAGTCCAGAATCCAATTGTTCTTGCATTACCACCATTTAAGTTAATTATCCGAAATTTAGGTGATCGAAGTTGCCCATCAATGAGGCTGAAATATCCAGCCAGGCCTTGGAACCTAGTGGTTGAAAGAGCTTCGCAAAGTCTTGGACCATAGGGAGAGACTGAAATACTTTCAAGATCTGTCGAGTTGTTGGAAACATCTTTTGGCTTTTGGGAGTCAAAACTACCTGTAGTTCCAATTACATGTTCAACTGCCATGGCTAGAGCAAAAACCGTATCATAAGCCCAAAGGCCAAGAACATCCAATTCAGCACCAAAGTAAATAGTTCCATTGTCCTTTTGTAATTGCCTCTGCCACCTGAGCTTGAACTCATCAAGCATAGTTGTTTCTTGAACATGAGTCACCAAACCTATTACTCCTTCCATGGAATTGATGACTGAAGGCTCCATGAACTTTATACTATTGGTTATCCAATTAGTCGTGATCCAAACATAGCCCTCACTCATCATTCCAAACTCATTTATTTTTCTAAATACACTAGTGCACAGATCAGTTGTCATATGGACAATGAAGACTCTTGTTTGCATCTTCTTTAACTTGTGCAGCTCTTCCACAATTTGATCATCAGTGGCAGATGGGGAAATGAGACTCCAATATGGAATACGGGCACCAACCACTTGTATGGCATCAGTTAAAACCGGCAAGAATGCCCTTCCATGCAAAGTGTCTATGCAAATGGGCACAACTTCACTCCATCCGAATTCCTGAACAACAGCACTTACAGCTTCCACTTGGGCAGAATCGGTCTGAGCAAACTGGAAAAAGTAGGGGCTACGGATTGAGGGAAGAGTAGGGTTTGTTGCAGAAAACGATATGATGGGCACCTGAGCTCGCTCTCCAAGACTAATGATGAAGCTCGCTTCCATTGTTGCCATTGGTCCTATGATGGCTTGAATTTGTTGATTCTTTACCAAATTGAGGGCTGTATCCAGATACAACGAAAGCAAAAAAATCCCGATTAAATAAACAAGAAAACAGAATGTTATAGCAGATAGCCAAGTAACTGGGAAAAATAAATCTGGGTTCCTATATTAAGGACAGCTAGCTGAAATTACAACCTGCAGCAGCTGCACCAACAATATGATCCCTTTTGTACGTCTTGGGTTTCATGACCAGCCTAGTCTTGTAGTCCGAGTGTTGATCATAAAAGTCCGAAAGGGCCATTTGGATAGAACTGAAACACAAACGTCCCTCCCTTGAACTAAAGTCACCAACAAACCCCACATCAACCGGGACAGTGTTTCCTTCTAGTGGCATGGCCACCAGAATCGACGAAGAAAGAGAGAAGCAACAAATCCAAAGCGCAAGCATATTGAGCTTGGATGTGATCATCATCATTAACACCATCATCATCATGTCTGAATCTCTGGACACAAGACTTGTTGCTTAATCCAAACAAGTACTTGGTCCACCTCATTTTTCCCAAATGACTTTTATTAATGGCAAATATAGTAGTATTCATTATCAGAGGAAACTTCTGGGATATTAACAAAGTCTCCGACTTATGACTATGACAGGAATCAAAGCACCAATAAAAAATTCCATAAGGACGTAAGTCTCTGAAGTATTCAAGGGGATATTTGTGAATCAAAATTCATATGAAACCATAAGATTCTACTTCGTCTTTGTAGAATCAGACAGCAACAAAGAAGGCATAAAAATCAGAATTAAAATCACTTATCTTTTTCTCTGGTTGGTGGTGGTGAATGAGACAGCGTGTACAGTACTTTCTTGCGTTGCTAGACGGCTAGACTGATTGTGACAGAGAGTGAATTAGTAAACCGGAGAGATAGTCAACCGCCGACTGTTGACCAAACCGGTAGTCCTCCCTATTTTCTAATGTGCGTCAGTGCTGTGTGAAGAAGGGGCAAGTCGAAGAATGGGCTTTAATGAGCGAGCGTGCGTATGTGTAACAAAGGTAACATAATGGGCCTAGTGCGCTCTAATGTGAGAGTACTATAAATGCAATGCAACAAAATGGGCCTGGTTTCTTTACGTGAGACCGCCAACACTTAACAATGTGGGTCCTTCGACATATTTCCATTTCAAGCTATCCCAAACTATATATTTTCAATTTTTTTTTGGGTGGTCGGTACTCGATGATGAAAATAATAGGTTATAAGAATTAAGAAGTTCACCAGAACGGTCCCAAGTGTAAAATCTTATAATTCTCTTTTTTAAAAGAAAGTTCATCATGCTAAAAATAAAGGTAAGGTCCCCTTTGAAAGAGCTTCATCAAATTCTTCCATTCTTTCAAAATCTATCAGCTTAGATTCATCAAAGCCTACTTGTTTCAAGAGATCGTAAACAAAAGAGATCTTTATGTAGCCTACATTCTCATTTTTCCTTGGTAAGAATTCGATATCAGTAACTGTTGGCTGGAGTTGTTCAACTGTATAAATTGAGGATAAACTGGCTGTGTAGTTTATTGTCGATATAAGCACGACGATCTAGCCAAGTTGCTAACAACTCTCTCCCCTGCAAATTTAGAGGAATATTGTTAGTTAAAGAATTAAAGTACCTGAAAACTCGTGTAAGAAATAACAGTCGAATATATGCAGCTATAAAACACTAATAATAATATTAGTATCTAGCTTGAGATCAGAAAGAGATTATGTGCAAACACCATGGTTGAGCAGGCGAACCAGACACTGGTGCCGACTTGATGTGAGAAAGGGCCACGAAATTCTTTATGAAATCGATGTTCAAGAACCCAAACCACAAAACCAATATAAACAAAGAAAAAACAAGTTGTGAACCACAGGTCCCATGTCCAAGGCATCAAGAAAGCCAATGTACTTTTGGATTGTTTGCTCTTGAGGTCATTGACCGGCACAACCATTACTACACCAGAGTCTGAATATGGCATTGTAAAGTCCACATATGACCTGGCTGCTCTAATAGTAGTATCTCCGACTACAGCATCTACGTTCTGTCAAGTAAGAAAGAGATATTTCATCATTTCAGCAAGAGGTAAAAATGAATGTTTTTTCTTTCTTTCTTTGTGTGATGAAGAAGTAGGCCAAAGACATGACAGCTAAATGCAGTATCTGATCAGCTCAGAACTAAATTTACAAATGTATATAACAGCACATTATGCACATGTCTTCATTTATTCTTAAAAGAAAAGAACATAGAGTTTTACCCCAATAAATACTTCATTGCACAGCTGATTGTAAGTGCCAGCGCTGGTGCCATCAGGTTTTGCATAGGGAATGAACTCATAAGGAAGAGTATATGGTAATAGGTCTACTGCAGCCTTAAAGACATCAATACTGAAGCCTGTGACATTTGGTTTGTTAGTGATGGGATCAAAGGTTACCTTAACAAATTCAGTAAAATCAACCTTGACAGGAACTCCAATTCTCAATTTCGTGCCATTTGTTGGGATCTCCCATCCCTTGGGAACAGACAGAGATTCTCCTGGCCACCTAACAGGTCCAAATTCAAATTTGGAACATGAAACTCTACATGAGCCTGCTGATGAATTCAGTGTTTTGACCAGGCCGTTTTTCAGCGTCCAAAATCCAATTGTTCTGGCTCCACCACCATTGACATTGACTATTCGAAAATGTGATGATTCACGATGCCCACCAACAACACTGAAGTCTCCGGCTATACCGGGAAAGTTAACAGTTGCCAGAGCTCCGCAAAGTTCAGGGCCATATGGAGAGACAGAAAAATTGTCAAACTCTGTTGTGTTGTTGGAAGCAACATTTGACTCTTTAGAGGAAAAGTTAATTCTAGTCACATCTACTTGCTCAATTGCCATGGCTAATGCCGAAGGAGCATCATAAGCCCAGAGTCCAAAAACATCCAATCCTGCATCAATCATGAACGCTGGAACGTCCTTTTGGAATTTCCGTTTCCACCGTAACTCTGATGTAGGTGGAATGTAAGTTTGTACACCCAACACGCCCTGCATGGAATTGATGACTGTAGAGTTTTGAGTATGCAATCCATTATCTCATTAGTAGTAATCCATACATACCCTTCGCTCATCATCCCCATCTCCTTTGCCTTGGAAAATAGTGTAAAAGATAGATCGGGTGTCATGTGAACAATGAAGCCTCTAGTTTCATTTTTCATCAACTTTGCAAGCTCTTCAATGATCTGACCATCCGTGGCTGATGAGGGAATGACACTTCGGTATGGGACACGAGCATATACATCTTGCAAGGCATCAGTTAAGTATGGTATGATTCCCTCCCCAAACTCATTGTCTGTGTAAATGGGTACAACTTGTCTCCATCCAAAAGCTTTAACTATTTCACTTGTGGCTTTCACTTGGGATGAGTCACTCTGCGCAAACTGAAAAAAATAGGGGCTCCAGAGAGATGTAAAAGAAGGGCTTGTTGCAGAAAACGATGTGATAGGAACATGAGCTTGATTACCAAGACTAATAACAAAACTCGTCTGCATGGATGTCACTGGCCCGATGATGGCTCTCACTTGTTCATTCTTAATCAGATCTACAGCTGCATATCAAAGGGAAATAAAGACTCATAATTCATACAAAATGCACAACCATGAATCTTACAGACGAAAACTAAAAGACATATTTCAAAATTGAAGACATAGCTAGAGAGAGGACCTGCATTGACGACACTTTCTTTGCAATGCCTAGTCTGCAAACCAAGCCTAGTCTTGTAGTGGGAATGAGCAGCATAGAAATCTACAAGAGCCGTTTTGATACAACTCAACCAAATATCTCTAGTCAGTGAATAATTAAAGTCATCAAGAACAACCCCCACGTTCACTGGGATGATGGTTTCATTTTGTGCCATGGCCATGGGAACCCAAGAACAGAAAGGAAAGAGGGAAATGATACAAATAAGAAGCCCATGGTCAGTATGGTTCTTCTTAATCATATTCGTATCTATTGAATGCCTGTTTCTTAATCTGATATGTACTAAATAAAGTAATGATGTTACTTATATATACTGAGATGCAGAGCTTAGGAAGACTTGTAGCATACTGCATGTCTATGAGAGCAAGACAACGATTGGATCAACCGTCCCAAAGAGGAAGCCATAGCTTGTTCAATTGACTATTGGCTTCATTATTGAATTAAGAAAAGGATAAGAGTTCTATCAAGTAAACCGAACTTTCCCTCGAGCATTTCCTGGAAATTTCTCAAGGAATACAAATGTTGTAGCGGAAGCAAATAAATGTAAGAACAAGCACAAATTTAACGTGGTTCACTAACGTGAGTTAGCTACATCCATGGCAGAAGGAGAACAGATTACTTTATCTTGGAGAACCAGATTACAAAGTATATCACACTAGGTTAAGCCTAACCTAGGATTACAGAATACCTAATCTCTCTACCACGCTAGATTAAGCCTAATCTACAGGATAGAACCAGATATATCACACACTCCCTTATGGCTGATACCCTTGTATATATATAGCCAACAGAGTCCTGAATACTAGAGGAATCCCAGACACACACGTCTGAGGAAACCTAAACCAGAATGATTAAGGAAACCCAATTCCTTAATGCCTGAGGAATCCTAGTCCTAGCAAAATCTTGAGTAGAAGTCTTGCTCGCCAAGGACTTCTAACTCTCCTCGCCAGAGACTTCCTCGCCAAAGACTTCCTCGCCAGAAGTCAACGCTCGCCAAAGACTCTCTCGCCAGAGACTCTTCCTTGCTCGCGTACCACACGTATGCCAACGTGCCACGCGTATGCCAACGCGCCTCGCGTACGCCGACGCGACTCAAGATTCAAGGCATAGACTAACAAATCTCCACCTTGACTTGAATTCTCTCCCAAGTAATCAGATGTACCCGAAGTACCAGACTTCTCCTCTGCCCCAAATGTCGTTCTTCCAAGAAACGAACCCAGATGTTCCCCTCTCCCAGAAAAGGACCCAGACGTTGCCTTCTCCCAGAGAAGCAACCCAAGTGTTGCCCCCCAACGGGCAACTAACAACTTCTGACATTCAGCAAGTCCAAGCAATGTTGGAACTTGCTATGCGAAACCGGCTTTGTGAACATGTCTGCTGGATTATCAGCAGTACCCACCTTGTTCACCCTGATCCGCTTCTCATTCCTCAGAAAATGATACCTGACATCGATGTGCTTAGTCCTCTCATGATGAACTTGATCCTTGGCCAAACAGATTGCACTCAGACTATCGCAATACACTATAGCCTGATCATGATGTAAACCCAAGTCACTAACCAGTCCTTTCAACCAGATTCCCTCCTTGGCTGCCTCTGTCAATGCCATGTACTCTGCTTCAGTTGTAGACAAAGTCACTGAATGCTGCAAAGTAGCTTTCCAACTAACAATAGACCCGCCAAGAGTGAAAACATAACCAGTCATAGATCTTCTTATGTCAACATCCCCAGCATAATCTGAATCTGAGTAACCAGTTACTAAACACCCTGTATCACCTCCATAAATGAGACCAATGTAAGACGTACCTCTAAGGTAACGAAAGATCCTCTTCACAGCTTGCCAATGCTCCTTTCCAGGCTCACCCATAAACCTACTGACAACACTGACAGCATGTGCAAGATCTGGTCTAGTGCAGACCATAGCATACATCAAGCTTCCTACTGCACTACCATAAGGAACTTGAGACATGTACTCCTTCTCCTGAGCTGATTTTGGTGCAAATGCAGTGGACAAACGAATGTTCACTGCACTTGGAGTATCTAAGGATTTTGCTGTAGACATGCCAAACCTTGACAATATCTTCTGAATATAATCCTTCTGTGATAAGAATAGCCTCTTCTGACTCCTATCCCTGTAGATCTCTATTCTCAGAATTTTCCTTGCTGCACCCAGATCCTTCATCTCAAACTCAGCATTGAGAAGACCCTTCAACTTTTGAATCTCTGACTTGTCCTTTGAAGCTATCAACCTATCGTCTACATACAGGACCAGATAAATGAGAACCTCATTTGAAACCTTGTTGTGGTAAACACAACAATCATACGGACTCCTGCTGTAGCCAATCTCCATCATATAGCTATCAAACCTCTTGTACCACTGCCTCGGTGACTGTTTTAGTCCATATAAAGATTTCTTCAACTTACAAACAAAATCTTCCTTTCCAGGAACTTGGAAACCCTCTGGCTGGGTCATGTATATCTCCTCCTCCAACTCTCCATGCAGAAAAGCTGTTTTCACATCTAGTTGCTCAAGTTCCAGATCCTGATGTGCAACTATGGCTAGTAGCACCCTGATAGATGTATGTCTAACCACAGGCGAGAAAATCTCATTGTAGTCTACACCTTCTTCCTGATGAAACCCTCTTGCAACTACCCGAGCTTTATACTTGATACCCTCAGCAGGCGACATCCCTTCCTTCTTCTTGAAGATCCATTTGCAAGTGATAACCTTTCTCTTCTGAGGTCGCTTGGCCAAATCCCAAGTCTGATTCTTGTGAAGTGATTCCATCTCGTCTCCCATTGCAGCAAGCCATTGGGCAGACTCAGTACATGTAACTGCTTCCTTGTAGGTGGATGGCTCGCGAGGATCCACCTCTTCAGCAACCTGAAGTGCATAAGTCACCATGTCCTCAAAACCATACCTCGTAGGTGGTTTCCCGAAGTTTGCTCTCCTAACCCAATTAAGAGACAAACCATGCTGGTTATCTACTAGTGGCTCTGATTCTGAATGTGAGTGTTGATCTCCATGCTGTGGTTCAATCTCATCTTCCAGCTCCACCTGTTTCTCAACACTACTATTCTCTGATACAACTATGGACTTCACAGTATGATTAAACATAGACTTCTCATCAAAGACTACGTTCCTACTGAGAATAACCCTCCTCTCAGATGGAGACCAGATCCTATATCCTTTAACTCCATCTCCATAGCCTACAAATACTCCCCTTCTAGCTCTTGGTTCAAGTTTACCCTCACTTACATGATAATAAACCGTGCAACCAAAAGCCCTCAGATTTGAGTAATCAGCAGACTTTCCAGACCACATCTCAAGCGGAGTCTTGAGATGTATACCAGTGTGAGGTCCATGATTTATTAGATAGCAAACTGTACTCACAGCTTCTGCCCAGAACATCTTCTATAGTCCAGCATTAGAGAGCATGCACCTAGCCCTCTCCAGAAGTGTCTGATTCATTCGTTCTGCCACACCATTCTGCTATGGTGTGTCCCTGACTGTATGATGCCTAGCAATCACTACATTCCTGCAGAACTCATTAAACTCAGAACAGCAGAATTCCAGACCATTATCTATTCTTAGCCTCTTGATCTTCTTCCCAGTTTGATTTTCAACCAACGCCTTCCACTGCTTGAAGTACTTAAAAGCGTCACTTTTATGTTTCATCATAATCACCCAAGTCATTCTTGAGAAATCATCAATCATCGACACAAAATATCTGTGACCTCCTAAAGACTCAACGTGAGACGGACCCCAACAGTCTGAATGGATGTAATCAAGTGTGCCTTTTATCTTGTGAATTACTTTAGGAAACTTACTGCGATGTAATTTCCCGAACACACAATGCTCACAAAATCCAAGGTCCTTTACCTTGTGGCCACCCAGAAGATCTTCTTTAGCCAGAACTTGCATCCCTTGTTCACTCATATGACCGAGTCTCATGTGCCATAGCTTAGTCATATCCTCCTTGTGAACTTCTGACGATGCAACAGCAACAGAACCAGACAACGTAGAACCTTGTAAAATATACAGAGTTCCCCGCTTGACACTTTTCAGAACCACATCTGAACCCTTGTAGACACGCAAGATCCCGCCTTCTCCTTTGAAACTAAACCCTTTCTTGTCCAAATGACTCAGAGATATCAGATTCTTAGTCATGCGAGGAACATGCCTAACTTCGTTCAATGTACAAAATTTACCATCATGTGTCCGTAATTTAACTGAGCCCATTCCAACCACCTTGCAAGCAACACTGTTGGCCATTGTCACGTTGCCTCCATTTACCTGCTCGTAGGTTGCGAACCACTCCCTGCACGGACATATATGATAAGACGCCCCAGAATCTAGAACCCACACATCATCGCGATGTGCATGTTCATCAGCAACTAGAGCCGTATCCTCTTCTGAATTGGTGTCATCTTCTGCTACAGCAACGGTCCCTGATGGTTTCTCCTGCTGCTTCCACTTCGGACATTCCCTTCTCCAATGTCCCCTTTCTTTACAGTAGTTACAGACATCGTTGGATTTAGGACCCTTGAAACTTGGCTTCTTGAATTTCTTCTTATCCTTGTTTCCATGTCCTTTACTTCCACTGACTACTAACCCAGCAGCCTGACTGTCTGAACCTGTACCTGTTGCTTTATGGAGCAACTCTCTGGTATGAAGAGACGATCTTACCTCCTCAAGAGTCACCGTATCCCTTCCAACAATAAAGGATTGCACAAAATTCTCATATGATAACGGTAACGATACCAACAGAATTAGGGCAGCATCCTCATCCTCGATCTTAACATCGATATTACGCAATTCTAACATAATTGTGTTCAGCTGATCCAAGTGATCTCTCAGTGGTGCACCATCTTGCATACGCAGACCAAACAGAGGTTGCTTCAGAAGCAACTTGTTGGTTAAAGACTTCGTCATGTATAGACTCTCAAGCTTCAACCACAAACCAGATGCAGATTCCTCTTCTGCAACCTCGGTGATGATATCATCTGCAAGACACAACATGATAGTCGAGTGTGCCTTCTCCTCCAGACTGGCCATCTCAGCGGACTCGGGACCCACTGCCTTCTTCATCAGCGGCGCCCACAATCCTTGTTGCTTTAACAAGGCACGCATCTTGATCTGCCATAAACTGAAACTGTTCCTCCCCGTGAATTTGTCGATCTTCACATTCACTCCAGACATCCTGAGCCGAAGCTCTGATACCAGTTTGTTGTAGCGAAAGCAAATAAATGTAAGAACAAGCACAAATTTAACGTGATTCACTAACGTGAGTTAGCTACATCCACGGCAGAAGGAGAACAGATTACTTTATCTTGGAGAACCAGATTACAAAGTATATCACACTAGGTTAAGCCTAACCTAGGATTACAGAATACCTAATCTCTCTACCACGCTAGATTAAGCCTAATCTACAAGATAGAACCAGATATATCACACACTCCCTTATGGCTGATACCCTTGTATATATATATATATAGCCAACAGAGTCCTGAATACTAGAAGAATCCCAGACACACACGTCTGAGGAAACCTAAACCAGAATGATTAAGGAAACCCAATTCCTTAATGCCTGAGGAATCCTAGTCCTAGCGAAATCCTGAGTAGAAGTCTTGCTCGCCAAAGACTTCTAACTCTCCTCGCCGGAGACTTCCTCGCCAAAGACTTCCTCGCCAGAAGTCAACGCTTGCCAAAGACTCTCTCGCCAGAGACTCTTCCTTGCTCACGTACCACATGTATGCCAACGTGCCACGCGTATGCCAACGCGCCTCGCGTACGCCGACGCGACTCAAGATTCAAGGCATAGACTAACAACAAACATCGACTCCAAAACCAAATCGGCATGAAAATCTTAGTTCTTTCCGGTGAACAAAAGAAGAGAGGCACTAATGTCAGTAATTGTTAGTAAACAACATTTCAGTCTCATTTTCCTTGAGGTATATTTCTGAGAATATCTTTGATGTCTGATAATATCAAAGACAAGTACTTGTCTTTGTCTCTTTGATATATTCAAGGTTTAGACTTTTGACATACGCAATAAAATGTTTAGCTTGTGAAATGTCTAAAATTTCCGTTTACTTTCTAAAACGAGCTGTGCAAGTCTTCTTATTAGCTGTTCAAGTCTTCCTTCCTTCTTACACTGTTGACTAAGGAGTTGAACTTCAATATTGTAGTTACAATCTAAACTTCCGAATTGCATGATTCTGAAAAAGACTTGGTCTTGATAGTGAATTAGTGATGGTTGAGACTTGAGACAGAGTAATAATCAAAGCAGTTAATCGAAAGAACAATGAGTTGGGTTACTTATCTTAAAGGAGTTAAAGCAGAAACTGCAGTGGTTTGATGTCCGAGTTGACTTCTCTTCACTCCGGCAGGCGGCGTTAACACATCGGAGATTGTCGTGGAGACTGATGGAGACCAGAGATGAAAGCCAAGTAGAATAAATGGCCCTGGTCTAGTATTTGGACAGCTAATAATATTGGACTTGGATGTTGGTTTTTTCCAACCAATCATGTGAGCCGACTGTGACTGAAATTATTTGTATTTTTAGTTTTACTGTCCGTTTCTCTCTTGTAAGTTACTTCAATTTCACGTTTCTCTTGGGCTGTATCCAGAAATTGAAACAATCGTGAGTCATGACTATCCTCTATTACTATACTAGGTGTGGTTTCCCGCACGCGAGACGCAGGTGGCAATAATGATATCAAAAAAGGAAAAAATATAAGTGGCATTTTTACATTATAAGTTTCGTCGAGGAATTAAATCATTGGTTCATTATTTGTTTGTAAATATGATTATGGTTAATTTGATTATTTTTCAATTGATATTTCTTTTTTTTTGCGGATTGAATGGCCAAGAACTTCAGATATAAACAAATATATAGGATATATTTATAATCAAGCCTATGCAAAGAATGGTATTATGATGTCATAATTGATTAATTCAAAGTAATCCATTTCTCAATAAAATATGTTTTCCTCCTTCTCATTGAATATGAAAAATAAAAGTTTGGCAAATGAAAGAAATTATGTTTGATTACATATTAAATAGAATTAAAGGATAGTGATAAAATCCATCTAATCATGGATAAAAGTTGCAAAACTTAATAGTGATTGCGCATAATATAAGTTGGTTCTCAACAAAAGGCAACTTTTATCGATGATACACACAACATTAATTCCTTCGCAAAATGCCCTGCAAGTTTAATACAGTTGATCAATTACACATTTCAATAAGGTATGATTAGAAAAACAAAATGATTGAGAGATTTTAATGTCACAAATATAATTCTTTATTTATGCAATGGACAATTCTATGATAGTACATTAGAAACTATACCTTGAAAAAAATGACAATTTTGAAAGCAAATCAAGATTTCTGATTGGAGCAGTCATAAAGCAGAGATGTGATGAGGGATTATTGCATGTTCCAAGAAACATGAAAGCAGTTTGGTTCTCAGAATGTGATCATGTTCAAGCAAAAATAGAAATTTTTTGGACTTGACCATGACTAATCATACATCATCTTGCATCGAAGCTGAGTTTGTCCCTTATTGTATATATATTTGAAACAAATAATAACTTTATAGGAACTGATAATTCCTACTTTTGAGGTTGGCTTTGTATGAGGGGGTAATTTCAATTTTTGATATATTAACATATGGAATAATAAGATATGACAACGGCTCTTTTTTTTTCGAAATTATGAATATGACAGTGTTATATAGCAATGATTCACTTAAATGAGCAAATAAAATAGAGATTAAGAATGACCTGGGTTTGGAACCATGTTATCAAGCATTCTGTGCAGTTTCCTTGCTGTGTATACAAATGAGTTAATGTTGGATGAGTTTGGAGCAAGTGTTGAATTTCAAATAAATAATTGTGTAAAATGGAACAACAACACTTACACTATCTCCATTTTATTCCATCCTTGAAATATGTCCTTCAACTCGGTGAAAAGCTCTATCATTCGTTTTGTCTGGTTCACTTGTTCCACCATCAGATTTCTTATACCAGCAATCATGACATTGTTGGAATTCAATTTTTGTAAAACTGTTGCCAAATTCTCTGGTGGTCCATCTGGTCTCATTGGGCTTGCAATGTTTGTTGCTGTTTCTTGTTCGGTTGTCGTGGAGATTCTCTCGGATGAACGATGCCAGTTGAATTTGGCCTGCAATGGTTTTCTCTTCATCCCTTTTGGATATCCTCTTGGCCTTCTTTCCGGCGACGTTTGATTGCCTTGGTCGTGCAATTTTCTGCAAGAATACAATTCAATAATATGGGAAAAAATAGAATTCAGTGATAGAGGACGCTAAACCTTTTTTCCAGGTTTCTGGGCACCCCCTTTGGCCATCCAGGTTTCCCCTTTCTTTGATCTGCCTGTTGCTGCAATTTTCTGTAAAAGTAAAAAAAGGTTAATCATGTTTGAAATTCAACAGAGTTCAATGATAGAATGAGGCACACCTTTTCTTGGTGTTTCTGGGCATCTCCTTTGGCCTGTCCCTTTTCCTTTTTTCCGACATTATTTGAATGGTCTCTTCTTCGAAACTGTCGCAGAAGAAATAATAAGTTTTGCATATCATCTTTCGCACTTAGCATCAGAATACATAAGATTAAAATCATATAGATTTTTGTATCCTATATATTTGGATGTCATAAGAAATTGTTAAGCATTTGAAATCAAGATTATATCTATATTAACAATAATGAGAACCAATATAGCCCATGAGTGCAGACATATATGTATGATATTGATTTCATATAGCAAAGTTATGATAAGCCACAATATATATTACAGTGCTCTGTTGAAAAAAATATTTAGCCAATGTTGGTTCGTCTACTTTTGTTACAAATGATGCAACCATTTGGAATCCTACACCAGCACATATTCTGCGAATATTTGTTTAACAACAAATAAAAAAAGGGGATGAAACTTTAGAAAATACACAGAATAGTAAGAGGTAACCTTGATTGATCTGGATCGCCGTCAACAGTTTTCTCAATTTGTCTTGATAGCATTGTGGTCTTCAGTTTCTGTTTTGCAGCAGTCGATCTTGTAATTCTCCCTATCCCTTTACCTATTGGAGGGCCTGGCCAGCAGGAACTGAGATCTCTTATTTGGGGGTAAGCAATTTCCTTTTCTGGTACTGGAGATGGAACCAATGGTGTTTTGTCAGGAGATGGAAGGAGCAGCATGATTCCACTTGGAATGAGTTGGAGCATGACATCATCTATTTCTTCATGGTTGTTGCTTTCACCTAACACTTTATGCACAGATTAATTGAGTTGCAAAATACAATCAGGGAACTAAAAATCAGAAAAGTTGTAATACATTATGAATGCAAAGCAGCAATGGAATTCAAGCACATATATTCTGTGGCATGCATTCAAACAGATATATTTACCAAATAGGAAATGGCATATGTCCAAGCACACGTGCTCCATGGAAACAAAAAAAATCTCCAAAATGGTATGCCCAATGCAACCAATGATGCTCAATCTCAGTTCAAATTCGGCAAAAAAATAAATAAAACAAAACCTCAAAAGAAGTCCTAAATTTTGCAATTACAGAACCATTGATTCCAATTCAAACCATATACTTTGCTGAGATGACTACACAAAACGATGCAACATCCAAATTGGAAAATGCATATATCACATTATCAATCCAAAACAATGATCAAATATTAAGAAACAATAATTCAACCATAAAGTCCCAATATTATCATATTCTAGGTCAAAGTGATGGCCTTTGGAAGAGCGCGATAAAAAAACTATATAAGAACGACATAGGAAGACACATATATCATGCCATCGGTTGAAGACGCTGATCGAATATGGAAAAACAACAGCCCAACAAAAGCTCCAAACATGATCAAATTTTTTGGCAAAAAAATTCGACAGAAATCAGAATTTTGCTCTATTTTGATTCCACTGTGTGCAACAACGTTCATCTAATCCTAATTTGCATGCAAACAAATTTGGCTCATTGAAAAATGCATTGGATATCCATTAGAATTGACATGCAAATGAAGTGGTCAAAGCCATATCCAATCTTTAAATGTCAGATTGAAGAGACAATCAGTTAGAATAGTTTAATGGGAAAGAAAAGGGAACAATGAAGATTTCTTCTTACCCATCTTCTTTGCGAAGGAGCTGGATGATGGCTTTGCTGAGATGAAGAAAGAGCAAACAAAACGGAAGAAAATATAGTGAGGCGGCGAAAGGGACTAGTTTGGGTTCCATCATATATTCTGGAATTCGTCGATGTCGGTTGGCAAGGCATTAATCACAGAACGTTTTGGATACCAAGGAGATGTAAGTGTTCAGTGAATGATCTGAGGAATGGCCATATGAATTCAATCATATCCATAAATAGGTGATGCACTATGTTGAGGATCCTATTGTAAAAAAATTTAGAAAATCGATTCAAAAAATTATTTATTGAATAGTAGGTATGCAGAAAATTCTCAAAAATGAAATACAAATTTAAATTACGTTTTGAGTTTTAGAAATTTGAGAAAATAAGTAATTTCAGAACAATGAAAAGTCATTCATCGCAGAGATTATTTGGAGATCACATAGAATAGATTGTGTTTAAATTAAGTCATCAGCTACCAATTATACTGGATTGTTCATTCATTGTTAAGAGGACCAAAGCAGACACACATTGATTTTTTTTTGTTGAGTATGAAGTCATTGCTGACTGTTTTGTTGATGTGAGCAAAGTTCTCAACAGTGTTTGTGATATAAATGTCATGTCAAAATTGTTCAATAAATTTTGATCAGCCACCGTAACAAACACAAACAATTTAATCACCACATTAGAATACATGTACGATACAGATAAGTGATGAAATTAGCACAGCAGATTACATATTTGAGTCTGTCTATGTCACTGTTTAATACTAAGGTGAGTCATATATTACACCACAGATTAGAAGTTTAGCACACATCCAAATATACAAAATGATGGTCAGACTGCTGGACGAAGAAAATAGGATCAGTGTTCAGCAAAAGACAACTCCATATCATCTCAATACTAATTATTTTCACATCCACCTGCAAAATTAATATTGCAAATAATCAAAACACTTAATAAAGTCATGCCATATACATTTTTGGCAAAATATAAAGTAAGATGAGTCCGTGTTAATAGCATTAATGAGGAACACATTGTGCAAGCAAGTATTCTATATTCTAAGATTCATTCATAGCCATGATTCACGGTCAGCACACTATAGAAGTAGAATCCTATCCTGGCTTAAGTGTTGCAAAGACCACTTTTATGATTTTCTGGTGTGTACCCGTCCACAGGACTAATCTTGTGAGAAAGTTAAGGCAATCTGATACTTGGTTTACAGATGAATGGATAAATTGTGGCCATTTGAAGGATGAAATAATAAATGTTGTTTAAGGAATATATCATTATTTTTTATACAGGAGAAAACAAAAAATTTAAACAGAAAGTTGGCGGTCTTTATGCAGTGTACATAAGTTGCAATTGAACTGCCAAGGTTTGAAGACTAATAGGAACGTGCAAATGTTTGAACTTGATAGATCATCACATGATAGAAAACACAACAATATATGATTCATAAAAAGTTCAAATACGCATAAAAGAATTAATGAGTCATCCCAAGAAAAGAGTTGAAAATTTTAGACATAAAAGATCGACCATTGCATTGCAAATTGTCAACAAAATCAATGCCAAAATGTAACAAATAAAATGTATTTGATTGAAGCAACCAGAGAATAAAGTGCGCAAATGAAAATTAAATGGTCTTATCATAGTTCAGAGAGCAATAGTCACAATGTACAAAAAATCATTAAATTGTCAAAGGAAACATGCACCAGAGTTCTGTGCTGTATAATCATTGCAGTGTGAACAGAGAAAGCTGCATATAAATTTGTTAGTACCTGATGCCATAGCCATGAGCCGCAGAATATTTTGCGTGATCTTTGTCATTTGTAACATGACATCCGTGAGGCCAACAATGATAGCAGCTCTATCAGTTCCTGTTTTTGGTGTCGGTTCCTCTGAGAGAAAATGAATTCCATGTATGAATAATAGCTCTCACATAGTTTACAAATCAAGGGTTATAATGTATTAGAAATCATGAAACCACAGAAATCAGTCAATATGTATCAAGTTTGAGAGAAAATGAATTCCACGTATGAATTTGTGAGTACCTAAGGCCATAGTCATCAGCCGCATAATATCTTGTGTGATTTTGGTCATTTGCAATATCACATCCGTGAGGCCAGCAATTATCGCAGTCCTGTTGTTTTCTATTTTTGATTCTGATTGATCTATTGTCCTTGGTGTTGGCTCTTTTTCCTGCATTTTTTCAGCTGTTGTTGGCACGCCATCATTTTTCAGTATCTTTTTTCTTGTTTGCGGATTTTGTTCTGCTTGTTGGCGATCTCCTATGATTTCTTTGCTGCAGGTAGTGTTGTCCTTATGAGGTGATGTTTGTGCAGCCTCTTCCCATAATTTTCTGCAATACACATATTGAGTAATAGCAAAACCAAACACAGAAAGAGTTTTCTCTGTGAAAAACCAAACCTTTTTTCACGGTTCCTAGGCACTCCTTTTCGCCAACCTGGTTTGCTTTTATCCCTCTGCTCACAGTTGGTGTCTTCCCGACGTAACTTTCTGCAAATCAAATAGCAAAGAATTTTCGACAATGAATGGCTTTCAATTCAGACATAGCCTAGAGAAGATAACCGATTTTTTTGCTAAATAAATCAACCTTTTCTCGCAATTCCCAGGCATCCCTATTGGCCAGCTTCGGTTTTTTTTCTTATTTTCTTCATCAATGATAGCTTTTTCTTGCAGCTTCCTGCAAAGAAAGTAATTAAAAGCTATCGGCAAGTAAACAGTTTTCAATAAGGCCTAAGATCATACCTTTTTGTTAAATTCCTTGGTACACCCTTTGGCCACCCTGGTTTCTTTTTCTTGTTTGGTTCGGGAGTGCTGGCCTTTTCAAGACATCTACTGCAAAATTGTTAACAATCAATATCATATTTGCTTCCACAAATTTATCTGATTAAAATTTTTTCTCTTTTCTACCTTGGATTCCTTGGATCTGCATAAATTTGGCGAACCACCTCTTTAAATAAGATCCCAGCATCCTGTTTTTGCTTTCTGGTCCTAGGCCTGAATGTCCTTGCCTTTCCTTTTGCAGTTGGCATTCTTTGCCCCGGCAGTTATTTCCACTGATGTTGGAGATGGAGCCTGCATATTTGTCGTTATAGGAGTTAAGTGTTGTGGACAAATAGGCGCAGTTGTGGTTGAATATGGATGGGGAGATGCAATTGATTCTGGAGGAGGAGATGTGGTCAACTGTGGAGGCAGAGATGAGGAGGCAAGTGGTTCAGGCAGGAGTATGACTTTCACTGGATATGATGAGAGCGTTCCGTCCTCCAGCAAGTGATAGTTTATGCTTAAATCCAACACATTACCTGTCCATTTCAGCAAATGGAAATATATTAGCCAACAAAAAGTAAATACAAATACGGCGAACTACTTGTTCAAAAATATATAGTTCGTCATCATTGTAATGTATCACTGATGGAAGAAAACATGTATACGCAATACACATTAATGTTTGTGATAATGTTATTGAATTTATAGACTCAAATGACAGATTGTGTATGGATTAATACGATGAGATTACAAAGAAAGCAAGCAAACACTCAACTCTATGACTCAACAAAAGAAGCCATATTGACGTCACAGAAATGGCAATGAGATTACATGATGCACACGAATACAAACACAATTCTGGGAACAATAAAATCGACTGAGTAACTTGACAGAGCAACCATATTGATGCTAACAAACATCTGAATAAGTTCACACAATGGATATCCAAAGCAGCATACAGTTTAGCAATTAAACTGATATCCAGCTTTTGGTTAAGATAGAAGTCAAATTAAAAATACACAATTTAGAGTTAAAGACCTGCATTTTCAAAATAGAAACAGATAATCTCAAAAGCATGAATCAAACCGAGCCGTTAAACATTGCATGCAACCACAAACAATCAAAGGAAACCATTTCTTTTTAACAATCATCAGGCCGTGATCAAATCAGTTCAGTTCAATAACAATGAATCTGTGACATCAACGATATTGATGGAAGAAATCAGTGTTCGACCCAAACAAATTACAAAATACATAAATTTTAATCAAATCAGAACACCCAAATTTCATCAGCAGTAAGACATGCCTCCAAAATGGAATCCTCTTTTGTGATCTCACTTAGTCACTGTCGGAGAGAGATTCGAAGAGCGAATTCGTAGAGAGTAAATGACGATACTCACCAGCTTTTTGGAACTCTGATCTGGTTCTCATATTGTATTCTCTGTCATGGAGAGAATTGCAGCAGAATGGGGAACGAGCTTAGAATAAATTGGGGGGAGCTTTGTGGGAGACACAGGTGGGTTGGTAGGTGAATTTCTATTCAATGTCGTTGTCTGTAATCCATAAACGGAAGAAGCTTCTATATTTTGCACACCAATCACATTTGTGGGCAACATAACATAACAAATATAATATTTTACATATGAAATGGATAATTATATAAGCAATAAGAGAGTTGTTTGCTTGTGAATAGCTTGTTTGCATCAGGTTTCTGCCACTGTCTTTGTTGTGCGAAAATTTTAAATTCAAAGAGATGGAAAGAATGTCATAAAATGATTAGTAATTATCATTAAATTAGAACAAATTCAGTAAATGTTTTCGAATGTAGTATTGCCCTATGATTGGACACTATTAATTTTTTGCAATCTTGCCTTGAAACAATTTTTGTTATCTGATAAATTTCACCTTCCATCGTTGGAGTATGAATTCGTTGATATTCTTCATAAAAAAGAATTATATGGATCGGTGATTTGTACAATCTGTCAATATAAATTATAATTGACTTGACTTGGCCAAGAAATGACCAAAAGTATGGAATAAATGGGAGAAGACAATATTACAGTCCTGAAGTAATTTTTTTTTTTGTTTATCAAGGGGCACTCTTGCATGGTTATAGCATTTTGTCTTTATTATTCTATATTTTATCTTAAAATATAATCTACCTATATTTAACATAAATAAAAAATTTATATCCTTGTTATCTTATTAGAATATGGTGAGGAAGAAAAATCTCCAAAGATTTGATCAAATTTGTTGGCAATGATTTTTAGCAAAAGATGCACCATCTATATGTCAGAGAATGTGTTCAATTTACATAAACACAGTCTCAGTCTTTTGATATTTGCAAGTGTGCTAACATGTTGTGAGACATGCTTTTCATAACAATATGAAAACGGTTGTGTGCCATAACTGCCATAAAAAATTAAAATAACATGGAGCAACGGTAAACCAACCCAATATGTTCCATTGTGAGATCACAATTTTTCCAACACACCAGAACATCAAGAGCAATATACAGCACACCATCCATGTGCGAACAATCACAAAAGTTTGCAAAGTCATGTAATGCAAAACAATGTATGGCTGTGCCACCATATTATGGCCACTTCAGTGGCAAATAACAGTGCAAATGATGTGAGGCACATGAACCGCAAAAAGAATGTTATTGGCCACCGATTTGCCAAGATCTATATCATGCAAATGTTTGACTTCTGCAATAGGACATGACAGGTTAAACACTGTGAAATAAGAGTCCAATAAATATAAAATTTGGACAGGCAAAGAAGAATCCAGTTAGTCACAAATTTGGCATAAGACAGCGTGGATAAAATAAGGCATAACAGGGAAATTAAATATGAGAGATTAAATATATTACTGGGATTGTATGTCAACATAAGATGTCGATCTCGATCACATAAGTGAATATACAAAATAGCTAATCCTCGGATCAAAAACAGGTTTTTGATCATAGCATTAGCTAACCTGGATTCACCATAACAGAAGTAGAACAACCAACATCTATCCAGTTAAACAATCTAACTAAGCAAAAAGGTTGGCAGACTCCATCCAGCTTTTATACAAAGTACACTTGTTTCCAGCAAAAGCCAACCTTTCATCATATTTATAGGACTTATTCACAGTGCAACCTGTGGACATAATAACAGAAGCAATCAAAACATTGCTTAGCATTGTATGAGCAATCGATTCAATTATGCATAAAATAGTTCGCACCATCATCACGCAAGATATACCATATGCAAGACAGCAAAGCAGACCACAGACAAATGCGTTCAGCAAATTGTATCACAATCTAGTTTTTTGTGGTGTTTCGGTAGTAAAAACAGAGCCAACAAATTAAATATATTGGAGAAGATAGCACTCACCTTATTTAAGTTTCTTCTCCATATCTTGTGGATGTGTGTCTCCCATATTTTTTGTCGATGAGCTTCCAGCATCTTGGTCTCTGAAAAGACAACGGAAATTTTTTCAGCCAAAAGATAGTTGGTTGTAATCCAGCAACGAAGTGTATTTATACCTTTTGGCCTTTTTTTTTCCGTTTCTGATGCAAAAAGTTGTCGCGCAGAATCCTGGCTTCCACGTTTCCTCTCATAGATAATTTTATCAGGAGTGTGGAGGCTTGGCTGATCAAATTCAACTACCTTTTGAACTTTTTTACTCCCAGATATATCTCCCTCGGATGTTCCAGCAGCTAGATCATAGCTGCGTCTGCTTCTCACAAAGAGCTCACCACGTTGACTAATTCTTATTTCAAATATGAATTTCTGGTCAGCTTTCGAGGTGATCTGTGTGGGAAGAGTTATTTCTGCAGGATGGGGGGTGTTGTTCAAGAGCTCCTCACATGTTGCCCCAAATAATTCATCAGTTGTCCTTCCCATTAACGTGACTCTTGCTTGATCATAGTCATCTTGTATAACCATATACACCTTACAACTGTATAAGATAATTGCAAGATAAAAATGAATCAACTTATATAACATTTGATTTAGGATGAACAGATGTATGAAAGCTGTAAATGAAACAGTGTTAATCACTTTAATTTTGGCTTTTGCTCGCCATGGGTATTACAGATGTATCGATTGCCAGCTTCCTCTTTCTTCAACATATGCTTATAACATTTATCTACAGGGCAGCACCTGTAAAACCATCCCTTGTCGACAAAAAATCTCCTCACAACAGCAGAACAATATACTGACTTAGTCTGAAACACAAATTGAATACAGTGGAGTCACAAACCAATGTGTTACAACCGGACAAATTTGTATGCAGAAAAGTGACAAAATTATAGGCAGTTGAATACACATTGAATAAACTGAGTCTTTAATTACATATCCAAACTTGATATCCAATTGGTTTTCATGTTGGATTCCGAAGGATTAGATTGAGTTTTTCATTGCACATGATTTAAATTGATCACAGAGAAAAAAATTCTGAGCAGCCAAAAAGGGAACAGCAATGCAATTCATGGAGTGGTCAAATGTGTACACAACTTATAATATATAGATATCCTCATTTGGTCACGCAAAAATTCTATAATCTTAAATCATATTCAAAGATATGGGACGGAATGAAATACCACATGGAGAGATGGATCCAGCGCATTCAATTCAGAGACATTTCTCTTGTCTACTTCGTCAATTATTCCTGGTGACATCAAACTGGAAAATGCACTGGAGACATTCACCTTGTCTCCATTCTTTGAAAATCTGCCACAAAAATTTTAAATACCAAGAAAGAAGCAGATGATACAAAACCTATCAAATTTGTCCGATTTTTGAGAAATATTTATTCAAAAAATTGAACCAACTTACTCAGCCTCATACTGTTTTCTTTCTTTGATGTCTGGATTAATCACAAAGCACGTATGAGGTGTACTATATGCTGAGACACGACCTACATAATTTGGAGCAATTCATCAAACTGTGAGCAGTTTATAAGTTCTGACGCTTTCCTAACTCACATATAGAAAAAATAAATAGAGCAACAGAGGAATTGCAGCCCACTCGAACTAAAATGGTGGCTCAATAATAAGGCAATCCAGAGCAATTTACAAATTTAAATCATACAGTATCCATGTATAAATCAGCAATCGAAATCAGAGGTACAGAAGAAAGTTGCCCAAAAATAAGAGCAACTGACACTAACAATAAACGATAATGTACTCTATCCTGAGAAGGAGACCAAACATAAACAGCCATATATATCATGGATAGATGAAATGAAATATAAAATTTTATGAGATAAATATGAATAAATAAATATGAACAGAACATATTAAGCTAATCTAAAATAGCTGCCAAAGGTCATAAAAGCTGGGATAAACAAAGAAGTGAAAGCAGGATACCTTCATAAATGCTGATTCTCATTTCTGTGAAAACTGCAAGCACTGGTGGAGGCATCTCAACAATCTCTTGGATAGGAAATGATCTTGCAACATCAGCCCACAGAGAGATCTTCGATTCCTCCCTCCCATATGTTTGATGTATATTGTGACGACATTTTTTTTCAGAAATATAGTGCATGTAATTAAAAAGGAAACAAATTCACATATGCAATACCCCAAAAATTGAATGAAGAGATCAGTCCTGGTCTCTTTCTCCTTTGGATTCTCAACAGCAATCACTTGTGGTGCTTTCACAGATTTAACGCATCCATATAGGTCTTCAGATACACAAAGCTTAGCAAATTTGCATTTCCATATAAAATTATAAACATATTCAAATAAACACAGGAAACAGGGATAATTCTCACCTGCAAGGAGAGTTTGTTGGCTTGCCTCGGCAGGGAGGTCTCCAAATTGTCGCAGATTGAAGGAGTATTTTGGAAAGCTGAGCAATTCTTCTTTGACTTCGTCAAATTGAGTACATTCTGTGAAATACAGAATTGCAACATGGGCAGCGACTTTGTGTCTAGCTGGATCGTTCTTTGAAGAAAACCTCGATACATCATATATCTTCCCTGGTTGCATCAACATTGGCATATGTGCGTAATAACAATCTTCAATCATTGCATGTATCGAGGAACCCTGCAATGAAAATTCCCATATGCAAAAAGAATCCAATAATGAATATAATATGGAGACATCATATGACCACAAAACCTAGATACATATATTTGAAATATATACTGAGAAATGCCAAAGCAGAAAAGTAACAAAACATATAAATAATGGATGCTGAAATAATCTATGAAGCGAATGTTATAGGACAAACAGAAATCAATAGATTAATAAATATCAGCGAGGATAGTATAAATGCAACTTTGTTAATAGAAGTTGACATGTTTTTAACAGAGAATCTACCTTTTCATCTACCAAGAGATAATGCAATCCATTATAGTCTGTGCTGTCAAACATACGGGGCCTCCATCGCAACGCAGCACGAACTCTGATAGTGATACCAATTGCAGAAAATGGCTTAATCTTAGCGATCAACTTTTTCATCTTCGATTTGTCTAACAATAAGAATAAAAAATATGAGAGGCCTAAAATAAACCACCACAGATATGTTAGCTAGCCTATGATGACTGGTGAGCCAGAATAAGATAGTTACAGTTCAAATTAGTATACCAATCAGTCACACGTATGTATATGGACTATACATAAATCATTTGCTGAATGAGACAGATCCACTTAACCTGCTTTCTTGATTATCTGTGGATGGAAGATACATAAAGTGGGGCATATATTGGATCAGAGGGAGAATTGATATACTGTATAATTGCTTCAGCAATAACAACCGTAAACATGAGAAACGTAAAACAGACGAAAAACCAATCACGCGGCAAAAAAAATAAAAAAATTGCAGGCACAATTTCAACAGCAAAAAACATGGTCCGAAACCAATAAGTCTCTGAAAGCAAGAGAATATCAGTGAAATAATGACTGGAACCTAAAAGAGGAAAACACAGCATTGATCATGAAACCTATTCTAAATTTCGACTCTAACTAATGAACCAAACAATCTCAAATCAACAACTCTTCAAAAGCAAGAGAACATCAGCAAGGCGATAATCGGAACCCAAAAGAAGAAAACACATCATTAATCAGGAAAGCCACTGTATGCCTCAACTCTGACCAATGAACTAAACAAATGATAAAGAGATGAACTACAAACAGCAGCACACCAATGAACAAAACCGCATAAAAATTGACAGAAAAACACATACAACACAACAGTCACACGGTATACAAAATTCAATATGACTGTATCCTCCATATTGTAATCCTTTCAATGAGATAATCAACCACAAATAGATTCACAAATAGCAATTACCAAACAGACAACAGAGATAAGCAATTAGTTATCAGGCAACTGGGATTGTCTGCAAACAACGCACAACGCGAAAAAAGAGAGCATAAAAATGAACCAACACGAATTCATATAACATAATCAACGGAGATAGAACGAACAGGAAAAAATTCCAGAAAAAAGGCAAAGAAAAAACCTTGTTCAGTTAGATAACGGTTCTTTTTCTTGGCAACAGAAAAGAAGAGGAAGTCTAGACGTCTTCTTGTGAGCTTGTTGATGCCTTTAATCTGTGTCCATGATGACGCCTTATAGGCAATGCCAGTGGCTCTAGTGACCAGGGGAGAGAGACACCACGTTGCCATCTTTCTGAAAAAATGGCGTGTTTTGAGTTCCAATTTCAGGAACTACACATGGCGGAACAGAACGGAAAATAGCCACAAAATTGATCATGATCGATGGAGGAAGCATGACTTGTCCAATTAGGTGAGAAAATGTTTGGCCAAAAAGATGGATACAGAGTTGACTTGCCTAGGAATAGACTAAGAAGAGACAAAAACAGTTCAAAAGCTGCCATGATTTTCAGGCACCCATCTCCTCCAGCAAAGGGGAAACGTGCTGGACGAAGGAAACCACAGTGATGAAAGGATGAGATAAGACAGTGTACGGTGTGGTTAGGCACTGAACGCAGATGGTGTAAATAATAAAGAATTCAACATGAGTTTTGATCCATGTATGCGTAAATATATTTATCTAGGAAAGAGCAATAAGACAATTTACCATATTTACAGCTGATCAAATTTACCCATCAGCAATATTTTTTTTACAAAAATTGCAAACTCCATTTATCCTTTCAAAATTGATCAAATTGTATATTCCAAGTGCTCACTCTGTCGATGAGCCAATTGCGGAACATGAACTCCATTGATTATCTTTTCAAGCGATTCCTCACTACAAGAAAACTGCACCTAGACCACGGACCATTTCCGTCGTCTAGGTGACATTTTCCATCGTCTAAGTACTTAGACGACGAAATCTCCGTCGTCCAAGGTCCGTGCTCCAAGTACTATCGTCCAAGTAGCTGGACGACGGAGAATTATGTCTCCGTCGTCCAAGTTAACTTGGACCACGGACATTCTCCGTGGCCCATGTATGCACCTGGACGACAGAAACACTAATTCTCCGTCGTCCAGGTGAAAACATGGGCCACGGACATTGCTCGTTTCTCCGTGGCCCACGTGTTAACCTGGACGACGGAGAATTAGTGTTTCCGTCGTCCAGGTGCATACATGGGCCACGGAGAAGCTAGAAATCTCCGTGGCCCATTTGTTCACCTGGACGACGGAAACACTAATTCTCCGTCGTCCAGGTGAAAACGTGGCCACGGAGAATTAGTGTTTCCGTCGTCCAGATGCATACATGGGCCACGGAGAAGCTAGAAATCTTCGTGGCCCATTTGTTCACCTGGACGACGGAAACACTAATTCTCCGTCGTCCAGGTGAAAACGTGGCCACGAAGAATGGCAGGGTTTAGGGTTTAGGGTTTAGGGGTTAGGGGTTAGGGGTTGGGGTTGGGGGTTAGGGGTTTAGGGTTTAGGGGTTAGGGGTTGGGGTTGGGGGTTAGGGGTTTAGGGTTTAGGGTTAGGGTTTGTGCACCTGGACGACGGAGAACATAATCTCCGTCGTCCAAGTGACTATTTAATTTTAAAAAAAAAATTAATCGAAATTAAATATTATTAAATTATTTTATTATTAAATTAAATTAAATAATGAAAATAGTCGAAATTAATTAATTAAACTAAATTTTTAATATTAATTAATGTATTAAATAAATAATTAATTAATATTTAATTACATACACATCCAAATTAAAAACCAATAAAAATTATAAAATATTGTTCGGAACTCGGAAATAAAGAAACGCGATAATTAACTAGCTAGCTAATACACTGGAGGAGCAGATGCGCCGCCGAGTCCTCCGCCTCCAGCCGGGTCGTTGTCGTCGGGGTATGGGTTTGGAGGAGGTTGACATTCTTGTCGATTTTGGTTCATGAGCGCGATGAGTTGGGCTATTTGTGCTTGTTGTTCGTCAAGTCTTCGCCGCATTGCCTCATTCTCCGCTCGTGTCAGCTGATTATCCTCTCGTGTCAGTCGATTCTCCTCTCGTGCCAGTCGAGCCTCTTGAATGGCTGCTTCGACGGCCGCTGCCTGACTCCTTCTCCGCTGCCCCGAACCTCCCGTAGATGATGAGCCGGAGGTCGTCGACAAATCTCGTACCACCCTAGGCCCAAAATGCCTAATCTCCTTGCCAGCTCTACGACCGTAGACCTCATCCGCGATTGCAATTTGGCTCTCTAAGGATATAGGAGGCAGGTCTTCCTGCGGCACATCTGGGAACGCAAGCTGAGTATTAGCCAACTCTTCTTGCGCCCGCTCTATCACCCTTGCCTACAAAAGAATAATTAATTTATTATAATGAAATAATATTTAAATAATAATTACTATTATTAAAAGCACATAATTACTATATCACTTACGCCGCATTGACTGGCTTCATTATCGAGCCCAGGCGTCACGTATGCGCTTACGCTTGCATCAAGATAAGGGTGTTTGGAACCCTTATCCTTGTGCTCCTTGGCAATTTGAATGAACTACTTGGCGCCGGTAGTATGGTGTTTCTCCTTCTTCCCCCGGTTGGCCTTGTTGACACCGGAGAATTTCTATTACACAAAATAATTAAATCATTAAAAAATTAATGTGGCGAATTTAAATAATTCAATTATCTTAATTGAAATAAAATAAATAAATTAACACCTTAAAGGAGTCGTCGGCAAAGTGGTTACACAACCACTCCCACTCATCTTCTCTCTCCCCTTGCAGCTCTACCGGGGGAGGCACGGGACCGACATCTTGGAAGTACTTATGGAGCTTGTACTTCCAATCTTTGTAGATGGAGTTGGCGGTTTGGTTGATATGCCTCAACATAGCCGATGTCGGATCCACGTCAAATTGTTCATATTAAAAATAAATAGAAAATTATAATCGTATATATTATAAAATTTTAACTAATATTAACAATATTATATAATAACTAAATGGGACGTATTACGTACCGAAAGATCTTTGAAGACTTTCGCCTTCTCATGATCCGGCGCCTCCTTCCAAGTAGGGGCAGTGATACGAACCCGGTTACGGATGATTGACCCTATCCCATGCGCCGAGAGACTTGCTAGCTGAGCTGTGGGAGGGCCACCGGTGAATTCGTCGTACGACAAGTCGATCTTTTTACCGGTCGCCTTGCAAATACGCTCCGCTTTGCCCCCTTTAACGAGACCCCGAGTCCTTTTTGGTTCCGGGTCAGTGGGAGCCCTCATTTGCCTACGGCGGGCGCTGTACATGATTGATTCGGCGGTCGAGGACGCCTGAGTACTGCCCGTTGAATGGGTACCGGGCGTCGGAGATTGGAAGGGGTCGACGTCATCACCGCTCTCGATGAATGGAGAAGCGGGAATTTCCCCAGAGGGCGCTACAGACGGACCAGATAATCCGTCCGGATTGAGAGCGTCGTTGCCCTCCTGTTGAACCCAACCGACTTGGGCCGCCAACATTCGGAGCATGGCATCTTCTGCCTCCTGTTGGGCTTTCTTCTTGCCGGATGTCGTCTTTGGCGGAGCCATTTAAACCTAAGAGTACGGTGTTAAAATACCTACTTACCATAATAATTACAACTTAAAAATTTACGCTAATTAATTAAGTACGTTTAAGATTTAAATAGAGTACACTAGCTTGGCATTTTCGGTCGTTCAATGGACGTGCGACCCGCGCGATAAAGTGTAAATTTTCAATTAATTAGCCTTGGTTAAATCGAAAAACATGACCAGTTAGGGATAGAGATAACGCGAGAGGCAAGACTAATTTCGACAAAAGTCTTTCTTAGTCCAAATCCTGTCACCAGTCATAACCCGTTTCTAGACACCATGTCCGACATTCGGCCAATTTTTCAAAAATTTACACTCCCTCAAGTCCTTTGCAAACTCTGCCCTCAACCTCGTGTCCATAACTTCACTTAGGTTATGGTGTGCGGTGATGAAATCCACACATCACGAGGGGTTAAGGAGATAAGCTAGGAAAAGAGGCGTCATCTATTCCAAGGAGTGCGACTTAATTACACCAAGCCTATGTAATAAATTTAAATCGAACACGTACTACTAATTAATTTACTAAAAAATACACGTAATTACATGCAATAATTTAGTTTCCATTTAGCATGCAATAATTAACCATTTAATTAATTAATAACAATAATTATTTATTTATTTAATTAATAACAATAATGAATCATTTATTTAATTAATAACAATAAATTTACAATTATTCATTTAATTAGTATTAAATAACAATAATTATGATTTAATTAATTAATAACAACAATTAATCATTTATTAAATATTTAAAACTAATTACTAAATTAATTTCTACTAATTAATTATATTTAGAATTTAATTAATTAATTAAATGAAAATTATTTAAATAAGGGAAAAATAGAAATTTACCGAATCGGAGTTTTCGGGAATATCGTCGGAGTTGTGTCGTCGGAGAGGAGGATCGAACCACGCCGGAGTTGTATTGTCGGAGCGTCGTCGCCGGAATTTGAGAGAGAGAGAGAGGAGAGGAGAGATAGGATTGTAAGGGATAAGGAAAAGAAGATGAGCCGCACTCTATTTATAGAGTTTCACTTAGACGACGGAGCACTATTCTCCATCGTCTAAGTTCACTTGGACGACGGAAACAGTGTTATCCGTCGTCTAAGTGGCGGTTTAAAAATTTTGAAACGGCGCGTAATTAAGGGGCGGGACGTTTTGAACCACCATGAATTTGGACTTAGACGACGGAGAATGGATTCTCCGTCGTCTAAGTGGAAATTCAAGCGGCGCCGAAAAATGAGGCGGTAAAACGAACCGCCATGATTTTTGACTTGGACGACGGAAAATGACGTTCTCCGTAGTCCAGGTGAACACCTGGACGACGGAAATGTCATTCTCCGTCGTCCAGGTGAAAAATTCATTGGAAAAAAAATAAAAATTTAATCGAACCGCCATGGTAATTTCACCTGGATGACGGAGAATGACGTTTTCCGTCGTCCGGGTGTTCACCTGGACTACAGAGAACGTCATTCTCCGTCGTCCAGGTAAAATTTACGTTTAAAAAAAGTTTAAAATTAATTCGCTAGGAATTTAGCGATCTGTCATTGGAGTGAAATAGTCGTCCAATATCGGTGAACGCATCGTATATATGAACAGTTAAATTTGAACCTGAAAATAGATTTTCGTTTTGAAAGTTGTTAAGTATCGACTAATCCTTACGACTTAAGTGTTCATGAGTATAGGCTCATTTGCAACAGAGTATTAACGAAATTGAATTTGGACAAAACAGCCGTTGGATATGTTCGTCGTAACATAATATATAATTGTCTTCAAATGACCATAAAATAATACGTTCGGGAAGGGTTTGATCGGCACAGTCAACCGCAAAACCGATAATTTCACAAACCGGAAACGTAGATACAAGGCATTTCGCAACTCCGATTTTCGAACCGTCGAAGCTCACACACCAAGAATTGTTTACTCTAAAGTCTTGACTCAAAGAATATGCATTGGAAGAAGGTGTAGATGGTCGTTGTCTTAGAAAAAATGCCGATATCTGCACCTAGACGATGGATAATGACAAGTTTCCGTCGTCCAGGTTATAACCTGGACGACGGAGAATGACGTTCTCCATCGTCCAGGTGTATAGACCCTGAATTCAGGGGTTAGGGCCTTAGGGTTTAGGGTTTGTGAACTTGGACGACGGATAATTACTATATCCGTCGTCCTAGTGTTTACCTGGACGACGGATAATGACCATTCTCCGTCGTCCTAGTTCTAAACCCCGAATTCAGGGGTTAGGGCCGTAGGGTTTACGGTTTAGGTCGTCCCCGGTCATTTGAGTGTCCGTTCAATTATTCTGATTCAAAAATATAATTAAAAAATTGATTGAATTCGAACGATCCGATCTGCTAGCTAGATTTAGGGTCCAGGATGTAGGGTTTTATATGAGATTAAGATTTGGCGACAACCTGCAATTAATTTCTCCGTTGTCCAGGATATATAATTCGGATTAATTAATTACCATAAATTAACCCACATCGATCATATATAAATACAATAATTACAATAATTAATTACCAATTAATCTCCCTCGTCGTATGACCGTACTCTTCGTCATAATCATCATCGTCCTCATCCCCGTTAGACGACGGCTCATCCTCGTCATCGTACTCAACATCGTCCGACGAATAACCTGAGTCCTCGTCCTCGTCCGCGTCCTCTTCCTGCTCGTCTTCTTCATCTACCTCATCGATAATCTCATCTTCAGTTAGATCTGTACAACCATCAGGCATGGGTAACCGTTCACCATCTTGAACGAGGTCCATTATATCGGAGCGGATGACAGAAATATTAGGCTCTTGATAGGCAGGAATGTCTCTTTCTGGTTCAGCAGCATCTTCAGTCTTCGCCGGTGTCCCTTCAATTGTCTCTGTATTCCATATTCCTCGGTGAGAGATATGGTTCACTATTTTCCACCCTTCACCGGCTTTCGGATCGTCGAGATAGAACACCTGTCGAACTAAGGTGGTGAGAGCGAAAGGCTCATCCTCATACCAGCTAGAGTTTGTATCGACTGATAATAGTCCCAGGTCTTCCTTTGTACGCTTGAACCATCTGCACTTGAATAGGAAAACGTTGACATCATTCCCGTAACATAGCTGAACCACATATACAATAGCCCCGTAATATAGATCATTGTCTTTCCCAACCGCTACCCCACTGTTTTGTGTTCTTCTTCCTTCGTCTCGGGCCAGTGAATGGAACTTTACACCGTTCACAAAACATCTGGGATAAATATAGTGTTTAACCGGCTTCCCTGCTAGCAAGTGTTTTGGCCATGACCACCACCCTCCGTGGTTTTCAGATTTTTGCAGATCAATCATCTGCGAAAAAGGGCAAAGTAATATAAGGGTTTACTTATATTTAAATAATTAATACCGAGACGTACGTACGTACCCATTGGAAGAAATAATCGGGAAACTTCTTCTTAACCATTTTCTCAATCCATGCCGAACTCTTGTTTTGATTTAACGCCTGAAGCCTCTCCCTGTATGACATCATGTACGGCTCAACTTCGTCACAGTCTCACAACACTACCCAATGTGCCTCAATAAGTTCTTCCCGTGTTAACGATCCCTTTAATACTCCTCTAAACGGTCGGATGACATTGGTGACGACAGAAAGATTGATGCGGGCACTGCGATCGGAGGCAGTGGGAGGGGGTGGATCTTTGAGGTACCTGTTGCAGTAAGTAACACACTCATGCATTAGGTATGTCTCTGCTATGGAGCCATCCGGGGCCGACCTGTTTTTGACAAATGACTTATACTGTCCAAGCTGTCTACAAAATCAAACGTACACATTACATAAGTACATATAGCTAGCTAGTATATATATAATCTCCAGTGGAACAAATTAATTAATTAGTGGAACGTACCTTTCTTGAGGATACATCCAAGTGTACTGGACCGGACCAGAAATGAGCACCTGCTCGGGCAGGTGGATCATTAGGTGAATTATGATGTCAAAGAAAGCAGGGGGGAAAATCCTCTCTAGTTTGCAAATGATGTGCACAATTTGTTGTTGCAATTCCACCACATCTGACTTCTTTAATTCTCTGGCGCATAACCTCTGCCACCACCTGCACAATGCCACTATTGGTTCTACGACGTCCCGAGGCAAGTATGGTCGAATTACCACTGGAATCAGACGTTGCAGCATAACGTGATAGTCATGTGTCTTTAGACCAACAAACTTGTGTTGCACCTCGTCCACTGCTCCAGTTATAGTAGCTGCATATGTAGCCGGATAACGAACGCCCTTAAACCAGTGAAATACAGAACGTCTAACCGTCGGCTTCACTGTGTAAGGTGCATCTGGCATCTTGTTGTACACTCCTTTCCTATCCCTCCTCAACCACAAGGGACGACGTAGATTCATTGATTCCAAATCTTTGCGCGCTTTAGGAGTATCTTTAGTCTTAAACTTAATACCGAGAATTGTTCCCACCACGCTGTCGCACACATTCTTTTCTATGTGCATCGCGTCCAAGTTGTTCCTCAGCTTCAACTTCGACCAGTAAGGGAGTTCAAAGAATATACTCTTGTGATCCCAATAGCTGAGATCATGTGGAGGAATTGGATTGCATTTCTTTACATCCGCGTCATAGCTCAACACACCAAAGTCGAAATAACTCAACCTCTCTAAAATCTCTTCGCCCGACCAACTACGGGGTTTAGGATTGTTCTCTACCGTGCCGTCGAAATGAGCTTCATCCTGTCGCCACGGGTGGTCGTGAGGAAGCCATCTACGGTGACCCAAGTAACACACCTTCCCCGCGTGCCAACTAGAGTTCACGTCGTCCAAACATATAGGACATCCATTATATCCTTTTGTCCTGCAGGCTGCCAACATCCCATAAGCTGAAAAATCGCTAATCGTCCACATTACGGCAGCCCTCATCGTGAACATCGTGTCAGTGAATTTGTCATAAGTTGGGACTCCATTTTCCCACAACAGTTTTAGCTCGTCGATCAAAGGTCTGAGGTAGACATCTAAGCACTTCGATGGAGATTTAGGACCTGGAATTAGTACGGTAAGGAAATTAAATTCCTTGTTCATGCACATCCACGGAGGCAAGTTGTAAGGCATCAGAATAACTAGCCAAGTGCTGACGACGGAGCTATTACTTCCCCAAGGATTGAATCCGTCTGTAGATAGGCCGAGTCTAACATTTCTAACCTCTGAAGCAAAGTCTCCAAATTCTCTGTCGAAATGTTTAAAACCCTCCCCATCCGCGGCGTGTCGCAGGACATCGTCATCTATTCGCTTTTCTGCGTACCATCGCATCGCCTCAGCTGTGTGTAGAGACATGTACAAGCGCTGCAATCTGGGAATCAAGGGAAAATATCTAACAACTTTCACAGGAATTCTCTTTTTCGAACTCTTCCTATTCAACTGGAATCTGCACTGACCACATACGGGACAATATTCCAACTCTTTATACTCTTTGTAAAATAGCACACAATCATTCGGACATGCGTCAATTATCCTGTACTTTAGGCCGAGGCTGCTCAGGATATTTCTAACCTTATAATGAGATTTAGGAAGATTGTGATCATTAGGAAGCAACTTACATATTTGCTCCTGAATTTCGTCAAAAGCACTCACTGACATTTTGTGCTTCACTTTTATCTTCATTTGCTCCATCACATATTGCAACACATTCTCTCGACATCCAGGGAACACCGGGGTCTGCGCTTCAAGTAGCATCCGGTTGTACTTTTCCATCTCACTGGTGTCAGTGGCCAAGCTAGCTGCGGGGAATGTGTCATCATGCTCATTAGTGGTACTGTAACCTCCATCTTGGTGTCCACCATGACTACATCCCGGAAACGCATCATGGGCCAAATCTGCAGTTGGGTTGCAAGCTGGGGGTCCGGCACCACTGCCGCTGGATGAGGCACCATGGTAACTGTACCCTGAGCTGAAGTCTGCTGCGCTGAACTCTACTGCTTCACCATGCTCGCTCCATGTAGTGTAACTCCACATCATACCATTTTCGTACAGGTGTTGCACCATAACATTAACCTCCGCATACTGATAATTAAGACATTTCTGACACGGACACCTGAAACGTTTCTTTCCCTGACCATGTTCTATCACAAAATTCACAAATTCGCTAATTCCATCCATATACCGGACATCACATCTATTCTTCAACTTCATCCAACTCTTGTCCATACTGCTACAAAATATTATAATTAATTAATTATTACATATATATATATATTAGTCCATTAATTTACGCTTCATTATACGTACTCGATCTACATCGATCCATTAATTACGTACATACATAATTTAATCGATCTGTACACATATATATATATAGCTAGCTAACATCCTTGCATATATATGTACGTACGTTTTCACTAAATATATATTAATTAAGCAAATTTTAACTGCGTACGTACCTGTACGTTGGCCTTCTCGATATCTGTACGTTAATTAAGCTAGCTAGCTAGCTAGTCAGCGGAGATCCCGGCCCTTATCGATCCTGATTCTTCGATCTCGGCTTTCTAGCTAGCTCCCTTCTGCCTTCTCCCTTCTATCTCTCCTTCAAATTAATGGAATGATCGATATGAATTCACGATCAGTTTGGCATCGGGCTTATATATAATGCTTCACTTAGACGACGGAGGTGTCGGTACGTCGTCTAAGTGGAAGTACGTTACGTACTCGGACGACGGCGTGTTGGTCCGTTGTCCAGGTGATCACCTGGACGACGGAGAATACCATCTCCGTCGTCCAGGTGATCACCTGGAGGACGGAGAAGACTCCGAGGTCCAGGTTATAACCTGGACGACGGAGAAAACAACGTTTTCACTAAATATATATTAATTAAGCAAATTTTAACTGCGTACGTACCTGTACGTTGGCCTTCTCGATATCTGTACGTTAATTAAGCTAGCTAGCTAGCTAGTCAGCGGAGATCCCGGCCCTTATCGATCCTGATTCTTCGATCTCGGCTTTCTAGCTAGCTCCCTTCTGCCTTCTCCCTTCTATCTCTCCTTCAAATTAATGGAATGATCGATATGAATTCACGATCAGTTTGGCATCGGGCTTATATATAATGCTTCACTTAGACGACGGAGGTGTCGGTACGTCGTCTAAGTGGAAGTACGTTACGTACTCGGACGACGGCGTGTTGGTCCGTTGTCCAGGTGATCACCTGGACGACGGAGAATACCATCTCCGTCGTCCAGGTGATCACCTGGAGGACGGAGAAGACTCCGAGGTCCAGGTTATAACCTGGACGACGGAGAAAACATTATCCGTCGTCCAGGTGATCACCTGGACCTCGGAGTATTATCCGAGGTCCAGGTGGTAACCTGGACGACGGAAAATACCGTCTCTGTGGTCCAGGTGATCACCTGGACCACGGAAAAGGCTCCGAGGTCCAGGTGTTAATCTGGACAACGTAGATGGTATTCTCCATCGTCCAGGTGTTACTTGGACCACGGAGTCTTTTCCGTCGTCCAAGTGTCACTTGGACCACGGAACAATTACGTTTCCGTGGTCTAGGTGCAGTTTTCTTGTAGTGCCTTTACCAATTCTGTAGTTTTGAACCAATGTCACATAAAAAATTACTAAAAAGCCGTGAGGATCAATTATCATCCATGAAATCACATGTATCTAGAACAATCATAAAGCCATCAAAATATGCTTATTATTTTCACACAATATATCACATCACATATGTTGTAAGACATCTCTATAAACAATATTTTTCGTAAGATTATTAGGGACATCATCACAATTATTTATAAACAATTTTAGACCTTTTTTTGACGTAACTCTAGGTAATGCAACATATAATTGTCCATGAGTAAAAACTGGTTCCGACAAATATACACCTACTTGATTAAGTGATTGACCCTGACTTTTGTTTATCGTCATTGCATAACATGGTTTAACTTGAAATTGACGCCTTTTAAATGTAAATGGCCACTTAGTTTCAGTTGCATACAATACAATTCTTGGAATATGAACTTTTTCTCCCGTCTTATTCCCTGTAAGTATTTTTGCTTCAATCAATTTGTCGAACAATTTTGTCACAATCAATCTTGTACCATTGCATAAACCACGTATTTGAGCTAAGTTTCGTAACAACATGATAGGCATGCCAATTTTTAACGTAAGCTCATGTGTCGGTAATCCACTAAATTCAAGTTTGTTCAAAAATTCCATTGGATATAAAAGATTAATATTATCACAATTACCTGAATTGTAAGAAATTGAATCCGAACTAAAATACGATTTGCCATGAGCAGGTAATAACTTACATGCATAATTATTTATTTCATGGACAGTTATATTTTTTGGAGTAACTATAGCACGTTCTTTTAAATAATTAATATCATTATACTTGCTTAAAAAATTGGGATAAGTTGCTTCAAAAATTGATCGTATAGGATGAATCGTATGATCAGCAAGTAATTCTCTCGGTATATCAATCCAGCTCACATCTAGATCACCCGTGGGGATTTTTGATTCCAATTGACCATCCCCTATTTGCAAAATCCATTCAGCAAAATTCTTAATTTCGTCTTTTTCTGTACCACTCAAACCCACTGTGGACAATCTCATATTTTCAGTCAATCGAAATACTTTAATAGTAGGCCATAAGTATGAATTATTCAACGATGCTTCAATGATTTGTTCTTTGCTACCATTTTGTATAATCGGTAACGTCTGCCTAAAATCACCGCCAAATATAATAGTTTTTCCTCCAAACGGCTGCCCTTTTTTTGAAAAAATATCTCGCAATGTTCTATCAACTGATTCAACACACCATTTATTACAAATAGGAGCCTCATCCCAAATAATTAAGTCGGCATTTTCTATTAAATTAGAGAGATTAATTTGTTTATTTATATTACAATTTGAATCCTTATCTATTATCGGATTTATTTTAAAACGTGAGTGAGCTGTTCTACCTATCGGAAGTAATAATGAAGCAATACCTGACGAAGCAACTGCCAAAACAATTTTACCCTCTGATCTCAATCTAGAAATTATAGTATTCCACAAAAAAGTTTTTCCTGTGCCTCCGCTGCCATAAACAAAGAACGATTTTGGATTTTTTTCTTCAACAGCCTTGATCACCTCATCATATATCAATTTTTGACGACTATTTAGTTTAACAATTAAGTCAGAATGATTTTTTTTCAGCACTTCACAATCAAAATTTAATTCCTCTCTAATAAGCCTATTGTCTAATTGATGTATCAGTGTATTTTTGGCATTGGTAATTTGTGATCTCTCAAAGTGGTAGACGACATGTTGAACAACATTTCAAGCTCATATAAAACGGCGTTCTTTAATTCTTCATCAGGTATAGTGAGATCAGACATTTTAAAATTTGATCTCATTTTATTTACTATATCATCAGACATATTGATCCAAAAAGTATTAAACAAAGTCGAAGGATCCGAGACATCACAATGTAGAATAATTGTAACAAATAAATAACGAATCTGTGAAGAACTTGCACTAAAAGTGGATTCCATTAATGCTTCTATCCATTCTTTGTCATCGCCCAGCAATCCTAAGGCTCGACATGCTTCTTGGTATGTAGCATACATTACACCATTGACTGTTTTTATTGAATCAAAATTAGTACACCCCTTTTGGATATTTAAAAGCATTCTAAGATAATATAATTCACCTGCAATCGGCGGCACATGTTCTATCCTACCAAGAACACGATATTGTTTTCTCGGAGTCCATAATTTCTTATCATTATTCCAAACAAATTCCGAAGGAAATCGGATATATGTCAATTTCTTTGCCACTGTATAAGTCTCATTTGCCCGAAACCAAGCAGTCAACATAGTTATTTCTATATCTGGATTATTCAATACATCTTCAAGAGAATTATTTTCATGAAAACAAACAGGCTGTTCTTTAGGTAAATGAATCTTTAAATATTGAACCGCAGGAGATCTAGAATAAATAGAAAATTCAAATAAACGCCACAGGGACTCATGCAGAGTTAAATATCGACAATTTAGAAAATTTTGGATCTCATCATCGACACTCTCACGGACTAAAACGCGAGCTCTATCAGGTCCTTTATTAATATATTTGAATAAATATTTTATGAACATAGATTGACAACATGACTCAACATTTATATGAGCATTAAATCTTAACAATAAATTAGCGTTGTAAGGAACAACATAATTGTTACCCACGTGAACTCCTTTTTTGACCACAAAACGCGACTCATCATCACAACGTCATATTGAGCACTTTTAATTGCGTGAAAAATTGTGTTGCTCATGAATGGTTTTAGAAAATATTTAGTGCATGATTTGTCTCGCATACATGGAGAATTATGATTAAGTTGACCGCAAGGACCATGATCATAAATTGACTAACTAATTCAAATAATCGCGGATTAACATTTTTATCAGGTAACTCTGCTGATATTTTGGAATCTACATCGGCAGTTGTATAACACTTGTATTTATTTTTAAGCCAAAATAACATGTAAGCATGAGGCAATCCTCGTTTTTGGAATTCAATGGTACACACATGAGCATCAACTTTGCCAAAAGGTAGTCCAGATTTAATATAAACAATCATATCATCCACTTTTATTTTAAAAATTCGACAAACAATATCTGGACAATCCTCTGGTTTGTAACCGGGTTTTTTTTCAAAATATCTCAAAATTTCAGGCCACTTAACATTGCAAGTGAAAGTAATGAATAAATCAGGATTACCATATTCCCGACAAATTGCCATCGCATCTTGGTAATTATTCATCATATCCCTTGGACTACCTGTGTGAGAACCAGGAAGAAACACTTTTTTCCCAATATCAGAACCATCCACAATGCCATCTGAAACAAATGCAGATATATTTTTTCATGTTTCACACCTAAGTTCTGGCTGATGATGTCTTATATATTCGAGACGATTTTCTTCAACTGTTGCATATGCATCGACCAAATATTGTTGAAACAATCTGCCACCTTTTAACAAAGTGCTCAATTTATTTTCTCTGTCGTGAATCTGATAACACAAAAATTTGCTCATCGTTAATTTTCTATCTTTATTATGACTCCCAATCGATCTCAATTTCATGTTTATTTTAAATCCATCTTCTCCATATGGAAAAAGGAGTGGATACTGCAACGACATCAATTTAGGATGAATTCTAGAGATTCGTTTTAGCAATCCATCATTAGATCGAACAATTATGTCTCGATTAGAATCAAATTCACCTATATCACCCACAATTAATCCGCCTATTTCAGAAGCAGAAGGTAATTCATATTGTTTACCATCAGTTTGTTCACAATTAAGCATAGTCATATAAAAATTTAGCATCGACTGATTCTCAAAACTATCTCTAACCAATCTAAAGCTCTTGGTTAATTCATTGCAATGATCCAACAACTCTATTAATCCTTTGACAACATCAACATCAATCTTATTATCTGCGTTGTCACCAGCAATGGCACTTATACGGTTTGATATTTCATTCCGAGTATAGTAAACATATAATTGAGCATATCTTGGACACTCTCCTCTTGGGGGTAAAACAGAACCCATCTTATGATGCACTTGTCCACATATTTTGAATACATAAGGAGCTGCTCCACTGTTTATAACATGCTCAATTTTAGCACCCATAGAAGTAAAAGCAAACATAGAATTATAAACTCTAATATTATCCCGAAATAAAACACTCTTTCGTCCATTGTTTGGATCTAATAATTCATCAAGAAAATATGGAGTTGGATACAATAATGGAAGATGTACTTGGCCATTTTCACAACAATTGGTATATGTTATCTGATTCTTCACCTTTTTTTTTCAATGCTTCTGATGACCAAAAGAAAGCATTACAATGGCCACATACATAAGCATCATCACCAGCATCATCATAATCAACAATCACACCTGTGCTCACAATTATCAAAATCTATGTTAGATTTTTGATATCCAACAATGTAGATATGACAAAGTAAGAATTGATTGATGACTAATAATTGATAACAATACAGCACTAACCTTCACACCTCCTCTGATATGATGCCTGACCAAAAATGGTGCCCCTGGAGCCTACACTTGACAGAAGATCTGTTTGTTAGATTAGTCACAAAAAAATGCCAAGATGATCATACCACAGAATAAATGACTCGATTTAGAACCTTGTGGTTGCCTAAAACCATTCGTCTAAACAAAATAAAATCAACTCAACCAAGTTAAAATTTCACCATACTTTAGCAAAGATTAATCCATTCTAAAACCCACAAAAGTTTGATCTCACCAAGAATCAATAATCCAACAATACCATTTTAGGAAAACACCATAAGATTGATCCATCCGCAGGATACCAATTTGAGCAACAAAACTGAATTCCAAAAACTAACATGCTGCCACACAACAACGATAAATCATGATTCCAATATCAACTCCAAGCACTATAGGCACAAAGCATATATCCAACAGGCACAATCAGTTGATCAAGAAGCACATACTTGCCCAAACAAAACAGAATAAACTCATCAGCTCCAAATTCCACCAGACCTCAGGACAAACTAATTAACCCAATCTTTTTTTACTCCCCCAAAGTAGAAAATAAGCAAAAGTCTGTATGCTGCAAAACACTGACAGATTAACAACAGCATTTCATCAAAATACTATCACATTCACCAAAATAATTGACCCACATAATACTACAGTAACTCACATTGTTCAACACAGGATTGCACATGTATACCACCATATACAACCAGCCAAAGATCAGAGAAAGACAAAGTCTTGATTTCAAAAATCACAAATTACCTCTAATATCAATCATCACATAAGCAAAAAAAAAAATAGCACATAAATATTATTTCAGCCATCAATATCAACTATATCCAGAATAGGAGATGGTTATCCACAATACATACCACCTGAGATAAGTTGGTGAAGATCTTCACCATCACTTCCATGCAACGCCATCTCCATGTCACGGCACTGCGAAAATTGTCCAAAATCAACATCGAAAAAGCCTTGTTTTTCACCCAAAAATATTTTGCCCATAGGGTCTGCCGCAGCATGACCAGACAACACCGCCGACTCTTCTCTGCTGCCCATAGCTACAAAACATATTCAAAAATATCATCATAACTGCCGACCCACAACATATTTTGAAGGCCCACAAAATCTCCACATGACACGACCATATGCATATAGGAAGAATTAATAAAGCATCAATCAACAAACAACAACACATAGCGAAAATAAGATAACAGCATTCAGGAAGAGAGACAGCAAGAGAGCGACCAGTTGCCGTAAATTAGCAACAACTGAAAAATACCATTTCAGGAAAATGTCATCAGATGATTGTGCAAATCCATAATATATTGTAAACCCTAAAGGCACAGATCTTCTTTGCATATCCCCAAACCCTAAAAGTACCCTGCACATTTACTCAGATTTGCTTTATTCTGCAAAGTCACAAAATCCAACTGTATGTCGCACAAAGAATATGCAATGTTGCCATAAACATATACGATCAGAAATAACTCAGCAAATATCAAACAAAAACAAAGATCCAAACAATAGAAACTTTAGGAATCACACAACTAAGATAATTTGGTAACACTGTAAGAGCACCCTTTTAGCCAATATTAATAGATCCATTAAAAAAAAAGCCAACAACACACAACATACATCACCGAAAATAAGCTGATCCAAACCTGTATCATTGCGCACACCTGCATCAATACCACTGCTCAGCAGTGTTGCCTCCATGTCACAGCGGGTGGAAGATTGTCCAAAACCATCCCGAAAATAACGCTGTCTCTTGCCCATGGTCTCGTTGCCTTTCAATGGTACCACCAACTTCTTCCTCCGCCCCATATCTATAAAATATATACATATACAGCAACAACCAAGAAACTATTTGTCAAAAATTAACAGCATAAGGACAAAATGACATGACAATGATTACAAAAGATGACAGCAAGAAAACAACCCGTTGTTTTCATGTTGTAACAGCCATGCACTCAAAATTATAAAAACCATATACATCGAATTACACCCATAAAGAGCGGAATAAATAAGCCGTGATGGGGGCTCCAGATCACATAGGAATCCCAATAATCCAAACCACTGAATTCTCAAAATTCTTATGTGATCCAAAGTCCCCACCACACTCATACATACATCATTCCTCCATCACAGTGATAGCAATATCAATATCATGGTTAAAAAAATCAAACACAGTCCTTCTCCATCTCTCAATCCCTGTGTTCAGGAAATCAAACACCGAACATCCAAAGAAACAAAAAATCAAACTCCAGCACATGTCCAGAAGAGTACCAAATTTGAATCAATTGAATAAAATAAATTACATCTCCAATAAAGAATACCACAGATCAAAGAGAATCCCACCCACCATCAAACAAAGGAAAGATTAAAATATGCAAAGAATGAAAGCAACAGAGTTGGAAAAACACACGTCAACCCCATACCTATAAAATATTTTCAAATATGTTCATAAAAATTCTTCATCCATAATCTATCCAAGGCAGCCACAATTTCTCAATAATATGTTCATGTACATATATAGCAACAACCAAGAAACCAGATGTCAAAAGTTAACGGCACAAAAGCAAAATAACATGACAATGTTTACAAAAGAAGGCGGCAAGAAAACAACCTGTTGTTTTCACACTGTAACAACCATCGATCCATTGAAAATTATAAAAACCAGATACATCGAATTACACTCAGAAAGAGTGGAATAAATATACTGTGATGGGGGTTTCAGATCACACAGGAATCCCAATAATCCAAACCACTGAATTATCAAAATTCTTATGTGATCCAAAATCCCTACCACACTCACACATGCACCACTCCCTCATCACAGCGACAGCAATATCAATACGATACTCAGAAAAATCAAACACAGTCCTTCTCTCCCTCACCATCTTTGCGTTCAGGAAATCAAACACTAAATATCCAAAGGGAAAAAAAAATCAAACTTCAGCCTACGCACAAAAGCGCACCAAATTTGAATCAATTGAAATAAAACAAATCACATCTCCAACAAAGAATATCACAAATCAAACAGAACCACATCCCTCATCAGACAAAGGAATTACTAAAACACGTAAACAATGAAAGCAACAGAGTTAGAAAAACGCACGTCAAAAGTTAACTAATTATATCACACACTCAGCAAGAGCAAAACACACAGAATGCAATGGACACTCCAAATCCAAAAGGAATCCCAACAATCGAAAGTCTAAAAAATCCAAAAAACCACCATGGAATCCAAGGGCCTCACCACACTCTTGCACACACCATCCTGTCATCACAGCGATACCAACACCAACATCACCGTCACAAAAATCAAACCCACCCCTCATCCATCTCTCCATCTCTGTATCCAGGAAATCAAACCCCAAATATCCAGAGGAAAAATCCAATTTCAACTAAAATATAACAAACCATGACTCCAACAAAGAATACAGCAAATTAGAAAGAACCCTGACAATGATCAGACTAAGCAAATATTAAAAATTGAAAATAATTAGAGCAGCAAAGCTTGCAGTCAAAGAGAACAGATGTTATATCCCAAACATAATTCCAAAATGTCATATTACCAAATAAAAGGTTTGTCCACACATTGATCACATCCAAATATATAAATGAACGAACACGGAACTTAATATTAGATCATAAGCATCAATATATCCAGATTATTCACTACAACCCACACATTTACAAAACACACACTGCATATACAGTCAGAAACATGAACTCCAACAAATATCTCCAGATTATTCACCACAGCCCACATATTTACAAAACACACATAAGAACCCACAACAATCAGAATAGCCAGTTTGCACACTTACCCACAGCCCTCAAATGGCCAAATGACTATAGAATGCAGCAAGATGACCGGAGCTCCCACCAATTACTCTTGAGCAACCAAGAGTTCCTCCGTTGTTCACCTAAGAAAGCAACATCACACGTAAGAATCAAACAGTGACGCCACCAAAAGACCATAGACAGATCAGTTTTTTCGTCCATTGGCCACTCCTAAACATCAAATCAGTCATACGCACATCTGTTTTCACACAAAATATCTAGGACAACCAAATCTTACCTCTGTTTGACCACAACACCAGCACTATTTCTTAGCCCAAAACAACCTCCTCGTTGAACAAAACAGCACTGCCAACAGAGAACCATTTATAGACACCATTATACACCATAAATCTAATCACCATTGCACAACAAACGCCCAAACAAAAGGCAGAAACAAACTGAAAATCCACACAAACCCAAACAAAAGGAGCACAATAAGGGAACTCCTTCCACATACACACATACTCCATCTATCACAGTCCAACCCACAGACCAAAAACCCACGATTGAATCACGACACCGAACCACACACTCATGATCAAACCAAAAAACATCCAAGCACCCATGATCGAATTAAAAACACCAAAGCAACCTATACCAAACACCAAACCTCTATTAACAGGCAGCCTTTGTCCCACAACGATGTCGAAAATGAAACCACAATCTAGGGAATCAACATCGACAAACAATCCAACCTAGGAAATCATGGAATTAACCACAGGGATGAGAAGACAATCAAACCGAAGAGAAAAAAAAAACCCCACAAAAAAATAAAACAGAAACTCACACTCGATCTCCAGTGCAGATTTCTGTGCGGCTCTCTCTCGAAGCTTGCCGGGCACACGATCTACAACACAGGGGAAGAAGGATACAATTGTGGAAACGGTAGGTGAGGAAAAGATCCAGTATACAAAGGAAGAAGTGAGGAAAAAGAGCGAGGGCTGGTGAGAGCAGGTGGAAGAGATCAAGGCCCATCCAAAATAGTCAGCTCACACGCCTCGCATGCTTTGAATAATTTCGCTACCGAATGAACAGTGCGGTGAACAGGTACAGTGGAAACCCAGCTTTGTTATATAGTAAATGTATGTTTAGTTCGTCACGATTAACCATTATAGAATACTGATTTGTTGTTGCTTTATAAATTATAACAGGGAACTCGAGCCTCAAACTCAGAAATCATTTTCTATCAGTTTGGTCATTGGTGAGGCACTTTAGGTTCTGTTGGAGGCTTTGGTGAGTAAATTTTCCTGCGTAAAATCAAAACCATAAACCATTATCCCTGAATTTTGATCAGTAAATAAAATAATGGTCTATACATGTAACATATACTCGTATATTAGTACTCAAATCAATTCGTTGGGGGACATATGTATGATATATATGTAACATGACTGTACCATGCATGGTAAATATGTACAGTCATGAAGTGGTTATGTGCATTTCTCGACTATGACAAGATGCTTAGTAGTCGGTAGTTGCAGGAACATTTTCCGGAGGAGCATCAAGCGGTGGCTCTACATCGAAAACAGCCTCTGATTCAGTGTGGTCTGTATTGTGTTGATGAACCGGACTCCTTGGGCAGCTTCTGTTGGCTGCTGAGGCCTCAACCACACCTAGTGGAAGCAGCTGCTGCTTGGTTTTAAAAGTATGACAGTTGAGGTCCTTCTCATTAAAAATGTAGAACAAGGCCTTCATCTTTCGCCATGCCGAAGTTTCTGGTCCAACTGTCTCTGAGTGCATCAAAACATGCTTATGCCTATAGATGAACGAAGATACGAAAATAACGAGACACAGTGTTGACGCCAACCCAACAAAGAAGAAGAGAACCCAAAAGCTATCAGTCCCGAGACTATTGCTAGAAACTTTGGTATCCAGGTCTTCACAATATCTTTCTTTCTTGAACCATTTGTTTTCAATGTTCATTATCAACTCTCCTCCGGTCACGTTTAGGACTGCTTGCGAAACATCACGTGTAAGCGGAGAATTTTTAGGAAACACCTGCAAAGTCACCTCAGGATATCATGCATACATACATTGATTCTAGTACAGACATGCTTGATAATTGAAGAGAGATTACTTACAAAGGCAAAGCCATCAGTTTTGTAGAAGGGTCCCAACATTTTATACTTCCTGCAATATTTAGCTATGAAAAGCTGCATGTTAGGGCTTTCATCAACAACAGCAGCAATGCTACCATTTGTAAGCGCTTCATCGATTTCTACCATTGTACTATAAGCCTTAAGCATGGAATTGTCAAACCCTGCTTGGTTCAAGACACCTTGAACATAATTTCTTACATAACCGACACGTTCTCCATTTCGTTTTAACTCCTCCAGAGTGGTAACAGTTGGCTGGAAGTTTTCGACAGTATAAAGTGAAGTTAGACTGGCCGTGTAATTAATAGTCAGTACTAGCAAAACAAATATCCATACGGTCATCACGACTCTAGCCAGGTTGCTAACAACTCTTGCAGCTGTGAAAAACACAAGAAAATTGTTAGAAAAATAGTGTTCTAAATATATACATTGAGAGTTTCTAAAACAACTTAAATTTTAAGAGTTTACGCTGTGCAAAAACCATAGTAGAGAAGGAGAACCAAAGGCTGGCGCCGACTTGATGCGCTGGAGGGCCTCGAAAGTACTTATTAATTCGATGTTCAAGAACCCAAACCACAAACCCAATCAAGAGGAAGAAACAGGCAGTTGCTAGCCAAAGGTCCCATTTCCAAGGCTTCAAGAAAGACCATGCACTTTGTTTCTTGATGTCTTTGACAGGCGCAACCATCATCACACCAGCTTGTGTATATGGCATTGTAAAGTCCACATACAAAGATCTGTTCGCTCTAATCGTCACATCTCCAACTGCCGCATCAAAATTCTATCAAAGCATCAAGTAAACAATGTATTTGATCAGTATGCAAATGATGTGTATCAATCATATATATACTTGTATAAAGTTGATCACATGAATTACTATATCTTTGTATAAAGTTGAAGAAATTTACCCCAAGATATACTTGATGGCATAAATCGTTGTAATTGAGACCAGTGTTGGTGCCATTAGGGTTGGTGAAGGGAACAAAGTCGTAAGGAAGAGCATATGGTAACATTTCTATGGCAGCCTTAAAGACATCAATACTGAAGCCTGTGACAACATTAGTGTTGGTGCTTGGATCTTTTGTTATCTTAACAAGCTCGGTAAAACCATCCTTCACGGGAACTCCTATTTTCAATCGCCTCCCATTTGTTGGCATCTCCCATCCCTTTGGAACTGAGAGAGAATCTCCCGGCCATATAATAGGTCCAATATTGGAGCTTGAGGAGTTCACTTTGTGTACAAGTCCATGTTCTGGTGTCCATAATCCTACTTTTCGTGTCCCGCCACCGTTTATGTTGACAATCTGAAAAGCTGATGACTGACGTTGCCCATCAACAAGACTGAAGTATCCAGCAATGCCCTGAAATCTAGTAGTTAACAAAGCTTTGCAAAGTTCAGGACCATACTGAGAGACCGAGCCACTTTCAAGGTTGGTCAAGTGTTGGGGGACAACAATACTTGTATTCCCATATACTTGTTCAATTGCCATGGCTAGTGCAAAAGCAGCATCATAAGCCCAAAGTCCGAAAATATCGAAGTTCAAACTAGAGATGATACTCACTGGAGTGTCTTCTTGAAACTGCCTAGACGGCCATCTTGATATGAACGCTTTAAGCTTTATCGTCATTGGGACATAAGTTTCCACACCTAATACTCCATCCATGACATTGAGAAAATCAAAAGTCCTCAATCCATTAGTTATCCCATTAGTCATGATCCAAACATAGCCATCATTCATCATTCCAATGTCAGTTGCCTTCTGAAGTAGCCTACAACACAGTTCATGTGGCATGTGCAGAACAAAGACTCTAGCTTGCATCGTCATTAACTTGTAAAGCTCTTTTATAATCTGATCATCAGTTGCCTTTAAGCAAATGACACTGTGGTAAGGGACACGAGCATTAATCTCTTCCAAGGCTTCAGTTAAGTAAGGAATGACTGCCTCAGAGTACCAAGCGTTCACGTAGATGGGCACAACTTGTCTCCACCCAAAAGCCTTCACAATGGAGCTTATGGCTTTGACTTGGGATGAGTCATTTTGTGCAAACTGGAAAAAGTAGGGGCTGCGGAGTGAGGTAAGAGAAGGGCTTGTTGCAGAATATGATATGATTGGCACACGAGCTTCCTCTCCGAGATTAATAACAAAATTTGTCTCCATTGTTGTCACTGGCCCGATGATGGCTTGCACCTTTTCATTCTTTATCAGATCTAGAGCTGTGGAATATATAAGGAACAGAAGTCAAATCACTAGTGATATATAAGAATGATACAGATATAAAAAATTTTAAGTCTGGTTTATCAATGCCATCAATCAATATATTGAAGAAAACTGTAAGTCTGTAACTAGCAAGTACTGACTACCTTTGGCCGCTGCAGTGACAACATTATTTCCAGATTCTCTGATCTTCAAAACAAGTCTAGTTTTGTACTGACCATGAGAAGCATAGAAATCTGAGAGAGCCATTTTTATGCACCTCAACCATGTCATCTCACTCGTGGAATGTTTGAGGTCGCTAAATATGACCCCCACTTTCACTGGGACAGTGTTTTCATTATGCTGTTCGGCAAAGGAAACAGACGAGGAAAGAAACAAAAGAAAGATGCAAAGAGCAAGCTGAGAAATGTTGGTAGGATACTTTTTGTAGATCATAGCTCAATAGTTTGTAGCTGGTTCTGTATTGATACCAGAGGTGAGAGGTAGGTAGTGATGGCTGGCATAAGAATACTCGAAAGTCATATACTCATATATATATGGTAAACAGATACAGTGGGACAATTCAAACTTTGTTGCAAAGAACTTTCATAAACAATTCCAAGATACTTTAGACGGTTAGATAGACCTCAGAAGTGTATGATGCAAAGACAATAATGAATATCAAGTATTATGCATCTATGCTAATTGAATACCTCCAATCTATTAGAAGAGAAACTTCAAGGCATTTTCTTTCGGAAGAATACATGCAGACCGTTATCGACGACAGATTGACAGCTATGGTGCAAGAGAGAAGAAAGCAACAACTTGTCCTTATTGTAATCCTTGACTTAATCAAAAGTATACATGGCTGATATTCCCAGCATCTCCAGGAAGTTTTTACTTTTTAGCGTAGTTTCATCGGGCAGACCTCAATATTAGATTAATCAGAACACTACTAGGAAATGGGCAAGTCCTAGAATTGTTCTTGTTGAATACAACAAAGTAGTAAACGTCGGATTTATGGATAAAGAGGCCGTTAGCTAAATGTTACCGCTCCCAGAAATGACCCGGAACTGCCATATGATCATTTTGTAATGTAATATATACCAAGAAAAAAACTTGATACCTGCCAAATGATATATGTTCCAATACACACACACCAAGAGAAATTGTCTGTGAGTCTAGTGTCAGCTTCTGCCATTGGTCCACCGCCGGTCAAACAATCAAGGGCTCGCTCTTAATCTGCACCGAACCTGTAGTAAGTAATTCGACTTTGTCCCTAAGGATGCTCAATAGCTAATTCAAACTCTCTAACTAGTTGATTGACCATTACTACATTGCTCAATGTTGTACATTTTCGAATAGTTTGATTCTGAGGAAAAGACTTGGTCTTGATAGCGATGGTTGAGCAGGGTAACTGAGTAAAGCAGTAAACCGACTTGGGTTACTTATCTTAAGGAAGTTAAAGCAGTAGTTTGAGGTCGGAGTTAACTTCTTTTCACTCCGGCAGCCGGCGGCGTTGACCCATCGGAGATTGTGAGGGAAAGTAAAATTTTGTTCTTGGGGCTGATGGAGATGGGGATAAAAAAACCAGAGGAAACATGGGCCTGGTCTTTTTCAGCAAATATTGGATCTTGACAGATTGGGCCTGGATGTTGTTGATGATGTATTGGGCCTGGATGTTGCTTTTAAAATTTAACCGTCATTGTGTTTTTCAGTTTATCAAAATTAGACAGTATTAATTAATCAATGGTCTAAGTTTCGCTACAGTGAAAAGGAGCCTAATGCATATCGGCATCCAGAATTATTATTATACAGTATGACAGACAAATCATAATGTTAAACAAATTAAAGAATATTGGTTAGTCATGATCATCTCGAATTAATGATACCTTCAAGCCATAATTTTGTTTAGTTATGTTTGGTTTATCATGACTTACCATTACTGCTAGATGAGCCAAAATCTTTCTACATAAAATCGACAGTTTTATTCTCAATATAAATAAATGATTGTCCTGTACATGAAACATATACATTCTCGTACATACATTCCTTAATTCCTACTGTATATTTGTACTCGAATCAATACAAAGTTTGTTGAGGGACGTATATTACATGCAATACATTGATTAGTATTTGTACCATGTGAATATATATATGTGACAACCCGAACCGGAAATGGTAGTTAATCGGCTTAATTCGCGAGTTTCACGTATAATTGTGGTTTGTCGTAATTAATTGGTTATGCGGCTTTGTTCACGACTTAATTAACGGACACGAATTTGGTTTGGGTTTGTTCGTGGAAAATGTAGAGAATCTGATTTCGAGTTCGTAGGAGCTTTCCGAGGATTTTTCGGATAATTGAGGAATATAAAAATAATATTTTAAATTATCATCGAGTTAGTCGTGTTTATCCATTTGGGTTTGAGTTATCCGAATCGCGGATAGAGTTGGTTCGCGACGTATAAATAGCCGAATAGTCATAAAGTTATCGCAAAAGTTGAAAAATGGGTTGTTTGACCGAGTTGACCGAGTCAACCCGTGTTAACTCAGTGAGTCCGTGACTCGCCGTCATTGTGGTCACCGAAAAACGGCACCGTTGCCGGAGTTTGAGGTATGAATTTGAAGCTCTTCCTTTCGGCTTTCATTTGATGTATGTATTGTGTGTTTTGGTGATGGTTTGGTTGGAGAAATTTGGAGGTGAAGGTGAGCGGAATCGGGGTTAACGGAGGGGGGTTTCTGGCCACATTTCGGTGGAGTTTTGGGTTGGAACGGACTGGGCTCGAGCTAGGGAGGAGAACCCCTTTGGTTTGCGAGGTTTTGGTGGAGCGACGGCGCCGGAATCGGCCGGAGAAATTTTCCTGCGATTTTGGGCCGTGGACTTTCGGGGCAGTTTTGGAGGAGTTGCCGGCCGATTTGAGTGTTGGTGTAGAAGAGTTTTGGACTGGGCTTGAGGAGAGGAAGCTTTGGTGGTCTTGGTCGCCGGAAAATCTCACCGGTGACAGTGCGCCGGCGGCGGCAGCGTCAACGGTGGAGCTCCGACAAAGAATTGACTTTTTGGATTTTGGAAAAATTTATGCCGTTTTACTGTTGATCGCGCCCCGATCGTCGTCTTGAGGTTTTTGAGTTGATTTGGGTGGCGGATTTTGTGTCGAGGGATATGTGGAGTATTTTTGGGATTTTTAACGATTTTCTTGATATCGGAGTTATATATTTCCGGAAATGGTTGATTTCCGAAGTGTGGTTCAGAGTATTGAATTGTGATTTTGATCAGTGATTTTTGTGATTATTCAGGAGATCGAGATCGTACGCTTGGCGAGGGATCTTCCGCCGGATCTTAAGATTAGCGCGTTTGTGCATTGTGCTTGTCTGTGAGTGGACATTTCTTTTTACTGATTGGTTGTGAGTCTTTTATATACGTTTTACGAGCTTGAGCATGCGTATGCGATTATGATTTATACGAGCATGTGTTTTACGATTATGCATTTACGAATATGCATCGACGAATATGCTTTTATAATTATGTATACGTATATGCATTTACATTATGTTTTATTCATTTGCATGGAAACTTTTATAATTTGGTTTACACAGAGTACAGTCTCAGTATATATGGTTGCATCGATACATTTTGCATCCCGACTGATCCCCGTGGATGTTTACCAGGGGGGGGGTGGACTGCTACCCTGAGACGAGGTCATTTCCGGGAGAGAGTAGATACCCTAACCCGAGGCCCTTTCTGACTGGAATCACGTGAGGGTCTGGGATCCCTTGATTCAGACTGTACTAGCGCGGATGTGTCCATGAGTGACCCCACGGAATTTTCGATGCATGCTCTGTACGCGTGAGGAGTTAAAGTCTCCCTCGTGTACCATTTGATTTTATGCATTTTGACTTGCATATGTTTTTATAACATATATTATTCGGTGAAAAACATTTATTTTCGTCCACTCACTCTAACAGTTTATATGTCTTTCCTTGGGCTCTTTGTTTTCAATGCCCAGTTTGCAGTTTGGATTTTGGTGTCGCACGTTAAGGTTGGAGGCTTAGTATTCGAGTTACTTTTCCTTCTCACACTACAACATTTTTACCCATTGCCGGCGATTTTTACCCATTCGGTATTGGATTTTTCCGGCAAAAATCGCCGGTAATGTCTTTTTTTTTTTTTTTTTTTTACATTACCGGCGACAAAAAATCGCCGGTAATGTCCGTCGCCGGCAATGCCTCGATGGTAATGTAAAAAAAAAAAAAAAAAACGACATTACCGGCGACATACATTTATGTCGCCGGTAATGTAAAAAAAAAAAAAAAAAAGACATTACCGGCGACATTAATTATGTCGCCGGTAATGTCTTTTTTTTTTTTTTTTTTTTTACATTACCATCGAGGCATTGCCGGCGACGGACATTGCCGGCGACAAAAATCGCCGGTAATGTAAAAAAAAAAAAAAAAAAAGACATTACCGGCGATTTTTCCGGCAAAAATCGCCGGTAATGTCAAAAACATTGCCGGCGTTTATGTCGCCGGCAATGGGTAAAAATGTTGTAGTGTCAGTAGGTTTCTTGTTTGACCTACTGTTGTGTATTTATGTATATATATACTAGAGGTCGCTCTGAATACTCTGATGTTTATATTTTCTTATGATTTTCCCGGATTTCTGTAAAGCTACCGTTTTGCTTATTGCTTTACATTATGATATGTTTTTGAGAAATCCGGATGAGATTGGTGCCCACAGTTTGGCTTTTTTGGCATAGGATGAAGTGTATTTTCGGGTGCAGGTTAATGGTAACTTCACGATATAGTGAAACTCTGCCAAAATTTTTATGGTTTTTGAAAGTTCGTGTTTTTAGAAGGGGTTTGATTTCGATTTAGGCAACTAAATCGGGGTCGACTCCTTTCAATATATATATATACACACATACGCGCGCAATCTTGGAGTACGTGGTTCTGTGTCTTTCTGGGACTGACATGATGCTCAGTTATTCGTTATCAAAAACAGCCTCTGAATCAGTGTGTGTATAGACACACACACACACGCAGTCTTGAAGTACGCGGTTCTGTGCCTTTCTGGGACTGACATGATGCTCAGTTATTCGTTATCAAAAACAGCCTCTGAATCAATGTGATCTGTATAATGTTGACGAATGGGACTCCTTGAATTGGGCAGCTTCGATCTGTTGGCCTCAACCACGTACACATGGTGGAAGCTGCTCCTGCTGCTTGGTTTTAAAAGTATGACAGTTGAAGTCCTTTTCAATAAAAATGTAAAACAAGTCCTTCATCTTCTGCCATGCCGAATAATGTTCTGAACCAGCAGCTGTCCCCGTGCGCATCAACACATGCCTATGCCTACAGATGAACGAAGATACGAAAATGACTAGAGACATTGTTGAAGCCAACCCAACAAAGAAGAAGAGAACCCAAAAGCTATCAGTGCCGAGAGGACTATTGCTAGAAACTTTCGTATCCAGGTCTTCACAATTGCTTTCTTTCTTGAACCATTTGTTCTCAATGTTCATAATTATCTCTCAGGTCACATTCAGAATTGCCTGGGAAACATCGTGTGTAAGCGGCGAATGTTTAGGAAACACCTGCAAAGTCACCTCTTAAAATCACGCACACATATATAAACAGTAACGCAGACATGTCATAAAATTAAACAGAGATTTCTTACGAAGGCATAGCCATTAGTTTTGAAGAAGGGTCCCAACATTTTATACTTCTTGCAATATTTTGCTATGAAAAGCTGCATGTAGGGGCTTTCATCAACAAAAGCAGCAATGCCACCTTTTGCAAGAGCTTCATCAATTTCTACCATTGTACTATAAGCCTTAAGTCTGGAATAGTCAAATCCTGCTTGATTCAAGATATCTCGATGATAAGGTTGTTTATAGCCGACGTTTTCTCCATTTCGTAATAGCTCATCTAGATTGGTAACAGCTGGCTGGAAGTTATTGACAGTGTAAATTGATGTTAAACTGGCTGTATAATATATAGTCAGTACTAGCAAAACAAATATCCATACTGTCATCACGACTCTAGCAAGGTTGCTAACAACTCTTGCAGCTGTGAAAAGCACAAGAAAAAAAATTTGAGAGATCAAAGAGAATTACGCTGTGCAAAAACCATAGTAGAGAAGGAGAACCAAAGGCTGGCACCGACTTGATGCGCTGGAGGGCCTCGAAAGTACTTATTAATTCGATGTTCAAGAACCCAAACCACAAATCCAATTAAGAGGAAGAAATAGGCAATTGCTAGCCAAAGGTCCCATCTCTAAGGCTTCAAAAAAGCCCATGCACTATGTTTCTTGATGTCTTTGACAGGCGCAACCATCATCACACCAGCTTGTGTATATGGCATTGTAAAGTCCACATACAAAGATCCGTTCGCTCGAATCGCCACACCTCCCACTACTGCATCAAATTTCTATCGCATGCATCAAGTAAACAGTGTATTCAGTATCACAAATCGGTAATGCATGCATATCAACTGAATCAACCATGCAAATTATATGTAACATATATATTTTTGTGTTATGGAAAAACTTGATCGCATGAATTACTATATCTTTTTAGAAAGTTATAGAAAAGTACCGCAAGATATACTTGATAGCATAGATCGTTGTACGTGTGATCAGTGTGGCTTTCGTCAAGGATCGTGAAGGGAACAAAGTCGTAAGGAAGAGCATATGGTAACATTTCTATGGCAGCCTTAAACACATCAATACTGAATCATGTGACAACATTAGTGTTGGTGCTTGGATCTTTTGTAACCTTGATAGGCTCTGTAAAATTATCCTTCACGGGAACTCCTATTTTCAATCTCCTCCCTTGGCATCTCCCATCCCTTTGGAACTGAGAGAGAATCTCCCGGCCATATAATAGGTCCAATATTGGAGCTTGAGGAGTTCCCTTTGATCACAAGTCCATGTTCTGGTGTCCAAAATCCTACTTTTTGTGCCCGGCCACCGTTTATGTTGACAATCTGAAAAGCTGATGACTGACGTTGCCCATCAACAAGACTGAAGTATCCAGCAATGCCTTGAAATCTAGTAGTTAACAGAGCTTTGCAAAGTTTGGGACCATGCTGAGAGACCGGGCCACTTTCAAGGTTGGTCAAGTTTTGGTGGACAACAATACTTGTATTCACATAAACTTGTTCAGTTGCCATGGCTAGTGCAAAAGCAGCATCATAAGCCCAAAGTCCGAAAATATCAAAGTTTGAATTAGAGATGGTACTTACTGGAGTTTCTTCTTGAAACTGCTTAGACCACCTTGACATGAACTCTTTAAGCTGTGTTGTCATTTGGACATAAGTTTCTACACCTAATACCGTTACACATGTCACAACCTCATCATCCGTTTTCTTAGCTATTTAGTTTTGCTTCTTTTGCCAATATTTTTGTCTATTTAGCATCATTTTACTTGTATTCATCTTCATAATTCGCTCTTCTCGTTCTTTAGTTTTTAGTGTTTGTTCCTCCAATATAAGTGTCTCTTTTCGCCCATATGCCTTTTCGGCATCCTTGCTCATGTTTAAATTAAGGTTGTCGCTGAAATTGTTGCTCTCATATTTCCCTTTGTGCTGCAAATCATTCGTCATAGTTTCTGCTGCTAAAATCATTCGCTCTAGGTTGTGTATGTGTGTCTTTCCAATCCATTGATTTTCTTTTGCAGCTTTCTTTCTTTTGTATCTCACTATCGGGTCCAGAGTTACATCGGAAAGACCCACATCTTTATCAAAATGCAGCTTACCATATATTTTTTCTTGGCTAATGATATTGCTCGGAATGGCTTGAAATTGTTGAAATCCCTTTATGCGATCTCATAAGCTCCCAACGATTGATTTCTTTGCTACCCATATTTTTGTCCTTCATCTCATTTGTATAATATATTTGTACGTGCTAGACGAACCTACATTATAGAAGTTATGATATGAATTATAAATATTAAAGTTAGTATCAAATCTAATAAACAACAAATTTCTCACCCCATCTATGCCAAATTAGTAGCTCTTTCTTCAAAATTTTCCACATACAGTAAAACCTTGATAAATTAATAACCTCGGAACTAACAAAATTTATTAATTTAGCGAAGTTATTAATTAATTGAGTATTAAATTAATACTCAAGTCCCCAAGTTGGAACCGGTAAAAAATATTATTTTAACGAGGTTATTAATGAAAGGACCCAACCCCGATTTAGCTCCCTAAATCGGAATCAAACCCCTTCGAAAACACGAACCAACAAAAACTTTTCGAAATTTGGGCAGAGTTTCGTTACTAACGTGGAATTACCTTAACCTGCACGCGGAAAATACACTTCATCCTATGCCACAAAAAGCAAACCGTGGGCACCAATCCCATCCGGATTTCTCAATATCTCAACAGTAAAGTAAAGTAGTAAATATATATGTACTTTACTGAAATCCAGTGTAAAATCATATAACGTATTCAATAGGAAGCTCAGAGCGACTTCTAATACATAATCGTATACGCATACCACAGTAGGTAGAACAATAAACCTACTGGATGAAACAAAGTAGCTCGAGCATTATGCCTCCGACCACGACGTGCGACACCAGAGCCTGAACTGCAAACTGGGCACGGAAACCGAAAAGCCCAGGGGAAAGACAATAAACACGTTAGAGTGAGTGGACGAAAATAAATGTCTTTCACCAGTTTATATATGTTATAAATCATATGCGAGTCCAGGTAAATAAAAATATAACATAGTACACGAGGTAAAACCATAATCCTCCAGCGTACTGAGCATGCAAGTAAAAATCCCACGGGGTCACTCATGGACACACACCGTGCTAGTACAGTCCGAATCACGGGATCCCAGACCCACACGTGATTCTAAGCCAGAAACGCCTCAGGTCAGAGGTCTGCCTCCCCCCGGTACAGGTCACGGGTCAGGAGTCACAGCCTCCCCCGGTACACATCCTCGGGGATCAGCCGGGATGCGAGTGTATCGATACAACAACATATAACGACTGTACTCTGTGTAAACTAAATCACAAATATTTCGATGTAAATGCATGTAATAGCATATAAGTATAAGTATACTCGTATACGTATATCTGTATAAGTATAATCATATAATCGTAAATCATATGCTCATGCAAATCCGAAATCTCATACGCATGCTCAAGTTCATAAATCACATAAAAGACTCGCAAGAATTCCGTGAAAAGAAATTGTCCACTCACAGACTGGCGTAACGCGTATCGCGTTAACCCGTGATCCGGCGGAAAGTCCCTCGCCAAACGAACGATCACGAAACCTCTGAATATTCACAAAGTTCATTTCAAAGTCATAATCCGACAATACAAATCAAACCACGAGAAACCACCGTTCTCGGAAACAGATAACTCAAAGTCGACGAATCGTCGAAAATCCGTATATACCGCTTCAATACCTCGCTTTACGTTCGGACGCTCAACTCGAAAAACGAACCTCCCCACTGCGATCGGAGCGCGATTTCGAGTCAAATGACATGCAACTTGTCGAAAGTCAAAAAGTCAACCCTGACCGTTGACCGCCGCGTTGACCGCCGCCCACGGCGGCGCCACTGTTGACCGGAGAATTTCACAGCGGAGCAACCCCAATTCCATGCAAAACCACCCACTGAGCAACTTTGTCAACTACAACAAAGGCCAATTCTCACTCTAACTAGGTCAATTTCATGATAAACCGAATTGGTACCAAATTTTCCAATCCAAAATTCTCCAAGCTCAAGCAAAATTAGATCACCAAACTTACATGGTAGCTTCCTAGTGATGAGAGCTTCAAAGCCCACTCCAAATTGCAGCTCAAATCGGCCTCAAACATGGAACCCGAATTCACAAAATTTCTTCCAAAGTTTGGCCGGAAATAGCTCCTTCTCCGGCAAGCCTCGCCGTACGTGGTGACCATGGGTAGACTCGGGAGGCCGGGACGCTTCGAACAAGACTGGATCCAAGGCCGGAGGTGGCCGGAAACGTCGCGCCACCGTGGAGCACCGTGGCTCCGTCGCCATTCTCTCTCTCTCCACCGAGTTGACTCGGTCAACTCGGTCAACACCCAATATGGAAAGTCTCTGACTTGCCCAAAATAGCAACTTCTATTTATAGCCTTTCCCGATTTGGAAACTCATGTTTATCCATTTCGACGAACCTTAAACGCGCGTAACTTTCTCGTTGTAATTCCGATTCCGATAATTCTCGCGGCCATAAACTCGTCTCAACATATTCTTCCAATATCACCCGAAGTCAAACACATCGGCCAAACGGATAAAAAGTCAACTGTTCAACCAAACATACATTTAAATCGACTAATAACCAACAATCGGAAATATTCGCAACTAATTCTTCGTAACTCAAAATCATGTTCCGGAAGTTCACACAAACTCAAAATTAAATTCTGAACAACTTCCGTGAAGAAGCCGAAACCAAATTCTCGTCCGGTAATTTAGTCGTTAAGTAGCTCACCATTTAAATCTGAACTTCAAATATTCATAACTAATTCCTCGGTCGTCCAAATAACGATCCGGAACCACCCACGAACTCGAAATCACATGAACAACGACTCTCGAGAAGAGACCCAGCTCCAATTCTCGGCCAATAATTTAGTCGTTAAGAAGCTTCAGCGATTCAAATAACTGCCGAACAGCTGCGACTACGCAGTAACTCACGTATATAGCTGATCAAACTGCTGATTCTGGTCCGGGTCGTCACAAATCCACCCCCCTTAGAAAAATTTCGACCTCGAAATTTCCAAGTCTGTCGACTACAAGGTAGGAGCACTGCCTCTACATGCTGCTCAACTGCCCAGTGGCTATTTCAACTGAACAACTCTGGCAACTGACTCCACAATAGGAGATAGCTCCGTGCTAAAATCTCTATACCCTCAAATCACAAATCTGAACTGGCTCACACAATCGCCAAGTGTTCCCACATAAGGAACAGACAGGGTACACAACACGTAGCAAACTTGAAACACAGTTCTACCACACGGAATACAATACACATCTCACACACAAAAGCCAACAATGTAGGCGACACCGAACTATACGGCACAACACATACTCGCCTATGACCACATACGGATCAAAACAACGTGGCTAATCACAACACAGTCTATACACACCAACATAACTCAAACATGTATCAGCCCATTTCCGCTAACCTGACAATCTGTGGTAACACACTCCACAAAATCAAAATCAAACATCAACTCAAACTCAATCAAATCAAACTCGCTCCAACACTACGGAGCACAACGTCGTCCACAAACGACATCAAGCAACGCCGATATCACAGTGGTCAACAAACTGGTACTGCAAGCAATCTCGAACAGCTAAAACTGCTGGTCCCGAATCCTTCGGAACTACAATACCGGGGTCCACAACATGCCCTCCAAGGTCTAAATAGTCCTCGAAGATCGCTCACCAATCTAAGATAAGAACCGGTACTAACTCGTAATCTGGTCCCCAATGCTCGCTGCAAAGCTTACCAACACACAGTTATAGCCGATTGTCTCGATCAGCGAACTGGGACATAAGCACATCACGAAATGGACAATCTCCACCAAACTCAGCTATGCCAGCCTGCCACTAAAATCATCTCTGAATGCACAAGGAAATGTACTAAATTCATCAAATGGTCCACAATAGTCAAACCACTGGCATCACAAACCAAAGTGCATACAAGCATACACAAACACAGCAGTAATCGCCACGTTTAACCAGAAATCTTCAATGGCTGACACTCCTCGGCAAGTCTCTGCCTCCTAGCCATCACCAGTCGACAAAAGTGGCAAATGTACACACAAACCGCTACATTCTACTTCATGCTGCATCACGAGTAATAAACTCGGAAAATCTGGTACATCTCCACATCAACAGTGCATAACGCACGCAAAACCACGAGCCTCAATATCATCATACTCAAACTCAGCTCTCGTAGCCCATAACTCGGCTAACACGGAAACTCGAGCCACACATACACATATGCAATATTGAAACTCATGACTCTCAACTGAATGCATCAGCATCAACATCATCCCAAACAGATGGTCAAAGTACAGTCTCTAGCCTTTTTCGAGCAACTCAAAGGTGCAGCCATAGTCGTCAGTCGACTCCATCCATCGACACTGCCTCAAGCTCAAATCTGGCCGAAAATGCAAGTGGATGAAACTCAATGATCAGTGCACATCATACACTGCTCTGCACGCCATAGCAGTAGTATCTCCAACTCTCTGGTGCTAACACAAGGACAGCTACACCCAAATCATACACCAGATACGTAGCTATACAAAGTTTCCCCTGCCTGGAATCATGAACCACAGCTCTGCTACACAGCATCAATACACAACCAAATCCAAATCTCGATGCATCGCCATATTCCACGAACTCGTCGTAATCGTCAGGTAAGGTCAAAACCGAAACAACGGTCAACCATCCTGCAGGAGGAAGTAACTCTCCTCGCGTGCATCGAACCACATGAACTTGACGCCTTCTTCGTCAATCCCGAAAGTAGAGTAGCAATCCGGGAAAATCCTGCACAAAGCCGTCGGTAAAAGCTTGCCAAACCCAAGAGACCCCTGATCTCTGGTACAATAGTAGGGCAACTCCAAATCCACACGGCTTCGAACCGGTCAGGATCCACGCCGACTCCTTCGGCTAGCATCACACAGCCCAACATCTTCACGCTCATCGACCAAAACTCACACTGGCTGAATCTCGCAAACAGCTGATCATGTCGCGAAATCCGCAACACCGCTTGCAACTATTTCAGGTACTGGTCCTCACTCCTTGAGTACATCAGGATGTCACCAACGAACATAACCGCAACTCGTCCAGAAACCGTCTGAACACCTGGTCCACCAAGTCCACACGATTTACGGGGCATTGGTCAACCCAACAACGTGACCAAGAACTCATGATGTCCGCACCGATATCCGAAAGCCAACAAAGCCACATCTGACTCATCGATCCACAACTGATGGTATTCGGATCCGAAATCAATCCTCAACAAGACTGAAGCTCTCACAAGCTGATCCACCAATAGTCAATCCGAAGGGGAGGATACTCACACTCCTCTGAAGCGAATCAGGTTTCGGTATTCGATGCACCACCTCGTCGAACCATCCATCACCCGTACACACAAATGCAAGAGCACACAAGAAAATATGCGGGTCGTCTGAAATCTCCTGAAATCTCATCCAGCAACTCCTGGAGTCGAACCAATAGCTCCATCAGCTCCGCTGGCTCCGAACGACAAAATGCCGGTAAAATGAGTTCAGCGCCCGGTACAAGCTCAAAGGTGTAGTCGGTCTCCCGAACTGGAGGAACACCTAGTAACTCCTCCGGAACACACCTGGAAACTCGGGAACCACCACAATATCATCAATATCTGGCACAGCAACCGTAGTATCCCCAACATGAGCTACACAATCCGTCTCCATCATCTGCTCGACCATCACCGCGAAACAGCGTCTCAGGAAAATCTGGTCATCGAACATAACCTCCTCCTCGAGGCACTCAAACATCGCCAAATGCGTCGTCAGTAAGTCCATGCTCACAAGCACTCCAAAACCACAATGTCTAGCTATAACAGATCCGCGGCTAAGCCATATCCTTCAACAAGGATTTCGCAACCTCCGGATGGATGCAATACTCTCCAAGACCTCAGAAGTGGAGATGCAGGTACAATCGCCATGGACATCAAGCAATAGTAACCTCGGAGAAAAGTCTGTCCTCAAACAAGGTCATAGCACGAACTTCAACATGCCCAACTAGTCGCCCATATCAAATGCGACTTGCTAAATAACTCGTCAAAAGGTATATTGATCAGACCTCAGGAACAACATGAGAATCTCCTCGTAAACTCTGAGCTACCAGACCGCTACAACAGCTAGCTGAAGGCGCTCCCTCATAACATGACCCTCCTGGCCACCACAATAGTAACTGAGAGTGCTTACGAACACAAGTCACTGCGACACCTGCTGCGTGACAGGATCATCAACGATCACACAACTCATGCCATAGGAGCAAATCCGCTACTCTGCGATCTCCGCCATCGTCAAATGGATCAGCAGAGGATCCTCAACATAATCGAAAAGGCCACAGCCTGATGCAGTCACTGATCCCGAAGTGTCGAAACTCAACCTCATCAAAATCTCACTGCTGAATCCACTTTCCTCAAACTATCACATCGAAAACCATGTACATCATTCCTTTTCGATAACCTCGCCACTGAGTGCAGCACACTAAGCTCCTCACGCATGTCTCGAGGCATATCAATCAGACTCTCTCTGATGCTCAGGTTCAACTCATCTCGAACCTCGTGCCCTGCTTCCTCTGAAGCCACATAACTCGTATAAACAGGTATAAACATATGAACAATGCATCTCTGCCTCAGGTGGATAAACACTCCACATTCGAATGCTGGGTAGCCTGATAAAACCATTACCGTATACAACACCCTGAATGTAGGCCATGGAGTCGCAACCGGAACTCACACACTATCAGCCCACCAAACACAATGATCAGAATCAGGCAAACATCACTGCCAAAATTCTCAACTCTGAGGCAACATATAGACGCCCATATACACATCCCCAGGCAAACCGTGCCACACATATCTCTGGACTCTGAATACTCATCTGAATCCACTGTTCTCTGGCAATTCACGCGTCAATTGATCCACAACAGGATCCCCAACCGAAACGACATGGAAAGCACGTCAGGAGGCATCCTAATGAATACAATACCGTTCACAACAAGTGGAACGTAATCATGGAACTTCAAATATTTGAAAGCATACAACACCCGGAATTTGATGATTATCCGCCGGCCGGTCGGGTCACCATTCCAGACATGCTGTACATTCTCAAATATCCTTAGTAAACACGACTACAGAAGTCTACAGAACCTATAACCTAATGCTCTGATACCAAGCTGAAAGGACCCAACCCCGATTTAGCTCCCTAAATCGGAATCAAACCCCTTCGAAAACACGAACCAACAAAAACTTTTCGAAATTTGGGCAGAGTTTCGTTACTAACGTGGAATTACCTTAACCTGCACGCGGAAAATACACTTCATCCTATGCCACAAAAAGCAAACCGTGGGCACCAATCCCATCCGGATTTCTCAAAATCTCAACAGTAAAGTAAAGTAGTAAATATATATGTACTTTACTGAAATCCAGTGTAAAATCATATAACGTATTCAATAGGAAGCTCAGAGCGACTTCTAATACATAATCGTATACGCATACCACAGTAGGTAGAACAATAAACCTACTGGATGAAACAAAGTAGCTCGAGCACTATGCCTCCGACCACGACGTGCGACACCAGAGCCTGAACTGCAAACTGGGCACGGAAACCGAAAAACCCAGGGGAAAGACAATAAACACGTTAGAGTGAGTGGACGAAAATAAATGTCTTTCACCAGTTTATATATGTTATAAATCATATGCGAGTCCAGGTAAATAAAAATATAACATAGTACACGAGGTAAAACCATAATCCTCCAGCGTACTGAGCATGCAAGTAAAAATCCCACGGGGTCACTCATGGACACACACCGTGCTAGTACAGTCCGAATCACGGGATCCCAGACCCACACGTGATTCTAAGCCAGAAAGGCCTCAGGTCAGAGGTCTGCCTCCCCCCGGTACAGGTCACGGGTCAGGAGTCACAGCCTCCCCCGGTACACATCCTCGGGATCAGCCGGGATGCGAGTGTATCGATACAACAACATATAACGACTGTACTCTGTGTAAACTAAATCACAAATATTTCGATGTAAATGCATGTAATAGCATATAAGTATAAGTATACTCGTATACGTATATCTGTATAAGTATAATCATATAATCGTAAATCATATGCTCATGCAAATCCGAAATCTCATACGCATGCTCAAGTTCATAAATCACATAAAAGACTCGCAAGAATTCCGTGAAAAGAAATTGTCCACTCACAGACTGGCGTAACGCGTATCGCGTATCGCGTTAACCCGTGATCCGGTGGAAAGTCCATCGCCAAACGAACGATCACGAAACCCCTGAATATTCACAAAGTTCATTATTCAAAGTCATAATCCGACAATACAAATCAAACCACGAGAAACCACCGTTCTCGGAAACAGATAACTCAAAGTCGACGAATCGTCGAAAATCCGTATATACCGCTTCAATACCTCGCTTTACGTTCGGACGCTCAACTCGAAAAACGAACCTCCCCACTGCGATCGGAGCGCGATTTCGAGTCAAATGACATGCAACTTGTCGAAAGTCAAAAAGTCAACCCTGACCGTTGACCGCCGCCCACGGCGGCGCCACTGTTGACCGGAGAATTTCACGGCGGAGCAACCCCAATTCCATGCAAAACCACCCACTGAGCAACTTTGTCAACTACAACAAAGGCCAATTCTCACTCTAACTAGGTCAATTTCATGATAAACCGAATTGGTACCAAATTTTCCAATCCAAAATTCTCCAAGCTCAAGCAAAATTAGATCACCAAACTTACATGGTAGCTTCCTAGTGATGAGAGCTTCAAAGCCCACTCCAAATTGCAGCTCAAATCGGCCTCAAACATGGAACCCGAATTCACAAAATTTCTTCCAAAGTTTGGCCGGAAATAGCTCCTTCTCCGGCAAGCCTCGCCGTACGTGGTGACCATGGGTAGACTCGGGAGGCCGGGACGCTTCGAACAAGACCGGATCAAAGGCCGGAGGTGGCCGGAAACGTCGCGCCACCGTGGAGCACCGTGGCTCCGTCGCCATTCTCTCTCTCTCCACCGAGTTGACTCGGTCAACTCGGTCAACACCCAATATGGAAAGTCTCTGACTTGCCCAAAATAGCAACTTCTATTTATAGCCTTTCCCGATTTGGAAACTCATGTTTATCCATTTCGACGAACCTTAAACGCGCGTAACTTTCTCGTTGTAATTCCGATTCCGATAATTCTCGCGGCCATAAACTCGTCTCAACATATTCTTCCAATATCACCCGAAGTCAAACACATCGGCCAAACGGATAAAAAGTCAACTGTTCAACCAAACATACATTTAAATCGACTAATAACCAACAATCGGAAATATTCGCAACTAATTCTTCGTAACTCAAAATCATGTTCCGGAAGTTCACACAAACTCAAAATTAAATTCTGAACAACTTCCGTGAGGAAGCCGAAACCAAATTCTCGTCCGGTAATTTAGTCGTTAAGTAGCTCACCATTTAAATCTGAACTTCAAATATTCATAACTAATTCCTCGGTCGTCCAAATAATGATCCGGAACCGCCCACGAACTCGAAATCACATGAACAACGACTCTCGAGAAGAGACCCAGCTCCAATTCTCGGCCAATAATTTAGTCGTTAAGAAGCTTCAGCGATTCAAATAACTGCCGAACAGCTGCGACTACGCAGTAACTCACGTATATAGCTGATCAAACTGCTGATTCTGGTCCGGGTCGTCACAATTAATTAATCGAGTATTAAATTATCGAGATTTTACTGTATTGGCCATTCTTGACATATTTTGATCTCTGATGGGTTTCCTGATCAATTTTCATTGTAGTGTCCACAAATATCTTCCCATAGCTTGTCTTTCAATATGTCTTTACTATTCCCCGCATCATGGCTAACAACTTTCCATGACTTACATCATTGGAAATCTTCTAATCCAAATAATAAACCATATGATATTGATAAATATCATATGGAAATATTTAATTATTTTATACGAGTAAAACTTTGAGGTTCAAACATTAATCATTTGAATCCATTCAAAGTGTACGAATTATTTTGATTGAAAAGTTTAAACCATTCATGATTTCTAGCTTAAACTCATTAACTATTATTAGCTCTCTATTTTAGGAAAAACATATTGTATATAAAGTAAATTAGTTGTAAGAATTAATCAATAAATCGAAAACAGTTACATAGGTTCGATCATCTTCTTCATCTAGTCTTTCATAATTATTGCTCTTATAAGCAGTCCATTTCCAAAAAAAAGTAGAGACACGTATTTCCTACTAAATTTTTTATCTCCTAGAAGTTTGGATCAAGTGGTATCAGAGCAATAGATCCAAAAAGGGTAAAAGTAGTTTACGGTCCTAACGAGCGGCCAACGCAAAACTTCAAAAGAAGAATTTGTAGATCCTTTACTTGTTCATCGGAAGTCAAGGTTAAAGAGAGGATCAATGATAGAAGAAGTACCTGAAAAGAGTGGTCACGGTGATCCATATGCGTCCCCTTCAAGAAGAAAGGTTGAAGATGAAAGCGAAGATGAGGAAGACACTATCCAAGAAGGAATTGCCGAGGAAGCGGGTGACCATAAAAACCTCGCAAGTGCCTTAAAAATCCACTTTAAGGTTGAAATTCCTACATATAACGGTGTTATAGATGCTGAAAAATTAGATAATTGGATACACATTAGAAACTTATTTCACTATAAATAAGTATTATAATGCTGAAAAGATCCAATTCGCAAACTTGAAACTCTCAAGCCATAATGTTACATGGTCGAAGTCAAACATACAACATTTTAGAGCTGACATGGAGTTAATTCTAGAAATTGCTAAGAAAACAATTATATCATGTTGGTTATGAGGAAGAACAATGGAATAGATGGTAGCATTTCAATCAGAGGTTCAATCAGTTAATACATGATTATACATCTGAAATGCATAACCAAGCTTTGGTATTGGATATAGATGTTGACGATTATGATGTCATAATGAAATATATCGGAGGCCTTGCTAACTACATACAGAAATAATTGAAACTGTTCACTGTGGAATCAATTGAACAAGCTACTATCAAGGCCATTGCCATTGAGCCCAAATAAAGGAAATTTGATAAGAAAGACGACAAGCAAATATCTGGCAATAAATCTGATTAGAAGAGTAAAGGAAAACAAATAAGAGATGACCCGAAATAGAAGAATTATTGCGATCATTGTCATACTAGAGGACATGTCAAAGACAAATGTTGGATCCTTCATCCTGAGTTGAAACCAAGAACTAGAGGAATGACCACAGAAGGAATGACAGAAAGACCTCATTAACAATGCAACAGGTAGAAGATCTTCCAGAGTTGAAGCAATCTGACACTACACTTGCCTTAATGATAATGCGAACAGATGTTGCATATACTTACAACCACGAAGAACTGTTCCATTTGAACATCTAAGTGAAGCAAAGTGTTGTACAAGCAATTGTCATTTCTGGAAGTCAAAAGAATATGATTTTAGAGACAATAGAAACAACGTCTCACCCTAAGACTTACCCACTAGGCTTGATCTAGAAGGACATTGATATGCAATTTACAAAGCAATGTACCTTCAAATTCGCAATCACTAATTATTACATCGATGAAGTGACATGTGAGGTGGTTTTGTTGGACGCATGCCAAGTTATATTTGGGAGTCCATATCTTCGGAACCGTGATGCAATTCATTATAAGAGGCTTCACAAATATCGTTTGGTGAAGGACGAAAATGAGTTCCACGTCAATACTTGTAGCCAAAAACTATAGAAAATTTGTTGACAGTTAACCAAGCCAAGCAATTGGTTAACTCTTAAGGACGGTTTGTCTTAGTGATGATTAGGCGACAAGATAATTGTGTTGATGTTGTCACTTTTTCAGCAATGACTCTAACACATTCACGAGGTTCCGATATCGAAAAATTATAGAAAGGAATTCAAAGATCTTTTTCAGTATGTGCAAGGATTACCATCATAGAGAGTTGTCAAACATGAAATTATGTTGGTACACGATTCACCCCTACCAAAGTTGGGTTTATATTGCACTTCTCTGAGGGAGAGTGAAGAGATCAAGAAGCAAGTACAATAAATCCTTGAACAAGGGGTTATCAAACCTAGTTGCTCACCGTATACTTCACCGGTATTACTTATGCCAAAGAAAGATGGAGGATGACGCATGCACATTGACCATAGAGTAATTAATAAGAACACCATCAAGAATTGGTATCCACTACCAAGGATTGCTGATCTTTTAAATCAATTGCATGGTGCTCATTACTTCACCAAACTAGATCTCAAATCAGATTATCACTAGGTACGCATCCATTACGAATACACTTGGAAAACAACTTTTAAGACAAAGCAAAGATTGTTTGAGTTGTTGGTTATGCTATTTGGACTATGTAACGCTCCAACTACCTTTATGCGACTAATTAATGAAGTACTTCACCCTTTCATTGATGACTTCGTCATTATCTACTTTGATGACATTCTTATATATAGTATCACAAGTGAGGACCATCTTCGTCATATTGCTCAGAATATGGAGGTTTTACTAGCTAATCAACTACGATTAGGTGGTAAGAAGTATAAATTTGGGAAGCTACAACTTGTACACCTAGGTTCATTGTTAGTGCTGGAGAGCTCTATGTAGATCCAGAGAAAGTACAAAGTCATCACTCAATGACCTACACCCAGTTCAGTGACCGAAGTTTCAAGCTTCATCGGTGCATAACAATATTTGAGGAAGTTTGTCAGACATTCTCCCTAATTGCAGCACCGATCAGAAGTCTAAATGGTCTAAGAAACATGAAGAATCTTTCCAGTTGTTAGATTCTCATCAAATATGTCACCATTGTGGCCATATTTCATCTTGTTGGGTCTTCACTTTATTCTTTTCATCTACAATTTACCTGGGGTGTCAAGCTAGAACTAACACTTCACTTTCTTTTTCTTTTATATACCAATTATTATTTTCACTTTAGACTTTTTACAATACAACACATACTAGCTTGATACCTCACACTTATTCATTTGGATCATTTTCATAAGTTATCACCTTGGTCTTCACACATGTCTCATGTATAGGTCAACTACGTTTGAGAACAAGGGTTGGGATGTAGCTATACTAAATTTCAAGGAAAGGATTATGCAGGTGATGACAAAAAGGCTTAATGTGGGCTCAAATGGGTTAACTAAGAAGTCACAACTCGTGCGCACAAAATCAGAACACATGCAAGTGCTACATGTGGCAATGGGGGAAGATCTTAAATGTCTTCATCACTTCCTCAATTAGGACATATATTGACTTAAAAACTTTCAATAACACAAGAGCAAGTTCTAGTAATCTCTAGAGTCCATTAACTTGATATACAACAAGAAGTTGACACACAACAAAGAAAACATGTATATCACATATATGCTCAGTCACTCACAGGTTAAATGAATCTCAAAGTATTTAATCATGCTCAGAATCTGTACAATGTTAACTTGTTTCAACATCCGCTGCACATTCATATATGTACCATATATATCAATATTAACCAAAGAAACTCAAGTCATATAGGCACATGATCATCTCTTAGTCACAATTGTAGAAGATATAAACACATCACTGACTAGTTAAGGGCCCTTAAGACTCAAAACAAAAGACTCATTTTTTTGTTGATTTTCTTGAATCTATTTATTTTTCTCTTTTATTTTTTCAAGTAAGACTTAAAAAAAATTGAAAATTTAGACCTAAAAGACTCAAAAATGAAAAATGTATATATAGACGCTAAGGATATGATATAAAATTATAAACCCTACCCACACATGAAATTTACATTGTCCTCAATGTATAAATTGAACTTAAACCATGCAACGCATCAAACAAGTACGAAGTAGAATACATATCGTAACACAAAACAAACTAGATGGAGAAAAATAAAGCAAAGGAGAAAGGATAAAGAAAGCAAATCTGATAGCCACGCTTCTCCATCAACATGGGATGCCTCTCAAGCAGCGCTAAGTTTAACGTCTTCAGCCAAACGATACTACCAATCAGTCCACATTAAGTGTGACAACGTCAAGAGAGACTTCCTCCACTGTGTGCTCCACAAATGACTCATAGAAGGCTTAACTGGATGTTCATTCACCTTGAATGTTTTTCATGTTTTAAAATTAGTAATCTCTACTGCACCATGAGGAAAAACATTAGTGACAACATAATGTTCAATCCATCTACTTTTAAGCTTACTTGAAAACAATTTCAAATTCGAATTGAAGCAACATTAAAGGTAAGTCTCCTAAACCATTCCTTTTTCGGTTTCAACTAATGTGCTTGCTCTATCTATACAAACAACATCTAAGTTAGAACTTAAACTTCTACTTGAGCATTTGAAGTTTTCTTTTCTTAGTGACGTTGAAACATTACCGGTCATAATATCTTTAAAGCTCTCAAAATTGCAAAAGTAGAAGTTGTTAATTATTCTTAGGGAGCACAAGCAAGCAATTGTATTGACAGTAGCAGACATCAAGGGAATATGCCCTACTTTGTGTACTCACAGGATCTAGAGGAGTGAGCTAAGCCAACAAGAGAAACTCAACGTCGACTCAACCCTCCAATGATGGATGTTGTAAAGAATGAAATGATCAAACTCTATGATGTTGGTATATTTTATGCTATTTCTGACAGCAAGTGGGTTAGTCCTATGCAAGTAGTTCCAAAACACTCTGGCATTATAGTGATAAAGAATGATGAGAATGTGATGTGCCTCAATATGTGCAAATAGGAATGTGAATGTGGTCTTCTCCTGATCATCCTTGTGTTTTTCATCTGGTTGTACCCTGAATAACCATCCAAGAAGCAGTAATAAGCATGACCAACTAAGCATTCCAACATCTGATCAATGAATGGAAGTGGAAAATGGTCCTTGCGTGTCATCGCATTGAGCTTACAGTAGTTAATACACACTTTCCATCCCGTTTGCACACATTGATGCACCATCACATTCTCATAATTCCTTATAACTATAATGTCGTAACATTTTGGAACTACTTACATAGGATTAACCCACATGCTGTCAGAAATAGCATAAATTATACCTGAATTGCGGAGTTTGATAACTTATTTCTTGCCAACATCCATTATTGGAGGGTTGAGTCGACGTTGAGCTTTTCTTGTGTGATGCTTCAAACTATGTTGTTGGTGATGTTCTTGGCTAACATCCAGATAGACTTCCTTATGTCATCTATTACGCCTCCAAAACTTTGAATTATGCACAGTTGAATTATTCATCTACTGAGAAGGAGTTCTTAGTTGGGGTTTTTGCATTGGAAAAATTTAGATCTTACTTGTTAGGAACTAAAGTTATTATCTTTTGTGACCATGCTGCTTTGAGATATTTGATGACTAAATAGGATGCCAAGCCAAGGTTGATTCGATGGATGCTCTTGCTACAAGAGTTTGACATTGCAATCAAGGATAAGAAAGGTTCCAAGAATGTGATGGAAGATCATTTGAGTAAACTCACCCATGATTCCAATGCAGAAGAGGATAATCTTCCTCTCAGTTCGGATGAGTAGCTCCTTGCTGTTCAAGATTTGGCACCATGGTATGCTGACATTGTCAATTATAAGATAAGTAAATGCATTCCACCTGACTTCGCCAGAGCACAAAAAGATAAACTTGCCAAAAGTGCAAAGTATTACATATGGGATGAGCCATATCCTTGGAAATATTGCCCAGATGCCATCTTCCGTAGGTGTGTACCCGAATCAGAATTTCAATATATTCTAGCCTTTTGTCACTCAAATGAAAGTGGTGGACACTTTGGAGGAAAGAAGACAGCTCTCAAAGTGCTAGATGCTAGATGACAGGTAATCTCGGTCCAAGAGACCATATGCCTCAGCACCATATTCCTTGTTGTGGAAATATTGAGGTGTGGGGTATTGATTTCATAGGACCGTTCCCAAATTCTCAAGGTAATTTGTATATACTCCTTGTTGTTGAATATGTTTCTAAATGGGTGGAGGATAAAGCCACCTAGACTAATGATTCTAAGGTTGTTCTCAATTTTCTAAAAGAGTTTTTCACTAGATTTGGAATGCCTAGATGCATTATTAGCGATGAAGAATCTCACTTTTCCAATATGATCTTTGATGCTCTACTTCAGAAGTACAATTTTACACATAAGAGAGATCAAGCAAATCCTTGAGAAGACCGTTGAGCCAACCCGGAAGGATTAGAGTCAACACCTTGATAAGGCATTGTAGGCTTACAAAACAGCGTACAAAACACTTATTGGGCTGGCTCCTTATAGGTTGATTTATGAAAAAGCTTGCCATCTTCTGGTGGAATTGAAGCACAAGGCATATTGGGTAGTCAAAATGTTCAACTTCGACATTGATGAAGCAGGTTTGCATAGGAAGTTGCAGCTGAATAATTTGCATGAGATATGATACAATGCATATGAGTCCAGCATAATTTAGAAGGAAAAGATTAAAGCTTTTCATGACCTGAATATCAAGAGAAACGAATTTGAAGTTGGTCAAAAAACTTTACTCTTCAATAGTCGTCTATGATTGTTTCCAAGTAAGTTTAAAAGTTGATGGACTGGACCGTATGTTATTACTAATGTTTTTCCTGATGGTGCTATAGATATTTTGATTTCAAAAGCAAGGAAGACATTCAAAGTGAATAGACATCGACTCAAGCCATTCTATGAGCCGTTTGTGGAGCATATGTTTGAGGATGCAGACCTTGAGGATGTGTCTTCTAGTCTGGACTGATTGGATGTGTCGTTTGGCTAAAGACGTTAAACATAGTGTTACTTGGGAGGCAACCTAAGTTGATGGAGAAGCGTAGCTACCAAATTTATTTTCTTCTCTCTTCTCTTTTGCCTTATTTTTCTCCACATGATGTGTTTGTGTGTGATATGTGTTGTATTTCATACTTGTTTTATGTATTGCATGGTTTGATTCAAGTTTTATATTAAGGACATTGCAAATTTCAAGTGTGGGATGGGGTTACATCTTATACTTAGCGTCTAGATATAGATTTTTAGTTTTTGAGTCTTTTTTTTAGTCAAGATTTGATTTTTTTTCTTTCAGAGTCCAACGTAACCCTAATGTGGGTTTTACCGATGATTAAGTCGTCCTGTAAAGGTCTCTGAGTGTGTTTTGAGGTTTTGGTGTTTTACTTTTGTTTTCTGGTGTGTTTTTGAGTCTTATATGAAGAAAAAAAAGTGTCAAGAAAAATATAATTTTTTTGTTTGTTTGTTTTGACTCTTAAGTGCCCTTGATTGGTCGGTGATGTACTTATATCTTCAGAATTTTTTACTAAGAGATGATCATGTGACTTGAATTTCTTTGATTAATTTTGATATGTGGTGCATATGCGAATATGTGGTAGATGTAGATACAAGTTAACATGGTACAAATTATGAGCATGCTTGAGCATTGTTGAGATTCATTTAACCTATGAGTTTTTGAGCCTTTATGTGATATACATGCTTTCATTATTGTGTGTCAATTGTTTGCTGCAGATTAAAGAACTTACCATTGTACTATTCAAAGCTTCTGGTCAATACATGTTCTTATTGACGAAGTGATAAAGGTACCTAGAATCTAATGTCATTATCATATGTAGCATGTTGATCGGTGCATAAATGTGCACCTTTATGCTATTTATTGATGTTTATATACTTATTATTTTGTTATTTATCCAGCAATATTAGTTTACTTTATTGTTTTACAGTTATTTTGAGTCAATAAGGGAGAAAAGAAGTAAAAAAGAGATTTAAAGATTAATTTGGGAAATCTGCTAGCTTGTGTAGGTCAGTCAAATTCGACGGAGAACCAAGAGCAGCTCAGGATGAATCAATTCATGATCTTTATATGCATGGAAAGCCCCAGATGTCTAGTTTTCATAGCTTCTTTCAAATCAGGATTATAATTTTTCTAGAGAAAGTTATGATCGATTTAGTCTATAGAGATAAGTCTGCTCGGGAGTCTGACTTTGATAAGAAAGTTGTGTTTGGAGACTCAAATGGCCAAATCACATTGAGAAGCTTAAGGACAATTTTGTGATTTAAAATCCAATTTAACACTTATGTGGCTTATGGAAAAGAAGTCAAGAGTTAAAAGGATTAAATTAGTTTGACTTTTCAAATAAGAGAGCCCAAAACCTAAGTGATCAAGAAGATGCCCAATCAAGCCTCTATAAATATTCTTTTTTGGGTTTTGGTGAAGATTAATCAGCTTTGGGGAGAATAATATTTTGAGAGCAAAGCGAGGAGCCGCAAGGAGGAGTTTCAGACGACGACTTCGACCCGTCGAACCCAGACGCCAGATTCTCTTTTTCTCTATCTTTTATTGTTTTCTGATAAACTTTTGTAATTTAGATTTGTTATCTATGAGGACCTAATTACTTAGTTAGAGTCTGATCAAAGCCCTAGACATGCTTAGGATTTTGAACCCCTTGTGATTTTAATAACTATTTAGATGAGTTTTACTTCACACTATTTTTCCATTTATGATTACTACTTTGTGTTTCTTGGAGTGCAGGCTTAGATGTATGTTATAGAAGTCTACTGTCTTGAATGTTTACATAACCAACATATTATTGCATATTCTGTAGAGACAAAATAAGCTGTTATTTGAAGTAATTCCTTAGTGACGTAAGGGTGACCACCAAATCAACCATTGAAGCTTTGTTGTTCCTCAAACTTTCATAGAACTTAATGACTCTAGTTTTCTAGGCTTACACCACCATATGTATAAGTCGGTTAATTGAGGATTAATTTAGAACGGATGATCATTCCCTCTTTCATGCCAAGTAAGAGATGGTAATACGTAAGATGACTTAACAACAACTCGTGTGTGGGGAACATTCATCCATGGTTATTTATATTGGGTGGAGGTAATCGTAGAGTGTCTGAGGTGGAGAGAAGTTCCTAGTTTTCCTTTTCCATTATTGGCTCACTTTTACTTTTCAGCATTTAGTTTTAGTTCGCCAATTAAGTTCGGTAACAAAATCAACTTGAAACCCTCTGCATTTTAACGTGGTAGTCCACCACTGATTCTAGTTGCATGTATACAAATTTCATGGCATTTATAGTAGTATACATATAATTCATAATTGCATTAGTGTCTCGTGGTTAAATCTGTCAGCTTTTCTGACATTTGCATTTAAATTGTGTTTAATTATTTAGATCTCACAAGTCCTCTGTGGGAATGACTCCTACTTTCATTGAACTACATTGACATCTTCTAAGCATACGTGGATAGTTAGTAGAGACTATCTTTGATAGATGATTTTTTTGCCTATCACATGTGTCCCATATTTTGTGTACGCAAGTTGTGCACTCCTTAGTTTACCCCCTTAAGCCTACGTGATAGCTTTTTTGTCATCACCGCATAATCTTAATCTTAAACCTCATAATAGGTTGTATCTCTACCTTTATTCTAAGACTTAATAGAGCTATAGATAAGGCAGGTACATGAAGACTAAGGTGACAGTTTATGAATGTGATACAAAGGAATAAGTGTGAGATATCAAGCTAGTTTGTGCAATAATGAGGAGAAGAAAAAAACGAACGGAAAAAAAAAGAAAAAAAATCGGCAAGAAACAAATTTTTTTTTACTTAATTTATAGTGTGCTAGCTTGATACCCTGAATTAGCTGTTGATGAAAAAAAATGATGTGAAACCCCGACAAGACGAAATTCGGCCACAATGGTGACACATATGAAAATAATTCAATGGTAAAGATGTTCCATGGTTGTGAAGTTCGTGAAAGAGTCTATCTACATTGGTGCTCTACTAGGTTTTAGAACTTATTTTTGAATTTTATATCCTTTTGTTCTACAAATCCATAAGCCTATCCCCATTACAACCTTTGAAAGACCCATTTGATCCTCAAGACGGACAACCTTTGATCTATGGAGATTAGTCACAAGAGTTGAGCATATTATTTGATCCATTTGGCAAGTAATTGAGTTCAATGCAAACCTTAGATAGACATAAAGTGAAACACTTATGGGAACATATCTATGTGAGATTGAATCTTGACTTGTTTATTGCATGCTCATCTCTTCATTCACAATGATTATGTCTTTGTTCTACGTGTTACATGAGTATCATGCATTGAAATTAACTTATGAAACTTTATGGATTGAAATTGTGGATTCATGCTAATCTTGGTGTTACAATTGTAGGGAAAACTAGTATAAAAACTGTTTCACATGACGCCTCTCAGACAACACAAATAAAATATTCGTCGTCTGAGTGATTTTGAAATAAATAGACGTCGGTTCCTTTCTATCTGTCATTGCATGTTCTTTTACACTGTACATTTTTCAGTTTTTGAGGGGGACATTCAAAATTTTCAATTTTCAAAGGTGGGCATCTAAAATTTTGATTGTTAAAAAATTATACTTGAGTCAGATGACGTTTGTCTATCATGTGAATATTTGGCAAAAAAAAAAAATAGGTAATTCTCTGAGGGGGTTCACTTAAATAAGTCCTTCAATCATACGTTGGTCGACCGTCGTATGAATAGTTGGCAAAAACTTTGTAATTTTTTTCCACGAATCCAAACAAATGAGGCGTACTCAATTGACAAAAAATGCAAGTGTGAAACTCTCTAAGGGAGCTCACTAGATTGAGTTCTTCAATATGACATAATCTCACTGCAAATTTTCCACCTATACTGCCTCACATGCAAAATTTGCATATATACGTTATTTAGAGTAGGCATCAAAATTTATTAAGGTTTTGAAATATGGGTTAAATCAGATGACAGTCGTATGTCGTCTAATTAAGGTTTGACATTTCTTTTGCTACCTTAAATGTCACATTTCGTAAATTGCCTAAAACTAATCATTTTCGTAATTTTTACCGTTGGATGGGATGATTAGAGTATTGTAAGACACTGTATAAAAGTTATAAGTTTTTACTTGCATTTGTCCTTGATCCATGCGTGTCACGGTTGTGATGCTATGACTCTTTAGAGTAAATCTCTATTTGTGGCTTCGTCAAAAATTAATTTAAGACTAAGTTCCACACATATATTATCGTGGAGTTCATATATATCTTACTATATGGAAAAAAATGACAAAGAAAATCAATTTAGGTACTCCTCCCATATGAGAATAAGCAAAATCCTTGAAAAATGGCTATTTTAGTCTTTTGGTAATATTTGAAGAAGATGAGGCTTTGGAAAAAGAGGAAGAAAGGGAGAAAACACTTGGAGTCTAGTGTGTGTGGGACTCCAAAGTTGTCCAAGTTGCTTGGCAAAGCTCATCACTATTAAGGGTCAAGCACTTGATCGAGCTTAGGCCACAATCAACTGATAGTCATGAAAATGTCTGGTTGAAGACGTTTAACTTAGCGGTGCTTAGGATACAACTCATGTTGATGGAGAAGCGTGCCTACCAAATTTTCTCTATTATCCCTTCTCCTTTACTTTATTTTTCTCAACTTAATATGTTTTGTGTGTGATATGTATTCTTTGTCATACTTGTTTGATGTATTCCATGATTTAGTTAAATTTTTCTATTAAGGACAATGCAACTTTCAAGTATGGAGTGTGGCTATATCATATACGTACTTAACGTCTAGATATAGATTTTCTTTAAAATTTTTGTTTTTGGGTGAAATTGGAAATGTGCAATATATTGTTTTGTATGATTTATCTGACATGGTTAGAGGACTCAAAAAATTCTGAAAAGTTCAGGCAGTGCTTATATATATGTCTAGTTTATGGTCATAAAATTTCAGCTAGTTTCGATGTGTAATTAATTCCAATAGTGTGATTATATCTTCCGGAATTGTGATTAAGAGTGAAACATATGACTAAGTTATGTGAGTTTCTTTGGTTAATCTTGATATATGATGCATGTGCTAATATGTAGTGGATGTAGAAACGAGTTAACATGGTACAGATTTATGAGCATGCTCTAGCATTATAGAGATTCATTTAACTTGTGAGCTTTTGAGTCTTTATGTGATATATATGTTTTCATTGTTGTGTATCAATTGATTGCCGCAAATTAAGTTAATGAACTCTAGAGATTACTAAAACTTGTTGTTGTGCTCGTTGAAACTTTTATTCAATATATGTCTTGATTGATGAAGTTATAAAGACATTCGTGATCTACCACCATTGTCATATGAAGCCTGTGTCCCAACTGTGTACACAAGTTATGTACCTCTTAGTGAACCACTTTGAGATTATATGTTTAAACTTTTTATCATCACCCACATAAACTTAATCTTGAACCTTAGAATAGTCATATCTCTACCTTTGTTCTAGGACTTAGTAGAGCCATACATTAGACAGGTACATGAAGACCAAGGTGAAAGCTTATGTTGTGTTATATAAAAAAAAACCAAATGAAAAAAAGAAGAAATCGGCATGAAATTAAAAATTTATTACTTTGTGGTGTCTAGCTTGATATCCCATATTAATTGTTGATGAAAATAATGAAGTGAAGACCCAACAAGACGAATCCGGCCATCATGGTGACACATATGAAAAGAATTCAATGGTGAAGATGTTTCGATGGTTACAATTTTGGGTAATTCTTTTTGAGTACTTAGAATAACGATGAATTAAGCACCTCTCTCTCTCTCTCTCTCTCTCTCTCTCTATCTCTCTCTCTCTCTCTCTCTCTCTCTCTCTCTCTCTCTAGCTAGAGACCCGCCTACCTCGCCACACCTGACAAATCGACAGAACTCATGTCGTCGATTTCCAATCGTTTCGCCTGGGTATGGAAACTCCTACATTTTGATTGATCTTACACCTTGTTTTTTTGAGTTCATAATCTGGATACACCCGTCCTAAATTCCTTACCAAACATGGGTCAACATATTTTGGCTTGGATTGGCTTGGGTAGGATAGATAAAGTGTCAAACGTACCCTTAATGCCTATACTTTTTCTGAATATTATTATTAGAGCAAGACAGTGACTCAGAACTTTATTATGTTTATTTACTTTTCTTTTTAGTATATATACATATATATTCACGTTCCCGCTTAAAAAAAATTAGAAAAAAATACGTCCGCATTTTCAAATGATTCGTTTCCACGTACTTATATCCGATTTCATGCAACTTAGTTATTTAATATAGATCTTATGTAAATGACTTTACATGTAATAAGCTATAAAGTTTTTTTTAAGGAATAAACTATAAAACTTACTTTTGAATATAAATTATGTATATGTTTCTAAATTGAGTTGATCGAGTCTAGTCTAATTAAAACAACCTATTAGCTGTATAAATATAAGTACAAATTAAGACCATATTACCTTATAATAACCCCTAATACGTACTATATATATATTTTTAGAAGACGATCAAATAGATTCCACTTAGAGAAAGTAATAGGATTATAGAACTTCATCGGATTACCTGGTCCGACAAAGAGAAGTCCTAAAGTATTCTTATACTAAAAAATATTATAAAACACAAATAATTCTAGACTAACAAACCAAAGTAGCACAAGTAACTATCAAGGGGTATCACTCATTAGTTAGCTAGGCGTCTTTTCTACATTGTTGTTTGAGCACTCGAACCGCCACCACTTGTTGAGGAAGAAGCCTCATCATCTGGTCCAGCGGGTAAATTCCAGTTGAGAAACACCAACTGTCGAGAAGTCAAACCTTCCAAAGCCTTTGTAGGCCGAGGGCCCCGAGTGACTTTCCTTTTCTTTCGAGTTGTTCTTGTAGTTCCTTCACAGTATTACTATTCCAGGTATCCACAACCTTTTCCTGACAGTTGCGAGCACCTTCTCCCGCCCCATATATCACTGGAATCACATCACACAACCTCCATATTTTTGCCTCTACCATATGCTAGCCTTCAGCCTCGAGTTCAGCCTCCAACCGAGCACAATGAATAGGGCATCCCCATACCATATGATCATAGGTACCGTATCCCATGTAATAACCTTTAAGTGTCAAATACTTAACCTGACATTCCACCCAAGCCTTAGAACCTAACGGAGTCCACAACTGAGTGACAAGTGGTTTCCTCATATCCACCTCCACAATGAGGCACACCTCCTCCTCTACCTCCAGGCGAATATTATCATAATCAACATATCGACCCAAATGATTCCCCAAAGTATACCACCAACCCACTGTTGGTTGTTCATTAAACATATCACCACCAATGATATCAAGCTTGGCCCAGACCCTAGCTTTGGCCACAAGAATCAACTCCACCAGTTTAAAACCATCAAACTCTTCAACCACCACTATAGAATCCTTGTAAAACCAATGGCCCTTGTCAACAACCCTATGTAAAGCGCACGTGTCTCACAATTTAGCCACAAACCAATCTTGTGTCTCTTGATGAATACAAATTACATTGAAACCTTTAAACCCAGTCCATAGTCTAATCATCAAAAACTTGAGTGGTTTTGCATCTTCCACCGAGAGCCACTACTGGAGATCTTGATTTAAACGGCGAAGAATAAAAAGAAAAAAAAAACTTCATCGATTCAACAAATCTAAGCGACGACTATTAACGTCGTCGCTTAAAAAACAAAGAGCGACACATATTGCTCAATATTCGTCACTTACAAAAGTATTGAAGCGACCAATATTCATAGTTTGTTGTCTCCGTTTATCCCAGAACCATGTTTTGGAAAATCTAGCGATGACATTCAATCTTCGTTGCTAATTAATTATTGAAGCGACAAAGTTAAGTGAAGTCGTCACTCGAGTATAAACAAAGCGACGAACATTGATCAAATTTCGTTGCTTAGTTTTTTTTCATCTGCCTTTGTACTTCGTCTTAAATGCAACCTGTATAAATGGGTAAAATTTTAGGTTTACAGATGCAGTCGGGTTCTGCATCTGCTTTTGGAGAAGAGGGAGAAGTTAGAAGAAAGTGAAATTGGAAAGCTTTTGTTGCCAATTCTTTGATTCTTAAGTAAGGTTAGCGGAATTTCCTTCTATTTATCCCTCTTTGAAAGTATATTATGTATTAATTCAATTTAAATGGTTGTTTATGTTGGTTAATGGAAGTTGGATGATGTTGTATTGAATTTTGTGTTTTGTTGTTGTTTTAGTGTTAGAATATGGAAATTGTGGTGTTTATTAGCTTAGAAATCCCGTTTGAGAATCAACAACTCATCTAGTTGATCGAGATGAGTTGTTGATTCTCGAATTGTCCCATTATTGAACACTTTAGACGAACACGACTTTGTTGATCCTTTTGCTATATATTCATGTGGTTTCAGTTTCAGTTTTGGGATATAGTTTCGACAATGTCTCTCTAAAATGTTCCTCGAGTTCAAATTAGGTTGTTTAGATTTTTGTGCACTTGAGGAACTGTAGGGAGATGCTGCCAAAATTTCTGAAACATGTAGCTAAAACCACATGGGTGCAAGAGGGTTTACGAAAGTCGTTTTCTCCTGAAGGGGATAAGACCTAACCTGGAGGAATAAGGAGAAGAAGTGTTGGGACAGGTTTTGATTGTATTATAAATGTTGTGTGCTAACCTTATGCATATTGTCTGTTTATGTTATGACAGGAAACATGGATGATGTCCCCAATAAATCTTTTATGAATCATCATTGTACACACCCTGACTACATAACAGGCGTACTTAACTTCATCAATTTTGTGAAGACTCATACTATTGGAACCCAATATCTCCCTTGCCTGTGTGCAATTTGCAAAAATGGTCCTTATTATAATGATATCATATAGATTTATCATCACTGCATACACCATGGTTTGGATCCAACTTACACAGTTTGGCACCTACATGGGGAAGTTTCTGGTCAACCGACAAGGATCAGTCGACGGAGACAGTGGCTTAAAGACAGAGTCGAGGCTTCCAGTGTTGCCAGTCTTTTAGTGATCCAGCTTGTGGAGATTATACAAGATGTATTTCCATACTATCCAGGATACCATGGAGATGCACCGCATAATGTTGTTGAAGAAAATGCTAAAGTTCACTTCAATGACATGGTAGATGATGATTATGCCAAGTATGAAAGGTTTCTAAGGGAGTCGCAAACCCCATTGTATGAAGGAAGTGAAGAAACTGTATTAAGTGCCATATTACATGCAATGAAAATTAAAGTTAAAAATGGATGGTCGGATACGAGTGTTGATAAATTATGTGAGTGGTTGCATAAGTTTTTTAAATGGCATAATTTCCCTGTGAGTTATTCGAGAATTAAAAAAATTCTCAAGGATCTTTCCCTTGGATATGAAAAAAATTCATGTATGTGAGTTCAATTGTTACCTATTCAGGGGAGCTGAAAATAAAACCCGTAGGACTTGTCTAGTATGTGGTGCTGAAAGATATAAGCCAGATAAGGATGACATTCCAAAAAAGGTAACATAGTATTTCCCTTTCACTACTAGGTTGAAACGCCTATTTATGTCTCCACACACCGCAAAGCATATGCGATGGCATAAGAAGTGGCGACTAGATGAAAGTACCCTCCGGTACCCATCTGATGGAGAAGCATGGCAACATTTTAATATGACATTTCCAGGTTTCGACGACATTAAGGGAAGAAATGTGCGGCTTGGATTGGCAACTAATGGTTTTAGTCCATTTGAAACAATGTCAACCCAGCACAGTACATGGCCCGTGGTTATGATGTCATTTAATCTACCCCCTAATATGTGTATGAGGAAGGAATATAATTAATATGTTGGCCATGTTAAATCCTGGCCTTAAATCTCCAGGAAAGTGCCTTAGTGTACTCATTCGTCCATTGATCGATAAGCTCAAAGACTTGTGGGAAAATGGTGTCTCTACTTTTGACAAAGTGGACAATGATGTATTCACGATGAAGGCAGCGTTGATGTGTACTATAAGTGACTTTCTTGGTTTAGGGATGATTGTGAGCTCAACGGTGAAAGGGTACAAGGCATGTCCAATTTACTTAGATGAGCTGACAGCAAAGCATATTTGTGGGAGAATTGTTTATTAAGGGTATCGGAAATGGCTCGACGAGACAAACTCGATGCGATCAAATTTGACATTTAGCTGGAAGTCAGAGTGGAAAAAAAGACCATCTCATAAAGACGGAGATGAAATTTTGGAGGAAATTAGGTTACACAGTTATGACACTCTTAGCCATCATCCGGATTTTCTGGTCCCTTACTCAGCATACAACAGACAATGTTAGACCCACGAGAGCCTATTTTGGTTGCTTCCCTATTGGTCTTCATTTTTAATCAAGCACTGCTTAGATGTCATGCACATTGAAAAGAACGTGTGTGACGCTATCCTTGGCACCATTCTTGCAATTGAAGGGAAAACCAAGGATGGTCCTCGCGAAGCAGTGGAAAAAAGGAAAATCCGCAAAAGTCAATATCAATCAGAAGCTGAAAAGAAGACGGGAAAGGTTCCTTATGCACCCTTTTTAGTTAAAGAGGAAAATCGTGAAAAAGTATTTGAATGGTTTCGCTATGCTAGGTATCCACTTGGCTATGCGGGAAGTTTGAGAAATAAGGTCAAACTAACCGATACAAGTTTTATTGATTGAAGACGCATGATTGCCATGTCCTACTTCAACTTCAACTTCTTCTTCCAGTGGTTATCCGAGGATTTTTGCCAAATAACGTCGTGAAGCCATTGGTAGCATTATCAAATTAGTTTCGGAAATTATGTGCTAGGGAATTAAAGAAGGCAGATGTTCAACAGATGGAAGTTGAGATAGTGATGATTCTCTGCAAGGCGGAGTTGATTTTTCCTCCACCTTTTTTCACCTCTATGGTTCATCTCATGGTTCATCTTCCCGAACAAGTTATGCTTACAGGCCGAGTACATTTTACATGGATGTATCTAATGGAAAGGTATGTGCATTAACCAAATATTTTCCTTTTTGTTAAACTGAAATTACACTAACTGTATATATGCACTAATTGTATATGACATTTTATAGGCAATTAAGTGAATATAAAAAGTCAATGAGTAATACACGTCACCCCGAGGGGAGTATTGCATAAAGGTACGTATCATCGGAGTCGGTGAGGTACTGTAAGTCTTATCTGCAATTGGAAGAACATGAAGATCCCAATCCCCCAATATGGAATATTAGCTGTGTTTCGTAGTTAGTTCAGCCCTGTATTATGGATACCACCGGAAATATTAAGTTATCAGAGGAGAAAACGACTGAGGCTCACTAGCAAATTTTGATGGATACAAAAGAAGCTCAATATTACATTGACACTCATTTGCAGGCTTACATAGCGAAAAATAGTGACGATTACGACGAGCGCCCCATGAGGAGGAGTTTCCATCGATGGTTCTTAAGATATGTACGAAAATTGAACAATTTTTTTCTTGTACAAAGATCCAAAACCCTAGATAGTATAACACTAACACCATCTATTTTTTCAGGCAAAGAACCTACATGATGCTCAAGACTTTAACTTTAACAGGGCTATATGGTCATTGGCTCGAGGTCCGCAATTCACCTGGATTTATAAGGCGTGCTATGTGAACGGTATCAAGTATGTCTCATTCGATGGAGATCAAACTCTCGTGACTCAAAATAGCTAGGTGATGTTAAGCACGAAAGTTGGAAACTTCTATGGCCATCTTGGCTGGGTAGTTAAGGTATATTACCCAGACAATATGTCGGTCGTGTTGTTCAAAGGTATATGACACAACACCATTGATGATCTAGATGTCGAAGAAATTGACACAGTCAAGGTAGATCATGGTCTGATATCAGTGGATACAAACACTAATTACTATGAGAATTCACCATTTTGTCTTGCGATAAAGACAAAACAAGTGTTCTACTTGGACGATCCAGTGGCGGGTGGTACTTGGAAGGTGGTGCAAGAAATGTCGCACAAAAATGTATACAATGCCGAAGTACTGGCAACAGAAGATAAAAGGCCTCCTTTAGGGATCAAATCACAGAGCCTTATCAAGAGGACACACTAAGTTTAATACAATTTTACCATATTGATGCATCCAATGTCTAACTCGATTTAGAAGTACACAAAGAGAATGGAGAATTAAGCGGTGATGACTAAGATGATATCGACGTCGACGAATTCGACGAGGAAGAGGAAGATGAAGACGATGATGGCAGAGACGACGAAGAGGAAGAGTACTAGTTATTATGTTATATGTTGTAATATGAACAATATTTTATGTTGTAATTTTGAAAAATATTTACAATATTCTTATTAAATAAAAACATATGCAAACATGCATAACTAATATGTTAAGTTCAATCCAAGCAACAAATATTGCTTCATATTTGTCGCTTTAAATGTAAAGCGATGCTGCCTTCACAAAAGTCGTCGCTTCAGATCATGTGAAGCGACGAAGTTGGACTTACTAAACCCTAAACCCTAGGGAAAAACCATAAACCCTAAACCCTGATCTAAAGCGATGAAGTTGGACTCACTAGGTAACTTAGTGAGTTTAAACTTCGTCGCTTCACATGATCTGAAGCGATGAATATTGTGTGATTGTCGTCGCTAACTTAAACATATTTGAAGCGACGATGTTTGACAATGTTCGTCACTTTAGATGATCTGATTATATCTGGACTTTGCTTCTTCTTCCTCATTTTCCCGGTCTTCTTCTGTTTTTATGGTTCTCCATGTTCTTCCTTCTGCAAAAACTCAATCCCATCGATTTCCCTCTCTGGTTCTCCCTCTCTCTTCCTAAATTCACCCCCAAACTCCCAAACCCCCAAAATTCGAATTCAATCTCATCTCTCATTCTCTCTCCGGTTTTCAAGCTTTAATTTCTTCAAGCCAAGGTAAGATTCCGTCTCTTTCTCCCTCTCCAGTAAGCTTTTATTCTTGATACTAGGTCAGTTTTAGGGTCAGTTTTTCAATTTTAGGGTTTTTTGTATTTTGGTTGAGATTATGTTATTGTTTGTTCGTGTGGTTGAGATTTTGTATTTTGGTTCATGTATTCTGTCGATTATATCAATCTGTTGTTCTCATTTGTGTTGTATTTCTGAGTTTGAGCCACACGTACAAATGAAGAACATCTGTAAAACGAAAACTTATTAATTCTGAGTAAGACCATTTATAGGAGCATGCCCCATTACACATGTTAAGGTTAAGGAGGGATAATAAAAGTTATATATTTCAAACTCTTTGTCTCACTTTAATGAATGCAAATATAGGCAGCTAAGACTCCATAGGAAGATATATAACTTGTACAAGTGGAAACCCTATTCGAAGGAAATGGTAGCTGTATATGTAGTTATGGCTGTTTAATTTCGACTTATATAGTTTGCAAGATGGAGATGTTACCTGTCACTACCACATTTTGAACCATTGCCGGCGATTTTTAAATCGCCGGTAATGTTTTTTTATCATTATCGGCGATATTTGCCGGAAAAATCGCCGGCAATGTCTTTTTTTTTTTTTAACATTACTGGCGACTTAAATGTAAGTCGCCGGCAATGTTCCGCCGGTAATTAAAAAAAAAAAGACATTGCCGACGACTTACATTTAAGTCGCCGGTAATGTTAATAAAAAAAAGAAGACATTACCGGCGACTTACTTTAAGTCGCCGGTAATGTCTTTTTTTTTTTAATTACCGGCGGGACATTGCCGGCAATTTGCCGGAAAAATCGTCGGCAATGTTAAAAAAAAAAAAAAGACATTACCGGCGATTTTTGGAAAAAAAATCGCCGGTAATGATAAAAAACATTACCGGGGATTTAAAAATCGCCGGCAATGGTTCAAAATGTGGTAGTGTGTGTAGTCGTATGCATATTCTTTCGGACATATTATATTGATTTTCGTCGTCATCTAGCTTGCCAATTTTATACATAGCTTGACATTTGAAGTAGTTGGAAGTGGGATGCGCGCACCTGGCTTGCTGCATAATTTCCTCTTCAACATTTGTTTTTAGCCATTTATGTTAGTTTCCTTCGCAGCTACTGGAAAGATTAATTCCTCTATTTGTGTTCTTTGGCCCATATTTCCTCTTGTACAATCAAATTATGCCTAGAAAGTCTTTCCTAGGATTCCAATTATTTTTACTCTAACTATACATAGAGTAGATATCAGAAGGGAAGCCCAAAGTTACCGTTGTTACACTTTCATGAAATGTACATTTATGCAAATGATGTGACGCTTGGTTTGTCATTGAAGACATGAAAACTATATATATATATATGTTTGACTTCGATTTTTCTCTAGTCAGGTTGTTGCGAGTGGAGTGATTTTAAACCGCATGTCTCTTCAACTATATATATATGTGCTGTGTGCAAGGCGTGCCACTACCAAGGGCAGAATGTAGTAGTGTAGTGCGCAAGTTGCTACTTACCAAGCGATTGGAGTGGGGAGAACACCAACCCCACTTGTTGAGTTCCACTTGTCTTGATACAAGACATAGGCTTTGTGTCTCTCGACTTGAGCCACAAAGAATCGATACTTCACACTTGAGGGAAAATATAAAGCAGAGCAATCCTTAGGATAAAGTGTTGAGAACATAGGATAGCGTGTCTCTTCGCTTGGGCCACAGGGAAACGGTACTTCACACTTGAGGGCAAGTATAAAAGCAGGGTAATCCTGAGGGTGAAGTGTCAAGAACACAGGATAGTGTGATGCCGTCGATCTTAAGAATCTTCACGCTCTGTCGGGTGGCCTGGACTCCGCTGACTTCCGTTGTCGTAACTTGAGTGAATCTTCGAATCCCCACGCTCTGTGGGGTGGCCTAGATTTTGAGTTCACTGGTTGCTAGTTGTTTACTAGGGGTGAGTAGATTTGCTGGTGCGCAAAGTTTGTATGTGTGTAGGTGTCCACAAATCTGCTCCTCCTCGTCTATTTATAGTAGTAGGAACCCAACCTCTCCTCGCTTGATAAGGTAACCGTTGTTAATTGTGGATGATATCTAACTCTCTAGATTTTCTGGACTATACAAGAATCTCATAAATTTCTTTCCAAATTCGCAGTCGGATCTCCTTCCAGATTCGCAGCTCCTCGCTAAGCCACTCGTAGCTGGCCCATTTTACCTTTCAAGGCCCAAAAGTATCATAATAAATGTTTAGTTTATTTTGGGTAAAAACAATATATGTGCTGCCAACTTTAGTATATATGTGTGACCTTGTGTCTTGTCGTGTTCCCTTGTGAAGAATTAGTCATTCATCTTTGTTAGGCCTAGAGAGAATCCTGGTCGACGTATCTATTCACAGTATATATACACCTTAAGTTGCACACTCCCTAAGTTTCATATGATATTTACAGGTTCTAAAGTAATGGCACCAGGTTCTAGTGTACTGAAGAAGAATAAGGAGCTCGAGGCGAGAAGGGAGAAGAAGGCAGCCGAAGCATTAAGGGCGGCCGCGATGGCGACGACCAGACCAGAGGCAGCGAGATACATGCTAGTGCCCATCCCGTCGTTGGAAGATATCAACCCTTCATAACTGGGGGATGCTGGAGGTGGCGTTGACAGTGGTGCTGTGGAAGGCGATGACGGTCCTCCGATAAGTATTAGGACCAGGAGGGGTCCTATGGAGCCGGGTAAGCTTTTTCAATGTTATGTGAGTTGTGATAATAAAAACTTTGGTCTGCTAATAACATTGCTTTATCTTACAACCCGGTATGTGTTGTGATATGGCAGAGGTGGTTGATATGACAACGAGGAAGAAGGTGAATGGGCGGAACCTTGAGAAGCGTGGCATCGTAACGGGCACAAAGACTGCATATGTGAAGATGATGAACAACAACCAGCCTCTAAAGGTTGAGTACGCCGAAGAACACAAGGGTCCCAAAGAATTGAAGTGGAAGACTTTGATGTCCTGAGACATCGGGAGTGCCGTCTGGAGAAAAGTTCTGATGCTTGCACCTACCTTTGCTGAGCTGGATGAGGAGCACCAAGATGCATTGACCACTTATATGGAGGTAAAACATTGTTTTAGAATAATTTCGAAAAACTATTTTTCAGTCACATTATATTGAAATATGATAATCAAAGGCTCGTTTGATTTTGTTTGAATTATTTTTTACTAGATGTTCTATGACCTCCCTCCCACCGAGACAGGCATGTGGAAATATATCGACGAGACCGCCGCAAAAATTTACAAGGATTGGAAACACGACTGCCACTACAAGAAAAGAGGACTTAGACGACGGAACAGTATTAGTTCCGTCGTCTAAGTTACACTTAGACCTCGGAGATTTCTCCGTGGTCCAAGTAACACTTAGACGACGGAGATGTAATTCTCCGTCGTCTAAGTGTTACTTGGACCACGGAGAAATCTCCGAGGTCTAAGTGTAACTTAGACGACGGATGTGAAATTTCTCCGTCGTCTAGGTAAGTACCTAGACCTCGGAGACGTATCCGTCGTCCAGGTTATCACTTGGACGACGGAGAATTACATCTTCGTCGTCTAAGTAACATTTAGACCTCGGAGATTTCTCCGAGGTCCAAGTAAAACTTAGACGACGGAGAATTACATCTCCGTCGTCTAAGTTTTACTTGGACCTCGGAGAAGTGATCACCTGGACAACGGACCGACACGTCGTGGTGTAAGTTCCACTTAGACGACGTACCGACACCTCCGTCGTCTAAGTGAAGCATTATATATATAGGCCATGCCAATCTCTCTTAGCTTCGATCATTCCATTATATTTTCTCCCGTGGGGAATTTTTGAGATCGAAGGAGAAGGAGAAGGCCGGATTAGGCTAGGCCGGGGCTAGAAATTAAAGGATCTCCGGTGTTCGATCACTAGCTAGCTTAATTAACTGCAGATATCGAGAAGGCGAGCAGGTACGTACGTACGTACGTAGGCAGTTAAAATTTGCATGATTAAATATATATATATATATATATATTTAGGGAAACCGTACGTACGTACATACATGCATGAATGTTAATTAGCTATATATACAGATTAAATTACGTACGTAATTTGATGGATCGATGTAGATCGAGTACGTATAATTAATGGTAAATTAATGGACTAATATATATATATGTAATAATTATTTAATTATAATATTTTGTAGCAGTATGGACAAGAGTTGGATGAAGTTAAAGAATAGATGTGATGTCCGGTATATGGATGGAATTAGCGAATTTGTGAATTTTGCGATAGAACATGGTCATGGAAAGAAGCGTTTCAGGTGTCCGTGCCAGAAATGTCTTAATTGTCAGTATGCGGAGGTTAATGTTATGGTGCAACACCTGTACGAAAATGGTATGATGTGGAGTTACACTACATGGAGCGAGCATGGTGAAGCAGTAGAGTTCAGCGCAGCAGACTTCAGCTCAGGGTACAGTTACCATGGTGCCTCATCCAGCGGCAGTGGTGCCGGACCCCCAGCTTGCAACCCAACTGCAGATTTGGTCCATGATGCGTTTCCGGGATGTAGTCATGGCGGACACCAACACCAAGACGGAGGTTACAGTACCACCAATGAGCATGATGACACATTCCCCGCAGCTAGCTTGGCCACTGACACCAGTGAGATGGAAAAGTACAACCGGATGCTACTTGAAGCGCAGACCCCGGTGTTCCCTGGATGTCGAGAGAATGTGTTGCAATATGTGATGGAGCAAATGAAGATAAAAGTGAAGCACAAAATGTCAGTGAGTGCTTTTGACGAAATTCAGGAGCAAATATGTAAGTTGCTTCCTGATGATCACAATCTTCCTAAATCTCATTATAAGGTTAGAAATATCTTGAGCAGCCTCGGCCTAAAGTACAGGATAATTGACGCATGTCCGAATGATTGTGTGCTATTTTACAAAGAGTATAAAGAGTTGGACTATTGTCCCGTATGTGGCCAGTGCAGATTCCAGTTGAATAGGAAGAGTTCGAAAAAGAGAATTCTTGTGAAAGTTGTTCGATATTTTCCCTTGATTCCCAGATTGCAGCGCCTGTACATGTCTCTACACACAGCAGAGGCGATGCGATGGTACGCAGAAAAGCGAATAGATGACGATGTCCTGCGACACGCCGCAGATGAGGAGGGTTTCAAACATTTCGACAGAGAATTTGGAGACTTTGCTTCAGAGGTTAGAAATGTTAGACTCGGCCTATCTACAGACGGATTCAATCCTTGGGGAAGTAATAGCTCCGCCGTCAGCACTTGGCCAGTTATTCTGATGCCGTACAACTTGCCTCCGTGGATGTGCATGAACAAGGAATTTAATTTCCTTACCGTATTAATTCCAGGTCCTAAATCTCCATCGAAGTGCTTAGATGTCTACCTCAGACCTTTGATCGACGAGCTGAAACTGTTGTGGGAAAATGGAGTCCCAACTTATGACAAATTCACTAACACGATGTTCACGATGAGGGCTGCCGTAATGTGGACGATCAGCGATTTTCCAGCGTATGGGATGTTGGCAGCGTGCAGGACAAAAGGATATAATGGATGTCCTATATGTTTGGACGACGTGAACTCTAGTTGGCATGCAGGGAAGGTGTGTTACTTGGGTCACCGTAGATGGCTCCCTCACGACCACCCTTGGCGACAGGATGAAGCTCATTTCGACGGGACGGTAGAGAACAATCCTAAACCCCGTAGTTGGTCGGGCGAAGAGATTTTAGAGAGGTTGAGCTATTTCGAATTTGGTGTGTTGACTAACGACGTGGATGTAAAGAAATGCAATCCAATTCCTCCACATGATCTGAGCTATTGGGATCACAAGAGTATATTCTTTGAACTCCCTTACTGGTCGAAGTTGAAGCTGAGGAACAACTTGGACGCGATGCACATAGAAAAGAATGTGTGCGACAGCGTGGTGGGAACAATTCTCGGTATTAAGTTCAAGACTAAAGATACTCCCAAAGCGCGCAAAGATTTGGAATCAATGAATCTACGTCGTCCCTTGTGGTTGAGGAGGGATAGGAAAGGAGTGTACAACAAGATGCCAGCTGCACCGTACACAGTGAAGCCGACACTTAGACGTTCTGTATTTCACTGGTTTAAGGGCGTTCGTTATCCGGCCACGTATGCAGCTACTATAACTGGAGCAGTGGACGAGGTGCAACACAAGTTTGTTGGTCTAAAGACACATGACTATCACGTTATGCTGCAACGTCTGATTCCAGTGGTAATTCGACCATATTTGCCTCGCGACGTCGTAGAACCAATAGTGGCATTGTGCAGATGGTGGCAGAGGTTATGCGCCAGAGAATTAAAGAAGTCAGATGTCGTGGAATTGCAACAACAAATTGTGCACATCATTTGCAAACTAGAGAGGATTTTTCCTCCTGCTTTCTTCGACATAATGATTCACCTAATGATCCACCTGCCCGAGCAGGTTCTCATTTCTGGTCCGGTCCAGTACACTTGGATGTATCCTCAAGAAAGGTACGTACATCTAATTAATTATACAGGTTTTTCGATTCATAATTTGTTCCACTGGAGATTACTAGCTAGCTATATGCATGTACTTATTTTTATTGTACGTTTGATTAATTTTGTAGACAGCTTGGACAGTATAAGTCATTCGTCAAAAACAGGTCGGCCCCGGATGGCTCCATAGCAGAGACATACCTAATGCATGAGTGCGTTACTTACTGCAACAGGTACCTCAAAGATCCACCACCTCCAACTGCCTCCGATCCCAGTGCCCGCATCAATCTTTCTGTCGTCACCAATGTCGTCCGACCGTTTAGAGGAGTATTAAAGGAAACGTTAACACGGGAAGAACTTATTGAGGCACATTGGGTAGTGTTACGAGACTGTGACGAAGTTGAGCCGTACATGATGTCATACAGGGAGAGGCTTCAGGCGTTATATCCAGACAAGAGTTCGGCGTGGATTGAGAAAATGGTTAAGAAAAAGTTCCCCGATTATTTCTTCCAATGGGTACGTATTTAGTGATTTATATACATATTGAGATCATGCATGTTTAATTTGTAGAATGTAAACCCTTACATTTTTCCATTTTCGCAGATGATTGATCTACAAAAATCCGAAAACCACGGGGGGTGGTGGTCTTGGCCAAAGCACTTGCTAGCAGGGAAGCCGATTAAACACTATATTTATCCGGGATGTTTTGTGAACGGTGTGAAGTTCCATTCATTGGCGCGAGATGAAGGAAGAAGAACACAAAACAGTGGGATAGCGGTTGGGAAAGACCCTGATCTATATTACGGAATGATCGCATATGTGGTTCAGCTATATATGTTATGGGAATGATGTCAACGTTTTCCTATTCAAGTGCAGATGGTTCAAGCGTACAAAGGAAGACCTGGGACTTTTATCAGTCGATACAAACTCAAGCTGGTATGAGGATGAGCCTTTCGCTCTCGCCACCTTAGTTAGGCAGGTGTTCTATCTCGACGATCCGAAAGCTGGTGACGGGTGGAAAATAGTGAACCAGATCTCTCATCGAGGAGTTTGGAATACAGAGACAATTGAAGGGACACCGGCGACGACTGAAGATGCTGCTGAACCAGATAGAGACATTCCTGCCTATCAAGAGCCTAATATTTCTGTCATCCGCTCCGACATAATGGACCTGGTTCAAGACGGTGAACGGTTACCCATGCCTGATGGTTGTACAGATCTAACTGAAGAAGAGATTATTGAGGTAGATGAAGAAGAGGTGCAGGATGAGGACGATGACGACAACTCTGGTTATTCCTCGGACGATGTTGAGTACGATGAGGAGGATGAGCAATCGGATAACGGTGATGATGATGATGACGATTATGACGAAGAGTACGGTCACACGACGAGGATCATTAATTGGTAAACCCTAATTTATTATTGTAATATATATATGATCGATCGATGCATCGTAAAAAGGTGAAAGATTTCTATTATGTCGAGACTTTAAGATTCCTCGTCCAGCTTTGGTTGGTTTTATTGTTTTTAAATACTATTTATGTATAAATTGGATTAATTATGGGTCCCTATATATATATGATTATATATATTGACTTGTGATAGTATTATTGAGAGCACAAATTTTGTACGTAGTCCCGGCCCCTCTCTTTGCTTTCAACTTCATCGGTGTATTCTCTGATCTTATTAAAAGTAAGCTGAAGCTGCTCTACATTTCGCTCAAGCAGCCCTTCAAACCCTAAATCCTCGACACTAAATGTAGCATGATCGGATCGATCGATCATTTTTTTAATTATATTCTTGAATGAGAATAATTGAACGAACATACAAATGACCGGGGACGACCTAAACCCTAAACCCTACGGCCCTAACCTCTGAATTCAGGGTTTTACACTTGGACGACGGAGACAGTCATTCTCCGTCGTCTAGGTACACACTTGGACGACGGAGAATGACTGTCTCCGTCGTCCAAGTGACAAACCCTATACCCTAAACCCTAAGGACCCCTAACCCCTGAATTCAGGGTATATTCACCTGGACGACGGATACGACATTCTCCGTCGTCCAAGTACACACCTGGACGACGGATATTAGCGTCTCCGTCGTCCAGGTGTGTACTTGGACGACGGAGAATGTCGTATCCGTCGTCCAGGTGTAAATTTCGTAATTTTTTCTAAGACAACGACCATCTAGACCATCTTCGAATGCATATTCTTTTCGTCAAGACTTTAGAGTAGTATATTCTTGGTGTGTGAGCTTCGACGGTTCAAAAATCGGAGTTGCGAAATGTCCTGTATCCACGTTTCCGGTTTGTGAAATTCTCGGTTTTGCGGTTGACTGTGCCGATGAAACCCTTCCCGAACTTATTATTTCCTGGTCCTTTATAGTAATTATATATTATGTTACGACGAACATATCCAACGGTTGTTTTGTCCAAATTCAATTTCGTTAGTACTCTGCTGCAAATCAGCAACTACAAGTGAACACTAAAGTCTTAAAGATTAGTCGATACTTAACAACTTTCAAAACGTAAAATTATTCGGCGGTTCAAATTTATCTGTTTATATATACGATGCGTTCATCGATATTGTACGACTATTTCACTCGAATGACAGATCGCTAAATTCCTAGCGAATTAATTTAAATATTTTTTTTTGCATAATTTGAACCTAGACGACGGATACGGTCATTTTCCGTCGTCCAAGTGTTCACCTGGACGACGGAAAATGACCGTATCCGTCGTCTAGGTTCAAATTACCATGGCGGTTCGAATAAAATTTTTATTATTTTTCGATGTAAATATTGACTTGGACGACGGATATGTCGTTTTCCGTCGTCCAAGTGAACACTTGGACGACGGAAAACGACATATCCGTCGTCCAAGTCGAAATAACATGGCGGTTCGATTTGCCGCCTCAATTTTCGGCACCGCTTGAAATTCCACTTAGACGACGGAAAACACTGTCTCCGTCGTCTAAGTCAACATTTATGGCGGTGAAACGGCCCGCCCATTTATTTGGCGCCGGTTCGAAAAAATTTGACTCTTCACTTAGACGACGGAAAACACTGTTTCCGTCGTCTAAGTGCACTTAGACGACGGAGAATAGTGCTCCGTCGTCTAAGTGAAACTCTATAAATAGGCCGAGCCTCATCTTCTTTTCCTCATCCCTTACAACTTTCTCTCCTCCATCTCCTCTCTCTCTCTCATTCCGGCGATTCTCCTCCGGCGACGCTCCGACGACATTATTTCCGGCGTGGTTCCTCCTCTCCGACGACACAACTCCGGCGATTTTCGCAGAAAACTCTCGAAAAACTCCGATTCGGTAAATTTCTATTTTTCCCTTATTAAAATAATTTTTTTTTAATTAATTAGTTTTAAATATTTCTTAAATGATTATTTTAATGTTATTTATTAATTATTGCTATTAATACTAATTAAATGAATAATTGTAAATTTATTGTTATTAATTATATTTAGATTAATTATTGTTATTAATTAAATAAATGATTACATATTGTTATTAATTAATTAAATGGTAAATTATTGTTATATATTAATAATAATTAAATGAATAATTGTAATTACTTGATAATTTATGAAATGAATAAATATTATTGTAATTATTTATTAATTAGTTGCATAATTAAATAAATATGAGATTAAATTAATTAGTAGTACGTGTTCGATTTAAATTTAGTACATAGGCTTGGTGTAATTAAGTCGCACTCTTTGGAATAGATGGCGCCTCTTTTCCTTGCTTATCTCCTTAACCCCTCGTGATGTGTGGATTTCATCACCGCACACCATAACCTAAGTGAAGTTATGGACACGAGGTTGAGGGCGGAGTTTGCAAAGGATTTGAGGGAGTGTAAATTTTCGAAAAATTGGCCGAATGTCGGACATGGTGTCTAGAAACGGGTTATGACTGGTGACAGGATTTGGACTAAGAAAGACTTTTGTCGAAATTAGTCCTGCCTCTCGCGTTATCTCTATCCCTAACTGGCCATGTTTTTCGATTTAACCAAGGCTGATTAATTGAAAATTTACACTTTATCGCGCGGGTCGCACGTCCATTGAACGACCGAAAATGCCAAGCTAGTGTACTCTATTTAAATCTTAAACGTACTTAATTAATTAGCGTAAATTTTTAAGTTGTAATTATTATGGTAAGTAGGTACGCGTATTTTAACACCGTACTCTTAGGTTTAAATGGCTCCGCCAAAGACCACATCCGGCAAGAAGAAAGCCCAACAGGAGTCAGAAGATGAGATGCTCCAAATGTTGGCGGCCCAAGTCGGTTGGGTTCAACCGCAGGACGATGCCCTCAATCCGGGGCCTTCTGGGGAAATTCCCTCTGCCCCATTTCTCTCAAGCGGTGATGACGTCGACCCCTTTTCAACTCCGACGCCCGGTACCGCTTCAACGGGAAGTACTCAGGCGTCTTCGACGGCCGATTCTATCATGTACAGCGCCCGCCGTAAGCAAAGGAGGGCCCCCACTGACCCCCAACCGAAAAAGACTCGGGGTCTCGTTAAAGGTGGAAAGGCGGAGAAAATTTGCAAGGCGACCGGGAGCAAGATCGCCTTGCCCTACGACGAATTCACCGGTGGCCCTCCCACACCTCAGCTAGCAAGTCTCTCGGCTCATAGCATTGGGTCGATTGTTCGTAACCGGGTTCGTATCACTGCCCCTACTTGGAGGGAGGTGCCGGATTCGGAGAAGGCGAAAGTCTTTAAGGATCTTTCGGTACGTAATACGTACAATTTTAGTTATTATATAATTTTAATATTAGTTATATATAATTTTATAATATATACGATTATAATTTCCAATTTATTTCTGATAGGAACAATTTGCGGTGGATCCGGATCCGGCGATGTTGAGGCATATCAACCAAACCGCCAACAACATCTTCAAAGATTGGAAGTACAGGCTCCATCAGTACTTCCGAACTAACGGTCCCGTGCCTCCCCCCGAAGAGCTGCGTGGGGATAGAGAAGATGAGTGGGAGTGGTTGTGTAACCACTTTGCCGATGAGCAATTTCAGGTGTTAATTTACTTTTTTTATTTCAATTAAGATAATTGAATACTCTAAATTTTAGTTACTTATAAATTTTTTAATGATTTCATTATGTTGTCTAACAGAAATTCTCCGGTGTCAACAAAGCCAACCGGGGGAAGAAGGACAAGCACCATACTTCCGGCGCCAAGCAACTCATTCAAATTGCCAAGGAGCACAGGGATAAGGGCTCCAAACACCCTTATCTCGATGCAAGCGTAAGCGCGTACGTGACGCCTGGGCTCGATAATGAAGCGAGTCAACGCGGCGTAAGTCATATATATATATATGTGTGTGTGCGCTAATAATTATAGTAATTATTATTTAAATATTATTTCATTATAATAAATTTATTATTCTTTTGTAGGCAAGAGTGATAGAGCGTGCGCAGGAAGAATTGGCTAACACTCAGCTTGCGTTCCCAGATGTGCCGCTAGAAGACCTGCCTCCTCTATCTGTGGAGAGCCAAATAGCAATTGCGGATGAGGTCTACGGTCGTAGAGCTGGCAAGGAGGTTAGGCACTTCGGGCCTAAGGTGGTTCGAGATTTGTCGACCTCTGAGTCATCATCTACGGGAGGTTCGGGGCGGCGGAGAAGTTCTCAAGCTGCGGCAGCCTATGAAGAGGCTCGAATCGCACGGGAGGAGAATATTGCCATGCGCCAAAGAATGGACCAGCAAGACGAGCGAATAGCCCAACTCATCGCCCTTATGCAACAAGCTCAAAGACAATGTCAACCTCCTCCGAACCCATTCCCCGACGACGACGACCCGGCTGGAGGCGGAGGACGAGGCGGCGCATCTGCTCCTCCAGTGTTTTAGCTAGCTAGTAGTTTATTATTTCGTTTCTTAATTTCCGCATTACGAATAATATTTTCATTTTTAATTATGGGTTTTTTCGATTATGTATGTACAAATTAATTTTAATTATTTTATTAATTTAGTGTATTTAATTAATTTAATTAATTTTTTTTCAATTAATATTAATAATATTTTTGAATTTAATTTTTTTTTTAAAATTAATTTTTCACTTAGACGACGGAGACATTAATCTCCGTCGTCTAAGTCCCCACATGGGCCACGGACGTTGTTAGCTTGTCCGTGGTCCAAGTGAACTTGGACGACGGAGATTAAATTCTCCGTCGTCTAGGTGACTACCTGGGCCACGGAGAAGCTAACAATCTCCGTGGCCCAGGTTGTGACTTAGACGACGGAGATTAATGTCTCCGTCGTCTAAGTTCATACCTGGGCCACGGAGATTGTTAGCTTCTCCGTGGCCCAGGTAGTCACCTAGACGACGGAGAATTTAATCTCCGTCGTCTAAGTCACCACCTGGGCCACGGACGTTCTCCGTGGTCCAAGTGACATAGACGAAGGAGACATTAATCTCCGTCGTCTAAGTCACCACCTGGGCCACGGACGTTCTCCGTGGTCCAAGTGAACTTGGACGACGGAGATTAAATTCTCCGTCGTCTAAGTACTTAGACGACAGCACTTGGAGCACGTACCTTGGACGACGGATTTTCCGTCGTCCAAGTACTTAGACGACGGAGACTGTCACTTAGACGACGGAAATGCTCCGTCGTCTAAGTCACTTTTTCTTGTAGTGTGCCATACTCATTACGTTGAAATATCAAAGGCGACGCCCGAAGAGTTCATCCACTGACCTGAGCAGTGAGAGTACCTCAAAACTCACTTTGAGGACGACAGTTATAAGGTAATGAAAATTAATTATCGATTTTTGTATTTCATATAATTTCTTAATTCTCATATGAAATATGTTAATTTATATTCGAAATAGTTTTTGCAGGCGATGTGTGCCCAGAACGCCGCTAACCGAAATAAGGGAAAGGATAAGGGGTATGCAATCAACTATCATTTTGGCACCATTCCCTACAGCTATCGGGTTGCTGCAAATGAGAAGAAAGGGCATCTAGCACCTTTACTCCAGATAGTCTGCGATGTTTATCAATCAACCCAGAATGCGAAGGAGAAAGTGGTGAGTGCATTGTTTTATGCGAATATATTTTTGACTTGGAATTAAAAAGTATAATAAAACAAATCTATTGGACAATTGTTTTTTTGCAGGCAACGGTGAAGAGAAAGATGGATGAGCTGTGTGTTAGTCAAGTGAGTGATGAAGCGGGCAGAATCACGTGACTAACCTCGTTACCGTCGACGAGCAGATTGCTGTAATCGAGCAGGAGCTGGGTGGGAAGCTGAGGACGAGGGTCCGAGGTATATATTTTTTTTATAGTTTATCTTTTAACAAACCACTTGAATTTTTGTGTTGTGTTTTTGTTTTTAGATACCACATGGTTTTTAATTTGTTTTTACCAATTTTCAAGGTCTACGGGGTGCATGAAGATGCCTGCCAAAACCAAGAGGCGATGCATGCGTGCCCCGCAATGATACGGAGGTTGAGGATTTGTGGAAGCAACTAGCAGAAATTTCCGAGCGGTACAAAGCCTCGGAAATGAACAACGAAGAGATGAAGAAACATATGACAAGGTTAGAGGCCTCCCTCAATGATGTCATCTCGGCCCAAGGCAATCCAGGTGACAATGCCGCCGCAGCAACTCCTTTTGTCACCGATAAATCCTCATGTGCTTTAGCAGGTATTCCCGAGGATGACCCGAGGATGACCAAGACTAGGACCCTTCATTTTCCTTGTATTTAGATTAATAGACAATGTTGTTATGAAACATATTGTAACTTTAGATGAAAACTACGTATTTATAAAATGTAGTGTGTTTGTGTTATGTTGGATGTGTGTGTTATGTTATTTAAATGTACGTATTGTGTTATTAGGATGCAAAGGAAATTAGTTCAAACCAGACCCATAAACCTGTTTTTCTTCTTTGTAACACTGAATGAAGCGAAGAAGATTGTTCAATATTTGTCGCATCAAAATCTAAGTGACAACCAAACTTCGTCGCTTCCATGTTATCATCCCATGTTTTCTTCTCTAAAACCTGACGTGAAGGGACGAATTTTGAACCAAAGTTTGTCGCAATAACTCACAAGCGACGACTCAATCTTTGTCGCTAGCTAGTGAGCGACGAACGTTTGGTTCGTCGCTTGAAAAATCTATGCGACGAAGATGTGTTCAATGTTCATCGCTTGAAATATAAGCGATAAGAATGAAGTGACGACAGCCGAGCGACGACTTGTCATCGCTTATGTATTGAAGCGACGCGTGCGGTGCTGAAGTGACGACAAAAAGTCGTCGCTTTGATCAATTTCTGGAATGGTGAGCGGTGCCAGATCGAGAGATCAACAAAACCACATTCATTGGTCTCCTCCTCCGCTCCGATCGAGAGATCAAACACCAAAGGAGGAGAATGTGCGTCTAGGTTTCGGTGACATAGGAAAAACCCTAAAACAAAGAAACCCTAAAACAATATAGCTGGAAAAGCAATCGGAGAAGCAAAACGGAAGAAGGAAACAAAGCCGGCGCACGAAAGAATAGAAGCCGCGAGCGTGGATGAGAGGTAGATGAAGATGATCGGCGATCTAGAGATCCTAGTTGGCTAAGGAAGTCAGCTAGGGTTTAAAGACGTGAGAAGGAAGAGAAGAGAAAAACTTTTTACTCGATGAACAATGAAGCGTTTATACGTATTATATATATATATTAGTCTATTATATCAACACAACCAAAGAGATCCCTCCTTTTCTAAACTTTAGTCGTCATTACTTATGAAAAGATACTTCCTAAACATGTTTAATTTTTTACAAAGGAGAAAAAAAGAAGCTAAATTTCATTCCAATCAACTGGCACAAAAATATGATTACAAAAAAAATAAAATAAAATATGAGAGAGAGAGTCCAACGTTCATTAGTCTGTTAATACAATCAATTACTAGCTGGCAATGAAGCTGAAAAATTTTCTCCGTGGAAGATGCATGCAGCAGCGTAAAGCTAGCTAGTAGTGCATGTTGACATTTAGGAGAAGAAAATTCATCTGCTTCATCACTTCAAGTAATCAGCAACTTATTTATAGAGTAATTAACAACAAATTAAGGAAAACTGTCTAACAAGGTATTATTAGAACTCCCCATCGCGAAAAGCAAATGCTCCGTAGCAAACTACTCCCTCTATGCATGCTGCAAAGTTCCTGAGAATTTTTTGTTACAGAGCACAAGCTTGGACATATAAAAACCCTAGCTAGATACTACCTTTATCTTCAATACTTGATCACTCCTTTAAGATGGAATTAGACTGTGCAAAAGTGTAAGCCCTCCTTCCATAAGCAACATTTTCTATCAAACAGTAGCGATTTCTTCACTCCAATTTTAGCCTCATGTACTCCATTCTGTAAGGGTGGAGAAACTTTAAGAACCAAAATTTGAAGTGTAGGTATCGCTTCCACTAAGGAAAATCTGCTAGTTTTGGAAAGATTAGGGTAAACTTTTGCTAGTTTTCAATAGAGCTGATCACTCACTCATCCTCAGAACCAGTAATGCATTCCTTCTGATCATCCTCATGAAAACCATCCAAACAAGTACGCGGAGAATGCCCTTTCCCAAATGACTTCATGTGGTCTTTGAGCGATCTTTTGTGTTTGAAATCAGATCCGCAGCTGCAATACCACAATTTACCGCAGTTCTTTTCATGCGTTCTCCAATCGCCTTTGACAGCAAAGGTTTTGCCGCATTTTCTGCACATAAAGGGTTTTGCTCCGTGCTTCCGCTTGTAGTGAGTTTGGAGAGTTCTGAAGTCTTTGAGTGGCTTGGCTGTGGGATGGTTGATGTTGTTCTTGCAACCAAGAGCACAACAGTAGCATGGTAGCCTCAGCATTGCGGCTGGTTGTGCTCCTTTTAGAGAATCTGGCCCTTTCCTGAATTCAGATCCATGACCCCACATGTGCATCTGTATTCCAAATCTCAGTACTTAAATTTTGCATATGTAGAGAAAATGCCTATCAAATGGTGAGACATTTATCGGGAAAATCAGGTTTGCTATATGCACAAACAGATTGGAGAAAATTAATCAAAAACAAATATAGAATGGAGAAAATTAATGCATATCAAGATAGCATTGTATACTATAAGTTATGAGCTACAACTAATTGGGCATACCAACATGAGAAGATAACTCTAATACGTGTTAACACATGACGTATATTATTTGTAAATTAGTCCTCGTTAAGTATTTCTTGTAATTATAACTAATTAGTAGTAATACGTACTAAATCAACGACTTTTTTACAACTTTTAGGAAAATACTATATAAATTAATGTATTGCATATGTTAACTCACTATATATATATATAGCCTTGCTTTGCTGCTGTGCATATCAATCACACTTAAATTAAAATAAATTTGCAATGCAGAAATTGCTTTCTATCATCAGAACCTAGACAAGAAAATCATCCACTTTTCATCATTATGATGAAAAGAAGAACAAAAAAAATATGATGGAGCCACATCTTGAAGAACTTAAAGTTTTTACCTTAATTTCTATATACTAATAATTAAACTCATAGTATACACTACAGCTCATGCTAAACCAAGAAAATTATGTGCTCCTAAAACTGTTGAGATCAACTCCAATCCTTATATTTAACTTAAAGCTACTGGCCATGGATGGTGCTGAAAGTCCAAATAGGATTCACCGATGATGATCTTTCAAGCAAATTGCTTGACTTATCACTATAGATTGTAGAGTTCCTTTTCTTTTGGTTCCCACGATTGTCTACATAATAATTGTAAAATATTTTCTCGTATAGATCGGATGTCGATCAATATATATGTTCTTATGCTAATTAATATTGGTACGCGCGCAGAAATGAAATTTGGACAGAAAAATAACAAATTCTCAGACATTCACGAAGAGTTTCGATCATATTGCTTGATTATTTTTACCTCCCTAGCTTGTTCATTTAATCTATTGAGATTCTATTTACAATAACCCAAATCCTTGTTGCTAATTTTTATTTTATTAACAAATTAACCCTAATTAGTGAACGTGTACTCTTAGTGTTCGTGTAAAACATATTAGAATTTCCTTTCGAAAGGGGATGCAAATTAATTCTCCAATCTTCCTACGGAAAAAAGAAAACTCGATCCACAAGCACAGAGCCAAATTATTCATTGGAAATTTTAGATTTCATAGAGGATGACAGAGTTTGTATAAACATTGACTAATTAAGGTACGTACCTGCATGTTATTGTACCTATTGAAAGTTTTGGCACAGATGGAACAAGCAAACTGCATCGGCCCAACAAGAATCTGTGCAGGCGTCGGTATCCAAAACCTACTCTCCTCGTTGAAAGAATTTCCATTTATATGAACCCTCTTCTTGCTTGGTAGCCCTAGTACTTGTTCTGGCTTGAAACCATCCCATACCTTCTTCTCATCTAAAGTTGTATAATTAGGCATTCCAATGTGCAAGGCCACAGTGACCCTCTCTATCTGCTCTGTATTCACTCCAAAACTCTCCTCAGCATCTTCTCTTTTCACCGGCTTTGTCTGGGTAAATCGGCTCAGAAGAGGGAGGCATTGCAGAGTACTACTTTCTTGGTCTTCCAACGAATACAAAGATGTCAGTGACGATGAAGACGGCGATGATGTAAAAGAGGACGATGCTGGTTTCAGCCACTCGATAAAAGGCGGTGCAGCTTGAACACACGAATTTTGGTGATCATCATCCACCCCCTGAGGCGGGTTATTCCATAAACCCATTTGGAAAGCTAGAGAGGGAGAGAGAGAGAGAGAGGTCCCCTGGTGAAATATTTCTCTCCTCTATCAGAGGATTATCCAGAGACCTTTTGTGTGAAAGCTTTCGGTAATTATAATAGGGTTTTATGTGAAAGTGTGGTTTGGTTTCGTTCTTTTGGAAACTTTTTCTTTCTACCATCTAAGAAATGTTTGGTTTAGGGGAAAGAGGAAGAGAGCACTAATTGGTGGGGTTTATAGAGAATGACATATGAAAAATACTAAAGACTCGCAATAGGGAGGAGAATCCTAGAACAGTCCATAAACTCTCTCATCCAAATGTTTGTTAATTTGCCTAGTATTCCATCATTCCTTGCATTTTCTTCTTGCTTGCTTTCTTATAATATCATGGAGTTTGACCTACATGCACACATTCCACATAATACATTTGACATTTTGCAGAGATGAGCTAAAATGTAACCGAAGGAATTCAAAAAGGTGGAGATCGAGCATTTGGTCAATACCTAAAACTAGAGAAATACATATATAATTTTAAAGGGAAAGCAAAAATGATATCATAGACATGCATGTACAGATAATAGATAAATGGTTAAGCAATATTTATCATAGAAAACCCTTAATTTTATATGGCCTGCGATGACCTACTCGTTCAGTTACTGAAAATACAAGTTGAATTCAAGATTAGCTGCGGAACAATTCCCTTAATTTCTTAAGTTTGTCCTCCTTTGTACTTCAATGAATTCATATTTACGAATTCGAAACACATTTTGTGTTGTGAAATTCACACAATTAAAGACATTCACCATGACAATTCAAAGAAAAGTTTTAATCAGCATAAACTATTTATACATATAAGCTTGGAAATGAGAAACTAATTGTAATTTATTTTTGGTACGTAACTGGACGATTGGTACGTAAAAGAATCATCCTAGGCTTCGTAGCTACCAGAGAAACGAATAAGCTGGGAATGTGAAACCCCACGTACGTTTTTTCTTTTTCTTTTTTTGAAGAAACGTTTTTTCATTTTATTATTGACGAAGGAGAAATCGAATTTGTTCAAACAAATTAAGTACGTAGATTTCCATATTTTTATTTCAGAATATAGCATTTTCTGGATGGGATAGGCAATACATTATTAGCTTTAACCTAGCACGAGTGCACGACGCGACGTACGTTATTCTTGATTGAATTGAGTGAATTTACTGCTAGAATGATAGCATTATTGTGTAAAGGGTATTTGCATCATTCTTTGTCTTGAGCTATATTTACACTGTTGTAATTCTCATTATTTTTCTTTCTTTCTTTTTAAAGCTGGTACAAGGTCAAAAAACTAGAACCTTGCCAGCAATGAAAAAGATGTAGCCTCTCAATTCTCTATGCATTTTCTTCTTAGTTTTGCCTTAGTTTTCTGCATTTTTCTTCAATAATCCGTGGAGGTTAACATGGTATCAGAGCCCATGGTATCAGAGCCCATGGTATCCGATCTAGTACCTTGTGGCTTCTGTGTTTTCTTGCTTTCACAATTACAATTTCAGTAGCTTCTAGTAGATTTTGATTTCGTTTTACCCCAATTTCAAACCCTAATTCCCAAAATTGAGATTTCCCGATCCTTCACCTCTACTAGTGCTCTTACATCGTCCTCAACTCGCCATTCTTTGCTTTGTTGGTGTGATGGTGCGCTATGATTGAATCTGTTGTCGTCCACAAGTATTTTCCGATTTATAGATGGTGACATCATAGTCATCTTCACCAGAGTCACGGCGTCGTCTTCGGCTCTTGGCTAGAACTCCTAGGAGTACATCTGGTTGTGACGTTCTAAACTCGTTCTGATTTGTCTCGTCGTCCTGGCGTAGCTATCATCGTCAGCACTTTGTCAATCATCTCACTCAATCGGCATCCTCACCTCACTCAACGTCATTGAAGAGGAAATCGTCGCTCAACAACTCGACTTCAGACTAAGTCATCAACTTAGAAATCCCACTCGGTGCTAGTCAACTTAGCAACACAACCCAGTTCAAGTCAACTTACTAACACAACTCAGTCCGAGTCGACACATGAACTCAACTTTGTTTGTGTTCCTCTTTGGTTATGTTGCTACGACATCAACTTCGGTTTGGATCGTCTGACGTCGTCATCAAGCTAGTTTCTAATTTTGTCATCACTCTTGGTGTGTGACATCATGGGAGGGATGATACGGTATTGACTGGGTATAATCACTTTTGGTTTAGTGTGAATTTGATGATGAGGTCCATCTTATGCTTCTCACTTCGCAGCAAATTTGGTACTCTCTTTGACCATCCTCGATTTCACTCTAAGATTGATTTCGTATCTGATGGCTTTACTTCTGACTTGAATTTGAGTATCAATGGTGTGCTACTTGATAGATTGTTGTAGCCTAATATTGGTTTAAAAAAATGATATATTATCGTCGTTAGGGGTAAGATTCAGGTGGTTTGTTTCAGTTTTTGGTAAAAATCATAACCAAACCGAAATATTTTCTTCGGTTCAGTTCGAGTTTTCAGTGTTTAAAAGAAAAACCACAATTATTTGGTTTGGTTCAGTTTTTTTTCGGAATGTTTTGGTTTCTTCGGGTTTTCTACATAATGCATAAAAACTATTTTTTGAATAAATAATTAAAAAATTGTCTATAAAATACCCTTTTGTTTTGTTGCCTAACATTTTAGTTAGTTTTTATGAGAGAATTTCACAAGAATTGTGCATAAAGAAATTAGGATCTTAGGAGTTTAAGATTTTTATTTTACATATATTTTATAATATATTACAAAATATCCAAAACGATGTTGTTTTATACATACTTCAGTTTTTCGGTTCGGTTCGGTTCGATTTTTATAACTCAAAACCCAAAACCAAACCAAATGTTTCAGTTTTTTTTGTTTTAGTTATATCGCTTCAGTTTGTATCGGTTTCAATTTTTTTCGACCGCGGCTCGGTTGGGGCTCAATATTTTTTAGTTTTTAGTTTTCGTTTACAATGTCCCACTCCTAGTTGTCGTATCTCAAAACTTGTGAAAAAAATTGTCTCAAAAAAGGTGAAAAATATTGTCGTTGTATCTCAAAACTAGTGAAAAATTGTTGTCGTCACCTAAAAAATTAGTGAAACAGTTGATGTCGTAGCCCAAAATAGATGGAAAATTGGAGTTGTAGAGTGAAGTCATAGAGAGAAGTCGACCTACTTTGGTTGTGGTTAAGGGCGGAAATAGAGTGTAGTCATATGGATATATTGAGGAGCAGAGATGTATTACAAGGCATATGTGGAGTAGAGAAGTGTTACATATGGGAAGCAATTGTGATCTTGTGGTTGTAAGTGATAAGTGATGAGTTGAGGAGAAGTTGGGGATGAAGTGCTTAATGCTGAAGTTGAGGGAGGGATTTGAGTGATGAATGATGATGGTGTGGATAGAGGTCGCAATAATGGCTGTAGAGTTTCATTCTTAGGCTTGTTCCCAACTTTAGAGATGTTACAGGGCCATCCATATCCTAATATGCATGTTGATTCAACCAAACAATATGCCCATGGTGTGAGTTTCATGGGTTTGCAGAGGCATGATGGATAGAATTCGAGGTCAACAATTTGATATACGAGATTGATTAGCTTTATGAATGTGCAAAAGTTCTCTCTCTCTCTCTCTCTCTCTCTCTCTCGCATCACATGCCCATTCTTGTTGATAGTCTCAAGCGTCTGGCCAAGTTTGATCCTATGGTTAATAATATTGAGGAGTCTGGGGTGCACATCATTGTTGGTGCTAATGTACTTCATCTTGCATTTGTTTGATGGATCTTCAACATGATTTCATGAGTGGAGCCTTTTCTATACCTTGCCAAGAAGCTAGAGCAAAGGGATGTTGAGGATGTGCTCTGTGGTACAATTTCTTTGGTTGGTCTGGATCAATATATTACCATTTTGCATTGTGCACAGAATCATACTTGCGATGAATTTGGGGTCTTGAATTTCGGATATAGTATTGTTATTTGGCTACGGATTTTGTTATCTTTGTTCCAACCATAATGCTAGGTCCCTAGCATATAGTTGAGGGAGAGTGTTAGAATTATAGCATTAAATATAAAGGGTATTTGCGTCATTCTATGTCTTAAACTATATTTACTTTTGTAATTCTGATTCTTCATCAATGAACAAGATGTAGCCTTTCAATTTTCTCTAAGTTTTCTTTTTTAGTTTTGCCTTAATTTTCTCATTGCTTTTTTTTTTCTCAGTAAATTGTTGCAAGACATAACCTTATGGAATGTGGACATATATAAGCAAGAAACATTAGGATGAGACTCTGATTGCTAAGAAAGGCAACGAATTGGCGGTCTGATATCAACTAAATTTCACCACTTGAAAACTCGAACTACGCAGTTTATTTTGCATGCCTTCCCACATGAACTAAGTTTCAAGAAACATGGTCTTACTAGCTAGCTAGTTAGGTCAGCCACATCAATCCTTTCTTGAAAAAAGAAATAAAATTAAAACTTGCAATACTATTTTGTTTATACAAGAGTTATTAACAGAGGCGGATGGTAAAGGAAGCAAGTCCAACGGCCGCTGGGAAATATTTGAGCTAATCATGCGCTATTAATTTTTCTGCTAGGTAGAAATCTAGCCGAAACAGCCAGTGACCCAATACCCAGCCTAAACTTAATCACCCTTGCCTATGAAGAGTATGAAGCACGCCATTGACGTCACTTTTCCAACACCTAAACACATCATTGATCAATTTCTAGTGATGTAGAATAAACGACGTCACAACTCATCAACTCATCAAGTCGACTAAGTCATCACTCTCTCCCCGGCTCTCACCTCTTGCCCTCTTATACTTAGTCGGCTAGATTTTGATTTAATCCGATACTTCATTCAGCCATTCCTCACTCCTCATCAACATCGACAAGTCGAAATTCAACAGCTTCTTCAATCCTCATCAATGATCAATCACTCATCTCACTGATTTGAGGTAGAATTTTCAATTTTAGGTTTTCAATTTTCAATTGAAGTAATCTCGTGCATAAAGAGTTATAGTCTTATAGACCTAGAAATCCTAGAATGGTAGAATCTAAACTCAATCAAGTTCATCTTGTTCGTCTGCCTTATATGTGTTCTTATAATCTTATTCATGGTTAAATTTTGAATTTTGGAATTTTGATTGTTGTGTGTTGTGTTATTGTTTGTTTATAAACCATGAGTAGTACTAGCTAGCTAGCTTGATATGAATTGATAGCTTAAATGCTTAAATGTTTGAAGACAACAATAGCAGCTGTGAAGTATCATGGAAAAGAAAGCTTACCTTTTAGAGGCCATTATGAATCTGCTGACTCTACTAGTAGAGGACATTTCCTTGAGTTGATACAAGGATTTGCTGAAAAGAATGATGAGATTGAAAAAGTTGTCCTTAATAATACTCCTAAGCATGCCATGTACATTGCACCATCAATTCAGAAGGAGATCCTTGATATAATTACTACCAAATTCGAGATACATTTCGTCAAGAAATTGGAGATGCCAAATTTTGTATCCTGGTGGATGAATCACTTGGCGTATGTCATAAGAAGCAAATGACAATTATTCTCAGGTTTGTTGATGAAGATGGGTTTCTTCAAGAAAGGTACTTTGAAATTGTAAGTGTTGAAGACACTACTATACTCCTGCTAATCTCAAGAAGCATATATGCAATGTGCTTTCTAGAAACAATCTCCAAGTGTAAAATATTCATGGGCAAGGATACGTTATTACTTCAGGATTGCCCATATGTCTATTATGTTCATTGCTTTGCTCATCGATTACAGTTGGCTTTGAATGCATGTGCTAAAGATGTTCCTGATATGCAACTATTTTTTCAAACGCTAAGTTAGATTATTAATTTTGTTGGCTCTTCATTGAAGTGTACAAATCTCTTAGAAGATATTTAAGAAGTAGAAATGGCGACTCCATAGTTTGAAAAGAGCAAGAGCAACTCGATAAGGTTCTTACTTTACTCTGGGTAGTACATTAGTCCATGTGTTTAAAGAAACTACTCAACTTTTTTAAAACATGATAACTGATAAAGAACTTCTTGAAAATGTAAGAGGTGATGCAAAAGGTTTCCTGATAGCATTAAGGGCATTTAATTTTGTGTTTTGTCTGCTACTCACTAATAAAGTTATAGGGATTACATATTTAATTTCTCAAGCCTTACAGAAAAAATCACAAGACATTGTTAATGCCATGAATTTGGTTTCAAGTACAAAGTGACTTCTTAAAAAATTGAGGGCTGGTGGTTGGGATAGTTTTCCCCAAAGTGTTATGCAATTTGGTGAAGATCATGGTCTTGAAATGCTTAAAATGGGTGCAGCTTATTCAATGGATACTGGTCATGGTTGTCAACAACATGATGTTGTTACAAATGAACATTATTATCATTTTGACATGTTTAATGTGGTTATAGATGTTCAGATTATGGAGCTAAATGACAGGTTCACTGAGCAAGCTATAGAACTAATTATTTTGAGCTCTGCGTTGGATCCTAAAAATCAGTTTAGGAAATTTGACATGGACAAGATTTGCAAACTTGCTGAGAAGTTCTATCCTGAAGACTTTGATAATCTGAGATAATGGCTTTGAAGTTGCAGTTAGAGCATTATAAGTATCAAGTCGTTGTTGATTAAGATTTTCAGAAATTATCTTCCCTTGCATAGTTATGCAGACGATTAGTTGGAATAGAAGTAGCAAAGCTTTTCCCCTTATTTTGATAGATTGATTCGTTTAGTCTTGACACTTCCTGTTTCTACAGCAACTACTGAACGTGCATTTTCAGCTATGAAAATTATAAAAAAACTAGGCTTAGAAACAAGAATTAAGACGGATATCTTTCGAGTTGTATGATGCTCCACATGGAGAAGGAATATGTAGCTGATGTTGATTCAGAGCCAATGATTGATCGTTTCGAGTCCACTGGATATCGTACAGCACAATGCAGATAGAGCATATTGTAATTGTAATGTGATGATGTCGTATTGTAGACATCAAATACCTCATTTGATTTGCAATTCTTATATCTCTTTCGAATTCTTGATGAATACTTTGTAAGAATTGTATTTTGACTTATGAAGAACTTTAACTATTCTTCATGAATTGTTTTTCCGCTCACCTAATTTTCAGACTCTACATTCACCACTGGTTACTAATTGAGTGCTTGTATATCCACTGCGGCCCCAAATATGAACTCATGTGAACAAGATTAGGCCGCTATAATGTGCTTTACCAATTGCAAGTAATGGAGTAATGCACATTGCGTACCCAATCAATCCCTATGATGAGGTCGAGATCTGATTTCTGGAAAACACTTATATAGAAAGGTAGGTCATATATGCATACATGCGAGCTAGCAAGGACACTGCCAAGAGCCAAGATAATGGAAACTAAGTAGCTCTTTTTGGCTGGAGACTTTAGAATGATGCTTTTTTAATATAATTGATCGACAAAGCTAATGCTAGCTTTGCCGACAACAAGATATCCCCGGCGGATTTTCAGGAGATGATGAAATAGTGTTGCACAAATTTGTTGACCCCCTTTTCTATTGAGTAATATCTGCACCATACATATTTCCATTTCAAATGAAACTTCAAAGTCAACAGCGTATAGAATAGTACCTTTATTATTTTTTATTATTTTTCCATCTATAAACCGAAAAAACAATTAGGCCATATTAACTCTTTTATAATAGTAATGCACGAGGCACCAATTTTTCTCCAAAAGGAAAAGAACTCTATAGAATTAGAAAGTTTCATGATCAATCATACATACACATCTAACTATATTTAAATCTTTTGATATATACATTGTCAAACTAACATGGTAAATACAGTTTTATGAGATTAACTATGAGGAGAACCAGAACAACTGATCAAAAATTTACATTTTTTTCTTCATTAAATCAATTTATCTATGAAATTATTACTTGCATACATTTTTCCCACTCATGCATAAACCCTTAAAAGAAGCTCATACATATACAAAGGGTCGGTGACCAACAAGTCACTTGAATTTTGCATTGTGACCGAATAGTAATGCAAAAATATATATTTATACGTACTAGTAATAAAAGGTAGTATAAATGGTAAAATTAACGTATTGTATGGAAAAATACATTTTTCTCTCAAAAAAAACATAACTAGTCTTCGTTATGCCACAAATTCATCTATGGGCTTCATGCCTAACTGGTTAATGATGCAAGCGGACTCACTGCTGAATGCTTTTTGTTAAGAAAATGTTAATTTTTTACGGACAAAATTAAACTCAGACCAAGATACTCTCTATGTTATGGAAGTATACTATTTATGTTATGTAAGTGTACTAAGATGCATGATTTTGTTAGTTGTACGTACTAAGTGTTCAAAAGAAAGATACTAAGTGTTAAAGAGAAAGATACTCAGGATAATAAACAACCTATTTTTCCACCTTCTGGGTGGTAGTGCGTCTCCTAAGAGATCAATTGAGTATGAACAAGTATGAACAACCTACTTTCTTTCTCCTTCTTGGCGGTAGTCTACCTCTCAAGGGAGTTTAATGAGTTTTTATATTATCTATAACATATTGAAAGACTTGTAGTGGGAATCCATAACTTATTTATTCCAACATAATTACAGATATAGATGCAGAGCCTCACTCTCTGGTAAACTTTAGTTGTTTAGTCACTCATAATAGTATACATACTCACTTGAAAATAGAGAAGCTAAACAATTTGCTTCGACTTTATCTCTTGACTCGATCATAAGCACTACTTTCAGGCAATTCTACTCTTAGATAGATCTCTTCTGTTCTGATTTTTGATGCCTAAAACTATGACACAAGGCTCCTTGTATAGGGAGCGAAACTCAAAATAGAATTGAAACATGCATAATAAACAGTAGCTCCATTAAGAATAGTGACCCCATTCTGATAAGGTTTCGACTTTCCTTCATTGTCTTCTTTCGAAAAGCAGATTCCTTATTGATATAAGGCGTTCCCCACTTTAGAAAAAGACAAAACGAATTTCATGTCTTTACATGTCATCATATATTTCTGAATTCTTTCCAAAATAAGGATCTTCAAATTCAAGTCTTTTTCTGGTTCTAATCTCTTCCATGTCGGTATCTACATACATCTTGTAGTGCCTGTCTTTCTCGATCTTTTCGAGCCCTTAGGCACATGTAAGGATAGAATCAATTTCTTTTCTCTTGAAAGCAACAAACAAGTCATTGGTAATGGCCTTTGGATTGTCATAAGCAGTGACAATTATATTCTCTCCAGAAGCAAGAAAAGTAATCTCTTGATCTTCTTTGATTATTTTTTTTGATATATTTTAATATCATGGCTTTCATACATGGGATACTGCAATTTAGAGCTCCATTGTATCAATTACAAGCTAGTTCTAGATACTGACCTTGGAAGATTTTGACATAGTGATATGGAGAAATATACTCAGTTTCTCTGTTGGATTTCTATACCAATTCTGGAGGAGTAGATCTAAACTTGAGTCTAAGAATGCAGTTGGACTTCCTTACTTTCTTGACTATATTGTAGATGATAACCGATAATCCCTTAAGATCATAATTAGTCTATGTCTAGAGATTATGAACAAAGCCATTTTCAACCAGCCACAGTTTGTGCTCCTGCTGGTGTTTACTTTGAATGTTCACCATATATCTTCCTAGGAATGGTCGTGAAACTGTGAACAATGTATCAAGAAGAATTGTATTGATTGAATGTCTTCTAATGATGTTATGAAAATTGAACCACTCTGGCTCTTTTACTGCCTGAATCGGAACCTTTGCACTTTCAGGAGTTCTGATGTACTGCACCGTTGTTTCCTTAACAACACTTTGTTGTTTTTTATTTTGCTTCAGTTCTTCAGTTAAGGCATTCATTGAATGGACCCAATCCTAGTTTAGCTAGTAAACTAAGATTAAGCCTTAACGACTGACCATAATCTAAAAAATTCTATGAAATTTTTAACATAACCTCCCATGAAACTGTGATTACCAAAAACCTGCATGAAAATAACAATTCGGAGACCAAACCCCATAAACAAACCGTGGACAACCGATGTCTATTCGGATTTCTCAATATATGTCATGAACAAAAGCAGAACTCAACTCAAGAATTTAGAAGCATATTTCTAAAGTACTGGTTCGAAATACAAAGGACTCAACGACAACAAGAGAAGCTAACTTAGCTATTTACATGAACACCACTGGAAATAACATAATACAAACGGTATTCAGAGTGACTTCTACTAGCATATACTACATATGATACAAACCGACAGTGAGCTGAGACATACTGCAGAAAAGATGATTGGTGGACTTGAAGTCTTCGATGAAACCAATTCAAGCACTTCCAGAATATACACTGCAGCATGGGTGACGGAAATCAAAAAGCCTAAGGAAAGGCATTAAAATATAAAACGTTAGCATGAGTGGAAAAAAATAATATAACCAGCGTAAATCAATAAACCTGAATTATCATACCTTTCCACTTATTTTCGTGAAATAATGTGATTTCAAATCTAATAAACTGAAATGGAATGGAGGTGGTCGTTCAGGGTGTTTGTCCTAACTCGGAACAACTATATGTATAAAATATAAGGTGATGGGATCATCTAGAGTGTTTGTCCTAAGCCGAGACAATCTAGGTCGGGTATGGTGTTTGTCCTAACCTGGTCTGACTGGCTATTTGATGATCAGTCGAATAGCTAGGGCATCCATGCAACTAAATAAAACCATCACATAATAAACCTCCAATTTAAATAAAACATACCAAAAATATAATGTATAAAAATATGAACTCACTATTGATTGTGAAAATAAAGGTGCACTCACAAGTTCGCTACTGCTGCTGGGGTCGCGATCACCGTTTCTTGTCCATAAGGATCACATAATATCAGAACATGTAAAACTATGGAAATACGCTCTAAAAATAACCCCAAAAACTCAGTCATGAAATCCTGTAACCTACCTCGTCGGAGCTCCGCCGTAGACGACAGCACGTGGCCGTCACGCGCCTCCACAGGCGGCGACGTGTGGGTCTCACACATCTCCGGCCAAAGTGCTCCGATGCTAGAGGTTAAAACCTCGTTGGAAAGCAGGTAACAAGGCCTCCAACTTTTGTAACTGAGCCAGAGTCCAATTCAACGACGTTTTGCCAAAATTTATATAAACAGGTCGGAAAACCTATTTTCGGCGACCGCCACCAATGGTGGAGATTGACCCCTCAAAACATTCATCTCCTCAAGCCTAACTTAACCCCTAACCTCACACACCCTTATTTGACCTCTCGTGGCTGGAATCACCCTCGAAAGCAACAACCCAAAATTGGCCGGAAAGCTTCATGGCATCGAAGCTCCGCCTTTGAGTTTCGTCGGTCCAAACGACCAACCTAGATAGACTCAGGAGGAGGAGAGCTTCAAAATCCCCCAACCTCGACCCCAAAAATAAGTTGGAGCACCGCCACAGATGGTGGTGATTCGACGAATAAAAACCCAATTCAGGTGACCTCTAAACACCTGCAAATCCCAAAATATCCACAACAACATAACAAGGAAGCATTAAGCTTTGATTTCCTACCTTTTTTGTCACCGGAGGTGGCCAGAAATGGTGAGTCAGGTTGGGTCGACTGTTTCGGGTCTGCGAAGAGAAAAACGGGCCCGTGGTATTTCTGATTTTTTTCCCGAAAAAATTCCAAAAATCACCTATTTATACCCCTAAGATCCTCACTAGATCGACGGCCTAAATTCAATCTCATCGTGATCAAACGGACGAGATTAAACCGTCTAAAAATTATTTTCTTTTTATTTATTCTCGTGCTAACTTCCGACAAACATAAAAATTAGCTCAATGATCCAAAATATTCTCCAAAAATTCTTATGAGCTCGAAATAAAATACTCTTCAATTTTGTGAAGAAAGTCAAGTCAAATTCTCGCCTAGTGACAAAGTCATTAACAACCTCAATGGTGCAACTAGTATGCGATAAAACTTAGTATGATTCACTAAGTGCGTAATTTTTGTTCGAGTAGTAACATTCATGGCCTCTACCATAAGTTTTTTGTCTTGTTCCTAGAAGGCAAACATTAAATTTTCTAGCAATGCTTTCTGATGAAAGGCTAGACATAGATAAGCTTGGAAAACTAATTCAGAAAAGGTGTTCAATTGATAATTGAATATGTTTAGGAACCCTATAAGAAAAATTCTGGTTTTTGGCAAATCAGTAGCCCTTAATGGTCTTGATAAGCCTTTACTGTCTACTATTTGAGACAGGCTAGCCAATCCTTTACCCTGGTATTGTTCAAGTAAGGCTGGTCTTTTAGGACACATCAAGAATTTTTATGAACTTTTTCAATGGACTCTTCCGATTATTGAGGTTACTTCCCTGGCCTCCTGCTCCTAGGATTCCGACCTTCGTCGCTCTTTTAACTTCTTTGGAACATCACCATTTCTCATGTCAAAGCATATGAGAGATAGTTCTTGTTACCTACAATTAATTCTAAATCATAATCATATTCGTTAAGAAATAATTGTCAGTTTGCTAATCTACCCCTTTCAGCAGTTTTATCAAGCTTGAAACATTTGAAGTTTTATACTCTGGTGCAATTTGTTCTCACAATGAATGGCATGAGATGCCAGAATCTCCTTTTCCCCTATAGGATAATTTTATTCTACAGAATTGAACTTTCCAGTACAAAACTTTAAGATTTTTTCATTGTTAGTACCTGGCGCTCTCACTAGCATTGCACCTGCCCAGAAATTGTTACTAACATCTATTTGAAGAATGATCTCATCATTTTTTTCAGGTTGATGTAGTGGAGGCGAATTTATACAATGCTCTTTGATTTGTCTAATGACCTTTTCTTCATCTTCTGTAAACTTTCAAGCTCTCTTAGAGCTTATTTTCGGGGAAAGTAATGTTGTTAATCCAACAATTTTCGGAAGAAAAACTCTTTCGTAGTTTATGACTTCTAAAAATCTCTATAAACTTTTAGCGTCAGGGATTTTATATGGGAATTTTCAAACCTTTTCTAAGATGAAAGGTTGAAGCTTGATCCCCCCAATTTTTATGTTAATCCTCAGGAAGTTAATTTCATCTACGACGAGAAAGACTTTCTTTTTTCCTAGAATGATTCAATGCTAAACTATCAGTCTAACTACCTCATAGAGATGATTCATATGTTCTTCTTTGTTTATTGAGAAGACTAATATATCGTTGATATATGTTAGTGTGTGATCCCATAACACACAATTATCGCAAACTTAGTCACTACAAACGGGTCAACACTGCTTAGACCAAACGCAGGACAGCAATATAGGTTTCAAACTTAAACAAGGAAACAACACCATCTGAACGTCCACGCATTCGGAACAACAAACGGAAGGTACCAGGACAGGTCATGTACAAAAAACAAGATCTCACATCGAAGAACAACAAAAGACCACACACTCAATTGACAATATAAGCGACACATTTATGACAGATACAAAGTACGCCCGTTACTCTACCAATACTATTGTTACACTTCATACATTCTAACTAGAGCGTCAGAGAGTCAAAGAGCGGGAATACCTTGTCACGGATCCTAAAGCCCGTTTGGTGTATTATTCTTAACAGCATGTAAAGGACGACACACGCGCGATAGACTAGATCACCCGAAATAGCACAATTTGCTCTTCTGCTAAGTCCCTCACGGAATTTGGTAAAAATAATTGGCACCGTCTATGGGAAGCGAGCAATCGTAAACCATGTACAAACCCGCAAAAAAAGGAGCCCAAAAAACAACCCCGGCAACATAAATGGTGATAGATCACATCACACCAGAAAGTCGGAAGATGAAAAACACCCCTGTAGACACGATCAGCAGCATCAACGACTTAACGGAGGATGAGGCAGCTGCCCATCTCGTGAGGGAACTCCAAATGGAAAGAACCGAAAGAGATCAGGAACACCAAGCCCGACTGCGATTGAAGGAACGACTTGACGCGTTCATACGAAGCCAGGAGACCCAACGCGATGAGCCGGGACCGATGGAGGAACCAAGGGCGGGCAGGCAGGTCATCAGAATCAACCCACCATGGGGACTACGAAACAACTAACTTCTAGGATCACCTCCACCGCCCGAAACAATACAAGAATACGATGACGAGGAACCAGCTGCGACAACCAAGGATACCATGCTTCGACGGATGGAAGAAATGGAGGCCGAGATTACGTCACTCAAGAAAAGCACGCATACGGGGCCAAAAGGGATGTACACTCCCCGTGTAAGCCCATTGTCGAAAGATATCATAGAACAGGGCAGGGACCCGTATTCCAAAACCGTTAAGATCAGCAGGTTCAACGAGAAGGGAGACCCACGAACACACATTGATGAATATCAATCCACCACCGCAGGTACCCGGTATTCGAACGCAACCCTCTACTTCCTATTCCAAGAAATGCTGACGGAGGAAGCACGAAACTGGTTCTACGAGGTGCCCACGGGATCCATATACTGGTTTGAGGAGCTGACGGAGTTTTTCCTTAAACGGTGCCGGCTCCAGGGCAAGTATAACACCGCCAACACGCTCCGGAAGATCCATCAAGGGGATAGTGAAAGACTATCTGGCTTCATTAATCGATGGAGAGCCCTTGCGAACACGTGCAGGAACCTCGACAAGAACGTGGCAAAAACGTCGTTACTAGAAAACCTGACGGGAACTTCGTTCATGAAAGGACCCAACCCCGATTTAGTTCCCTAAACCGGAATCAAACCCTTTAGAAAACACGAACCAACAAAAACCGTAGAAATTTTGGCAGAGTTTCGCTACTAATGTGGAATTACCATTACCTGCACGCGGAAAATACACTTCATCCTATGCCACAAAAAGCAAACCGTGGGCACCAATCCCATCCGGATTTCTCAATATATCAACAGTAAAATAAAACAATAAATATAATAGTACTTTACTGAAATCCGGTGTAAAATCGTATAACGTAAACAACAGATTACTCAGAGCGACCTCTAATGTATAAACATATAAGTATACCACAGTAGGTAGAACAATAAACCTACTGGAAGAAATAAGGTAGCTCGAGCACTATGCCTCCGACCACGACGTGCGACACCAGAGTCTGAACTGCAAACAGGGCACGGAAACCAAAAAGCCCAGGGGAAAGACAATAAACTCGTTAGAGTGAGTAGACGAAAATAAATGTCTTTCACCAGTTGATATATATGTTTAAAATAACATATGCGAGTCCAGATAAATAAAAATAATAAGTACACGAGGTAAAACCATAATCCTCCAGCGTACTGAGCATGCAAGTAAAAATCCCACGGGGTCAATCATGGACACACCCGTGCTAGTACAGTCAGAACCACGGAGTCCCTGACTTCCACGTGATTCTAGCCAGAAATGGCCTCCGATCCGGGGAAACGCCCCTCACCGGTCAGTCGGGGATACGCCCCTCCTGGTATGGCCTACCATTGGGGATCAGCCGAGAGGCAAGTGTATCGATACAACAACGTAACCAAGACTGTACTCTGTGTAAACCAAATCATAAACAGTTTGATGCAAATGCATGAAACAGCATATAAGTGTATGTATACTCGTATACGTATATTCGTATAAGTATAATCGTATAATCGTAAAACATATGCTCATGTAATCCGTAATCTCAATACGCATGCTCGAGTTCTAAAATCATATAAAAGACTCGCAAGAATTCCGTGAAAAGAAATTGTCCACTCACAGACTAGAGTAACGCGATATGCGTTAACCCGTGATCCGGTGGAAAGTCCATCGCCAAACGAATGATCACGAACCCCTGAATATTCACAAAATCCATTTCTCAAAATCATAAGTCGACAATAAAAGTCAAATCACGAGAAACCACCATTCTCGGAAACACATAATCCGATCACGACAAACTGTCGGAAATCCGGAAATCACACCTCAATACCTCGCTGTAAGTTCGGATGCTCAAATCGAGAAACGAACCTCCCCACTGCGATCGGGGCGCGATTTCGAGTGAAATGACATGCAACTTGTCGAAATCCAAAAAGTCAAATTGTTGACCGCCGTTGACCACTGCCCACGGCGGCGCCGCCACCCGACCGGAAAATTTCACGGCGGAGCAACCCTCACTCCACTCAAAATCATCCACTGAGCAACTTTCATAACTATAACAAAGGCCAATTCAATCTCTAACTAGCTCAATTTCACGATAAACCGAATTGGTACACAAATTTCAAATCCAAAATTCTCCATGTACACATCGAATTGAATAACCAAACTTACATGGTAGCATCAAGGGGATGAGAGCTACAAAGCCCACTAAAAATTGCAGCTCAAATCGGCCAAAATCAAGCAACCCGAATTACCCAAAATTCCACCATTTCCTTGCCGGAATTTCTCCTAATACCGGCCACCTCGCCGTGAAAGGCGACCGGAAGTGAGACCGGGAGGCCGAGGCGCACCAAACGGGTCCTCCCCCGTGGCCGGAGACGGCCGGACAAGCTCACCGCCGTGGAGCACCGCCCCTTGCCGTCGTGAACCTCCTCCCACTCGGTCAAACCGAGTCAACTCAAACAATTAAAACTTTGACTTTCCTGATTTGGAAACCTTCTATAAATATACATGCCAAAAATGGAAACTTTCCCAATTAATTGTGACAACTTCGAATATCCATAACTCCTTCGTCGTAATTCCGATTTCGATAATTCTCGCGGCAACAAACTCGTCTCGACGTACTCTTCAATTATCACCCGAAGTCAAACACATCGGCCAAACCAACAAAAAGTCAACCATTCAAACCATCACATATTTAAATCCGACTAAACAATCAACAAACGGAAATATTCACAACTTAATCTTCGTAACTCAAAATAATGCTCTGAAAGTTCCCACGAACTCGAAATTAAATTCTGAACAACTTCTGTGAAGAAGCCGAAACCAAATTCTCGACCGGTAATTTAGTCGCTAAGAAACCTGACATATAAAATCGATTATATCGAAACTTCAAATATTCATAACTAAATCCTCGGTCGTTCAAATAACGATCCGGAATCGCGCACGAACTCAAAATCACACGTACAACGACTCTCGAGAAGAGACCCAGCTCCAATTCTCGGCCAATAATTAAGTCGTTATCAAACCTGACGATTCAAATAATGTTGGAACTCTGCGACTACGCAGTAACTCACGTATATAGCTGATCATACTGCTGATTCTGGTCCGGGTCGTCACAGTTCAAAGAGAAGTTGGTCAGAAACAACCACCTCGGGTATGACGATGTCATCGACCTGATTGTCCAAAAGGCACTAGTAGAAACCCATGTATATGGGGCACAAGGTCCGAACACAGCTCCACCCTTGAAAACACCCTACACCCACAACCGCCCACCAACCCCCCATATATCCAAAAGCCCACCAAAGACACAGCCCGAATCCACCAACCGCAAACACGACAGTCAATACCATGAACACAAAAACAACAAACAGTACGAGAAAGTGCCATACGGACGCGAACCACCGACCCGACAGAATCCACCACCACCCAGAGATCCCCACCACCGCCACACAATCTTCTCGATTACCCAGGCCACGAACAAAGAAGTGCTCAAGCAAAATAAATGCCAGATCCGCCCACCAATGCCGAGGGCACCCATTATCGCCCCCGTGAAGAATAACAGGGGAACATGGTGCATGTACAACGATTCGAACACCTACAACACTAATGACTACGAAATCCTGGCAAGGGAAATCGAGCGGCTGCACACGGAGGGAACGCTGATATTCCAAAGACCAAACGCTGAACGACAGATCGCTAACATACGAACAAGGGGTACCATCAACAACATCTCAGGAGGGAAGCGGAATCTCGATTGTCCACGCGAACGAGAAGAACCCCGCTTAAGGGACGTATTCGCAGTACACCCCAGAAATCCGCCAAAGGCAGGCAGGAAGGATTGGTCTGCAATCACCTTCTCTTAAGATGAAGAAGAAGGCAACCGGAACAGTACCCTCCCGTTCGTTATCGACGGAATAGTGGGTCGATATTTGGTCAAGCGTATCCTCATTGACAACGGGGCATCCGTTAACATCATCTTTCGAGAGACATATAAGGGGATCAAACACCCGAGATGCAAGATGACGCAGGACCATGAGAGCATTTCCAGCTTCTCGAGTGAAACCACCTACCCTCTAGGCAGCGATTACATGCAATTTAGCATCAGGAAGCCGAGACGCCCCCAGAACAAGATTAAAACGAACTTCGTCATCGTAGACATTCACACATCTTACAACATGATCCTCGGACGGCCAGGCATCTCGAAGCTAAAACTGATTATTGCAAGCCATATGCTCTTGGCAAAATTCCCGATATACTACGGAATCGAGACGGTCAGAGGGTACGATTTCATGGAAAAGATTGCACAACCGGACGAAGACAACACGCGATTGGAGCTACTCGCAGTGGCAGAAGGCTCTCCCAAAGAACAGCAACCTGATGACCCACGAGATGGACTGAATACTATCCGGCCCGCCACAAAGCGAGAAGGGCTATGAACGATGCAACTGTCCAGCGTACACCCGGAGCGCACGATCCGCATCGGTGCATAGCAGGTGTTCGCATGGTCTTACACGGACATGCCCGGAATCTCCACAAGCATCATCTCCCACAAACTCAGCATCAACCCAATCGTGAAACCAGTAAAGAAGAAGCGACATGCATATGACCAGGAACGATACATGGCTATGCACGGGGAGGTAGACAGACTACAGAAAATCGGTTTCATCCAAAAAGTTGACTATCCGAAGTTGATCTCTAACGTCGTTATGGTCAAGAAGCACAACGGATCTTGGCGCATGTGCGTAAATTACAGCAACCTGAACAAGGCCTGCCCAAAAGACAGTTTTTCGTTGCCCAAAATTGATCAGCTGGTGGATGCCACTGCTAGACAAGAATTGCTATACATGATGGATGCATACTCAAGGTACAATCAAATTCTAATGAATCAAGAAGACCAGGAGGCCACCTGCTTCACAGCCGACAAGGGACTCTACTGTTGTGTAGTCATGCTGTTCGGCCTCAAGAACGCAGGATCCACCTACCAAAGATTTTTAAACATCATATTTGATGGGTTAACGGGAGAAATCATGGAGGTCTACATCGACGACATACTGGTCAAAAGCACCAAGGCATTGGACCACCCCGAGCACCTGCGAACTGTGCTCGAACTCCTGATCAAGAACGGCATGCGACTGAACCCGCACATTCGGTGTAACAACAAGCAAGTTTCTAGGATACATCATCAGCAAAGGGGGCATCGAGGCCTCAACAAAAAAACTCAAAGCAATACTAGACATGCAACCCTCCACGACCAAGGCCGAACTCCAAAGCCTAACGGGAAAACTGGCATCCCTCAATCGCTTCATCTCTCGTTACTCCGATAAGTGCGCCCCATTCTTCAAAGCCCTCCGGACAACAAACAACCGAAGCATCATTTGGACAACTGATTGTGAAGCTGCATTTACATCTATCAAGCAATACCTGGCCTCAATCCCTCTCTTATCCAGGCCTGAGAAAGGAGAACCCGTGTATCTATACATATCTGCTTCTCTAACGGCCGTCAGTTCCACCCTGGTACGGCGGGAAACAAATTCAGAACTAACAGTTTTCTTTGCAGGAAAGGGCATGACACAACCCGAGACTCGTTACCCAACAATCGAGAAGGTAGCACTCGTACTCATAACGGCAGCAAGGCGACTGAGGCCGTACTTCCTGGCCCACAGCATCCACGTCCTCACAAACGTTCCGTTACGACAAGTGTTGCAATTGCCCGATCACAGCAGCTGTTTAGCAAAGTGGGTCGTCGAGCTGAGTGAATACGACATCTATTATACCCCCCGGACAGTAGTAAAAAGCCAAGCTGTTGCAGACTTCATCGTCGAGTACACTGAGGTAGAGGAGAGAACACAGCCTGCCCTCAGCGGCATGCCATCCGTTAGCACAGACATACCTGAGGAAGAACTCTTAAAACCTGAATCACCATGGAACCTCTACATGGACGGATCGTGCACCAAGAACACTAGTGGGGCCAGAATCATCCTTACCGGGCCAAGGGCGTCCGAGTAGAGTACGCACTTAGATTCGACTTCAAAGCAACAAATAGCGAGGCCGAATACGAAGCTCTTATTGTTGGACTGGAACTAGCCCGAAACTCAGAAGCTCCAAGCATCAGCATCTTCAGCGACTCGCAACTAGTCGTTAGCCAAATTCGGGGTGATTTCAAAACAAAGGGCGATACAATGACGGCATATCTCGGTCACGTCCACACGATGTTGCGCAAGTTCAAGTTTTTTAACATCAACCACATCCCTAGAGGAAGAAACACAAAGGCCGGCGCACTAGCCCGTTTAACAACATCGCCCGTATAGACGGAGCCAGGGGAACGGGTCGTTGAAGTCCTTAAAGGACTCGGTATCACGAAAACATTAGCAGAGATCTTTACGCTCGAGCTACACGTGGCCAGCTGGATAGACCCCCATCATCAAATATAAAACAAAGGGCGAACTCCCAGCAAACCCGACACAAGCGCGAAACATCATAGCCAAAGCAGTTAACTTCAGCATAAGGCACAACAACATGTACCGACAGGGAAAAACATGGGCCAACCTCAAATGCGTCATACCAGAGCAAGGCGGCATAATTCTAAGGGAAATCCATTTAGGCATATGTGGCCATCACGCAGGAGCACGATCAATCGCACAAAAGGCACTCCGAAGTGGAATTTGGTGGCCTACCATCCACACGGATGCAACCGCAATCACGACAACCTATCACCAATGCCAGCTATACGCACACAAGAAGCATACGCCTGCAGTTCCCCTATCGATCCTCAGTTCTCCGGTTTCATTTGCACAGTGGGGACTCGATCTCATCGGAGAACTTCTGAAATCCAAGGGACAGTATCGCTACATCATCGTGATCATTGACTACCACACCAAGTTTATCGAGGCCGAACCGATGGTCAAGATCACAACCGAAAAATGTGAAGAGATTCCTGTGGCATTTTCTCTACTGTCGCTATGGTACCCCACTCAACATCATAACAGATAACGGGCTGCAATTCCATAACGACGAGCTCAAAGCATTCTGCAGAAAGCAAGGCACTAATCTGGTATTCGATTCACCCACACACCCCCAGACAAACGGACAGGTAGAAGCAGAAACAAAATCATCAAAGAGGGAATCAAGAAAAAAATTTGAACTTATCGAGAAAGGAGACGTCTGGTATGGACGATGGCCCACACTCCTACCCGAGATACTATGGTCGATCCGAACGACCGCAACGGCAGCAACCGGAGAAACCCCGTTTAGCCTCACATTCGGAACGGAGGCCGTCCTACCACTTGAACTCACATACAGAAGCCCCAAAATCAAAAGTTATGACACCAACACTAACAGAGATGGACTATGACTCGACAACGACTCACTCGAAGAAAAACGAGACACTGCATATCTCCACAACACCGTGAACAAGCAGCGAGTCGCTCGACTATACAACCAACGTGTCAGGGAGCACCCACTTCAACTGGGGGACTGGGTCATGAAGGCAATCCAAACAAAGACAAAGAGTTTACGCCTGTCATGGGAATGTCTATACGCCATCGACGCAGTCGTAAGCCCAGGTATGTTCTACATCAAAGACATGTTTGGAAGAAGGATAGGTAACCCCTGGAACACACAGCACTTGAGAAAATATTTCCACTAAGTGTTCGTCTGCCTGCATTTGACTGGCACTAATGTGCGTACAACTAATGTTTTGTGTAACCTTTTGTATGAGTACAATCGCACGTTTTGTTTTTAGCCAGTGAATGAAAGTTAATATACATCAAACGCATTCAGACACAATGTAAGCCAAACAAAGGTACTTATATATATTCCAAAAAAAAAAGTTACATAGTTTAGCAAACGCACGTAGGCGCAAAAAAAAACTACAAAGCAGGAAAGCCCAAATACATAAATTAGTTGGCCCCATCCACTGCATCAGCCCCACCATCCGGCACTCCATCCCCGGCATGCGCACCCACCTCAGGCTCCTCAAGTGAACGCTTCAGATTTTCAACCTTAGCAGCTTGCCATACCTCGAACTCGTAAACCTTGACAAACGGAAGAATGAGTGAGGAGAAGTCCTCACAATGGACGTTGGCCTCAGCAGCAACCAAGTCCTCGAACTCGTCCGAATTCTTGAAAGCCTCGACCACATCGGCCTTGACCTTCTCAAACTCGGATGACACCTTGAACTCGGCCACATCCTCATCCACAATCCTTCTGTGAACCTCCTTTGTCATCTCGTGCGACCGAGCCTCGGCGAGCTCGCGCTCTAGCTCCACAATTCTGGCCCCGCTAGAGGATCAGAGGGCGGCAAAGTCCGTCTCCAGGATGCCAACCCTAGACCGAGACTCCCCCAAATCCTTCTTCAGCTCATCAAGCTCACGGACCAGCTCGTTCACTCGGAAGATTTTGCGGTTGGCTATGTCCATGGACCTAGTTAGAGCCTTCTGCAACTTGGCCACCTCGGCCGTTAGCCACCTGCTTTCACCTTTCGCCTTTGACAGTGCAGTGGTTTGCAGCATCCCCGTCCAGGCCCTTGATGAGGAAGAGTTGGTGCTGAAGCTGGGTGCAGGTGTCGAACGCCGCTTTTAACAACTCGCTCGGGGTCACACCCAACTGACACCACTTATGCAACGATTCAATACCCGCACCCATGGAGCTCTGGATACGAGCAAGGAACTCCGAGGATAGGGTAGTTTCGCCCGCTACAGCAACGGTCACGCCCGGGGAAGCCTCGGTGGATGGACCCCTGGCGCGTTTGGCTGGGCGGCTGGACACCCCTTGGTCATCTAGCCTCCTAGACGAAGACCTAGGCTGGGGAACCCCCGCATCTCTAGACTGACGGATTGGGGAGCGCTCAAACGAACTCCAGGAGGAGCCCGTGTTGGCAGAATGGGACTTGCTCCTAGAGCCGGAGCGCGGCCAACCTTCACTTTGCTATTTGTCGCCACGGTCGATCCGACGCTCGCAGCGCTCTTTGCTTCGAACCTCCTTCTCCCACCGGAGACGGTCCATTCAGGCCTGCTTGCCCTCTTCCCCTCGCCGAGTGTCAAGGTGGCTTCCTCGACCTGGTCCTCATGAGAGACGCCCAGTACAATCGAGGCCCTGACAGCCGCGCCCACGGCCTCCACCTCCTCATCGACCTCCGGGGACTCGATGTATCTGATCGCGCCCATGCGACAGAGCACCATCTGGCTTATCGAACTCCTACTCACCCCGACAAGGCAGTGATACCGGCGCCTGGTAGTCGATGAGGAAGGGGGCTCCGTTAACCACCACTTCATTCGGGGCTCCACCGTTATCGTGTCTTTGTCCTTCATACGGGGAGAGTACTTCAAACGAAAAAAGTGTCTGATCTCCGCATGAGTGGGAAACTGCTGCCCGCTAAGTTTCCATATGTTGTGAAACGCGATCAGCATGCGTGTCAATGTAGGCCCACACTGGCCAAACATGATATTGAAAAAGGCAAGCGCATACTAGAAGAATGGGTGGAGGGGAAGCATCAACCCGGCCTTGAGCTGAAAATCGCTCACGTAAACGTAACCTCGAGGAGGACGTGTGAATGACTCGCCATGACGGAGGGCCCTCAGCTTCACCGTTCGGGGGATATGGTAGTCTCGGTACCACCGCTCGATCTCACGAATAGACGGAGACCCTTCCGGCTCTTACACCACTTGGCCATCTGCAAGATGCCACAGCACGGGCCCACCTCGAGGGAGTACGGGGAGAGTAGCCTCGGATGCTCGTCCATCACGAGGGAGAATAACATAACCATGTGAACCCCCGGAGGAGGAGGTCAACGCCTCGCCACTAGGCACCATCGAGGCACTATGTTGTTTGGACCACACGATCACTGATTCACCCTGCTGCATACTCAGAACGGATGACATACGTAAAGCACCACTAGCGTTAACTGAAAGTAGGGAGATGCTCAGTATGCTATCGGATGAGGAGTCCGAAACACTATGAGCAAGACCATGTGACCCTATACAAAACCTAGGGGTTTGCGGAAGGGACTCATTGCTGGAAAGGGATACCAGTTCCATTATCCTAAGAGAAAATCAAACGGGAGAATAAGCCAAACGACGAACGCGTGGAGTATGTCACCAACCCAGTTCTTCAAACAGCACAAGCAGATCCCATCATTTCGCAAACACCCATAACAGATCAAACACCCCAAAAGCAACAAAAACCTCAAGAACAATACCGTTCTTCCTTACAAGCCCAAAAAAAGACCAGAAAAATACACAATGTCGAACCTAAACTAGCCAAACGCACTCCACAAAATGCAAGAACAACACAAATTCCAAACATTCACCACCAATAGTATCACAAAAATAGTAACAACACGTACATAAATACACTAAAGCAAAACAAAAACACCACACGTTTTGAGGCAGAGGACAAAAATAAGCAAATTACCTTTATAAAGACGACAAGAAGATTCACGAGAGTGAAAAGCTCCAAATTGAGTACAAAAGCTTTGCAATAAACGTTTTGGCAGAGTTTTAGTCGAGAACGAATGTGTAAGAAAAATGAAGGTGAAAGCAAGACTATTTATAGATAGCAAAACTAACCCTAGGCAAACGCCTACCGTTTCTTTTCAGCGCTTCCAGCAGCAGAATTGTGACACGTGTCTCACTCGCCTCACACACTCCCTCCAAAATTAATTACACTACCGCATCGAATTCGGTGAGTCACGCGTCACACATGCAGCAACCAACTGAAAAAAAAAACATCTGACACACGGGCATGTCAAATGACAGGTAACCGTTACTAAGTCGAAAAGGTCAGAATGCGAAAAGACAAGGGAGGGCCACTTCGAAAACAGCAACATCAAGTTTCGAAGTCCACCCCGATAGTCGAACAGCAACAACGTTCGCACTATCATGGCACGAGTAGCAACATCGCTTGTCGCCACGTAAGCGGCTCCAAACAGCAACATTAAGTTTCGGAGTCCATCCCGATAGTCGAACAGCAACAACGTTCGCACTATCGTGGCACGAGTAGCAACATCGCTTGTCGCCACGTAAACGGCTCCAAACAGCAACATCAAGTTTTGGAGTCCACCCTGATAGTCGAACAGCAACAACATTCGCACTATCGTGGCACGAGTAGCAACATCACTTGTCGCCACGTAAGCGGCTCCAAACAACAACATCAAGTTTCAGAGTCCACCCCGATAGTCGAACAACAATGTTCGTACTATCGTGGCACCAGTAGCAACATCGCTTATCGCCACGTAAGCGGCTCCAAAAGGCAACATCAAGTTTCAGAGTCCACCCCGACAGTCAAACAGCAACAACGTTCGCACTATCGTGGCACGAGTAGCAACATCGCTTGTCGCCACGTAAGCGGCTCCAAAAAGCAACATCAAGTTTCGGAGTCTACCCCGATAGTCGAACAACAATGTTCGTACTATCGTGGCACCAGTAGCAACATCGCTTGTCGCCACGTAAGCGGCTCCAAAAGGCAACATCAAGTTTCAGAGTTCACCCCGATAGTCGAACAACAACAATGTTCATACTATTGTGGCACGAGTAGCAACATCGCTTGTCGCCACGTAAGCGGCTCCAACCAGCAACGATAGCCCCACGCCATGACCATTCGACATCCGACCTCAGAACCAGCTCTTCATCGGAGAGTTGGGGGACTTGGGGGTATCGGGTCGCGGACCCCTCCCCGAGTGACCACGTGTGCGCAAAATTGGAAAAAGTTTTTACAACTCCCCAATCAAGAGCTGTTTCCCTTGACTTGGGGACTTGTTAGTGTGTGATCCCATAGCACACAATTATCGCACACTTAGTCACTACAAATGGGTCAACATAGCTCAGAGCAAACGCAAGACAATAATATAGGCTTCAAACTTAAACAAGGAAACAACACCATTTAAACGTCCACGCATTCAGAACAACAAACGGAAGGTACCAGAATAGGTCATGTACAAAAAACAGGATCCCACATCAAAGAACAACAAATGACCACACACTCAACTGACAATATAAGCAACATATTTATGACAGATACAAGGTACACCCGTTACTCTACCAATACTACTGTTACACTTCATACATTCTAACTAGAGCGTCGGAGAGCCGAAGGGCGGGAATACCTTGTCACGGCTCCTAAAGCCCGTTTGGTGTATTATTCTTAACAACGGGTAAAGGACGGCACATGCGTGATAGTCTAGATCACTCGAAATAGCACCATCTGCTCATCTACTAAGTCGCTCACAAAATTTGGTGGAAACAATATAGACATCACAAAAGTCTGCAAACCTATTTGAATATGTTGTCCACTTTTCTCTGAAAAATGGATGGAGCTTGATTCAACCTAAAAGGCGTTACTAGCCATTCGTAATGTCCTTGTGGAGTTGCAAAGGCAGTAAGGGGAATTCTATCAGGATGCATTTTGACTTGCCAGAATCCTGATTTACATCGAACTTTGAGAATACTTTGGCTCCTCTGAGCATGTTAATTAGCACACTTGTCTGTGCTATTTGGTAACCGTCTTTTACGACTTTCTTATTTGCATCCCTATAGTCTGTCACCATTCGTACCTTTTTGCGGACTTCTTCCGCATAAATTCTAATATAGAATGCTGGAGCGTGATGAGGACTATTTGATGATCTTATCAATCTTTTTTCTAAAATATTAGCTATGTCTTGTAACTTGAGCTCGTAGGCCACTAGGTTTTTTTCCCAGAATTTTAAAGGATTGATGTCAATATTTTGTTTTAACATCTCTTTGATCTCTCCAATGGTATGCATCTTCTGTTTCTCAAGCTTAGCTGTAAAGTGCTTGAGATTATGCTCTTGTATGAAGGTTGCTTCTTCATCCTCTGGTGATTCTTCTATAAGAAACTCTTCTTGTTAGTTGTATTGCAATATCGTTTCCTATTTTAATTAGTGTATATCCACCATTATTCTGCTACGATCTCTGATATTTCTCTATAAATCCTGGACCAACGACACTCTTTGCTTGTTTCAATCACTCCGTCCAAAAAAATTTGTTGTTCTTTTCGAAACCTAGTGAGTTTACTTCTGGCTTCTGGATAAATGTTTGTTGTAGAAGAAAATCATTGCCAATCAAAATGTCTGAGTCTCAGTTTTTTATTGTCATAACTCTTCAATTATAAAGGTTCCTCCTCCGGTTGAGATTTGAACCTTTTTGGCAATTATTTTCATGAAGATTTTTCTTCCTTTTACAGTTTTCCCAATTACACTTTTTTTTATTAATGATTCAGAGTTGTTGTATAGCAAACAGTTTTGCAAGACTGGAGCCAGAACCATTCTCTACATAGGCATGTAGATGATACTTCTTGTATCCTAGAAATTTTAATCTGATTTCCATGTAGTTACTGAACTTACTCGTACAAGAAGTTGCTGCTTTGCTCAAATTTTGTTTTGAAGAACTTTCTTCTTCTATTATTTCTGTAAAAGGACCGCATTGTTCTTCTTCACAAACTAGACTTTCTGCAGATACTACTTCTTTCTTCTCAGTAGTAGTATCGAACTTCATTCTTTCTAGATCTCTTTTTAGAATTTCATGTCTTTCTTCTATCTCATAGAAGTAGTCTTCATATTCTTATTCAATAATCTGATTTATTAAACTATTCTTCATCTTTCTTCTTGCTTCAGCTATGAAGCATTCTTTGTGATATGTCATTTATGACACGTCACAAAAATGGGAAGACCATCTCCCTCATAGCAGTGACAATAGTTATAGACAAAAGATCTGGGATTGACTTTATAAGAATAAATCTTTTTTTCTTCAGTGCTTTATTCTCAATTTTTTATTTCAAGGAGATATACTTTTCGGGGTTCATCTTCCTCTTCCAAATCTGTTTCTAATTCTTTTGACGATTCATCTTCTGTCCAAGCTGAATAGATAGATATATTATCATCTTCATCTTCTGAATAGACTATCTTGCAACCTTTCATATTGGCCATTTCTATAACCTCTTCATATTCCCTAAGAAGATCTTTTGAACTTCTTTTATCTTTCTTAAGGCATTCGTGCATAGTCCCCTTTCACCTTGCATAACCAACACCTGCATGTTTTTTTTTTCATGAGACAAATTTTTCTTCTTGAAGAATCTCTTTCTTGGATTCTGTTTCTCTCTTCTATAATTGGAGCTTTTCATGAATATCTAATTCTTCCTTTGGTTTTCTCTGAAAGGTTTATGGAAATGCTTCCTCTTTTTTTATTTTTGCCTATTTTTGTCACATCCCCAGTTCGTTGGAATATCGGCGATTTTAGTGCAGAAATTGTCAATTCCTTTGAGTTGCTTCTTTACAGCTTTTGCTCTTGTGTTTATTTGCATTGTTCACGCATTAGCTGTCTGATTCTTTCTGCAACTCCTCTTACTGAAAAACTTTCTAGAGATTTATTTTCTATGCTTTGCCTCATGGTTGTCCTCTAAGGTTTAGGAAGCTTTCTATACAAGAGATGTATTATATCACTCTTTTCTAGCTCTCTAATTGTGCAATAGTAATCTTGGAATTCGTTCAAATATTCCTCGAAATACTTTATGTTGCATATCTTGAAAGCATATATGTTAGTTTTTACTAACTCTTTAGCTTTATCTCTAACATATGAGATATCTCACATAATTGTTCTTAGATTGGAGTTGCAAAGATATGCAGAGATTTGTCTGCTTTTATTCTCTCCAACCACTCAGCTCCCCTGGAAGTTTGTTTGAAAGCCAAATAGAACTTTTTTGCCATCCTTGTCAAGGTTGATTCATAGATTATTTGCAGGTCTGGTGCTTCAAACTTTCTATAAGTGGTACATGCTGCCATAACTATGGTAGAAAACCATTCATCTATGGCTTTCTTCTTGTCTGGAGATTTATCTAGATCGAGCCATTCACCGAATTTCATAATTGGCACCTTAGGTGAACTATCTTAAGGAATGAATTTTTGGGAACTTCCTTCCCCTTTCTTTCAAGTTAAGAACTTTCATGTTTGAAAGTTTTGTATATCCACCAACTTTGATGATGGTGGTTCCTATTTCTCCTGAAAACTCTACTTCTTCGATTTTTACCTCTTAGTAAGGAAATACTCTTCTTTCCTTTTTGAATATGAAACTTTCTATCTCTATAATCAAATGTTTCAAATGAGAGGGATCTTTACACTCTTTTGCTTCCTCATAAAGCTTGAAGAGTTTCTCTGATTTTGGTCTTTCATATTTTAGCATGCTAATATGTCTTTCTAATTCAGCATCTAAAACTACTTCCATCACTGGATTGGTTTCTTGTCTTATTGAAATTCTTGTACTTCTAGTATCTTTTTCTTTGGAAGAGCTGCATCTTCAGAGTGATCTAGAGCTTTCACCTCTTGGACTTTTGAGGGATACATCAATGTTCTTGTATCCTTCAAATTTTAAGTTGATGTCTCCAGTTCTTCTATTCTCATAGATTGATGCTCTTACGCTTTCCGACTTTTCTTTAGAGCTAGACAATTTCCATTCCAGTGGAAATGTTACTTCCTCCCAAGTGATCTGATGGACCTATTCCGAATGATTTTTTGGATTTGTAAGGAAGGAATCAAGTGGTAAGACCAGAAATAATTGTTATTTTAGTCCTTAGTTCTACTGTTGTGCTCATCAGTTTATAGTAAACCCTATAAACTACAATAAGCTCTTACATGCCATCATTCATTGAAGTGTCATCTATTTTGACTCTCAGTCGTAAACAGTGAGTTGTATCAATCAAGCTAGTTGAAAAGTTTGAGAAGCAGTTGAAATACACAACCTGATTGCATAATGATGCCTAGAGGGTTCCAAGTAGACTTTTCTGGAAATCAACCATCTTATTATCTTGTAAGATGCATAAGACTAAACAATTTATGGTTTCTCTAGCAAGTAATTTTATGTCAACTTGGACTTCTCTAATGTGCATAAATTTGTAGTTTCGTTTTCTGACTTTGGCAACTTCTTCAGATGTTACCAATAGGAGATTTGTTTCTTATGTTGTTGCTGGAATGGTGAATTTAAATTTTTTGAACTGATGGCTATCCAACATGTCAAAATTTTCTCTTTTGTAAATCTCATTGAATTCAAATTTCGGAATTGCATAATTTTAAATATTTTATTCAATTTCATTGAATTCGAATTCTTCAGAATTGACCACCTGTACCGCTTTTTTGTTTCAAAGATACTCAACATCTTTATGTTATGAGTATCTTCCGTTTTGGATTCTCCAAATCTGATGCTTCACAGATTTGTTGTTGGATCTAAAAGAAACGGTATTGGTGGAAGGTTCCCTCTTGGAACTTCTGATTGTTTAAAGTCATTAGTTTTTCTTATGACTGTTTGAGGTGGACTGTCTCTTGACGATTTGTGTCCTCGGGCTATCCTTTTAACATAGTCAAGGATCTTCATTTGTTGAAGAGTTAGTTCCTCAATTTTACTATTATTGTTTCGTAATAATTCTCTCTTATTTTCCAAGTGATTTTGGATATAATCTATTTTAGTTTCCAATTTTTGTAATTGGTTACTAATCACTAAAAGAACTTTCAGATACTCTTTGTATCTAGAGATTTTGGATAGAGAATTTTTGTGACGACCCGGACCAGAATCAGCAGTATGATCAGCTCACTTCATGTGTTACTGCGTAGTCGCAGAGTTCCGACAGTGTTTGGATCGCCAGATTTGTTAACGACTTAATTATTGGCCGAGAATTGGAGCTGGGTCTCTTCTCGAGAGTCGTTGTACGTTTGATTTCGAGTTCGTGGGCGGTTCCAGATCATTATTTGGATGACCGAGGAATTAATTATGAATATTTAAAGTTTCGGCATAATCTGATTATAATGATGGATCTCTTAACGACTAAATTACCGGACGAGAATTTGGTTTCAGTTTCTTCATGGAAGTTGTTCAGAATTTAATTTCGAGCTCGTGAGAACTTCCGGAGCATTATTCCGAGTTACGAAGATTAAGTTGTGAATATTTCCGATTGTTGATTGTTTAGTCGATTAAATATGTGTTGGTTCGAATGGTTGACTTTTTATCCGATTGGTTGATGTGTTTGACTTTGGGTGATAATTGAAGAGTATGTCGAGACGAGTTTGTGGCCACGAGAATTTTCGGAATCAGAATTACAACGAGGAAGTTACGTGGGTTTGAAGTTTGCCGAAAAGTGAATTATGGGGTTTCCATTTCGGGTAAGTCTATATATGGAAGTTTCCTTATTGGGTAGGTCAAACCTTGCCATTTAAGGAGTTGACCCGGTCAACTCGTGTTGACCGAGTTGGGTGCGACGGAGGCGACGGTTGCCGACGGTGATTTTCCGTCCGGCCACCCCGTGGGACGGGGTTGGTCTTGTTCAACTCGTCCAGTGGTGCTCTTCACATTCTCGGTCACCTCTCACGGCGAGGTTGCCGGAGGTGAGAGATTTTCCGATGAAAAAGTAGAAGAAAATTTGTGAATTCGGGTTCATGATCTTAGGCTGATTCGAGCTGGAATTTTGGGTGGGCTTTGTAGCCCTCATCACCTACAAGCTACCATGTAAGTATGAAGTTCTAATTCGATTTGTGCTTGGAGAATTTTGGATTTGAAATTTGTGTACCAATTCGGTTTTGCTTGAAATTGACCTAGTTAGAGTGAGAATTGGCCTTTGTTGTAGTTGACAAAGTTGCTCAGTGGGTGATTTTGCATGGAATGGAGGTAGCTCCGCAGTGAAGTTTTCCGGTCAGTGGAAGCGCCGCCGTGGGCGGCGGTCAACGCGGCAGTCAACGGCGGTCAATGTTGACTTTTTGGGATTTTCGACAAATTGCATGTCATTTGACTCGAAATCGCGCCCCGATCGCAGTGTGGAGGTTCGTTTTTCGAATTGAGCGTCTGAAAGTAAAGCGAGGTATTGAGGTGTAATTTCTGGATTTCCGACAGTTTGTCGTAATCAGATTACGTGTTTCCGAGAACGGTGGTTTCTCGTGATTTGTTTTGAATTGTCGAATTATGATATTGAGAAATGGTTATTGTGAATATTCAGGGGTTCGTGATCGTTCTTTTGGCGAGGGACTTTCCACCGGATCACGGGTTAACGCGTATCGCGTTACGCCAGTCTGTGAGTGGACATTTCTTTTCATGGATTATTTGCGAGTCTTGATATACGTTTTATGAACTTGAGCATGCATATGAGATTTCGGATTACATGAGCATGTGTTTTACGATTATATATATATACGGATATACGTATACGAATATATATATACACTTATATGCTGTTTATTGCATTTGCATCGAAATGTTTATGATTTGGTTTACACAGAGTACAGTCTTGGTTACGTTGTTGTATCGATACACTTGCCTCTCGGCTGATCCCCGATGGTAGGCTTTATTCCAGGGGAGGCTGTGACTCCTGACCCGAGGTCTTTACCGGGGGGAGGCAGACCTTTGACCTGAGGCCATTTCCGGCTAGAATCACGTGGAAGTCAGGGACTCCGTGGTTCTGACTGTACTAGCACGGATGTGTCCACGAGTGACCCCGTGGGATTTTTATGCATGCTCCGTACGCGTGAGGAGTTAAAGTCTCCCTCGTGTACTCAGACACGTGAGGAGTTAGAGTCTCCCTCGTGTACCATTTGATTATTTATACTTTTGACTCGCATGTGTTTTTATAATATATATATATATATTACTTGGTGAAAGACATTTATTTTCGTCCACTCACTCTAACGTGTTTCATGTCTTTCCCCTGAGCTTTTCGGTTTCCGTGCCCAGTTTGCAGTTCAGGCTCTGGTGTCGCACGTCGTGGTCGAAGGCATAGTGCTCGAGCTACCTTGTTTCTTCCCGTAGGTTTATTGTTCTACCTACTATGTTATATTTATAGGTTTATACATTAGAGGTCGCTCTGAGAAATCTGCTGTTTATGTTATACAATTTTTCACCGGATTTCAGTAAAGTACTATTATATTTATTGTTTTACTTTACTGTTGATATATTTAGAAATCCGGATGGGATTGGTGCCCACGGTTTGATTTTTGTGGCATAGGATGAAGTGTATTTTCCGCGTGCAGGTAATGGTAATTCCACGATAGTAACGAAACTCTGCCAAAATTTCTACGGTTTTTGTTGGTTCGTGTTTTCGAAAGGATTTGATTCCGGTTTACGGAGCTAAATCGGGGTTGGGTCCTTTCAGCTTGGTATCAGAGCATTAGGTTATAGGTTCTGTAGACTTCTGTAGTCATGTTTACTAAGGATATTTGAGAATGTACAGCATGTCTGGAATGGTGACCCGACCGGCCGGCGGATAATCATCAATATTCCAGGTGTTGTATACTTTCAAATATTTAAAGTTCCATGATTACGTTTCACTTGTTGTGAACGTTATTTTATTCATTAGGATGCCTCCTGACGTGCTTTCCGTGTCGTTTCGGTTGTGGATCCTATTGAGGATCAGTCGACGCGTGATTTGCCAGTGAACTGCGGGTTTGGATGAGCATTTTGAGTTCAGAGAATTGTGTGGCACGGTTTGCCTGGTTGTGTGTGTATGAGCGTCTGCATGTTGCCTCAGAGCTGAGAATTGTGGTAGTGATGTTTGCCTGAGTCAGATTGTTGTATTTGGTGGGCTGATATTGTGTGAGTTCCTGTTGTGACTCCATGGACTACATTCAGGATGTTAGTTATACGGTAATGGTTTTATCAGGCTACCCAGCATTCGAATGTGGAGTGTTTATCCACCTGAGGCAGAGATGCATTGTTCATATGATTGTCCCTGTTTGCACGGGTTATGTGACTTCAGAGGAAGCAGAGTATGAGGTTCAAGGTGAGTTTGAACCTGAGCATCAGAGAGATTCTGATTGATGTGCCTCGAGACATCCATGAGGAGCTTATGTGCTGCACTCGGTGGCGAGGCTATTGAGAAGGAAAGATGTACACAGTTTTCGATGTGACGGTTTGAGGAAAGTGGATACAGTAGAGATGTTGTGATGAGGTTGAGTTCCGACACTTCGAAAAATTAGTGACTTCATCAGGCTGTGGTTTTGTTTGATTGTGTTGAGGGTCATCAGATCAAGCAGAGAATCCGTTTGACGATGGCGGAGATCACAGAGTAGCGGACTTGCTCATGTGGCATGAGTTTGGGTGATCGTTGATGATCGTTTCACGCAGCAGGTGTTGTGGTGATTTGTGTTCGAGGAGTGCTTTCAGTTGCTATTATGGTGGCCAGGAGGGTCACGTTACGAGGGAGCACCCTCAGCCAGCTGTTGTAGCGGTTCAGTAGCTCAGAGTTTACGAGGAGATTCTCATGTTGTTCCTGCAGTCTGATCAATGTACCCGTTTGACGAGTTATTCAGCAAGTCGCAATTGACGTAGGCGACTAGTTGGGCATATGGAGTTCGTGCCATGACCTTGTTTGAGGACAGACTTTTCTCTGAGGTTACTGTTGCTTGATATCCATGGCGATTGTACCTGCATTTCCACTTCCGAGGTTTTGGAGAGTGTTGCATCCATCCGGAGGTTGTGAGATCCTTGTTGGAGGATATGGCTTGGACGCGGATCTATTATAGTTGGACATCGTGGTTTTGATATAACTATGGGCATGGACATTTGGCGACACATTTTGGCTGTGTTCGAGTACCTCGAGAAGGAAGTTGTGTTTCAACGACCAGATTTCCCCGAGATACTGTTACGTGGTGATGGCCGAGCGGATGATGGAGACGAGTTGTGTTGTTTGCTTAGCTCATGTTGTGGATACTTCGGTTGTTGTTCCCGAGATTGGTGATGTTGAGGTGGTTCTCGAGTTTCTAGGTGTGTTTCGGAGGAGTTACCAGGTGTTCCTCCAGTTCGGGAGACTGACTACACCTTTGAGCTTATACCGGGCATTGGACTCATTCCACCGACGTCTTGTCGTTCGGAGCCAGCGGAGCTGATGGAGCTACAGTTTCGACTCCAGGAGTTGCTGGAGGAGGTTTCAAGAAATTTCATGTGATCTCGCGTATTTGCAGGGTGTGCTCTTGCATTGTTTGTGCGGATGTTGGATGGTTTGACGTGGTGGTGCGTTAACTACCGGAAGCCTGATTCTTTTCAGAGGAGAGAATGTATCCTTCGCTTCGAGTTGACGAGTGGTTTGATCAGCTCGCGAGAGCTTCAGTCTTTTCGAAGATTGATTAAGGGTCCGGATACCATCAGTTGTGGTTTGGTGAGTCAGATGTGGCTATGTTGGCTTTCGGATCTCGGTGCGGGCATCATGAGTTTTTAGTCACGCTGTTGGTTGACCAATGCCCCCGTAGATCTTGCGGACTTGATGGACCAGGTGTTCAGACGGTTTCTGGACGAGTTGCGGTCATGTTCGCTGGCAATATCCTGATTTACTCCAGGAGTGTGGGCCAGCACCTGAGGCAATTGTGAGTGGTTTTGCGGACTTTGCGAGATGATTAGCTGTTTGCGAAGTTCAGTCAGTATGAGTTTTGGGCCGATCAGCGTGAAGATTTTAGGTTGTGTGATGCTATCCGAGTGGGTGACGTGGATCCTGACCAGTTAGAAGCCGTGTTGATTTGGGGTTTGCCCTACCATTGTACCAAAATCGGGAGTCTCTTGGGTTTGCCAGGCTATTACCGACGGCTTTGTGCAGGATTTTCCTGGATTGCCACTTCACTTTCCGGCTTGACGGAGAAGGTGTCAAGTTCGAGTGGTTCGATGCACGCGAGGAGAGTTACTTACTCCTCGAGGATGGTTGACCGTTGCTTCGGTTTTGACCTTACCTGATGATCGTGATGAGTTCGTGGATTACGGCGACGCATTGAGGTTTGGATTTGGTTGTGTATTGATGCTATGTAGCAGAGCGGTGGCTCATGGTTACGGACAGTGGAAACCTTATGAAGCTACGTATCCGGTGTATGATTTGCGTGTAGTTGTCCTTATGTTAGCATCGAAGAGTTTGAGTCACTATTGCTATGGCGTGCAGCGCGGTGTAGGACGTACACTGATCACTTGAGTTTCATCCACTTGCATTTTCGGCCAGATTTGGGCTTGAAGCAGTGTAGATGGATGGGGTCGACTAACGACTATGGTTGCACGTTGGGCTTATTCGAGAAAGGCTAGAGGTTGTACTTTGATTATCCATCTGGGATATTGTTACTTATGCATTCAGTCAGAAGTCAGGAGCTTCAGTGTTTCATGTGTGTGTGGCTCGAGTTTCTGTGTTAGCCGAGTTGCAAGCTATGGGAGCTGAGTTCGAGTGTGATGATGTTGAGGCTCGTGGTTTTGCGCGCGTTTGGTGCTAGTGGTACAGAGATATGTCTGATACTTCGAGTTTACTACTCGTGACGCAACATAAAGAGCAATGTAGCAGTTTGAGTGTGCAGATGCCACATTTGTCGACTGGCGATGGCTAGGAGGCAGAGACTTGCCGAGAAGTGTCAGCCATTTGAGATTTCCGGTTAGACTTGGCGTTTGTCGCTGTGATCTCGTGTGTCAGTATGCACTTTGGTGTGTGATATCAGTTGTCAGGCCATTGTGGACCATTTGACGAACTCAGTGCTTTTCCTTGTACTTTCGGGAAAGGATTTCAGTGGCAGGTTGGCATAGTTGTGTTTGACGGAGATTGTCCATTTCGTAATGTACTTGTGTCCCAGTTCGCCGATCGAAGTAATCAGCTACAACTGTGTGTTAGCGAGCTTTGTATCGAGCATTGGGGACCAGATTACAAGTTAGTACCGGTTCTTATCCTCAGATTGATGAGCGATCTTTGAGGACTATTTAGACCTTGGAGGGCATGTTGTGGACCTCGGTATTGCAGTTCCGGAAGATTCAGGACCAGCAGTTTCAGTTGTTCGAGATTGCATGCAATACCAGTTTGTTGATCACTATGAATTGACGTTGTTTGATGTCGTTTTGAGGACGATGTTGTACTCCATTGTGCTAGAGCGAGTTTGGTTTGAGTATGAGTTGAAGATTGATCCTGATTTTGTGGAATGTGCTACCACAGATTGTCAGATTAACGGAAATGGGTTGATTATTGCTCGAGTTCGATGTTGGGCTATGTTGAGATGAGTGTGTTGAGTTATGAATTGCCACGTTGTTTTGATCCGTGTGTGGTCATAGGCGAGTTTGTGTTGTGCCGTATAGTTCGGCGTCGCCTATAGTGTTGGCTTTTGTGTGTATTGTGTTCCGTGTGGCAAAATTATGTTTCAGGTTTGTTATGTGTTGTGTACCCTATCTGCTCCTTATGCAGGAACACTTGGCAATTGTGTAGAGCCAGTTTAGATTCGAGATTTGAGGGTACAGGGATTTCAGCGCAGAGTTATCTCCTATTGTGGGGTCTGTTGTCAGAGTTGTTCAGTTGACGTTGTCGCTGGAGAGTTGAGCAGTATGCAGAGGCAGTGCTCCTACCTTGTACTTGGCAGACTCAGAAATTTCGAGGTCGAAATTTTTCTAAGGGGGGTAGATTTATGACGACCCGGACCAGAATCAGCAGTATGATCAGCTCACTTTATATGTTACTGCGTAGTCGCAGAGTTCCGACAGTGTTTGGATCGCCAGATTAGTTAACGACATAATTAGTGGCCAAGAATTGGAGCTGGGTCTCTTCTCGAGAGTCGTTGTACGTTTGATTTCGAGTTCGTGGGCGGTTCCGGATCGTTATTTGGATGACCGAGGAATTAATTATGAATATTTAAAGTTTCGGCATAATCGGATTATAATGATGGATCTCTTAACGACTAAATTACCGGACGAGAATTTGGTTTTGGCTTCTTCACGGAAGTTGTTCAGAATTTAATTTCGAGCTCGTGGAAACTTCCGGAGCATTATTATGAGTTACGAAGATTAAGTTGTGAATATTTCCGATTGTTGATTCGTGTTTTCGAAAGGGTTTGATTCCGGTTTTTGTACGGTTTTTGTTGGTTCGTGTTTTCGAAAGGGTTTGATTCCGGTTTAGGGAGCTAAATCGGGGTTGGGTCATTTCACTTTTGATTTCTTGCATCTGTCAAATCTAATAGAGAATCTAGTTTCTCTATTATTTTCTCAAAAGTTGTTCACATCTTTGGAAACTTGTTGAGCTACAGCAAGCTTTGATACCAATAAACTGCGGATCTAATCAACAAGCTCAGATGGATAGTTTTTGTAAATGTTGTTCAAATTTAGATTTATCATTTAGACAACCAGCTAAAAAGGATTGCTCTACAACAATTTTTCTTTCAACTCTTGATCTATCTTGAGGAGGAACTTCTCTTCTTAATTTTTCTAAAAGTCTAATTTTTTGTTTGCAGTTGTTGATAAAGTCTCAAACTAATTTAAGTTTTCTACTTAAATTGCGAGTAATTCAAAGATGAGAAATTTTTATGGTAAGAGATAAATGTTTACATTTGAATATTGAGAATTGATCTTTAGTTGTAGGTGTTAGAACAAACAAATTATGGGCTCATTATGCTTTCGAAAAGAGATACTATTATAGTAGCATAAAGATATCATCTATGACCAGCAATTGTACTATTTATCACATATAAGGATACTAACTATAATGATGAGGTGAATAAATAATGTAAAATGCAAGTAGATTGATGAAATACACAAGTGAGTGGATAAAAACACAAGCTTGGTGAAATTTGGGTAAGTGTATGGTAAATAAGTGACCTTTGGGTCATTAACCCCATATACAAAAGCATGTTCATGTTTAACTATCATAATTAATTAATTTGTACGGATTTTATAATATTGAACAAATTGTGTATATTTAAACAATAAACCTAGGGATGACAAAATAATCTGAATCCGTGGTCGGTATCTGTCTGAACCAGCCGGGCTAGGTTTCAAAGGCAAAATAGTGGGCGGCAGGAACAACCTGAACCCGGCCGACTATATGATAGTAGGTTCGTGTCGGGTATGTATATGCATCTATCGAACCTAAACTTGTATCCGAACCCAACCCGACTATATTTTAAAGGAGATACCTTATACTTTATATTACATATACATTATTATTAATATTACTATTATTATTAAATAAAATATGGTAAACACTTTTTCAAATAGAAAATTGTCACTACAAGAAAACAGCACTTAGACCACGGAAACGTAATTGTTCCGTGGTCCAAGTTACACCTGGACGACGGAGAAGTCTCCGTCGTCTAAGAACCACCTGGACGACGGATAATACCTTCTACGTCGTCCAGGTGATCACCTGGACCTCGGACTCTTCTTCGTCCTCCAGGTGTCAACCTGGACGACGGAGATGTTATTCTCCGTCGTCCAGGTGATCACCTGAACCTCGGAGTCTTCTCCGTCCTCCAGGTGATCACTTGGACGACGGAGAATAACATCTCCGTCGTCCAGGTTATAACCTGGAGGACAGAGAAGAGTCCGAGGTCCAGGTGATCACCTGGACAACGGACTGACACGCCGTGGTCCGAGTAACTTCACTTAGACGACGTACCGACACCTCCGTCGTCTAAGTGAAGCATTATATAAGCCCGATGCCAAACTCTCTTCGATTCATTCCATCGATCTCTTCATTTTCCATTCGAAGAAGAATTGAAGGAGAAGGGAGAAGGAGAAGGAGAAGGGATCGGAGATCGATCGAATTCGAAGGGCTGAGAAGGATCGATCAGGATAAGGGATCTCCGCTGACTAGCTAGCTAGCTTAATTAACAGATATCGAGAAGGCCAGCAGGTACGTACGCAATTAAAATGTGCTTAATAAAAATATATATATATTTAGTGAAAACGTATGTACGTACATACATGCATGGATGTTAGCTATATATACAGATTAAATTACGTACGTACGTAATTAATGGATCGATGTAGATCGAGTACGTATAATTAAGCATAAATTAATGGACTAATATATATATGTAATATATAATTAATTAATTATAATATTTTGTAGCAGTATGGACAAGAGTTGGATGAAGTTGAAGAATAGATGTGATGTCCGGTATATGGATGGAATTAGCGAATTTGTCAATTTTGCAATAGAACATCGTCAGGGAAAGAAACGTTTCAGGTGTCCGTGTCAGAAATGTCTTAATTGTCAGTATGCGGAGGTTAATGTTATGATGCAACACCTATACGAAAATGGTATGATGTGGAGTTACACTACATGGAGCGAGCATGGTGAAGCAGTAGAGTTCAGCGCAGCAGACTTCAGCTCAGGGTACAGTTACCATGGTGCCTCATCCAGCGGCAGTGGTGCCGGACCCCCAGCTTGGAACCCAACTGCAGATTTGGTCCATGATGCGTTTCCGGGATGTAGTCATGGTGGACACCAACACCAAGATGGAGGTTACAGTACCACTAATGAGCATGATGACACATTCCCCGCAGCTAGCTTGACCACTGACACCAGTGAGATGGAAAAGTACAACCGGATGCTACTTGAAGCGCAGACCCCGGTGTTCCCTGGATGTCGAGAGAATGTGTTGCAATATGTGATGGAGCAAATGAAGATAAAAGTGAAGCACAAAATGTCAGTGAGTGCTTTTGACGAAATTCAGGAGCAAATATGTAAGTTGCTTCCTGATGATCACAATCTTCCTAAATCTCATTATAAGGTTAGAAATATCATGAGCAGCCTCGGCCTAAAGTACAGGATAATTGACGCATGTCCGAATGATTGTGTGCTATTTTACAAAGAGTATAAAGATTTGGACTATTGTCTCGTATGTGGCCAGTGCAAATTCCAGTTGAATAGGAAGAGTTCGAAAAAGAGAATTCCTGTGAAAGTTGTTCGATATTTTCCCTTGATTCCCAGATTGCAGCGCCTGTACATGTCTCTACACACAGCAGAGGCGGTGCGATGATACGCAGAAAAGCGAATAGATGACGATGTCCTGCGACACGCCGCGGATGGGGAGGGTTTCAAACATTTCGACAGAGAATTTGGAGACTTTGCTTCAGAGGTTAGAAATGTTAGACTCGGCCTATCTACAGACGGATTCAATCCTTGGGGAAGTAATAGCTCCGCCGTCAGCACTTGGCCAGTTATTCTGATGTCGTACAACTTGCCTCCGTGGATGTGCATGAACAAGGAATTTAATTTCCTTACCGTACTAATTCCAGGTCCTAAATCTCCATCGAAGTGCTTAGATGTCTACCTCAGACCTTTGATCCACGAGCTGAAACTGTTGTGGGAAAATGGAGTCCCAACTTATGACAAATTCACTGACACGATGTTCACGATGAGGGCTGCCGTAATGTGGACGATCAGCGATTTTCCAGCTTATGGGATGTTGGCAGCCTGCAGGACAAAAGGATATAATGGATGTCCTATATGTTTGGACGACGTGAACTCTAGTTGGCATGCGGGGAAGGTGTGTTACTTGGGTCACCGTAGATGGCTTCCTCACGACCACCCCTGGCGACAGGACGAAGCTCATTTCGACGGTACGGTAGAGAATAATCATAAACCCCGTAGTTGGTCGGGCGAAGAGATTTTAGAGAGGTTGAGCTATTTTGACTTTGGTGTGTTGAGCAATGACGCAGATGTAAAGAAATGCAATCCAATTCCTCCACATGATCTGAGCTATTGGGATCACAAGAGTATATTCTTTGAACTCCCTTACTGGTCGAAGTTGAAGCTGAGGAACAACTTGGACGCGATGCACATAGAAAAGAATGTGCATTTTTTTATGGTCATTCAAAATAATTGAACGGACACCTCAATTCAGGGTCTATACACCTGGACGACGGAGATGAGATATTCCGTCCACGTTTATATTAGGTCCCCCGCCATTTTCACCTTTGGCGCCCCGCCAAATCTCAATCTCATATAAAACCCTAAATCCTGGACCCTAAATCTAGCAGATCGGATCGATCGATCAATTTTTTAATTATATTTTTGAATCAGAATAATTAAACGGACACACAAATGACCGGGGATGACCTAAACCGTAAACCCTAAGGCCCTAAACCCTGAATTCAGGGTTTAGAACGTGGACGACGGAGAATGGTCATTATCCGTCGTCCAGGTCCACACTAGGACGACGGATATAGTCATTCTCCGTCGTCCAAGTTCACAAACCCTAAACCCTAAACAGTAAGGCCCTAACCCCTGAATTCAGGGTCTATACACCTGGACGACGGAGATGAGATTCTCTGTCGTCCAGGTACTAACCTGGACGACGGATAAGGTCAAATCTGTCGTCCAGGTACTAACCTGGACGACGGAGAATCTCATCTCCGTCGTCCAGGTGCAGATTTTGTAATTTTTTCTAAGACAACGACCATCTAAACCTTCTTCCAATGCATATTCTTTTCGTCAAGACTTTAGAGTAAACAATTCTTGGTGTGTGAGCTTCGACTGTTTGAAAATAGGAGTTGCGAAATGCCTTGTATCCACGTTTCCGGTTTGTGAAATTATCGGTTTTTGCGGTTGACTGTGCCGATCAAACCCTTCCCGAACTTATTATTTTATGGTCCTTTGAAGACAATTATATACTATGTTACGACGAACATATCCAACGTACGGTTGTTTTGTCCAAATTCAATTTCGTTAATACTCTGTTGCAAATGAGCCTCTACTCATGAACACTTAAGTCGTAAGAATTAGTCGATACTTAACAACTTTCAAAACAAAAATATATTCGTCGGTTCAAATTTAACTGTTCATATATACGATGCGTTAATCGATATTGGACGACTATTTCACTCCAATGACAGATCGCTAAATTCCTAGCGAATTAATTTTAAACTTTTTTTTAACGTAAATTTCACCTGGACGACGGAGAATGACGTTTTCCGTCGTCCAGGTGAACACCCGGACGACCGAGAATGACAAGTTCCGTCGTCCAGGTTCAATTTACCATGGCGGTTCGATTTTTTTTTATTTTTTTTTTCAATGAATTTTTGACTTGGACGACGGAGAATGCCGTTCTCCGTCGTTCAGGTGTTCACCCGGACGATGGAGAACGTCATTCTCCGTCGTCCAAGTCAAAAACATGGCGGTTCGATTTACCGCCTCAATTTTCGGCGCCGCTTGAATTTCCACTTAGACGACGGAGAATCCATTCTCCGTCGTCTAAGTCCAAATTTATGGCGGGTGAAACGTCCCGCCCATTAATTGCGTGCCGCTTCGAAAATATTTAACTCTTCACTTAGTCGACGGAAAACACCATTTCCGTCGTCCAAGTGCACTTAGACGACGGAGAATAGTGCTCCGTCGTCTAAGTGAAACTCTATAAATAGCCCGCGGCTCATCTTCTTTTCCTCATCCCATACAACATTCTCCTCTCCTCTCTCTCTCTCTCTCTCACTCCGGCGATCCTCCTCCGGCGACGCTCCGACGACATTTTTTCCGGCGTGGTTCCTCCTCTCCGACGACTCCACTCCGACGATATTCCCGAAAACTCCGATTCGGAAAATTTCTATTTTTCCCTTACTAAAATAATTTTCATTTAATTAATTAATTAAATTCTAAATATAATTAATTGTAAATTTAATGTTATTAATTAAATATTTGGATTAATTATTGTTATTATTTAAATAAATGATTAATTATTGTTATTAATTAATTAAATGGTTAATTATTGTTATTAATTAATTAAATGAATAATTGTATTTACTTGATAATTTATTAAATGAATAAATTTATTATTGTAATTATTTATTATTAGTTGCATGATTAAATGAATTTATTATTAAATTTATTAAATGAATAAATTATTATTCATAATTTATTAAATGAATCAATTTTTTATTAAATGCATGATAAATAAAAATAAATTATTGCATGTAATTAAAAATTATTAATTAATATTTACGTGTATTTTCTAGTAAATTAATTAGTAGTACGTGTTCGATTTAAATTTAGTACATAGGCTTGGTTTATTAAGTCGCACTCTTTGGAATAGATGGCGCCTCTTTTCCTAGCTTATCTCCTTAACCCCTCGTGATGTGTGGATTTCATCACCGCACACCATAACCTAAGTGAAGTTATGGACACGAGGTTGATGGCGGAGTTTGCAAAGGACTTGAGGGAGTGTAAATTTTCAAAAAATTGGCCGAATGTCGGACATGGTGTCTAGAAACGGGTTATGACTGGTGACAGGATTTGGACTAAGAAAGACTTTTGTCGAAATTAGTCCTGCCTCTCGCGTTATCTCTATCCCTAACTGGCCATGTTTTTCGATTTAACCAAGGCTGATTAATTGAAAATTTACACTTTATCGCGCGGGTCGCACGTCCATTGAACGACCGAAAAAGCTAAGCTAGTGTACTCTATTTATATCTTAACCGTACTTAATTAGCGTAAATTTTGCACTCGTAATTATTATGGTAAGTAGGTATTTTAACAATGTACTCTTAGGTTGAAATGGCTTCATCCGGCAAGAAGAAAGCGCAACAGGAGGCAGAAGATGCCACGCTCCGAATGTTGGCGGCCCAAGTCGGTTGGGTTCAACAGGAGGGCAACGACGCTCTCAATCCGGACGGATCATCTGGTCCGTCCGTAGCGCCCTCTGGGAAAATTCCCGCTCCCCCATTCATCTCGAGCGGTGATGACGTCGACCCCTTCCAATCTCCGACGCCCGGTACCGGTTCAACGGGAAGTACTCAGGCGTCCTCGACCGCCGAATCAATCATGTACAGCGCCCGCCGTAGGCAAAGGAGGGCCCCCACTGACCCGGAACCGAAAAGGACTCGGGGTCTCGTTAAAGGGGGCAAAGCGAAGAGTATTTGCAAGGCGACCGGGAAAAAGATCGACTTGCCCTACGACGAATTCACCGGTGGCCCTCCCACAGCTCAGCTAGCAAGTCTCTCGGCGCATGGGATAGGGTCAATCATCCGTAACCGGGTTCGTATCACTGCCCCTACTTGGAAGGAGGCGCCGGATCATGAGAAGGCGAAAGTCTTTAAAGATCTTTCGGTACGTAATACGTCCAATTTAGTTATTATATAATATTGTTAATATTAGTTAAAATTTCATAATATATACGATTATAATTTTCTATTTATTTTTGATAGGAACAATTTGCGGTGGATCCGACACCGGCCATGTTGAGGCATATCAACCAAACCGCCAACTCCATCTACAAAGATTGGAAGTACAAGCTCCATAAGTACTTCCAAGATGTCGGTCCCGTGCCTCCCCCGGTAGAGCTGCAAGGGGATAGAGAAGATGAGTGGGAGTGGTTGTGTAACCACTTTGCCCATGACTCTTTTAAGGTGTTAATTTATTTTTTTTATTTCAATTATCTTAATTGAATTATTTAAATTGTAGTTATTAATTTTTTAATGATTTAATTATGTTGTGTAACAGAAATTCTCCGGTGTCAACAAACCCAACCGGGGGAAGAAGGAGAAACACCATACTACCGGCGCCAAGCAGTTCATTCAAATAGCCAAGGAGCACAAGGATAAGGGCTCCAAACACCCTTATCTTGATGCAAGCGTAAGCGCGTACGTGACGCCAGGGCTCGATAATGAAGCGAGTCAATGCGGCGTAAGTGATATATTTATTATGTGCTTTTAATTATAGTAATTATTATTTAAATATGATTTCATTATAATAAATTAATTATTCTTTTGTAGGCAAGGGTGATAGAGCGTGCGCATGAAGAGTTGGCTAACACTCAGCTTGCGTTCCCAGATGTGCCGCCAGAAGACCTGCCTCCCCTATCCTTAGAGAGCCAAATTGCAATCGCGGATGAGGTCTACGGTCGTAGAGCTGGCAAGGAGGTTAGGCACTTTGGGCCTAGGGTGGTACGAGATTTGTCGACGACCTCCGGCTCATCATCTACGGGAGGTTCGGGGCAGCGGAGAAGGAGTCAGGCAGCGGCTGTCGAAGCAGCCATTCAAGAGGCTCGACTGGCACGAGAGGAGAATCGACTGACACAAGAGCAGAATGAGGCAATGCGGCAAAGACTTGATGAACAACAAGCACAAATAGCCCAACTCATCGCGCTCATGAACCAAAATCGAGAAGTATGTCAACCTCCTCCGAACCTACACCCCGACGACAACGACCCGGCTGGAGGCGGAGGACTCGGCGGCGCATCTGCTCCTCCAGTGTATTAGCTAGCTAGTTAATTATCGCGTTTCTTTATTTCCGAGTTTCGAACAATATTTTATAATTTTTATAGGTTTTTAATTTGGATGTGTATGTACAAATTAATTAATTATTTAATTAATACATTAATTAATATTAAAAATTCAGTTTAATTAATTAATTTCGACTATTTTTCATTATTTAAATTAAGTTAATAATAAATTACATTAATAATATTTAATTTCAATTTATTTTTTTAAAAAAATTAAAAAGTCACTTGGACGACGGAGATTATGTTCTCCGTCGTCCAGGTGCACAAACCCTAAACTTAACCCATAACCCCTAACCCCTAAACCCTGCCATTCTCTGTGGCCCACGTGTTCACCTGGACGACGGAGAATTAGAGTTTCCGTCGTCCAGGTGAACACCTGGGCCACGGAGATGCTAGCATTCTCCGTGGCCCATGTATGCAGCTGGACGACGGAAACGCTAATTCTCCGTCGTCCAGGTGAACACGTGGGCCACGGAGAAACGAGCAATGTCTGTGGCCCATGTAGTCACCTGGACGACGAAGAATTAGCGTTTCCGTCGTCCAGCTGCATACATGGGCCACGGATAATGTCCGCGGTCCAAGTTAACTTGGACGACGGAGAACTAATTCTTCGTCGTCCAGGTGCTTGGACGACAGCACTTGGAGCACGGACCTTGGACGACAGAGGTTCCGTCGTCCAAGTACTTAGACGACGGAAAACTGCACTTAGACGACGGAAATTGTCCGTGGTCTAGGTGCAGTTTTCTTGTAGTGTGTTTACACTTTTAATCTTATTATATGTAACAATCTGAACCAAATTTCATTTATAAATCAGCACGAAACAGTGTTATCGCGAATTAATTGTATTGCGTGAGTTATTAATGACTTTTTCATCGGGCAAGAATTTGACTTGGTTTTCTTCACGAGAATTGTAGAATATTTAATTTCAAGCATGTAGGAATTTTCGGAGAATTTTTTGGATTTGCAACCTATTTATTTTGATTTTTGGAAGTTTTTGTTTTCGGATAGCTATTGCGATATTTATCGGAATTTGTCACAACGGCTAGATCGAAAAGAAACTTATTTTTATCGGTTAATTATTGACCGTACGATCTTGATGTAGTCGAATATTAGCCGTACGTTGATCGATTGCGAAGCTTCCGATCCCCTATAAATAGCAAGTTTTCGAAAATAGCCGGTTTACCCGATTTAGAAAGTTAGTCTGAGTGTTGACCAACCCGTTGACCTGACCCGGTTTGCTGACCCGTTTCTTGACCCGCCAGAAACTTCACCATCCGGCCACCAATTTTCGAGTTTGAGGTATGGAAATTCATCATCTTTTGCCCATGAGTGGCTTGGCATAGTTAGATTTGGTTTTTGGGAAGGTTTTTATCAAACCCAATCGAATTTCTGATTGAAAATTCTTTACCGTCGTCGGATGGCGGTGCTCCGGCCATGGGGGAGGCCGGGGATAGGGGAAAAGGTAAAGGGGATGGAGATGGTTGTTTTTCGGGTAGTCTCGGAATGGGAGGTGTTGCACCGGAAAGCCACGCCGGGGATTTTGGGGTTAGCGGTTTTCGAGCAAAAGTTCGTTCGACGCGTTGTGATCCAGCCTTGGTGGTAGAAGGGAGAAATGTTGGGCTTGGAGAGAGGAAGAGATTAAGGGCTCGATCGCCGCCATCCGTGGTGGTTGACGGTGGCCGCCGCCGGCTGTGACGTCAATTTCGACGTCTTCCCGACCGACTTGGTCTCTGGCGAAGTAGGAAAAGTTGTGGGGAGCATGTTGGGAAGCTACCTGTGAAAGTTGGGCCTCGCCGGAGTTGGTCGTCGGAGGCGGCGTGTGGCCGCTACGTGCCGCCATCCACGGCGGCGCTCCGGTGAGGGTAAAATCATAATTTTTTCAGAAATTTTTCGAGATAGTTTCTAAGTTGATTTTTTCGCACGTTTTATCGAATTTCAGTATTAAATATTTGTGTTATTTATTCAAGAGATTGTGATCGAGATTTTGGCGAGGGAACTTCCGCCGGACCACAGAGCTAACTTTGTAGTGTGAGTGGACATTATATTTTCACTGTCGGTTTACGAGTTTATGTTATGCATTTTCCAGTTTTGCATTTATAGATATGCATTTTCATTTGGAGGCATATGCATGATTTGGTTTACATTGAGCATCGAGGCACTAGCCTCTCGACTGATCCCCGAGACGCTCCCGGGAGGGATAAGACAAACTCCTGATCCGTGGATTTCACAGTACCCAAGAGGGTTAGGGCAAACACCTGACCTGTGCTTGTTTATTTCCAGACTCGCATTATTTTTATGTACATTACTTATGAAGGCATATTATTTATAGTTTCAGTTAAAAGTGAAATATTATTTTCGTCCACTCACTCTAACAACTTTTATTATTTTATATGTCTTTCTTGGGATTTTCGGTTTTCTCCACCCAGTTTGTAGTTGTTATCCTGTGATTGCACTTCGGAGACGAAGACGTAGAGTTTGTGTTACTGTACTCATCTAGTAGGTTCCTAGCTTAACCTGCTGGTCTTGTATGATATGTATATTAGAAGTCGCTCTGAATACTGTATAGAGTTTGACTCTGTTGTATTTTATTTTTCACATAATTTTTGGATTTCTTATCACCTTCTGTAAACAGTATATATTTATAGTAAATTTAGAATTTGGTTGATTTGAGAAATCCGGATGGGATTTGATGCCCACGGTTTATTTTTGTGGACATTTTAAAAGTGTGTTTTCCTTGCAAGTTTTTCGGTTTTTTAGTTTTTGAAGAAACTCTAGCAAAAAATTTGTAGACTCAGGTGTTGTTAGGACTTATTTCTGGTTTAAGCAACTAAATCGAAATCGGGCCCTTTCATTATATATATTATCGATTTTCTATTCGGATAGACAGGTCTAGTTCGAGTATATATTAAAAGTCCCGCCGGATTTGGATTAAGTGAAAACCCGAACCTAAATTTTTTGTATAAGTTTCGGTTAGTCAAACAGGCCAATTTCAGTTCGCGTTCGAGCTCGAGTTAAATCCAAATGCAATATATGTCCCTTGAAATATTTTCCCAGATTCATTGAACGAAATGAGCCGAGGACTCGTACTTTCGTTTTAATGTATATATTCATAGAACTGATAGAAGCAAAGATTGCGTCAACAATGAGAAGCAGAAAGATTGTAAGGTACTCTTATGGAGTCGATGCACGTACTCATGAGTCCTGAGACCGACCGATGAGCTACATTTTCTGATTCCAGGACTAACGCCATTTTCAAAATGTGATACAAGTTGGTCTTGTTTCGCCTGCTAATCAATAAGTCCACAGGTGATACATAATTAAGCAAGCAAACCACACCAACGTACTGCTCCTCATGTCAACCTAGCTAGCTAAGGCGGTTCGAGCTAGTTTACTAATTGTTATTCAAAGCTAAAAAAATTGACGCATGCAGATGGATCAAGTGGACCTTGATCGACCTGAGTCTTTGCACTCGTGTTGCTACTTGCTAGCGAAACCTGTATATGGCAATTTTAAGACGTTGAGATCTGAATGGGAGATTACCAAACCTGTACATGGCCTGCAATTTCAAAGAAATAGGGCATCGTAAGAAAATAGCCGAACATGACGAACATTTAAGTCAATGTGGCTTCTATCTAGGTCTTTTTCTATTTCTTATTTGAAACGGAAACCCATCGTCGTGCTTTTTTCAAATCTTCATCATTGTCTCCACGATTAATTTTCAACTACCATTTTGGAATAGTTGTATTCAAGTACTCTCAAGCTGGCTAGGGCTAATTGACTTGAGCAATATTGAATTGACATATGCATATAGCAAGCATGACGTACATAAGGCTCATGTCAAGCACCACAAGCGGGTTGAGCTTGCAGAGTATTACAGGTTTGGAATCTCTATGCTCTGAGTCTGAATCTTGTTAATACCGATTGAAGTCAATTTTCAATCTGTTTAATAAAAAATTCTGATAACATTGTGTTTTCACAATAAAATTAAGTTTCTTTCTTTTCTTTTGTAAGTAGTAAGTGTAAGAAAAATAAGTGATATTAAATTAAATATAATATAACAAATATTAATTAAATAATTAATAAAATGTAAACATATGAACCAAGAACAAATTCTGAGTAAGAAGATGAATTAAGTTAAGTCACGTGTATCACATGCTTTCCTTAAGAACTTTTACACCGCCCACAGACTTGTATGACGTTGTTCTCCCAAGATAAAACAACTTCAAAGTTTTGTACCGTAACACAAGAACTTCTCGTTGAACTGAAGAATACCTTACTCTATCACCGAATTTGCTCTGCGTTGAGAGAGGGAGAGAATTGATTAGAAGAGGATATTGCTTTCTGATGGGATGAAGAATGAGGGAGGATGGAGCCTCTATTTATACATGGAGGAGATGGAGAATGACATAATTCGGCCAATAACCACCATAACCGGCGAAGTTGAAAGGTCTTGAGGAATGCAAAAAGTCTTTCTTGAGTGCAAAAGGAAACTCATGCGGCCCGGCCAAAATCGGAACGACATTTGTGTCCGCGGGCGCACACAAGGACATATCGCATACTCATTTCACCCAAGATTTGCACCCCCCTGTGCGCGTAAGAGAAATCCTATCTACTCACTTACTTAAAGTATACTATGGTGCAATCATATATAAAGACTTCCACATTTCTAATTTCTCCCATGTGGAATCTCATTTCTTTCTTTTGTTTCAAGTAGCCATATTTGGGTAACAATTTCTCATTCACCCCTTAACTAATTTTAACAAATGAATACATAATCTTTATGTACTCTTGTAGGAGAACACAAATCCATGTTTCTTTCACATCAAAATTAAGTGCAACACATTCAATTATTCGAATTCTGTTTAAATTGTCATATTAAAATGGTGGAAAACCACCATTTTTCAACACTAAAGAATCTAGTTTTAACATGCATGATGTTGTGGAGTATGATTTTTTAAAAAAAAAAAAAAAAACTTGTGCTACTGTGCTAGTGATTGTTAAAAGCATGTTACCGATAATTCGAAAGTCATTTCCAGTACGCCCTCCTGAAGAGCTAAAATAGTCCCAGCCCCATTATAATAATAACTTAGTCACTTAAAGGTTACTGTTCATAAAAATAGTCGCAATGTCCACCCACATGACACCGTACCATTCATCTTTGAACATAGTCCCAGTCTCATAATAGAGGTGCTATACCTCATAATAGAACTCTCGTGAAAAATCTGATCTCCCTTGCTAGATTCATCTTGGGAGATTTAAAAGTGTCATTATATTTTCCACTGCATGAATGTCGACAGCTTAGTAGTTAATTCGTAAATTATTCACGAATCGTTGAATTTTTGAAGAAAAAATATGTCCGTTTTTCAAATTTTGCGAAAGATTCAGGAAAAAAAACATATTTTTTTGACTTAACAGAATTATTCACGAGTAATTCGCGAATTTTACGTTTTTTTTTCAATAAAATATTAAATATATTTTTTTTAATTAAATTTTTCTAATTTTTTTTTTAAAAAAATTGACCGAATTTTTACGAATTTTATTCATATAAAATTATTAAATTATACATGTACGTATTTTTAACGTTTAATTTGTGTTACCTTTTATCGCCTCTCCCTTGTCCGAACGGCCAAGCTAGCTAAGAGCGTTCAAATCCACAATGATTGATGGTGCTGCAGGGGTCTTTTCAGCCCTCCTCGATCGATGAAGTCACATCCTTCTTCTTTTTTCCTCATGAAACTAGTTTCTAAGTTGCCAATAAGACTTATAATTTTAATTTTAAGGCTCTCGATCGAAATCTCACTTTGGTCTTGAAGAATTTTAATCCTATTATTATATATTGGTTTTCTACATATCCATCTGTACTCATACTATTTGGTGTACGCTCAGAATCTTCGCGCACATGCTCGATCATTAGTTATCTTTCTATATATTCTGATTGAAGTATCAGTCGACATTGCTCTCTTTCATTATGATATGCATGTACGAAACTCTAGTACTTCTGTTGCACAAAATGGGTGGTACTCAAGTCATGATTCTAATCATTCTACGGTGCCCGTTTTATATCTGCAAGTCGAAAGAATTGTAGGAGCGGTAGTTAAAATCTAATCATTTTCATATTGTGTACTACTCCAAAACCACCTATATATAGGTCATGGCTCATGAGACTCATGACCTCTCGATACATGAATACTGATTCCACAAATTTCGAAAGATTTTTTAGCTGTAAAATCTACGGGTACAGTATTAAGAGTACAAAAGTTCTGCGAGTACAAAAGCAACAGAGCAAAAGAGCCCTTGCAAAAAATGTCATATGCTAGCTTGCGAATTATAGGTAAAAGAGAGTGAAAAAAATATGAGTGTGTACTTCAACGGTTGTTGCTCAGAGCGCGCTGTGGTAGATGCGTACAGCCAAAAAAAGCAACACATAGTGAAGCTAAAATAACCTAAAATTGCATATATGTTTTCTTCTTCTTTTCTTATGTATGTCAAGACGAAATAACCTAAAAATGCATGTTTTCTTCTTCTTTTCTTATATATGATATGATATTTGGGTCCCAATATACTTTGGTATACAAAGGTAATCACATTTTTAAAAATTATTTACCTATTAGACATTTAGTTATTTAGTTGAAAATTATTAAGATATCAAACATGATTGAACCTATGGGCAAACTAAAATTGTTTAATACTCTCGCGTTCATAAATTATGATTATAAATAGGACAAATTTTAGTTTAGTACCATGTAGTTTGAGTTTTTCTTTATGTCACTACTTAAGGTTTTAAAATTTTTACTTTACTACTTGAGATTTGAATTTATCGCATGTTATTTTATTTCATTTACTCATAACTTTTTATCTTTTCATTAAAAAATTATGTAAAGAGGGCGGATATTTGGTCAATTTATTAATCCTTAATAAAAAAAATAATTTTCTAAAATTTTTATTAATACTAAAATTTCTACAAAATAATCAGTTGGCAAAATATATCATGCTTACCTTGACATTTTAGCGTCGTATGGATTTCAAGACATATTTTCCGACAACATAATTTGTGGAAATTCATAAGCACTACCACATTTTGACTCATTGCCGGCGATTTTTAAATCGCCGGCAATGTTTTTTAACATTACCGGCGATTTTTGCCGGAAAAATCGCCGGTAATGTCTTTTTTTTTTTTTAACATTACCGGCGACATAAATGTATGTCGCCGGCAATGTCTCGATGGAAATTTAAAAAAAAAAAAAAAGACATTGCCGGCGAAATAAATGAAGTCGCCGGCAATGTCTTTTTTTTTTTTTTTTACATTACCATCGAGACATTGCCGGCGACATACATTTATGTCGCCGGTAATGTAAAAAAAAAAAGACATTACCGGCGATTTTTCCGGCAAAAATCGCCGGCAATGAGTCAAAATGTGGTAGTGAAGGTTGACTCGCTTGACCGACCCTCAGCTTTTAAAAAAAATTCTAAAGTTGTTTTTCTAAGAAAATAAGTGATATTCATTTTCTAAACTAGAACCTTGCTCACAGTGATTTGATAAAATTGTTAATTATAATAAAAAACTTATATTAATCATACTCACAAAATTGTTATATTCAAATATAAATGGGGGTTGAGTAAGTACACTATAATATTTATCAAATCGATGTGCCATGGTTTTAGTTTAGAAAATTTATCACTTATTTAGTTAAAAATAACAATTTTTTTATATATTTTTTTTTGAAGAGTCAGGGTCAGCCAAGCGAGTCAACTTTGTGAGTTCCTACAAATTGTATCACTGACTCATATGTTTTGATATCCATACAACGTTAAACAGTCAAGGGTAAGCATGACATAATTAACCAATCGACTACTTTTCAGAAAATTAATATAACTTATTTGGGTAGGAATAACAATTTTAGATAATAATTTTTTTTATTGAAAATAAATAAATTGATCAAAATACCCTCATCTTACATAATTTTTTAATAAAAAAATAAAAAATGATGAGAAAATGAAACCTCGATCACGAGGTAAGATGAAAAATAAAAAAGCTCAAGTTGTAACATGAAGAAAAATTCAAACCTCAAATAGTAACTAAAAAATTTAAAATCTTAGGTAGTGACATGAAAAAAAACTCTAACCACATAGTACTGAACTGAAATTTACCCTTATAAATATTATTAAATATCCAAACTATCGAATGATTTAGTAAAATGTATGTGATTGAAAAATACATATAATTGTTAGTACGCCAATGCGTAACTCCAAATTTTCCACACATAGCACGCCCACAAAAGAGGATTAAGAAAGGAATCAAGTAATATCTAAAGTCAGCGTGTCAGCACGGGCCTGGGTTCAACCGGCCAGGCAGAATGACTATCTTTTTCCCTAAACACCACTTTGAGGGAAGATTAGTAATCCTACATCACCAAGGAAAATATTTATGACAAGCTAAAGGTGTACTTCTAACTTGAAACTCTGCCCAATTTTTTATTTCCCTATCTGCTTACTAACTTAGGCATTAGAATATCGAAAGCGGGTCAATCCCATCTCGATTCCTAACACGGTCTGCTTCCCTTTGCAACTAGCGTCTAACTCCCCGTGGATTTCGATAGAAACATTCATAAACCATGGATTAAAAGTAATATTACAGTTCTCCTTGTAAAGATACTCAATTAAAAATCTAACTCAAGAAAGAAAAAAGGCTGAAAACCGTTCTTATTATAAAAATATAAGGAAAACAAAAAACTAAAAACTTAAAGAGAAGAAAAACGATTGCATGCACCAATTATATTTCTTTGATTAATCTCACAACCTGCAGATGATGTACGTACTAAGATTTATTTCTTTTGAGATCTTAACTGGCGCCTACAAGTGGTTCTAAAATAAGAGCAGGAGCAACACTTGGTCGTTTAATACCGTTAATTAGGTTAATTAATTAGCGTCTTCTTGCAGCAGTTTCTCTCTGGGCATTGAAAAATACAGCAGCCACCGGAAGCCCAAACTCGTTTTCTTCTGCGAACTTTCGAGTATCGAACCGGTCCTTTGAAGGAGGAGGAGTCACTGTTTGCCTCCCTTTCTGCTTGAAGAGAAGGAACACAAACCTGTGGATCCCTATGTTTGGCCTTGGCATTTCATATTTCACCACCTCCCTTCCTGCAGTGCAGTTTGTATCACATAGTTGATTCATTACTTCCATCATGAAACCAAATAACAAACCTCACCACCCTTGAGAACTTACCAAATGTGATGTCAGTTGTTCCTGGGATATCGGTTACGATCCTGTTAATGAAGAAGAATGTATCAATCCACAAAAGGTAATATTTGAATCTGCATGAAGAATGATGCATGCATGCCCTGTTCAATATTTAGATAACAAAAGTAAGGGTACCAGTGCAAGTGCTCCTTCAGGTATGGGTCACTAGGACCTGGAACATCTGGGTCCGTCATGACCTGCAAGAAGGAAATAATTAGCTAAAAGTTAAAACGAAAATAAGCAGGTTAGCTTCGGCAACAGTGCATAAGCTAGTTACCAATGTAAAGAAAGATCTGAGATCGCCACCGTGAACCTCAACCTTAGGCTTGATGGTTACTGAGGAAGGATATAGCTGATGCCCATTATATACCTTCTTGCTGGAGCTGTAAGTCACTGTCATTTTTACACTAGGGGAGAAATAATCGACAACATCTCCAATGACTCTCCCAACAACAAGAGGATCTGACATCTTTGCCGTGGAATTAGACATATATATGGGGCTCGACCTTGAGTTTTTGTTTTTCTTGAGGAAGCAGCCAAGCAGGTTAATTTCTGAATTATGAGCACCAAGACATCGATCCCCATATTTATAGTGCAGCTTAGAAGAACCCTCGTAGGATTCCATGCCATATTTATGACAGTTAATTAAAGAGTAAACAAGTGGTAAAATGGAACGTAGATCTATATTAAAATGTTAAGATCTGTTAGGCAAAGTGTTAATCTCTACTAAATGCAATATGCATGAAAATATCTCTACTAAAGTTGTTACCTTCTTATAATTTTATAATTTAAGGCCTCAATAATTTTGGCATAGCTAGGCTTGCAAATATATAATTACACTACGTCGACCTACTAAAGAAGCTGCCGACCCCCTCATTTTGAAAGTACGAACCAAGTTGTATGTCCTTAAAAATTATCCTCTCACCTTTCGGGAAAAAAAAATTATTCTCTCTAAGAAAACTATGTTCTCGATCGTTCTAAATCTATTGTAGTGGGGAGTCAAGGTATTATGTCCCTAAGCATATATCTAGTAAGTCGTACATATATGCTAATGTAACTATTTGCACCATCGATCTTACTTGCGTACTTAGGGGGGTGTATTGTATCTGGAATTAGTGGCAATTTTAAACAAGTCCATGGAATCTGAAAGTCCAAGTGTATTCAAAACAGATTTTTAATAGTCCATAAAAGTCTAGGTGTATTCAATTAGGATTTTAAAAAATCCATATGAAGTCCACCAAAGTCTAGCGGTATTCGATTAGGATTTTAAAAAATGAATAGAAGTTTTAGGGTATTCAAAATTTCATTCATATTTATGGAATTAGAATGTCAAAGAAATTTGTGGACTTTGTAGGGTTTAGTATAAATAGCAGACTTCAACAATTTGCCAGCTGCTAGGGCAAAGATTTTGAGCGTGGGAAAAGTCTATCAAAGTTCATCCTTCTGAGCGTGCAAAGAGGTTGGTTCCCATCATCTTGTTTTCTTGATTCTTCTCTATATTTGCCTAATTAGTTTACTTTGTGTGATATGAGGATTCATGTCGTGCTTATGTTTATAAAGAATGTTTGTAGGATTATATAATGCATGTCTGTATTATTCTGGATTTGATTTCAAAGTGTTTGTCTACCACGGGTCCACGACATTACGTGCGTGCCACCAGTTGAATTTGAATGTTTCTATGCTTTGAGTTCAGATTGCTTATTTTTGTCATATGACTGAGTATATTATTATGGCTTCAACAAAGACTTGGGTTTCTTTATTTGATGATGTTTATATTCGAGCAATACGTATATGACCATAGTGAAAGAAGCCGGGGTATTTAATCATGTTAAGAATGCTAGGATGAAAGCTCTGGCAATAGAGTAATTAGAGAGTTGAACTTGTGCTTAGTAATCATGGCAGCTTTAACTTCTTGTTGGTTTTGAGATTTTAGGATATCTCATTAGGCAACACTAACACATTTTGTGCTCTAAAGACCAATTATCTATCTTATCTGTGTATAGGTTCATACCGTGTGTCCGTGTCAATTTTTGTTTGAACTCAGAAGTACTGATGGATTTTCATAATGGTATGATCAGGGGTTTCTTTCGAGGGGTATGATCAGAATTCTGGGTTATGTTGGTTTTTGTTGTTGAACAAAATTTGGTCTCTTCTCGAAAGTTTGTACTGTTACATTGCTTTTCTGGTTAGGGATTTGCATAATCATTATCAGCTGCTATTAATAGAGATTTTTGGTATTAATCACAATGTGTTGTTTGGACCTATAGAACACTTGTGCTCTTTATGTTTGTTTCAAGTGTGTTTATTGGTTTCTATATACTTGATTGATCTCAAATAAAGTAGTTTGGCTTTTGAATGTCTTTCCTGGGTGTCGCTGTAATCAAGTAGTTTGGATTTTGAATGTTCTACTTTGAGTAGCTAAAGAAGAGAAACTTTTGAATCATAGATGGGAGATTCACAAGGAAGTGGTAAACGAAAGGATTATAAAACTTGGACCGCAGAAGAGAGCAATGTTTTGCTTCAACTCATGGTTGACGGAGCTAAGCTTGGGTTCCGTGATATTAATGGTGTAATAAGCAAAACAACAGTAGAAGCAAAGTTACTTCCTAAGCTTAAGGAAAAACTCGGTTATGATGTAACTTTCAGCCATTACCAAAGTCGAGTGAAATGGTTTAAAAAATAATACACCAATTACTCTCAGCTTATGCGTCACAGTTCTGAGTTTGGGTGGGATCCGATCACAAAGAGATTCACTGCCGCTGATGAAGTATGGGCTGACTATTTGAAGGTGAGTTTAATGTCTTGTAGTTTTATTTTATTAGATTACTAATTATTTTGAAGGTTTACCATATTGACATTTTTGTTTATTATCTTTCAGTCACATCCAACCCATGCACACTTTCGGACAGAAGCATTTCCAGACTATGAGGATTTGAAAATTGCAGTTGGTAATGGAACTGCAACTGGGATGGGCTCAATCGGTCTAGGTGATGATACAAATGCCACAACATATGAAGCAGGTGAGAACAGGTCTTGGGAAGTGGGTGGTATAGATGACTTGGTCTTTGATCAAGATAATTACACATTTGTGCCAAATGAAAATGAGTCATTGGACCAAGAAAACTTGCCATCTCTTTCCCAACAACGCACCCCAGCCAACAATGCACATGCTTCAGCACATAGCAGGGTTCAAGGGAAAAGAAGTAGAGCTGATTATGAAAAAAGTAGCAGCTCAAAAGGGGCAGCATCTCAAGCTGAAGTTCTACAAAACTTGTCAACTGACTTTGGTAAAATTGTCACCACTTTTGATACCATTTGTGGCATAATGGAGAAGAGAGAATCAAGAGACACTGAATGTTGGATTGCTGTTCAAGAGACCCCAGGATTGACTGATGAAGCTAGCTTTTTTGCGCTTAGGTTTCTTAACACTAAAGCAAAGCAAGATATATTCTTGAAGATGAGTCAAGACCAACGACATAATTGGATCACTTGGGAACGAAATAATGCATGAGGCTAACAAACACTATGCTATGGCTTGATTGTTTCTTTGATGTGTTTTTGTTTGAATAAGGATTTCTTTGAACAATTATGCTTTCTTTAATTTATTGCAACTTGAGGTTTTTCTAAATAATTATGAGTTCTGGTTTGCTTTTGAATGGATGATCTTATGAATAGTAACATTGTTCATTTTAATTGTTTAGGTGCTTTCTCTAAGCGCGATATCTGAAATGGATGTGTGTGGATTTGATGAAGAGGAAGAAGAGTTTTACGAGGTCATTAGAATTTTGTTAATGGCAATACAAGCAGTTGTTTATATGTTATATGATCTTGTGCGCAGCATACTTGATGAACGTATTAGACGTCCGTTGACTCGTCGACCAGTGACATCACGTGGATATATATATATGGATAAGATATTGGACAGCGACCCTCGTATGTTTCGGGAGGTTTACAGAATGTATCCTGACGTATTTCGAAAATTGTGTGCCATCATCAAAGACAAAACACCTTTACGAGATACCAGATACATTTGTGTTGAAGAAATGCTTGCTACATTTTTACTTGTTGTCGGTCAAAACAATCGATATAGTGAACCTCGGATGATATTCGAGCGATCTCATTTCACTGTTAGCAGAAGTTTCAACAAAATCTTGAAGGCCTTAAATACAATAGCTCCAGAGTTTATGGTAAAACCACTGCCGGCTAATACCTCACCACCTAACATAAGAGAAAGCACAAGGTTTTATCCTTTCTTTAAGGTATGCAAAGCAATATTTCTATCAGATTAAATCTTGTATCATTTTTCTTTTTTATATGTTGTAAATAGTTTTTCATTACCACAGGATTGCATTGGAGCTATTGATGGCACACATATTCCTGCAACAGTTATTGGACGTGAGGTAAGCAGATACAGAAATCGTCATGGGAAGATATCACAAAATGTGTTAGCAGCTTGTGACTTTGATTTACAATTCATATATGTGCTTAGTGGATGGGAGGGTTCTGCTCATGATTCAAAAGTGTTAAATGATGCTATTTCTAGACGTAATGGACTCAAAGTACCACCAGGTATGGTTTTACATCCATGAAAAACTTTAGCAAGCATGTTTCAGTTTGTGTCATAAATATACTTACTAATTACATATGTTTTTCATGATTAGGTAAGTATTACTTAGGGGACTGCGGATTTCCAAATCGACGTCAATTTTTAGCTCCATTTCGAGGTACTCGATATCATCTCAAAGATTTTTGTGGCGGTGAAGGAAACCATCCGGTCAATGCAATTGAGTTATTTAATCTTCGTCATGCTTCTCTGAGGAACGTAATTGAGAGAATATTTGGTATATTTAAGTCGCGGTTCACAATTTTTAAATCAGCACCACCATTTCCTTATAAGGCACAAGCAGAGCTAGTTTTGGCATGTGCAGAATTGCATAATTTTCTTCGTCAGGAATGTCGTTCAGATGAATTTCCTCCTGAACCAGAAGAAGATGATCATGTAGACAATGGAGAAGATAATTTTGAATGGGACGATTTTCAAACTCAAGAGCAGCAAAGGGATAACGCTAATCAATGGAGAATGAGTATTGCTAATCAAATGTGGGCAGAAGCTCAAGCAAACGCCAACAATGTAAACGATGCAGAAAGTAATCAACAAGAAGGAGAAGGATGATCATATCATTGTTGTTAAGGACGTCTGCTTTTCATGTTAAAGTTTTCATCAATGTTTTTTCATTCTCATGTTCGACCATGTACCTTTCAATTATTTTAATATATAACGTAAATTTCCCTTTGAAATCTGTATAAGTCGTTCATATAAAGTCTGTGGATTTTTATAAATCGTAAGAAAGTCTGTCGATGATTTTAGAAATGCTTAGAAGTCTGTGGACTATTTAGAAGTGTCTGTGGACTATTTAAAGAGTCTGTAGACTTTTCTAAAAGTCCATGGATTAAAAAAACTCCATAAAAATCCAGATACAATACACCCCCCTTAGTATTAGAGGTGGAAATCGGTCTAAACGGTTAATTTTTTGGTTAAAACTAAAATTAAAATTGAATTATTTTTTTGTTCGATTTTTTAGTTTTTTGAAAGAAAAATTATGACTATTCGGTTCGATTTGATTTTGATTCAGGTTTTTCTCCTGATTTTTTAATTTTTTTTTGTTTTTCAGATGATGCATGAATTTTTTTTCTTTCAAAAAATAACTAATAGCTAGGTTGTCTAAAAATACAATTTTTTTAGTTGCTAAACACTTTGAACCGTCTATATGCATGAGATAACTTGACGAGGATTATGGATATAAAGAAATTATGATTTTAGGAGTTTAAGAATTTTATTTTGCATGTATATATAAAATATATATTACAAAATATCCAAAACGACGTAATTTTTTGTATATTTCACTTTTTCAGTTTGGTTTTTTATTTTTGAAAGAAAAAATATGACTATTCGGTTCAGATTTTTCTCTGTAATTTTTCATTTTTTTTCTTCGGTTTTTTCCCATAATGCATAAAAAAATATTTTTAAAAAAAATTACTAAAAAGTTATTTAAAAATATAATTTTTCGTGTCGCCTAACACTTTGATTTGTCTATATGCATGAGAGAACTTGACGATGATTGTGCATAACGAAATTAAGATTTTAGCAGTTTAGTGTTTTTATCTTGCATGTATATATAATATATTATAAAATATCCAAAATGACAGTAATTTTTTTTGCATATTTCAGTTTTTTGATTTGGTTAAATTTTTTGAAATTAGAAACCAAACTAAATGTCTCACTTTTTTCGGTTCAATTTGTGTTTGATTCAATTATTTTCGTTTGCTACTCGATTTCGACTAAAAAACATTTTATCGGGTTTTTAGTTACACCCTCCCACACCTACTTTTTACTGCTGGCTACTTCAACCGTAGCATATTCCGATGCCAGTCACGCATAATAGACTCTGATTAAAGCTCAAATTGGTGATAAAATTAGGACCTAGCTAGCTAGCTTCATCTTCTTGACTCGATGCGACATGATTGGAATGTATCTTTCTGTTCTTGCTTGTGTTTCTCAACGTATTTGACTTTGAGAAAGGCCCCCTACCAATCTATGTGTTTCACTGAGCTGAGGCTGGAATGCATGTTATATCAAAGACCATGCATGTCACTTTTCGACTTCTCGTGATCCATTTATATATATTACTCCTAAGAAATTGAAAAGCAAAACTTAAAACAAGAGTAAAACGTACTCTTCCGCTAAAGTGTGAATTTATAGTTGTACGTGCACATGCAGACTCAATAGGGTTTGCAAGTTTTGGACATCCAAAAATCTAACACTGAAAAATAGTAGTGTACGTCTGTATTAATTTTGAAGATGTATTTTACATTATGGAATCAGAACATACATGAACTTGTTATGGGTACGTTGTTGTTGGCCGAGCACGCCATTATTGCATTTAGGTCTTGTATTAGGGTTTAAGCTCATTCAATTCTTTAGAAATTAGATAACTTTAAAGTTGTAAATGTGTACACCACAATAACCACAATTGCGTGTAAATTAGGTGATAATCCACATCGCGTACGTAGTTTATTAAATTAAAAGATGAGATTTGATATATTGTTGAATTTATGTTACGAAAAGGGACATTAATCAACCTCGGTGGAATCCTTGGACATATACAATATTCTATCACAAATGTTAATTAACTTCATATCTATAATTTTTTAGTCTAAAGAGACAAGCGGAATGATATGCTAACACATTCTGAAGCCAAGAAAGGTAAAATATTGAAATGGATATATGAGGAACCTTTCTAAACTTCGGATTTTCGAGCTTAGTGGTATAAAGCAGCTCACTCCACTAGACCACTACCACAAAACTATGAACTTAATATACAATGGTGCTTAAGAGTCATTTCAATAAAGAGATTCACTTGCAGGCTAGGTCAATTAACATTTATACGTTCGATTCTTGAAATAGCAAGCTACGCAGATAATTAAGTGGCTTTGCTATATGGGGAGGCCATAGCTCTCTTGTTTATTTAAAACTGATTTTATTCGAGCTATTATTTTATTTTTTCCAATACTTTTTTTATCGTAGACTCTAGACGTACTCAACAAAGAGCACAGGGATATATGCTTAATTACTTGATTTGGCAGAATAAGTTTATCACATTACCTTGCTCAAGATTTGCATGTCTCGGGTTCTTCTGGCTCTCTCAGTCCCTGTTTTTGTGGTACGATAATTTATCTTAATAATTTTCTTCTTTCTAATTATCTTCCCTCCCTTTTAAAATTTGAATATGTCGAAGGAAATAAGTAATCGAATAAACTGTAGACTGAAACAGTATCTTTATTCATTAATAGATGACCTTAGATACATGCATTACAATAGATTACAATCCAATCTCTATAAATCAAGATTACTAGAATATCTACTTCTACTTTAATTAGGATAAGATACACACCTGTATACCAGGAATATATCTTCCTTAAATCAACCAATCAACTTCGTTAATCACTCATCATTTCCACCTTTTATTTTAGTTTTTGTGTCTAGTTAATCGTAGTTTTTGTGCTAAACATTGTGAGCTAAGGAGTCTAAGTGCTTAATCCTCGTGGGTACGACACTCAGCTTTCTACATTTATACTAAAACTTGACATCGATCATGCACTTGCGAGTGAAGAACTCTTTGTACTTATGAGTTAGTCAATAGTTCATAAGTTTAAGGGGTACAAAACCTTCAACAACGGCGCCAGAATCAGTGTTTGAAGTTTTCCGGCGAGGTTTGTTTCGGGTCAGTTTTGGACTAGTTGTTGGCTAGATTGGTTTCGGGCCACTTATGATGAATATGAATGACTTTCCTTCCTAAATCCATATTAGAGGACATGAAAGTAGGTTTTAATGACTTTCCTAATCCACATCTTTTAGAACTTAAATTAGAAGAAGTAACTATTAGCTCCAAAGTCCTTTCGAGTCAATGTAAGCTTGACCGAAGCTCCTTGAGTCATTTGGACATCAAGAAGGGTTCAGTTCATGTTCTAACCTAATGAAAACCAAACCTTAAGCCCATCTTCTCAAATGCAACTTAAGTCATGTTTACATGCTTATCTTCCTTAGGTGAGTGACTAGTTCACTTATGTTCATTTTTAGCTTCCCGAAACATATCTCAACTTAGTCATGGCTATGACATGAATATGAAAATATTGAATCAAGCCCAAACATGTAAACATACCACAATCACATCACAAGCTATCAAACTCATTCACAACATGTAGTACACTAAATCAAATTCAATTCCATAACTCAAAACATAGTTATATGTACATCAAATTGCTTTCAAAAGGCAACTACTCACTAAACATAATATAAAGCAAGTTTAGATACATAATTGAAGAAATAGAGAGATGTGGAGATAACTCAAGAACTCTGAAGCAAGTTAAGTCATCCTTGGTCTTCAAGCTCCATCTTCTAGGCTCCCAAATGTATCCTACTTGAAGTAGAGGTGAAATAAGAGTGGGAAAACCTTAAGGGATAGGGAAAGGTTGAGAGCTAAGGAAAGTTACTAAAAATAGGTAGAAGTGAAAAATGAGATGTATTATGTGTGTGGGATGAGGGGAGCTCAACCTTATTGGCAATATGTAGATATTTTTTGTCTATAAAATTCAAAATTAGATGCTTAGACATGGACCTAAATTTTAGGTTTTTTAGGTGGTCCTAATATATGACTCACCCCAAGTCATGTGACTTGCATGTGCATCCATCTTTCAAAATATCTTCCTTATGGGTTTGGACTCTTGAGGCCTTAGCCCAATTTTGACTTGACCTTGTCATTGACCAGTGATGACTTGCCGAAGTTGATTGTTAACCGTTGTTGACTTTTTTTCCTCTTCCCGCTTTTGCTCCATCTTCTCCAAGGGCTTCGAAAATGCGTTCGGCTTCTCCAAAAAATGATTAAATTCCATCTTATAGAGCATTTCCATGTCAACTCCCACTTTCCCAGCATAACAAGGAAATATTTTTAAATTGATGCTTTATTGATAAAAGGCAAGCACTAAACACGGAGTTAGGGGCATAATTAGCACATAATTATGAGCCTAACATTCTTTTATGCATAACAACTAGTATGCATTCACACTAAAAGGGAAATATAGTCTCTAAGGAATAATGAAGCTATTAAAGTCATATCAACCACAATGGGGGCATGCATACTAATCATAAATCAAAGGAGAACAACACTGTAATCACGCAATCCACATGAGGGAGCCTCACACTTAGAACTTTAAACACCTTAACATGGAATATCCGAAAACTTAATAGGCATCAAGGTTCAACGCATCAATAATCTCAACATGTATCACATAAGATCACCACAATTTAATCAAGACTCAAAAAAATACACTAATGATGAATATGTCGCTCCCTCATCGAACAAAAGTAAGCCATCAAGACATTGCAAGGATAACAACACTTCGAAGATGTCTACTCTTGGGGATGAGAGTTAAACCTAAGCATCCTAACATAGCATCATTTTTAATCATATTCACATATCATGCTAGAAAAGTAAGAAGAGTAGGGAGAAAGAAATGCAAACGCTTTGTCGACCATCTCTTAACTCCATATGCATTTGAAAGTAAACCAATGAAGGCCAAGTTATGTCTCTCCATCCAAGGTTAAATTAGGCTTTATTAGGATCCTCAAAAGGTACTCTTGGACTTATATTGGTCTCTAGGTATCACTCAAAGCTCCATGCCTCAAAGCCCCAAGATTTTAGTCTTTAAATCTTCACAATTGTCAACTTAGTTCAGGGGAATTCTTCGACGGGTCGAGAACTTCCTTCGATGGGTCAAAGTTGTTGCTCAACACCATCTAGAGGGTTTGCTTCAATGGGTCGAGGATTTCCTTCAACAGGTCGAAATGCTTCCAGGGCGTTTCTCTCGACAGGTCGAAAGTTTCCTCTGACAGGTCAAAAATTCCCAGATTTGGTTCTTCTTCAAGTTTTTGACTTCCATGCACATTCCACTATGTTCTATTCTCCTCCAACCTCACACTTATTTTTTTAACATACCAATGGTGTTTGACCATCACGGGTTCAAGTTTCTCGATGTTAACACGGCCTGTGACTCCACACGCTTGTCATTGTTGACACTTCGTGAGGAGTACCACTCTAATACTTGGAGCTAGAGGGTATCTTCACATGTTATAAAGGCAAACATCAAAATTATTTATGTTATACCGAAATGGATACCTTCTTGATGTCTTCCTCTTCTTCACGATTGTTCTTCCCTGTAGTCTTCTCAACTCTTCCACCAGTGTTGGTGTAGAATTTTTGCTTGGGAAGGAAGTATGTGGTTATGACATCTCAAAACAAGGTGGAGAGTCGGCAACATGGCTTCCTTTCTAATCCTTCACTTCATTATAGAAACATTGGTCACTAAATAGAGGATCAAAAGGCAAGAATGCCTTGGTCTCAATCCTAGCATGATGATCATAACTCAACGATCATTCTTGCTCCATTGGGGGTTAGTGGTGGTACTCTTTTAGTGGTGGGGGAAGAAATGATGGTGCTTCTTCAATTTGTTCATCAATACTTGGCACGAACAAATTCTCTTCACTTTAGGCATCCCTTTTAGCTAGCTCATTCTTTAATTCCTTAAAGAAGTCCACGGTCATTGTTGGACACAACTCCAGATTTGTATCTTCCTTAACACTCCAAGACTTATTTATAACGTTCGTGCAATCATCATTAGATGAGGATTTATCATATATAGCACCTTGACAAATTTTCACCCAATATGAGTTTGGCTCTCCTTCCTCGGATGAGGATCGGAAACATCACACTTGGTTCCTTGAGAAGCCTTCACCCAATATGGCATTGACTCTTCTTCGTTGGATGAGAAATCATCATACTCGATTCTTTGAGAGGTTTCTTCCGAAGCTTCATAGTTTATGAAAGGTTCTTGAGGTACTGTTGCTTCTTGAATAAACTCTTATGCTCTCTTAGCTAGTACACTCACTTGAGCTTCCAATCCTTCAATGTCCCTTTGAAATTTCTCTCTTGCCCATTAAAGTTCCTCTTGCACACATTGAAATTCATTCCTCATACATTGCCTTGAAGCTTCTTGTTGAGCAAGCAAATTGGCAAGCTTTTCCTCTAAGTTCGGATTCAATAGGGCTTTCTTCTTGAGGTGGAGGGGGTGCTACTAATTGCCTAAATTATGCTCGGGTCTCCTTTTTTTGGGTTATGTAATCCTTATGCCAGGCTAGGTAGGTGCGAAAGAGTGCTTCCAAATTTGAACTTGGGGCTTCTTCTTGAAGAGGTATCGAATGTGCTTGATGCATCCTCATGTTACACTTGTACTCTTGAACGTATTCAGGATACTCATATCTCAAGTTGGACTCAAAATGTGAATGCAATTGAGAACCACATAGAGCACAGGTATCCATACACTACATGAAAAAGGGGTTCAGACGACTCTTACATCTACGTTGTCTAAGCATGTTTGCAATTGTCGTCTTATACATAGCAGTCTATTGAAAATGCCATCAGATGAAGTTAAGTGGTCTGTTGTCTTTAACATCAATTAGACGACTAATTGATCTATCATTTTTTAAGAAAAATATAGGATGACTAATATGTTTTTCGTACAAAATTATGTATAACGACATATTATCTGTCGGTATTGGGACTTGAATTCTGTTTATTTTGTGCATGTATCTGGCGTTTATATGAATTTTCTGCAATTGTAGAGACGACAGATACCATTTGAAATAAGCTGCTTCATGAGCATTGGTTTTTGACCATTTGAACAGTGATCCAAAACAATAGAATCTAGAAATTCAATACATATTTATCTATATTTATGTCATGCATAGCATTAACTAAGAACTGAATTCACAATATATAGCCTCTTAAAATAACTACATTTCATAGAGAATTAACCTACCATTTAATCATTATCGTCCAACTAACATATGATCGATGAATGCCAAAAAACTATCAGTGCATGCATTGATCATATAATGCACAATAATGGACCAGAACCATATAGCTACTAGTTAGCTAGCTATTTATTTACTTTTTCAAAGTTTCCTCCATGAAAAAAGGAACCAGAACATAGTTAGTTATGCAAATGTCATAACATAGCTTGCCCACTCCTCCCGGACTTCATCAATCTCCTGAACTGAGTACTCAACAGCATGTCTCATAAACTTTTCCTACGCAAATTATTGTAAGACAAATTAGTGAGCATATATATATATAGTAAGCTATAAATTATGCAGGCATGTGAATGAAGCTGAATTTTTCAATTACATTCGCACCAAATTCTAGGTTCTTATCCTCCACATTATCCTTTATGTAACACATAATTCACACGTCACATGTAAAATTTGCTTCTTGCTTAGGGATCCCCTTCCAAGTGGGACCATAAATACTACATACATATACTAAATTAATGAATAACATCCACACTAGTATGGAATGACATAGGTACCGACATATTCTTCTAAAAAAGACTTTTTTGGACAACTGGTTTCTTGTAACTTTGCACTTTAAAAATTTTAATGGCACTACAACCAACAGAATATGTACATTATACATTAATACTTTATTATATTTTGAAAAACTAACTTTAAATTGCATAAGGACCAACAATATATCTTACTACCTCTCCAAGACAGTGTTCCATTCACCGGTAAGCAACCTCCTCCGATTTGAATCCATGAAGTACAGAATCTCTTCATCCAGGTTTACAACGTTCAACACTCGATGGTCTCTAAAATTATGAAATCTCATAAGAGAAAATTACTAAATAAAGCCATCAATCAAAAAAAGATCCTTTTAACAATATAAAAAAATTACCCATCGTTATATGTGACAACCCGAACCGGAAATGGAATGTTTATCGGCTTGATTTGTGAGTTTCGCGATTAGTCGCGATTTTGTCGTAATTGGTTGATATGGCAGGCTTGTTAACGACTAAATTATCGGGCAAGAATTTGATTTGATTTCCTTCATAAAAGTTGTAGAGAATTTAATTTCGAGCTCGTGGGAATTTTCGGAGGATTATTTCGAGTTACGAGGAATAAGTTATGAATATTTTCGGCCGTTGAATTTAGTCGTGTTTATCTGTTTGGTTTCGATACGATTTGGACGATACGTGTACGGTATATATACGAAAGGAATACGTGACGATTTTGGAAAGTTTCCCTTAATGGAAATCTGGCATGTTGACCATGTTGACCCGTGGGTCAAAACTGACCCATTTCAGGCTGAGTTTTGTTTGCCTTCGATGTGCCTTATTCTGGCGTCTTTTGGACGTGATTCCTTAATTAAAGTTGTTGGGCTTGAACTCTTATTTCTTTTGATAGGTCATTCACTCAATTTGGTTGCCAGATGAAGAAGTTATGACTAGTAAAAGTTCGGGAATTTCTGTGGGTTTTTCGGCGAAATCGCCTACGATGGTGGCGACGGTGGAGGCCGAGATGGAGGTCGACTTGTTAGGGGTTTTGTTGCCCTTGAAGAGAGGAAGCTTTTAGAAGTGGTATTGCACCTTGCCGTGGCCGGTGGTGGCCGATCGGAGTGCATGAATTCTGGCGAGGGTTTTCGACTTCAAGGTGAGATTTGGACCTTTTTCGGTCAAAATTGGACTTAGCATTGAACTACAAAGTTGTTGGAAATGTCGATATCTTCAAATCTATGTGTAGATTGAAATTTTCTGGGCCGATAGAATTTTTCGGCGGCGGCGCGCCGCTGTGTGCGGCCGAGATGATTTTCGACAAGTTTTATGTCGTTTTGCTCGGAATCGCGCACTGATCGCAGTGGTGAGGTTTATATTTTGAATTGAGCATCGAAATTTGTAGCAAGGTTTTATAGTGTGTTTAATGGATTTTTGACGATTTCGTTGATATTCGAGTTATATGTTTCCGGGAATGGTTGGTTCTCGAGATGTGGTTCAGGATTTTGAAATGTGATTTTGAACAGTGGTATTTGTGATTATTCAGGGGATTGTGATCGTCCGTTTGGCGAGGGATTTTTCCCCGGATCTCGGGATTAGTGCGTTTGTGCGCTGTGCTTATTTGTGAGTGGACATTTATTTATATTGTCGTAGCGAGTTCTTGGTTTCAGTATTTATTTCCAGTACAGTATTGAGATTATTTATTGTTTTGGAGGTATTATTTTATGTTTTATTGGTGATGGCATTTACTTAGCATCGATGCATTGACTACTCGGCTGATCACCAGTAGTTCAGTTCCAGGCTTGAGAGATTCTCCTGATGTGCCCACTAGGCTTGAGAGATTCGCCTAGTCTATCACCGTCGGGCTTGAGAGATTTGCCCGACACCTCCATTTATTTTAAGAACTTGCATTATTATTATGTTATGTAAATGGTGAAAGGCATATGTTTATTTTCATCCACTCACTCTAACGATTTTATTTGCCTTTCTCCTGAGCTTTTCGGTTTCCGTGCCCAATTTGTAGTTTGGATTCAGGTGTCGCACATCAAGGTTAGAGGCATAGTATTCGAGCCACTTTTCCTTTCTCAGTAGGTTTCTAGTTTCGCCTACTGTTGCGTATCTATGTATATACTAGAGGTCGCTCTAAGTACCTGTTTATATTTATATTTTTAAATGATTTTTCCCGGATTTCTGTAAAGTTACAGTTTTGTTTATTGCTTTACATTATGATATGTTTTTGAGAAATCCGGATGGGATTGGTGCCCACGGTTTTGCTTTTGTGACATAGGATGAAGTGTATTTTTCGGGTGCAGTTTAATGGCAACCGCACGTTATAGAGGATACTCTGTCGAAATTTTTGGTTTTTGAAAGTTCACGTTTTTAGAAAGGGTTTGATTCCGGTTTAGGAAACTAAATCGGGGTTGGTTCCTTTCAGCTTGGTATCAGAGCATTAGGTTTTAGGTTCTGTAGACTTCTGTAATCGTGTTTACTAAGGATGTTTGAGAATGTACATCATGTCTGGAGCGATGACCCGACCGGCCGGCAGATACTCATCAATGCTCTGGGTGTTGTATGCTTTCAAATGTTTGAAGTTCCATGATTACGTCATTTTTGTTGTGAATAATGTCTTACTCATTAGGATGCCTCCTTGATGTGCTTTCCGTGTCAGTAAGGTTATGGATCCTGTTGAGGATCAGTCGGCGCGCAACTTGATATATGAGTTGTGGGTTTGGATGAGCATTTTGGGTTCAGAGATATGTGTGGCATGGTTTGCCTGGGTTTGCGTGTATGGGCGTCTGCATGTTACTTCAGAGCAGAGAATTGTGGTAATTGATGGTTTGCTTGAGTCAGATCATTGTATTTGGTGGGTTGGTATTGTGTGAGTTCTTGTTGCGACTCCATGATCTACATTCAGGGTATTGTTTATACGGTAATGGTTCAATCAGGCTACCCAACAACGGAAATATGGAGTGTTTACCAACCTGAGGCAGGGATGTATTGTTCACATGTTTGTTCTAGTTTGCACGTGTTATGTGGCTTCCGAGGAAGCAATGCAGGAGATTCGAGAGGAGTTTGAACCTGAGCATCAAAGAGATTTTAACTATTATGCCTCGAGAGAACCGTGAGGAGTTTGATGTGCTGCACTCAGAGGCGAGGACATTGAGAAGCAAAGGCATATGCGGTTTCAGACATGTCGGTTTGAGGAAGGTGAACTTAGCCGAGATACTTTTATGAGGTTGAGTTCAGGCACCTCGAGATCAGTAGCTTTATTAGGCTGTGGCCTTTTCGATTATGTTGAGGGTCATTTGGACAAGGCGGAAGATTCGTTTGGTGGAGAAGGAGATCACAGAGTAGTGGATTAGTTCCTGTGGTATGAGTCAGGGTAGTCGTTGGTGATCCTTCCACACAGTAGGAGTTTCCATTGTGCAACTTTTACAGCAGGCGTTACTATGGTTTGTGTCAGAGGGGCATTCTCAGTGGCTATTGTGGTGGCCAGGAGGGTCACGTTACGATGGAATGTCCTCAGTTAGCTGCTTTTCGTGGTCCTGCAACTCAGAGTTCAGGAGGAGGCCAATGTACTATTTCTGGAGTTTGACCAACGTAGACTTTTAGACAAGTCAATCAGCGAAGTCGCAATCAACATGGATGGTTAGTTGGACATGCCAGAGTTCGTGCCACGACCTTATGTGAGGGCAGAGTTTCCCTGAGATTACCGTTGCTTGACATCCATGGCTATTATGTTTGCATCTTCACTTCTGGGTTTGTGGAGAATGTTGTATGCATTTGATGAGATTGTGTGTATCAGGTGGGGTATCGAGACTATGAGGTTTGCAGGAGGTTATGGACTAGCTGCGGAGTGGTTGTTCGTCGCAAGAATGTTGTAGTCCTTTGACGTCCAGTCGTGCCGAAAGATCTAGTTTAGAGTTTAAAGAAATGCTTCTCTACTATGTGTGGTTTCAGCAAAGAGGCTGAGTTGATGATGAAGTAAGGATGTATGTCGTACTTGGCACATGTTCGTGATGTTGAGATTGATGTACCTGATGTTCGTTATGTTGAGGTTATCTGATGGTTCGATGAGGTTGTGCATCGACTACTGGAAGCTGAATCAGGTTTCAGAGAAGAGCAAGTATCCTCCACTTCGGATTGATGGCTAGTTTGATCAGCTTATTGGAGTTTCAGTTTTCGGAGATTGATTTCAGATTTGAGTATCATCAGTTTTGATCAGAGGGTCTAGTTTGAAATGGTCAGATACTTGTGAGGAGAGTTACATATGGTGGTTAGAGGAGAGGTTGATTACTACACCATTGTTCACCATTATGTGATATCAGTGAGGATTATGTTATGTATAGTGATGTTTCAAAACTAGATTTTGGTCGAGTTGGGCTGCAGCAGGGCAATATGATGGTATATGGTTCTAGGCAGTAGAAGCTTTATGAAGTTACGTATCCTATGTATGATTTGGGAGTAGCTGTCTTTGTGTTAGCATCGAAGAGTTGGAGACACTACTGGTATGGCGTGCAGCACAGTGTTAGATGTACACTGATCACTTGAGTTTCATCTACTTGCGTATTCAGTCAGATTTTAGCATGAGGCAGCGTAGATAGATGTAGTTGATTAACGATTTTGGCCGCACATTTGAGTTCATCCAGGGAAGGCTATTGTGATTGGACTTTGAATATCATTCAAGGGTGTTGTTGCTGATGCACTTAGTCAGAAATTTGAAGTTTCTATGTTTCAAGTACGTGTTGCAAGAACCTCATTGTTAGCTGAGTTGCGAGCTACGGAAGTTGAGTTAGAGTGAGATGATGATGGAGCATTGTTGGCTAGTTCCAAGATCGACCTTTGTTACTTGATCAGGTCTGTGAGGCTCAGGATGCAGATTCCCACTTATTGGACAAGAAGAATGTGATTCAGAATGGTGTTCCAGCAGAGTATCAGTTGAGGAATGTTGGCATTTTATCGTGCAGAGTGAGGGTATGTAGGTCTAGAGACAATGATATGAAGAGGAAGATGCTTATTAAAGCTCATTGTTCTACGTATGTTATGCATTAGTGGTACAAAGATGTATCAGATACTTAGAGTTTACTACTTGTGGCACAACATGAAGAGGGAAATAACAGCTTATGTGAGCAGATGCCTCCTTTGTCAGCAGGTGAAGGCAGAGAGATAGAAATTTGCTGGGATGTTACAGCCATTGGAGATTCCCAATTAGAAGTGGGAGCATATCACTATGGATTTCGTGTATTAGTTACCGTGTACTTCGGATGATAATACTAGTTATTGGGTCATTGTGGACCGTTTGACAAAATCAATTGTTTTCCTTGTACTTCCAGGAAATATTTCAGTGGGCAGGCTGGCAGAGTGGTATTTGGCAGAGGTTGTCCATTTGCATGGTGTGCCTGTGTCCTGGGTCCCTGATTGAGATAATCAGTTACAACAGAGTTTTGGTAGGTATTGCAGTGAGCATTGGGGACCAGATTACAGTTTAGTGCAGTTTTTCATCCTCAGATTGGTGGGCAATCTGAGAGGACTATTCAGACTTTGGAGGACATGTTGTAGTCCTGTGTATTGTAGTTCAGAGGGATTTGGGACCAGTAACTTCATTTGTTCAAGATTGCTCGCCGTACCAGTTTGCAGACCAGTATTGTTATGGCATTGTATGAAGTTGTATATGAGGAATAGTGTTGCACTCCATGGTGTTGGAGCGAGTTAGGAATGAGATGGCTTTTGGTCCTGATTTAGTGGAATGCGCTATTGTAAACCTTCGGATTTGCAAGGACAGGTTGATAATTGCTCGTGATCGTCAGAGAGGTTATGCAGATGGGAGTAGGTTGAGTCATTGAGTTCAAGGTTGGTGATTAAGATTTCCTTGGAAAGGTGTGATTTGTTTTGGGAGGTGTGGTATACTTTGCCACGTTATTTTGGTCTGTATGTGATCATGGGGCGAGTTTGTGTTGTGACGTATAGTTTGGCATTGCCTGTAGCGTTGGCCAATGTGTATGTTGTATTCCATGTGGTGGAACTACATTTCAGATTTATTGCATGTTTAGTACCCTATCATTTCCCTATACAGGAAGACTTGACATTTGCGGAGGAGCTAGTTTAGGTTCTGGATTTGAGGATACAGGGATTACAGCACAGAAATATTTCCTATTATGAAAGTCTGATGGCAGAGTCATTCAGTTGAAGTAGTCACTTGGGAGGTTGAGCAGTATGTAGAAACGGTGTCCCTACTTTTCAATTGGCAGGCCTGAAAATTTCGAGGTAGAAATTTACGTGAGGGGGGTAGATTTGTGACAACTCGAACCGGAAATGGTATGTTTATCGGCTTGATTTGTGAGTTTCGCGATTAGTCGCGATTTTGTCGTAATTGGTTGATATGGCAGGCTTGTTAACGACTATATTATCGGGCAAGAATTTGATTTGAGTTCCTTCACGAAAGTTGTAGAGAATTTTATTTCGAGCTTGTGAAATTTCCGGAGGATTATTTCGAGTTACGAGGAATAAGTTATGAATATTTTCGGCCGTTGGATTTAGTCGTGTTTATCCGTTTGGTTTCGATACGACTTGGATGATACGTGTACGGTATATATACGGAAGGAATACGTGACGATTTTGGAAAGTTTCCCAAAATGGAAATCTGGCATATTGACCATGTTGACCCGTGGGTCAAAACTGACCCATTTCAAGCCGAGTTTTGTTTGCCTTCAATGTGCCTTATTCCAGTGTCTTTTGGACGTGGTTCCTTCATGAAAGTTGTTGGGCTTGAGCTCCTATTTCTTTTGATAGGTCATTCACTCAATTTGGTTGCCGGATGAAGAAGTTATGGCTTGTCAAAGTTTGGAAATTTCGGTGGGTTTTCCAGTGAAATCGCCGGCGACGGTGGCGACGATGGAGGCCGAGATGGAGATCAAGTTGTTAGGGGTTTTGTTGCCTTTGAAGAGAGGAATCTTTTAGAAGTGGTCTTGCACCTTGCCGTGGCCGGTGGTGGCCGATCGGAGTGTATGAATTCTGGCGAGGGTTTTCAAATTCAAGGTGAGATTTGGACCTTTTTGGGTCAAAATTGGGCTTAGCATTGAACTACAAAGTTGTTGAAAATGTCGAGATCTTCAAATCCATGTGTAGGTTGAAAATTTCTGGGCCGATAGAATTTTCCGGCGGCCCGGCGCGCCGCCGTGCTCGGCGGTTTTCCGACCGAGATGATTTTCGACAAGTTTTATGTCGTTTAGCTCGGAATCGCGTACCAATCGCAGTGGTGAGTTTTATATTTTGAATTGAGCATCGAAATTTGTAGCGAGGTTTTATAGTGTGTTTATTGGATTTTTGACGATTTCGTCGATATTCGAGTTATATGTTTCCGAGAATGGTTGGTTCTCGAGATGTGGTTCAGGATTTTGAAATGTGATTTTGAACAGTGGTATTTGTGATTATTCAGGGGATCGTGATCATCCGTTTGGCGAGGGATTTTCCGTCGGATCTCAGGATTAGCGCGTTTGCGCGCTGTGCTTATCTGTGAGTGGACATTTATTTACAATGTCGTAGCGAGTTCTTAGTTTCAGTATTTATTTCTAGTACAGTATTGAGATTATTTATTTTTTTGGAGGTATTATTTTATGTTTTATTGGTGATGGCATTTACTTAGCATCGATGCATTGACTACTCGGCTGATCACCGGTAGTCCAGTTCCAAGCTTGAGAGATTCGCCTGATGTGCCCACTAGGTTTGAGAGATTCACCTAGTCTATCACCGTCGGGCTTGAGAGATTCGCCCGACACCTCCATTTATTTTAAGAACTCGCATTATTTTTATGTTATATAAATGGTGAAAGACATATGTTTATTTTCGTCCACTCACTCTAACGATTTTATTTGCCTTTCCCCTGAGCTTTTCGGTTTTCGTGCCCAGTTTGTAGTTTGGATTCAGGTGTCGCACATCGAGGTTGGAGGCATAGTATTCGAGCCACTTTTCCTTTCTCAGTAGGTTTCTAGTTTGACCTACTGTTGTGTATATATGTATATATTAGAGGTCGCTCTGAGTACTGTTTATGTTTATATTTTTAAATGATTTTTTCCGGATTTCTGTAAAGTTACAGTTTTGTTTATTGCTTTACATTATGATATGTTTTTGAGAAATCCGGATGGGATTGGTGCCCACGGTTTGGCTTTTGTGGCATAGGATGAAATGTATTTTTCGGGTGCAGGTTAATGGCAACCGCGCGTTATAGAGGATACTCTGTCGAAATTTTCGGTTTTTGAAAGTTCACGTTTTTAGAAAGGGTTTGATTCCGGTTTAGGAAACTAAATCGAGGTTGGATCATTTCATTATATGACATAATAAACATCTGCCAAGGTCTCCCAGCTTGATACTGATCTGCTATTGGTCGTGACCATTTGTTTACATGTCTACATTTGCGTCCAGTTATGCCCAAGTCAACAAAAGCGATTATGTCGAGCATCTTCTGCTTCTTTATACTCTATAGAGATAGATAAAAGGAATCCAACATTAATTAAGTAGTTGACTTAAAAAGGTACTGATTAATGGTAATACATAGTACAAATCAAAATACAATATGGAACTTTGATATCACATACCTCATATACATATGTATGACATGATTAGACGTAACTCCTTCGTTGGCCATACGATAAAAATCATCTCTATCGATGAAGTTCATTTTAGCAGCTCCAAATATTTCCTTCGCTATTGGGATACAAATATTGAACCGCCCTGTAATGAACTTTCAGCCCACTCACATATGTTCTTCAGCGGTCTGGTAAGTTGGGAGAATGGTTTATTAAGTCAACTTCAGCAGCACATTTCTCATCTTTTTTCTTCTTTGAGAACTTTGGGACCGCAACAAGCTTATGAATAGTAATGCAAACATCATTAGTCTCTGCAAGAAAAAAAAATGCACACCAAGATGCATATCAAATTAGTTTACATTTTGTTTATCTTCACAAGGAAACACAAGGTCTTTTGGCCAAGCAACACACGAGCCTATTACGTCGGTGATAGTTTCAAGCTCCCCCTTGAAAGGAATTGGTAGCTTAGCCTCTTGAATAATAGTGTGAATTACTGTAACCCGTACATTCTCATCCTCCAACGAAAACTCCATGGACAAGAAGTGTGCTTCCCCCAACATCTACTTCAATGATTGTTCCAACAGCAACGATGTTCTCCATAGAATTTAAGGCAAGATTGTACTCTTCCAGTTTAGTAGACTGCGTCTAATGAAATAGACTACTAATCATAATTTGCACATTGTATGATATATGATAATATCAAGTAATTAATTAAACTATTAAAGATAAGAGAGTTTACCATATCAGAAAAGATAACACGTTTTGCAAGCATCTTGGAAGTGGTATGCTCCTCGAGAATGTCAACATTTGATGCTTCCTATGTTCCACAGCCTTATCTTTCATGACTTTATCAGTGGCTACATCTTCATTCAATACCAACTTCTTAGTGATTTTTGCAATTTCTAGTGGCTATGCAATTGGAACGTTTGTGCACTTCCCAACTTTTCAAGAACAATTACCTTGAACTGCACCATTGGTATCTCTAGGTGGCCCATCAGGTAGCAGATTACTATTAGATAACATATTAGCTTTGAAAGCGGAAAAATGGGCCTCTAAATTTTCTTTCAGACTTGCAATCTTCTTATCACTCTCCTTCCTTTCTAGAGCTATTATTTTCGCCGTTCTCTCCATTAAAAGTCATTCAAACTCTACAGCCCTATTCTATGTTAAATTTCTCTTCGTAATGTATGGAACATTGAAGAACACTTGTGACTTTACATGCCCACCAACAACACAAACCCTGCTAGGATGCTCAGGATTTCCAAGTACAATAATTAGCACATCTTTATCCCTTTAGGCTTAATTTTACCATCTTTAACTTCTTGTTGAATTCTCTCCTGCCACATTTAAATGTATAGGATTGTAAATGTATATTGGTTAAAATAAATACCAAAATTGAATACCAAAATCAATGAAGATATGCAAAGTTATAGAACAAGATTATTAACATTCGACTTCATATTTATAGGTTCCAGTCCTCAAATGTGTATCACACCAATCAATTTAGCCTACAGAGGCCAAAATGTGTTCAATATAACATAGATATCATTAGGTTATCATAAAAATTAAATATTCAAGGTGAGAGACTTATTTTGGAGATGCTTTATTTTTCAATACCAAAATCAATGAAGATATCCAGGGACTTACTATGTTTTTGGCACATTCTTGACCGTTGCATTTTTAAAATTACCATGTTTGTCTTTGTGTCCTAGAATCCACAGTGTAGACATATCTATTCTGTCATCGCCATATCTTTCTTTCTGCTATAATTTGTATGAAAATTATTAGGTTATCCATAGTAAGCATGCATTGTCCCATATATGAACATATTTAATTGTATCATACAAATGGAAATGGTCAACTAATACTTACCAGTTCTACCTCCAAATTAGCATAGCCTTTACGAGACATCGTATGATTGTATAAATAGCCATCTTTTTTTCCCTTTGTCTTTGACTATAGTCATGCACATCCCCATAGCATAACATATATAATCAAGATGACAAAATCTAGCAAATTACCAACTAATGAGGCATCATAGACATTTCAAAAAGTTTAAGAAACACACCTGGACCTTGTCACTAAGCTTATCTGCAACAAATATGCACAATGAGTTTGGCAAATACCATAACCTTTTAGTGGGGAAGCAAACTTTTCAGGGGTATCCAAAAATGGCTTGATGTAGTTGGTGTACAAATCACATTATATTCTTTCCATTTGATGTCAGCCGACTTCAACACTTTCTCGTACACTCTCTTGGAACCACATAAGCAAGTTGCATAAGAAAAGTCCAATGATATGAACCTACACTTCACAATATGTGGATGCGAAATTGAACATACCAAGGCATAAACAAACCTCCAATGCTTCCCATAACTTCACTTTATCATCTTCATCAACAAGCCTTCAATTAGTGATATAAATGAGGATTTTGGTGCGTGTCAGTGCTCCAATGTAGGATTGCATAGTCTTAGATGCTTGACCGATACGTACCCCGAGCCAATTAGTGTTCACAGTTTCCACCTTCCCTTTCTTTACTCTCTTCGCAACATGACTCATTGTCACTCTACGTTTCTTCTTTAACTTTATGCCACCTTCATCATCAGTATCATTGGATGCATCTACCCCTTCTATTTCATCTACCCTCCTCTTTTCTTACTACACTTCTTAGAGTTCCTAGACTTATCCTTTTATGATGACTTAGCGGCGGTTTGAGACTTTCCTGACTTCTTTGTTGGTGGTTTGTCTTTCACTTTTGCAACCTCCATAGCTGCTTTCTCTTTCTCATCTAAATCTTTCTTCATTTTCTTTATCCTCGGTGCTATGGAAGTAGCTCTTGCATGCATCCTCTTCTTCTTTGTAGCAGCTTTCTTTTTGTTTGTACTAACCATGTATGTATCTTAACGAGACATCGGGGCCATGAACCTGGAATAAGTACATTAAGTACATATCGCACATAAATATATCAATAAGTACATATCACACATAAACAATAGATAAGCAACACATTAGCAACATAAAGTATATAACACTTATCATATCAATAAGTACACAACACACATAAGTAATAAGGAACATAAATAATACAGTCATAAATTAACTGATTTGAGTTTCATATGCATCAGTGTACATAACATAAATATTACAAAATACAACACTTGGCAGCCAACATTAATTATAGGGACCAATATTTCTTCATTTTCATCTCTCATGCAATTGGCCTACGAAGTACAATGTACATCGTCAAAACTACCGATGGCAGGCATTCTAGTAGTAAATGATTGCTCCACTTCAGTTTCATCGATATCATCATCACCTTCTTCATCCGACTCAGGGTAGACTTTCTCAACACATTTCACCACAATTGACCATCCCGCATTCAGATTAAGACAAAAAGATTATTCATATGCCCTATATTGTTTAGATTAACCAAAGTGCATCCTAGTTCATCTACTCTGATCCCCCTTGCATTCTCAATCCAATCACACTTGAAAACAGGAACCCTAAATTTCGTGTAATCTAATCCCCAAATTTCAGTAATCACTCCATAGAAGTGCATATCTTTTGTAATTAGATTTTTATCGCATACACTTGCAACTTGCATTACACTGGCTTCTAGAAATACCTAATTTTTTCAGTGGTTAACAAGATTATCTCGAGCCTTGGTGTTAAAGTCCACTCCTTTTACGTGATATCTAGTCCAAGTGAGCACATTGCTCTTTGGATTGGACCATCAACCATCCATCTCATTGTTTCAGAAACATTGTGGTCTCGAAATCAGAGTTCCTCCTTCACCTACCAATATATATAGTGGATATCTTCAGTAATTATATGAATAGTTGACATAATTAATGTAAATCCAATGCTTTATAATAAAGAACATACCTTGTTCTTTACCCATTCCAGAATAGTCCCATTATGTTCCTCCAACCATTTCATCTTTAATATGCCTATGGTTAAGTAATTTCCACATTTCCATATGTTCACTACCAAAAAAGATGAAAAACAATTAGGAACCTTTGACAATGTCAATGACAGTTGTATTGGATTCAGAGAAGTAACTTTTAAAGAATGTTACTTATGTGAAATATGGTTGAGCATCTTTTATGTTTTGCAAAACAGTAAGATGAGCATATTCAAGTTCCTTTTCACAAATTTTTGTTGACCCATCACCCGATAAAGATTTACAGCCATTAATCAGACCAAATTTGGCTGTTGTTAGGCCCATAATTATGTGTTAATTATATCTCTAATGTCATGCTTATTGCATGGCTTTTATCAATAAAGCATCATTTTTATAATATTTCCTTATTATGCTAGGAAAGCGGGAGTTGACATAGAAACACTATAAAAGATGGAATTTAATCACTTTTTGGAGAAGCCGAGCGCATTTCTGAAGCCTTGGAGAAGATGGAGCAAAAGCGGAAAAAGGACAAAAAATCAACACCGGTCAATGGTCAACTCCTGCAAGTCATCACCGGTCAATGACAAAGTCAAGTCAAGTCAAGTTTGGGCCAAGACCTCAAGAGTCTAAACTCACATGGAGATACTTTGAGAGATGGATGCACATGCAAGTCACATAACTTAGGGTGAGTCACACATTTGGACCACTTAAAAGTCTAAAGTTTAAGATCATGTCTAACCATCTAATTTTGAATTTCAAAACACCAAAATATCTCTCTTAGATAGATAGGGTCGAGCTCCCCTCATCCCACCCACATATCTCACCTCATTTTTCACTTCTACATAGTTTTAGCATCTTTTCTTAACTCTCAACCTTTCTCTATCCCTTTAGCTCTTTCCTCCATCTCAAACTTCCTCTCCATCACCACCAAATCACCCCCTTAAGGTGGAGCTATCTTACTTTCCTTAAGGTCCCTCTCCATTTCCTCATCCTCCTCACTTGATTATACACTCATCTTTGTGCAATAAGCTTTTCCCCCTCTTATCTCACCTCTACCTCAAGTTGGATGCATTTGGGAGCCTAGAAGATGGAGCTCGAAGGCCCAGGATAACTTAGCTTACTTGGGAGTTTTTGGATTATCTCTACTTCTCTTTATCTCTTCAATTATGTATCTAAACTTACTTTACATTATGCTTAGTGAGTAGTTGCCTTTTAGAAGGCTAGGGTTCAATTTGATGTACATACAACTATGTTTTGAGTTATGGAATTGAATTTGGTTTGTTGTACTACATGTTGTGAATGGGTTTGATATCTTGTGATGTGATTGTGGTATGTTTGCATGTTGAGCTTGATTCAATATTTTCATTCATGTCTTAGCCATGACTAAGTTGAGATATATTTAGGGAAGCTAAAAATGAACCTAAGTGAAGTAGTCACTCACCCAAGGAAGATAAGCATGTAAACATGACTTAGGTTGTATTTGAGAAGAGGGGCTTAAGGTTTGGTTTTCATTGGGCTTGAGCATGAACTGAAGCCTTCTTGAAGTCCAAATGACTCAAGGAGCTTCAGTCAAGCTTACATTGACTCAAAGGGGCTTTGTAGCTAATTGTTACTTCTTCTAATTCATGTGGAAAGTCATTAGAACCTGCTTTCATGTCCTCTAATAGGGACTTAGGAAGGAAAGTCATTCACATTCATCATAAGTGAACACATATTAAACTCGTTAGACACGTGGTATTATTAGGATACGATTCATAATTCGGTTGCATTCTACTTTCGGTTTTCTTTATATTTGAATGAACTGGAACACTTCTAGTGCCTTAATGGCCTAGGAGATTCGGTTTACAACCAATAGTGACTCGAAAAGATCACGAAATGGATAAACACGTGTGAATTGAACTAAACTCATAACTTGGACATTGTTTGTACATTGAGTTGACTAGTGACGACATCTCTAGCCGATCAAAGATTTACATTACTTTGTTTTTTTTACTTTATGATTGGATTTAGTTAGTTAATTAACCCTTCAATCATCTTTCATTCATGATAGTTCAAACATCCCTTATAATGCTAAGTCTCTAAAGGACTTAGTCTTGTGAGATACACTTCCACATCTTGCTTTAGTTTTAGTGTCATGCCTTGTGTCTAGTTAATCCGTGATTTAAAGTGCTTAATCAAGTCAAGCTAAGCAGTTTAAGTGGTTAATCATCGTGGGTTTGACACTTGACTTCTTTATAAATACTATAACTTGACCCCGTATACTTGTAGATAGAAGAATTATTTGCACTTATGGGCTAGATAATAGTTCATGAAGTGTAAGGGCATAAATTCTTTCCCAACTGCTGCCTTAGGCATGCCAACAGTACCTTCAGTATCTATACGCTCCGAGCAAAACTCCATAGCCTCTTCAACAATATAAGACTAGGAAATGCACCCCTTATGATGTATCTCTGAAATTGGTACATCCATTGAAAAAAATATCAGACCACACAACTCAACTTGTCTAACTAGATGCACAAACAAATGTATCATGATATCAAAAAATGATGGGAGGAAATACTTCTCCAGCATGCAAATAGTTTCAACCAAATCTGCTTGCAAAGTCTTCAACTTCGGTATGTCTATCCCCTTCGCGCATATAGCCTTGAAAAATAGGCAAAATCGAATGAAAGCATACTTAACTGGCTTCTCTAACACTGAACGTATTGCAATAGGAAGTAGATGATGCAATATAGTGTGACTTCATACCAGAAAGCTTTAACTCATCCATTGACACAAGGCTCCTAATTTTTGATGAAAATCTCATAGGAACCTTCATCTTGAAAAAAGAATGGCAAACATTCTTCTTCTCATTTAAAATTAAGTTCCAACAGCTTGCTCTTCCTTTTACCATGTTTAGCTCTCAAGTTAGTTTTGATTTCCATTTTTATCATGTCTAAATGAGGGGCAACACAATCTTTTGACTTGTTGGTAATATTCAATAAAGTCCCAAGGAGAGCCTCACAAATATTTTTCTCGATATACATGACATCGAGTATATGTCGTATGGGAAGATGTTTCCAATAAGGAAGTTGAAAGAAAATCAACTTTTCTTGAAATGAGACCGGTTCTCATCAGGGAGACCCTTGTAAAAAGGAGGGCCGTATTTTTTTTCCAAATGAAAAATTGAAACCCTCCATTCTACTCAGCACTTCCTTTCCAGTTAAAGATATATGAGCGAGATCATACTCCTCAGTATTATCAAAAGCAGCAGCTTGCCTTTGAAATGTATGAGAAAGCAGTAGACCTCTACGATGCCTCATATACGCCATTTTTTCTCATGCTTCAACCGTTATGGTTTGGTGTTTGGTGGTTTGAAGTCATTAATTGTCCAAAGAAGGATTGCTCTAAGTGTAAAGTACTCTTCTCTCTGAGCATCATATACTCCCTCAACACCCTCCTCCCGTAACAGCTTCACATCTTCAACTAAAGTCTAAAGATAGACATCGATATCGTTTATAGGGTGTTTAGGTCTCGATATCAAGAACGTCAACATCATGTACTTCTTCTTCATACATAGCCATGAGGGAAGGTTATATATTATGAGTATAACAGGCTAGCAAGAATATTTGTTGCTTTTCTCACTATGTGGGTTAAACCCATTAGCGACCAACCCTAGTCTAAGATTCCTCGGTTCTAACCCAAAGTGTTTCCATTTCCCATTAACCAACCTCCAAGTCAGGGAATCTACTGGATGTCGCATCTTTCCATCTTTCTTTCTACCGTAGGCATGCGAAGTCATGTGCTTTGGAAATTTTGGTGATTGGAACAGCTTCTTGAACCTTGGTATTGGTGGAAAGTACCACATTACATTGGCAAGATTCCCTATTCTCTCTTTTCCTTATTTTTTCAGCTTCCACCTTGATGCACCATAAGTGCCACAACTTGTAGCATCGACAAGTTGATGCTGATATAGCATGCAATCATTTAGACAAGCATGGATTTTTTTATGGTTCATTCCTAATGCCGCCAGATACTTTTTTGCCTGATATATTGACCCCATGCCAGCATCTCATTGTCTTTTGGCAGCTAACCGCCAATCATTAGAAGCATTTCAGAATAGCATGCATCACTCATCCCATATTTTGCTTTTAGATTAAATGTCTGAACTAAACCACTCATCTTTGTCAAGTGTGTACAAATGGGGTACAAGGGTCTATTTGCATCCTCTACAAAACTCATGAAGTTGTCGATATTATCTGACATATCTTCATCATCACTCCCCCCATATTTTCATCAATTGGTTTTATGCCTAAATGAGGTCCCTTGTCTACTGTTTAAGAGGAACTTTCATTTATGGTCACTCCCCCCCCCCCCCATATTAAATTGCATGAAGGATGTGAAAGGCTCTTCGTGCCATAAAACCACTCATCTTTGTCAAGTGTGTACAAATGGGGTACAAGGGTCTATTTGCATCCTCTACAAAACTCATGAAGTTGTCGATATTATCTGACATATCTTCATCATCACTCCCCCCATATTTTCATCAATTGGTTTTATGCCTAAATGAGGTCCCTTGTCTACTGTTTAAGAGGAACTTTCATTTATGGTCACTCCCCCCCCCCCCCTCCCCATATTAAATTGCATGAAGGATGTGAAAGGCTCTCCATGCCATATTCATCGCTTATAACTAGTTTTTATTCCATTAAAGAATATATGATCCCTAATAACTTTTTCAGAAAAACTCTAAATATTATTGTATTTTAAGCAAGGACACAACATTTGATTGACATCAATAGCATTTCTCTTAGCAAACTTCAAGAATTCATCAAGTCCTTTTTGAAACCTTAATTTCCTTCTATTAGTGGTCATCCAAGACTTATCCATCTAGCTAATAAAATTTGGCAAACAAAACATTACTCAGACTAGTTCATCACATTTCTATCATACATTTTAGACACAATAATGTCAAGCACACATTCACACAATCTGAGATACATCTACCAAATACAAGCATAAATACACCAATTTCAGACACTTCCACACTTCAGTAGCAAATTAAATAAATGGTAGATCATGCTTCCAGTACTAACATCAACTAAATGAATTCATAGTCTCATAACTACTCCACAAACAGCGACTATGAGTTCCAATCTGCTCGGATGTATTTTTAGCTTTTAATATCCTTATCTTGACAAACAAAGCAAAAAAAATCAGTGTGGAGAACCCTAGACAAAGCTAAACAACTCTTTTCTGCATAATATAGTCTACAGATTACAAGAGCATTATGTCTCAGCTTTGCAATTACTTTGGATCTAGATTTCCAATAGTGACTTCAGCTATCTAAAACTAATATGATACCCAAGAACTATGGGTCATCTATGTCTTTTATGTTCTTAGAATGAAAGAAACAACAAAATTGGAGTCTTTGTGTACGAAATGAACTGCGTTATGACTACATAACAACCAGACTATCCAAACTTAATGAAGTTCAAGTTTTGTTATAAGTTAAATGCAAATTCAAATGGTCACTGACACGATTGGAAACGGAATCACATATACCCACTGAAACTAAATCAGTAATATACTACAGATCAATCAAAATCTCACCAACATCTTGTTCAAAACCTCACCAACATGAGTAGTCCATTAACTGATCAATAACTCTAAAATCCCCAAATTTTTACCATGGAATTCCCAAAACGAAAAAATCTATAAATTAATGAACTAATCAATCTTAATGAACACAAACATGAGAGCTTACCAATTGAATAAGCTAGTATCAAATTGAAACTGAGGTGGTGATTGACTGAACAAAGATAGTGGTGAAGTGAGTCAATGAGACAATGAGTTGAGAAGGAATAGCTAGTGGTGCTGGTTATCCTCTGGGCTGGAGATCGGCGGTTGATATTGTAGCTGAGTGGTATTGTAGAAAACGGAGGAGCTCGAGATGGGTATTTGTGAAGGGCTGTGTAAAATTAACTAAGTGTAGATGTGGGTTTTAGTTTATCTAGGTTAAAGTCAAAACACGTGGGTGAGATTGATGAAATTGGATTTAGTCTCTCTTTTTTTGGTCTGATATGAAATTGGTTTTAGTCAAAACATGTGGGTTTCACTAAATTTAGTTCAAAAGTCAAAACACATGAAATTGGTTTTAGTTCATTTAATTTTTGGAGACAATAGATATCTGTCCTCTAAAAGTTTGAATAAATGCAAAGAAAAAGCCTCAATATTTCATACAACAAAGACAACAAATATCTGTTGTTGAATAAAATCCTCAAATTTGAATAAGAAGTATCAAATCATGGTCATATATTCTACATATGTATGTCGTCCAAATAAACAAAAATTTCTCTATAGCCCTGTTTTTTTCATCAACAGATATATATCATTGTAATAAAGCCTGATTCGCATAAGAAAAACTTCATAGTTATAATTTATTCAGACAACATATTTATGTTGTGGTTCAAAGATGCCAAACTGAAAGTTGAAAATCATCGATAAAACATGCCATCAGACGACATATGTTACCCTAACTATCGTGATTAAATGTTATAAAATTACGACAACATATATATATATGCATCTGTCGTCGTTTTCCTGTCATCTGAATCACTTTTTCACGTAGTGACATAAGAATAAGTCGGCTCCTGGAGTCAATGATTCCACTCTTTATAGCCTATAACCACTTACCATCCATCCATGATTCAAGGTAGTCAAATTAACAAAAAAAGAAGAAGCTAAAACGTTAAATACTTAAATATTATAGTGCCTCACAACAATGAGTCACCAACAATCTTTGAAGAAAGACTCTAAAAGACTATAAAACACTAATCTAGATATGCTAAAGATGACTCAAATTTACACACACTGAACAAGACAATAAAAATTAGAAATGCAAACAGGCACGTGGCAAAGAGGCCATCATGTGCAGTGGAGGCCCCAAGCACTCCCAGATGTAGACATTTGTGATCCTATATACCGATTTGCGACTCAAATGACACACACTAAACTAGATATGATCTTAAGAACATAGATAGACTAAAGAAAATGAACAAGCAATGATTCAAGAAATTTGCAAATTGACAAGCTTCGAAGAGTCGAACAACTTCTTTAATCAGTCAAAGAGATCACCCTGTATCATGAAACACAGGTGTTCGATGGGTCGAACAAATCCTTCGATCCATCGTAGACACTATTTTGAACACGTTTCAAAGCTCAATTTCACACAAGTTCACACTTCAATCTGTCTACCAAAGTATTCTAAAGACCAATGACAATCAAAACAAGTTCCTAGATGGTAAAAGCAAACAAAAACACAAAACAAAGAGTTATAGTCACATGAATGTCCGGATTCCTCCACAATCAAAGGCTTACCGAAGCTAATAAATCAAAGTGAAATCAAACATTGGCAACAGCGCCAAAAACTTGTTGAAAGAATTTCACCCCACCTTAACTATGAACAAGTTAAGGTAATTAAATTTCTCTACCTCGAAAGTATACGGGGTCAAGTAGTAGTATATATATTGAAATTGAGTGTCAAACCCATGAGGATTGACCACTATAATTCTAAATCTTGTATGATTAAATCCTTAGACTACATTATAACACGAACACTCAATATGACTCAAAAACTAACACAAAATGGTGGTGAATCTTACAATACTAAGCTCTTTGGAGACTTAGCATCGCAAGGATGGTTTGATTACAATGGATGTGAGTTGACGAATGATGATGAAACGATTAAACTACATTAAGACACTACTAGTTAGACTCAAATATAAGATAGACAAATGGTCGACTAGAGATGTCACCACTAGTAAACTCGATGATCAAACAATGTCCAAATTTATGCTATTGGGTTGTTTAGTCTGATTCACATACAGTTGTCCAAATCGTGAAATTTTGAATCACGTTTGGTTTTGAACCAAAGTTCTTTTTTTCCTAGAAGGTTTCTGGCCCAACGATTAACACAAGGTAAATCAAGATTATGGTCTAAGTTTTTAGCACTCAAACCTCTAACCATATGCAATGCGTAATAAGTTCAATTAGATAATATGTGTAAGGTTTCCCTTCCAAAGCCTCGATTAGAGGACTTGAGAGTAAGGTTTAAGGGGTTCCCCCAATTTGTACCTATTGGAATACCAACTAAAAGAACCAATAGCTACGATGATTGTTGGTCGATGTAGGCTTAACCGAAGCTTTTCAAGTTTATCGAGACTAAAGAAGACTTTGGTTCTTGACTATAAAACTAAAACCTTATGCTCAACCTATTAATTCTAAACCTAATTCATGTTCACATGCTCATCTTTACCTAAGTGAGTGCCTAATTCACCCAAGTGTTATTTGTAGTTCCTATAACATATCACAACTTAGGTAAGATCATAACATACTCAAGAAAACCATAAATCAAGCCCAAACATATGAACATTATCACAAATACATCACATACAAACCAAACTCATCCATAGCATTACATACCTAAAAACAAACTCAATTTCATAAACCAAAGTATCATTGTTCTACATCAAGTGGCTAAGGTTTGATCTCTAGCCTTTCATACACAAACTACTCACTAATCATCTATACAAAAGTATTCTAATACAACTTAGAAGCTAAGAGAGTGAAAAAAAACTGAAGGGTCCCTAAGCTAGGCTTCACCAAATTGGTAAGCTTCACCCAAAGCACTTTAAGTTTCTAACTCCACTCTTTGACTTAAGCTTACACCTAATAGTTGAAGAGGAGGAAATGGCAACCTCTAGGACTCAAAGAAATCAAGGGTAAGAGGGATTACTCATACTTCTTCAAGTTCTAGAGAAACACTAAAACCTTGGAGACAAAGATGATATGAGAAAATGAAGGATGATGGTGAGGGAGAGAGAAGAGGTTCGGCCTCCTTGAGGAGAGACTAGGTCTCTTAAGTCTAGAGGGTTAGAAATGAATAAGAAAGGAAGAGAATGTGAGCTCAAGGCAAGCTAAGGAGTAGCTAGGCCATGAGGAAGCTCTTGGGAGAGAATGGAGAGATAGGTGTTTTCGAGGACAGAAGATTAGAAATTGGGAGTTAAGTTATTTTGTGAGCTAAAAAATGTGTGTACATATATATGGTGGATGAGGGTATTTTTGTGGAGAGGAAGTAATATGAAATTTTTGGCTTAGGAGGAGATATTTTCATATTTGAATTTTGAAATTAATGGGATAATGTGGTCCCACCCTCTCACATTTTCCATGTATGAGACATGCTTGAAGCCCAAAATATCTTCATGTTTAACTTGAAGTTTTGACCCAAACTTCACCATGACCATAGTTGACCGCCGGTTGCCGAAATCTCGAAATATTCTGGCTAGTCTTCGGCGACTGTTTTTCATTTTTTCTTCAAAATTTTCTCCATCTTCTCCTGCAGTCCAGGAAATGTCCTCACCTCCCGCTGAAACAAGAAATAAGCGTGAAATTATGGACATAATAGAATATAATTATGGACCTAACAGTTACGTGCTTAAGAATCATCAGAAATTAACCATCAGATGTAACCATTACATTTATATGATGTTGTGAAAAAAAATTCAACACAAATCGGATTAGCATAGGATTCGATTGAATTAATTTAGTGATTATCAACAAATAGTTAAAAAATATAAACGATTGTAAAAATATAATTGATAAACCCGTTCCCGAAGTTACGAGCATGTCCAGTGACATAGAAACTAATTTTATCAACTAGATAGAAAATAATTGAAATTTGTGATAAAAAGTTGATCAAAGAGTGAAGACTTGTTGTTTATCTACTAATGTTGTATAATTTAAGTGTTCGCATGTCTATATTCACTGCATATAAATATTAACAAAATTAAATTTAGAGAAACCAGCCGTTAGTTATATTAATCAAAACATAATATTTAAGTATATAAAATTTTGGTCAATTCGAAGTTTGGTAAGGGAGTTTGATCAACATAGTCAACCCTAAAATCGAAATTTCAACAAAACAAAAAACGTTCATCAATGAATATTCGTAACTTTGTTTTTCAAACCATTGATACTCATAATCTAAGAATTATTTACTCTCTGCCCTCGTCGATTAAAATTTGCATTCTAACATGGTACATATGATCGTGCTCTTAGAGGTTAGATTATGAAACTCATCTCAGACATGAGAGGACTCAACCCCGATTTAGTTTTCTAAACCGGAATCAAATCCCTTCTGAAAACACGAACTTGCAAAAACTATAGAAATTTCGGCGGAGTTTCACTATATCGTGGAATTACTATTAACCTGCACCCGAAAACACATTTCATCCTATGCCACAAAAACCAAACCGTGGGCACAAATCCCATCCGGATTTCTCAATAACATAACATAATGTAAAATGTTAAACAAAATCTGTAACTTTACAGAAATCCGGGGAAAATCATATGAAAATATAACATCTGAGTATTCAGAGCGGCCTCTATTATATATATACATAAATACACCACAGTAGGCTAAACAAGAAACCTACTGAAAGAGAAATTTAGCTCGAACACTAAGCCTCCGACTGCGACGTGCGACACCAGAATCCGAACTATAACTGGGCATCGAAAACAAAGAGCCCAGGGAAAGACATATAAACCGTTAGAGTGAGTGGATGAAAATAAATGTCTTTCGCCGAATAATATATGTTATAAAAACATATGCGAGTCAAATGAATGAATATGATATAGTACACGAGGTGAACTCAAACTCCTCACGCGTACAGAGCATGCATAGAAATTCCCACGGGCTCACTCATGGACAAATCTGCGCTAGTACGGTCTGAATCACGGGATCCCAGACCCACACGTGATTCTAGCCAGAAAGGCCTCAGGTCAGGATATCTGTTCTCACCCGGAAATACATCGGCACAAGGAACAGAAATCTGTACCACACCTCGGAAACCAACCATTTCCGGAAACATATAACTCGGATACAAAATAATCGTCGAAAACCCCCAAATACTCCACATAAACCCTCGACTTAAAATCTGGTATCCAAATCAACTCGAAAACCTCAAGGCGATGATCGGGGCGCGATTATGAGCAAAACGACATAAAACTCGACAAAATGCAAAAAGTCAACACCTCGCCGGAGCTCCGCCGTCACCGGAGAGATTTCCCGGAGAGGAAAGCCCAGATTTCTTCTCCTCCTCGAGCCCAACACATCTCTCCACTACACCATCCACCAATTCCGACGCAAACCACCGGAAATTAGCCCGAAACCAACGCCGGAACTCCTCCTCCGGTCACCGTCCCCAAACTCCTCAAACCTCAATCAAACCCACATCTAAATACCCAAAAAGCATCATGGAGTTGAGGGAAACATTTTCCCCCACAACCCCGACACCGAATCTCGCCGGAATCCGCCACCCGATTCCAGCGAAATCCCCCAATTTCAAGCTCATCGTTCTCCCTCAATTCATAATCAATTCCATCCAAATCAAGTCCTAAACAGTTACAAATCACAAGTGGAAGCCATACCTACCAAAACCGTGGCTGGAGGTGGCCGGAAAAGTCAAGTCCGATGGCGAGTTTCAAATCGGGTCAACTCGACCCACACAGTCAATGGGTCAACGCGGGTCAAACGGGTCAACTCTGGTCAAACAGTCCAAAATGCAACTTTTCGATAATTTTTATGACTATTCAGCTATTTATACGTCACGATTCGACTCCATCCACAATTCGGATAACTCAAACTCGAACGGATAAACACGACTAACTCGGCGATAATTTCAAATATTTATTTAATATTCCTCGATTATCCGAAAAATCCTCGGAAAGCTCCCACGAACTTGAAATCAAATTCTCTACATTTTCCATGAACAAACCCAAATCAAATTCGTGTCCAAAAATTAAGTCATGATCAAAACCACATAACCGATTAATTACGATAAATCTTGATTACTCGTAAAACTCGCAGATTAAGCCGATTACTATTCCAATTCCGATTCGGGTCGTCGCAAATCTACCCCCTTTAGAAAAACTTCGACCTCGAAATTTACGTACCTGCTAGATGAACAGATGAAGATACTGCTCCCGCATACGCTGCTCAGTCTCCCAGGTGGCTTCCTCAACTGAATGATTCTGCCATAAGACCTTCACAAGCGATATGACTCTATGCCTCAACTCCTGCTCACGCCGATCAAGAATCTGTACTGGTTCCTCCACATATGTCAAATCTTCCCGGCTAGGAAGCTGATGTTGTGCTAACACATGTGATGGATCTGGAATGTATTTCCGCAACATCGAGACATGGAAAACATCGTGTACTCGAGCCATTTCGGAAGGCAACTGTAATCTGTAAGCCACGACACCAACTCTCTCTGTGATCTCATACGGACCAATATACCGTGGTCGGAGCTTGCCACGCTTCCCGAAACGCACAACTCCCCTCCATGGAGACAGTTTCAAAAAGACCCAATCGCTCACCTCAAACTCAAGACTCTTTCTTCTCACGTCTGCATAGCTTTTCTATCGGTCTTGGGCAATCTTCAGTCTGTCTCGAATAATCTGAATATCCTCGGTGGTTCTCTTCACCAGATCAGGACCAATAAACCATTGATCGCCTACCTCACTCCAACATAATGGAGTACGGCATTACCTCCCGTATAGAGCCTCATACGGTGCCATATCAACACTGGTCTGATAACTGTTGTTATAAGAAAATTCGATCAAATGCAGTTGCTGGTCCCAATTTCCTCTAAACTGCAAAACACAAGACCGCAACATATCCTCGAGGGTCTGAATAGTCCTTTCAGACTGCCCATTAGTCTGAGGATGGAAAGCTGTACTGAAATGCAATCTAGTCCCCAAGGCTTGCTGCAATGCCTGCTAGAACTCTGAAGTGAACTGACTGTCTCGGTCAAAAACAATGGATACAGGCACACTATGCAGACGAACGATCTCCGCCAAATACAGCTTTGCCAATCTACCCACAGAAATCTTCCCTGGAAGTGCAAGGAAATGGGCTGATTTCGTCAATCGGTCAACAATAACCCAAATGCCCGTGTTACCAGTAGAAGTACGTGGTAACTGATACACGAAATCCATGGTGATGTTCTCCCACTTCCAAACCGGAATCTCTAACAGTTGTAGCTTTCCCGCAGGTTTCGGTCTCTCTGCTTTAACCTGGACAAATAAGACATCTGCTCACATATGCTGCGATCTCCCTCTTCATATTTCGCCACCAGTAATAGGCTCGAAGTGTACGAAACATCTTCGTACCGCCTGGATGCATCGCTTATGCAGAACAATGAGCTTCATCTAAAATCTCTTTCTTCAAACCCTCGTCTCGAGGTACACATAATCTGCCTCTGAATAGCAATGTACCATCATCACTCAACCGAAACTCTGTTGGCACACCATTCCGAATTATGGTCTTCTTGTCCAACAGATAGGAATCCGCATGCTGAGCTTCCCGAACATGATCAACCAACACCGGTCGAACCTGAAAGCTAGCCAACAAGGCTCCATCATCATCATCCCACTCTAACTCAGCTCTCGTAGCTCGTAACTCTGCTAACATGGAAACTCTGGACACACACACATGAAACAATGAGGCTCTAGATTTTTGACTGAGTGCATCAGCAACGACATTAGCCTTCCCTGGATGGTACTCAAAGGTGCAATCATAATCATTGATCAACTCCATCCATCTGCGTTGTCTCATATTCAAGTCTGGCTGCGTGCACAAATAGGTGAGACTCTTGTGATCTGTATATATCTTGCACTGAGCTCCATACAAGTAGTGTCTCCAACTCTTTAAGGCTAAAACAATAGCAGCTAACTCCAAATCATGCGTAGAATAATTGACTTCATGTGGTTTCAACTGTCTAGAATCGTAAGCCACCACTCTGCCATGCTACATCAAAACACAACCAAGTCCCAATTTCGATGCATCGATGTAAACCACAAACTCTCCACTGTCGTCAGGTAAAGTCAGAACTGGTGCAACAGTCAACTTTTCCTTCAAGAGTAAGTAACTCTCCTCACATTGATCGGACCACTCGAACTTGACACCTTTCTTCGTCAATCTGGTAAGTGGAGTGGCAATCCGTGAAAAATCCTGCACAAAGCGCCGATAATAACCTGCCAAACCCAAGAAACTCCTGATCTCTGGTACAGTGGTAGGTCTACTCCAATTCAACACAGCTTCTATTTTGTCAGGATCCACGCTGACTCCTTCAACAGATATCACGTAACCCAAAAACTTCACACTATTCAACCAAAACTCACACTTGCTGAACTTCGCAAACAACTGATTATCTCGCAAAGTCCGCAAAACAGCTCGCAAATGTTTCTTGTGCTGGCCCACACTCCTGGAGTAAATCAGGATGTCGTCGATGAACACGATCACAAACTTGTCTAGGAATCGCCTAAACACCCGATTCATCAAGTCCATAAAAGCTGCGGGGGCATTGGTCAACCCAAACAGCATGACCAAGAACTCATAATGCCCGTACCGTGACCTGAAAGCTGTCCTGGCCACATCTGACTCTCTGATCCTCAACTGATGGTATCCGGACCTGAGATCAATCTTCGAAAAGACTGAAGTTCCCTTGAGCTGATCAAACAAATCATCAATCCGCGGCAACGGATACTTGTTCTTCACGGTGACCTGATTCAGCTTCCGGTAATCAATACACAACCGCATGGAACCATCCTTCTTCTGCACAAACAGTACAGGAGCACCCCACGGTGATACACTGGGTCGTATGAAACCTTTCTCCAGCAACTCTTGAAGTTGAATCTGTAGCTCCTTCAACTCCACGGGCGCCATACGATAAGGTGCCTGTGATATTAGTCCAGTGCCTGGTAAAAGCTCAATAGTAAAATCGATTTTTCAAACTGGATGAACACCTGGTAACTCCTCCGGAAATACATCTGGAAACTCATAAACAACCTCAATATCACCAATGACTGATACAGCAGCCGTTGTATCCATAACATGAGCTAAGTATGCAACACAACCCTTCTTCATCATCCATTCGGCCTTTGTTGCTGAAATCACACAGGGCAGGGAAGTATTCTTCTCACCGCAAAACAATATCTCTGAGAAACCTGGTCATCAAAACACTACCTCCTTCTTGTGACAGTCGAACATAGCCCAATGTGTCTCCAAGAAATCCATCCCCAAAATCACATCAAAATCGACAATATCCAGCAATAACAAATCCGCGGCTAACCCATAACCTCCAACAAAGATCTCACAATCCCTATATACCCAACCGATACTCACAACCTCTCCTGATGGATACAACACTCTCCATAACCCCGGAAGTAGAGATGCATGCATAGTAGCTAAAGATGACAATCTATATGATATGAATGAATACGCAGCACCTGGATCTAGCAAAGTAAGTACTGGATAGCCAAAAACATGCAACGTACCAATAACAACCTCCGGTGAAGCTCTGCCCTCACGCAATGACATGGCATGAACCCTGGTCTGCTCAGCTGGTCGTCCACGCTGAGGGTGACTCTACTGTCCGCCCTAGCCAGAAGACTGTGCTGGTCGAGCCCCAGAAGTGGTACCTCGCTCTCCTCCTGAAATCTGAGCTGCCTGTCTACCAACACCAACAGGCTAGAAACATTCCCTCGCATAGTGACCCTCCTGGCCACAACAAAAGTAAATGGTAGGGCCTCGCTAACAAGGACCAAAATGATGCCTGTTGCAGAGATTGCACAATGGATACTCCCTCGGTACAGCAAAAGTGTCACCGGTACGTCGAGGATAGCTGGATCTGCTAGAACCCCCACTGGACTGTGGTCTCTGTGGCTGATCCCTCCTCCATCTCTGTCTCTATCTAGCTGCACTAGCTGGTGGTTTATATGGTCCACTACCAAATGATGATGCCGATCCGAAAGTGCCTGAACTCAGCCTCTTGGAAGATCCCTGACTCAGTCCACCCTCCTCAAATTGTTGAGACTGGAATCTCATCTGTCTTTCCTTTTCGATATCCTCGCCTCAAAGTACAGCACTCACAAACTCATAAAAGTTGTTCCGAGGCATCGTAGTCAGTGTCCCCTTGGTGTTCAGGTTCAAACCCAACTCAATTCTCCGGCACTTGGCTTCCTCTGTAGCCACCATGTCACGAGCAAATCGGGATAAACGAGTAAATCTGTCCCGGTACTCAAGTACTGACATGCTACCCTGTCTCAATTTGGTGAACTCCTCATACTTCCGCTGCTGTGTAGCCTGGTTGAAGTACCTCCGCATAAACAAATCCCTGAACAATATCCACGGAGTATCAATCGGAACTCTATCAGTGCTAACCCACAAGAAGTATGTATCAGAATCAAGTAAACCAACTGCTGCCACTGTCATCTGTTCAGGAGTGAAACGCATACGCTCACAAACTCGTTCAACCTGAACCAACCATGCCTCACATATCTCTGGATCAGCTGAACCCGAGAAGACAGTCGCTCCAGCAGTTCGAGCTTTGACCACAGGGTCAAAACGCTCCTCCAAACGCAAAACTCGCATAAGCAAGTTATGCGTCTGGCGATCCTCATCAGGATCCACATCCTTATTAACACGGGAACCACGTCGGGTCATGAAAAGCATTAGTCACAAGCACAAGGAACGTAATCATGAAACTTCAAACATTTGAGATCACACAACACCCGAAGCATTGATGAGTAACCGCTGGCAAGTCGGGTCATCGCTCTAGACATGCTGTACATACTCAAATATCCTTAGTATCACAACTACAAGAGTCTACAGAACCTAAAACCTAATGCTCTGATACCAAGCTGAAAGGACCCAACCCCGATTTAGTTTCCTAAACCGGAATCAAATCCCTTCTGAAAACACAAACTTGCAAAAACCATAGAAATTTCGGCAAAGTTTCACTATATCGTGGAATTACCATTAACCTGCACCCAAAAACACACTTCATCCTATGCCAAAAAAGTCAAACCGTGGGAACCAATCCCATCCGGATTTCTCAATATCATAACATAATGTAAAATGTTAAACAAAAGCTGTAACTTTACAGAAATCCGGGGAAAATCATATGAAAATATAACATTTGAGTATTCAGAGCGACCTCTAGTATATATATAAATATACATAAATACACCACAGTAGGCTAAACAAGAAACCAACTGAAAAAGAAAGGTAGCTCGAACACTAAGCCTCTGACTGCGACGTGCGACAACAGAATCCGAACTGCAAACTGGTCATAGAAAACAAAGAGCCCAGAGAAAGACAAATAAACCGTTAGAGTGAGTGGACGAAAATAAATGTCTTTCGTCGAATAATATATGTTATAAAAACATATGCGAGTCAAATGAATGAATATGATATAGTACACGAGGTGAACTCAAACTCCTCACGCGTACAGAGCATGCATAGAAAATCTCACGGGGTCACTCATGGACACATCCGCGCTAGTAAAATCCGAATCACGAGATCCCAGACCCACACGTGATTCTAGCCAGAAAAGCCTCAGGTCAGGATATCAGTTCCCACCCGGAAATACATTGGCACAAGGAACAGAAATCTGTACCCACCTGGAAATACATCGGCACAAGGTACAGTTCCCCCTGGTAAACATCCTCGGGGCTCAGCCGGGATGCAAGTATATCGATACAACCACATATACTAAGACTGTACTCTGTGTAAATCAAATCATAAATATTTTCATGCATACGTATAAAGTATAATGTAAATGCATAATCATAAAGCACATGCTCGTATAAATAATAATCACATACGTATGCTCATGCTCGTAATATGTATAATAAAGACTCACAATCGATCAGTGAAAAGAAATGTCCACTCACAGACAAGCACAGCGCGCAAACGCGCTAATCCCGAGTTCCGGCGGAAGATCCCTCGCCCAACATACGATCTCGATCCCCTGAATAATCACAAAATATAACTGATCAAAATCACAATTCATTACTCTGTACCACATCCTGGAAACCAACCATTTCCGGAAACATATAACTCGGATACAAAATAATCGTCGAAAACCCCCAAATACTCCACATAAACCCTCGACTTAAAATCTGGTATCTAAATCAACTCGAAAACCTCAAGGCGATGATCGGGGCGCGATCACGAGCAAAACGACATAAAACTCGACAAAATGCAAAAAGTCAACACCTCGCCGGAGCTCCGCGGTCACCGGAGAGATTTCCCGGCGAGGAAAGCCCAGATTTCTTCTCCTCCTCGAGCCTAACACATCTCTCCACTACACCATCCACCAATTCCGACGCAAACCACCGGAAATTAGCCCGAAACCAACGCCGGAACTCCTCCTCCGGTCACCGTCCCTAAACGCCTCAAACCTCAATCAAACCCGCATCTAAATACCCAAAAAGCATCACGGAGTTGAGGGAAACATTTTCCCCCAGAACCCCGACACCGAATCTCGCCGGAATCCGCCACCCGATTCCGGCGAAATCCCCCAATTTCAAGCTCATCGTTCTCCCTCAATTCGTAATCAATTCCATCCAAATCAAGTCCTAAACAGTTACAAATCACAAGTGGAAGCCATACCTACCAAAACCGTGGCCGGAGGTGGCCGGAAACGTCAAGTACGTCCGATGGCGAGTTTCAAACCGGGTCAACTCGACCCACACAGTCAACGGGTCAACGCGGGTCAAACGGGTCAACTCTGGTCAAACGGTCAAAAATGCAACTTTTCGATAATTTTTACGACTATTCGACTATTTATACGTCGTGACTCGACTCCATCCACAATTCGGATAACTCAAACTCGAACGGATAAACACGACTAACTCAGCGATAATTTCAAATATTCATTTAATATTCCTCGATTATCCGAAAAATTCTCGGAAAGCTCCCACGAACTCGAAATCAAATTCTCTACATTTTCCACGAACAAACCCAAATCAAATTCGTGTCCAGAAATTAAGTCGTGATCAAAACCACATAACCGATTAATTACGATAAATCTCGATTACTCGTAAAACTTGCAGATTAAGCCGATTACTATTCCAATTCCAGTTCGGGTCGTCACAGGCATCACACGGCTCTCAAATCCAACCTGGTCCCTTATGAAGTCTTTATCGGTCTTATTCTTATTGTGTGCCTTATGAGTGCGTTTGGATCTACGAAGGCAAACGAGCACCGTGGATACAGATAGAAAATATTCCATCTATCCGAGATATGGAATAGGAGTGTCATATTTGTTTTTTTTTTCGTTCCCAGATGAAAGGATGGGCTCTACGGCATATACGTCCAACTTTGAATGTGGAACCAGCCTCATACCAGTGAAAAAACCACATCAGGGATAATCAGGCTCGAACTGATGACGCTTTTCTGGTGGCTATTCCAAGGTGACGCTTTTCTGCTTCCGAGACTAGACTAGGTCGCGATTCCCTAACTCCTGTTTTAGCTCTGTGTGTGTGTGTGTGTGTGTGTGTGTGGTCAGGTTCTGATCAAGACGATGTTAATTGATGGCAGTAGAATGGAGGACCGAGGCTTGAAGACTCACCATGTCCATGTAAGTTTATTGCTGAATTGAATTGTGTAATTTTCTTGCCTAGGAGAAACTGTGGATGCATTTCTTCTGTATTTTTTTTTTTAACTTTTGTTTGGACTATGGAGTGTGAAGTTTTACTAGAATTATGAACAGTTTAACTTTTAATGTTGACGAAAATTTCACTATTTAGAGTAAACTAAATCAACTGCTCACTGTCTAGCTTTATATTTAGTTCTACATCACGCACTTATTAGTTTTTTCTTCATAGATGGTTGTGGAGTTTCCTCTAATTGCTTGTGGCTTAAAGCTATCACACAATAAGTATGAATTCTTTTGTGAAGAGTTTTGAACAATAATGCTCTTTTCGTCATTATTATGATGGATCTAAGCATGTAGTTGAAAATTTGCAATTTGTACCGTGAGTTTGCTTGCTGTGTTTGTATTGTTTGGGGACTTAAGATTATTGATGTTAGGAAGTGTGAAACTTAATTTGACTGGCTGACTGCACACATGATATATACTCTTTCTCTTAAAACACTTTCTTTCATCAAATTTATCAACAATCTTCACGCAGTGTATTTGAGCAATCATACATACATAGGGGTTTTGTTCTGGTGTTCAATTTTTGAGCAACAATATATTCTATATTTACAATCCTTTTTGTAAATGTTGTATTGCTTCAACCTCTTTCGGGAAAACCCGTTTGTTTGTTGTTGTGTTCTTATACACAACTAATACATAGCTGATCTATAAGAATTCTTTATACTCACACATGTATATATATATACTTCTTTTTGGTAACTGCTTTGATCTCTCAAATATTTACTCAACTTCTAGTACTATACTTTCTTATTTTCTTGGGTGTGGAATATTTATGCATTTCAGTAATTTTCCTACTCCCGATGGCAGCATTTCTAAACCTTCTAATAAAGCACTTTAAAGTAAAGACCTTTCTGGCATGTTTTAAGCTAATGGGTACAGTACTTATTGCATATTTGATTTGTGCAACATCAAGGTTCACAAGCTTTAAATGGGAACAATTGTGTTTCTTTTGAATACAAATATGGGATGGACAATGGGACAGTGGTTGTTAGCAAGGATGGTTGTACAAATGCGTGGGTCATTTAGTGGGATGTCATGGTAACCCTCTGCAATATTGTTTCTATGCATGAATGTGTTGTCAAGCTTTTCAACAGTATATTTTGTGCTGACACAAACTTCAATGGGTAGGTGGATTTGTTCTTCTATAGAGAGCAAGAAGAGGCTAAGCCACATGAGGAAGAAGAAGCGGTTCAAGCTTCAGAGTACATAGCAGATTATTCTGCTGGTCTAGGGGTGATCAGTAGCTTGCTCAACTTGCTGATGCTTCTTGGTCGACAGATGTATCGGCCCCAGTTGTTGGTGTTATCCCAGCAGTCACTGATGGATGGACTGGAGAACCAGGTATATTCTGGCAATCTTTTTTGTTGAATAACCACTTTTTATGTGTTGAGAGTTGAATGTTGTGGCACGATGGGAAACAAATTGTGGTTGATTGTATTTTTTATTTGTTTGTTATATTGATGCCTCCTACTTTTCTCAGATGCAGTTGCTGTCTCACAAGATCGTAGAGATTCTGCTCCAGCACCACATGTTGGTGCTCTTATTGGGAATGCTCATGTTGTTGCTAGTGGTTGAAATTAGGAAATTTGGTAGTGTCAACAGTGTTTTGACAGATAGTTCGATATATAGTTGATAAGATACCTAAACAGATAGTTTGACGGATAGTTGGATAGATATGTGATAGATACAGTAGCTGGACAAACATTCAAATGGAAGCTTTTTTCTTTAATTTTTTATTATTTTGAAATTTGAACAGATACTTAAATAGATAGTTTGACAGATAGTTGAATAGATATCCAAATGAAAGTTTTTTCCTTTAGGTTTTGATAATTCTGAAATTGAACAGATACTTCAACAGATAATTTGACATATATCCAAATGAAAGCTTTTTCCTTTAGGTTTTGATAATTCATAAATTTGAACATATACTTAAATAGATAGTTTGACAGATGCTTAAACAGATAGTTGGACAGACATCCAAATGAAAGCCTTTTCCTTTAGGTTTTAATAATTTTGAAATTGAACAGATACTTAAACAGATAGTTGGACAGCCATCCAAATGAAACCTTTTTCCTTTAGGTTTTGATAATTCTGAAATTGAACAGATACTTAAACAGATAGTTTGACTGATACTTGGACAGATATCTAAATGAAAGCTTTTTCCTTTAGGCTTTGATAATTCTGAAATTTGAACAGATACTTAATTAAATAGATACTTAAATGAAATTTGAAAATATGAAAGCATCATTACCCCTACGCAAATTAAAACAAGTCAAATTGATAGCAATGCACATACTCACCACCCACTACAAATAATGGATCAAATAAACTAAATAATTTTGACCGAAGTAAAAGTTGTGAATTTAGAAGTAATATCAAATTGGCATTCATAAAAGTCCGTCCAAAATTCATATTCTAAATCCAAATTCATTAGAAGTTGGAAATCATCTCATTCCCAAAGCATACTAAAATTCTTGAAAAATTTCAATTCACTAATCAACATTTCATAACATGATCCTTAATAAAACACAATACCCAATTGCTTAATCATGGAGAGTGCCCAACATGTCGTCATCCCAGTACAGATAGCATTACAGCTTCCACAAACATTATCAACATAGAGGACATCATGCACCATGAATGTGACTCCAGAATAAGTGGTAGTAATGGCTACTGGTAATGGTTTGTAAATTGAAACATAGACAGGACCCTCAATGAAAACAATTTCAAGTAAGGGCACCCCCGCTCTATTTAAATCATCCTGCAGAAAGGAAACAACCCATATCAATAAGTCTAGTAACACCATAATATAAATAATACAAGAAAAACAATGTCCAAGGACAAGTACAAAGAGAAAAGTACTTTCCTGTGAGTAACTTTCATCTTCTGAATGAATCAGCTTTCCTGCATCATCTTGCATGTGAACTCTCGTAATGCCAAACTTCCTATGTCCACCACCAAACTCTAATGGAATATCTACATCAATATGAATTTTAATCCGAAATCACACCACAATACACTGAAGAAAAGAAAACCCACTCAATTCAAAGTTTCCAACTTTACACACAAGAAAGAAAGCAACTTTTTCAATTGGGACAATTCATCGAACAAGTGGCGGGCAATTAGATTATCACAATCAAAAATGCTAAAGGGACTTCACAACATTACAAGTAAGGTAAGCAGAGATAGTGATTGAGACTTGTGATTCCCACAAGTTTGGAATAGAGGAGAGAGAGCAAGGAGATAGTGTAGCTTAGGCTACCATGAGAGTGAGAGTGGCCACTCAGAATCAGATAAACCCAGTTGAACAAAAGGTTTTGGCTCCAATTGTTACATGTCTGCCTCATAATTTTATTACTATATATATGACGGATCCCTCCACGCACTTCACCAAAAACTTGAACGCGCCTCCCTTCGCGGCCACGAATGGCGGCGACGCGATAGCCTGAAATGACGACTTCTCGACGTCGGGGACACACAACTGGAGGTTGAGCTAGTCGCGAAGTAGGAGACGAGATTTGGTCGACGAGAGAATAAATTGGCTTCAGGGGTAAAATTGGTAGAAAAAAAAGTTTTATAACTTATTGGTTTTTTTTTTTGAGAAAATGACTGTGACGACCCGAACCAGAATCAGATGTGTGTTTGGCACGATTTTCGAGATTTGGTTATAGTCGCAATTTTTCGATATTGTGTGGTTTGCCGATCTGATTCGCGACTATATTTTCGGTGGAGAATTTGGGTTGAGTGTCTTCACAGAAATTATAGAGTACGTAATTTCGAGCTCGTGGGCGGTTCCGGAAGATTTTTCCGATAACCGAGGAATATTTTATGATTATTCAACGTTTCAAGTTTCGACGAGTTTATCCGATCATTTTGAGTTTATCCGAATCGCGATGGTTATCCATTTCAAATCGTCGATCGACTTGAAGCTCGAGTATAAATATCGAAATAGTCGTAAATCGTCGAAAAGTTGCAAATTGGGTTTGACTGAACTTTGACTTTCCAGAATTGGAAAGTTGACTTGCTGCCCGAAAGGGGAAGTTTCCGTTTTCGGCCTCACCTTCCGGCGATCAAATTCCGGCCACCTCCGATCAATTAAAAGGTAGGGATCGTTTCCTCTAGTGATTTCGAGTTGGATAGAGTTTGGTTTTGTGAAATTTGATGGAGTTTTGGGTGAGTTCGAAGTTGGCCGAACTGGGTTGGTTCGCCGGTGACGGGGGTGGTCCTCCGGCGAGCCTCGGTGGCTATGAGGTTAGGGGTTCGACTCCCCTTGGTCTAGTGAAGCTATTCATGTGTTTGTTTTGGGTTTTGGTGGAGGATTTGGGGTGACCCGATTAGGCCACCGAAGTTGGGTTTTCCGATCGGGTTTTGTTGATTTGAGGGACTTCCGTTGAGATTTGACTGTTGGGGTAGAAGAGAAAGAGACTCGAAATGATGAGACCATGGAATCTGGAAACTTTGGCCGCGAAACTCCACCGTTGACGACGCGCCGCCGGCGGCGGCGGCGGTCAACGGTGGTCAACGGCGGTCAACGGCGAGAAAAAGTCAACTTTTCAGATTTCGACGATTTTAATGTCATTTTTCTCGTAATCGCGCCCTGGTTATCGTACGGAGGTTTTCGGGTTGATTTGAGTAGCCGATTTTCAGTCGAGGTTTCGAGTTGGGATTTCGGGATTTCTGTGATTCATTTTGCACTGCATTTCGTATTTCCGGGAACGGTTGGTTTCCGTGCATCAGTACAGTGTTGTGAATTACGTTATTGATCAGTTATGTTTTGTGAACATTCAGGAGATCGAGATCATGATCGTGCTTCAGGCGAAGGATCTTCCGCCAGACCACGAGATTAGCGCGAGTGCGCGTTTTGCTCATCTGTGAGTGGACAATTTCTTTTCACGGAAATCTTGCGAGTCTTTTATGTGATTTATGAACTTGAGCATGCAGCATGAATATGGTTTTACGAGCATGTGTTTACGATTATACGAATATGTTTATACGGTTATACGTATACAAATATGCATATACTTTTATATTGTTTCATGCATTCGCATCGAATTGTTCATGATTTGGTTTACACAGAGTACAGTTTGTTTATAATGTTGTATCGATACACTTGCATCCCGGCTGATCCCCGAGGATGTATGCCAGGGGAGGCTGTGACTCCTGACCCGAGGTCTTTACCAGGGGGAGGCAGACCTCTGACCTGAGGCCTTTCTGGCTAGAGTCACGTGTGGGTCTGGGATCCCGTGATTCGGACTGTACTACCACGCTGTGTGTCCATGAGCGACCCCGTGGGATTTTTACTTGCATGCTCTGTACGCTGGAGGAGTGTGAGTTTACCTCGCGTACTATACCATGTTTATTTACCCGGACTCGCATATGTTTTTATAACATATATAGTAACTGGTGAAAGACATTTATTTTCGTCCACTCACTCTAACGTGTTTATTGTCTTTCCCCTGGGCTTTTCGGTTTCCGTGCCCAGTTTGCAGTTCAGGTTTGGTGTTTCACGTCGCGGTTTTGAGGCTAGTGATCAGAGTCACCTGTGTTTTCCAGTAGGTTCTTGTTTCGCCTACTGATGTACATATTGTATATGTTTTACTCTAGAGGTCGCTCTGATATATTCTGATACATGTTGTGCGGATTTTCACGGATATACATATATACATAGTACAGTTTATTTACTGTTGTTGATTATATTGATGTTGAGAAATCAGGATGGGATTGGTGCCCACGGTTTGCTTTTTGTGGTATAGGACGAAGTGTTAATTTCTGGGTGCAGGTTATGGTAATTCAACGCTAGAAACGAAACTCTGCCCAAATTTTGAAAAATTTTTGTTGGTTCGTATTTTCGAGAGGGTTTGATTCCGATTTAGGTAACTGAATCGGGATTGGGTCCTTTCAGCTTGGTATCAGAGCATTAGGTTGTCAGATTCTGTAGACTCTTGTAGTTGTGACGCTTAGGGTATTTGAGTTGATACAGCATGACTGGAGTGATGACCCGACTGGCCAGCGGTACTCATCAATACTTCGGGTTTGTATGTCCTCAAATATCTGCGGTTTCATGATTACGTTCTTTCTGCTTGTACCTAATGCTTGTCTTGTATCAGTAGGATGCCTCCTTAACATGGTCCCCGTGTTGATCGGGATGATGATCCTGATGAGGATCGCCGAACGCGCGACTTGCTTATACGAGTGCTGCGTTTAGAAGAGCGTTTTGACCCTGTGGTCAAGGCTCGCACTGCGGGTGCTACTGTGTTTTCGGGTTCAGTTGATCAAGAGATATGCGAGGCATGGTTGGTTCAGATTGAGTGTGTTTGTGAGCGTCTACAGTTTACACCTGAGTAGATGACAGTAGCCGCAGTTGGTTTACTTGAGGGTGATGCATATTTTTGGTGGGTTAGCACCGACAGAGTTCCTGTGGATACTCCGTGGACATTGTTTCGTGATCTGTTTATGCGGAGGTATTTTAATCAGGCTACCCGGCAGCGCAAGTACGAGGAGTTCACGAACTTGAGGCAGGGCAGTTTGTCTGTACTTGAGTATCGGGATCGGTTTACTCGTTTGTCTCGTTTTGTGCGGGATATGGTGGCTACAGAGGAAGCCAAGTATCGTAGGTTTGAGCTGGGATTGAATCTGAACATCAAGGCGACGTTGACTACGATGCCGAGGAACAACTTTGATGAGTTTGTCGGTGCAGCTCTCCGAGGCGAGGATATTGAGCAGGAGAGACAGCAGAGGTATCGGCCGAGACGGTTTGAGGAAGGTGAACCGAGTCAGGGACCTTCAAAGAGGCAGAGTTCTGATACTTCCGGTTCAGCTTCATCCTCAAGCGGTAGATCTTATCGCCCACCAGTTGGTATGTCGAGGCAGGGCTTGAGAAGGTGGAGAGATCGACCACAGCGACCACAGGCTAGTGGGAGTTTCAGCGGTTCTAGTTATCCGCGACGTACTGGTGGCACGTTTGCTGTACCGCGGGAGTACCCATTGTGTAGTTTCTGCAACAGGCATCACCTTGGACCATGTCAGCGAGGTCCTGTCACTTGTTTCCGCTGTGGCCAGGTGGGTCACTATGCGAGGGAGTGTCCTCAGTTATATGGCGGTGGCGGACAGGCAGCCCAGAGTTCCAGAGTTCAGCGAGGTGCCACTTCTGGAGCGCGACCGGCACAGTTTGCAGGCCAGGGCCGACAGCAGGGACAGCCCCAGCGAGGACGACCAGTCGGACAGGCAAGAGTTCATGCTATGACTATGCGTGAGGGCAGAGCATCACCGGAGGTCGTTATCGGTACGTTACATGTTTTTGGTATTCCAGTAGTTGCATTGTTAGATCCAGGTGCCACACATTCATTCATATCATTTAGACTGTCATCATTGGCTACGGTTCCTGCATCTCCACTTCCGGGATTGTGGAGAGTATTGTATCCGTCAGGTGAGGTTGTGAGCATCAGTTGGCTTTACCGAGATTGTGAGGTATTTATTGATGGCCATGGTTTAGCCGTTGATCTATTACTGCTTGATATTGTGGATTTTGATCTGATATTGGGTATGGACTTTTTGGAGTCGCACTGGGCCATGTTTGATTGCCACAGGAAGGAGGTCGCATTTCGACGACCAGGGTTGCCTGAGATACTGTTTCGTGGCGAGAAGAACACTTCATTACCGTGCTTGATTTCCGCGATGAGGGCGGATCGGTTGATGAATAAGGGTTGTGTTGCATATTTAGCCCATGTTGTGGACACTACAGCTGCAGTGCCAGATCTTGGGAGTATTGAGGTTGTGTCTGAGTATCCGGATGTGTTTCCAGCGGAGTTACCTGGTATACCCCCTGTGCGAGAAATTGATTTTACCATTGAGTTGTTGCCGAGTACTGGACCGATATCCCAGACACCGTACCGAATGGCGCCTGCAGAGTTGAGGGAGCTGCAGATTCAGCTTCAGGAGTTGTTGGAGAAGGGATTCATTCGACCGAGTGTTTCTCTGTGGGGTGCTCCAGTGTTGTTTGTGCGGAAGAAGGACGGGTCCATGCGTTTGTGCATCGACTATCGGAAGCTGAATCAGATTACAGTGAGGAACAAGTATCCGTTGCCGCGGATTGACGACTTGTTCGATCAGCTCAAGGGAGCAGCAGTCTTTTCGAAGATTGACCTTCGATCCGGATATCACCAGTTGAGGATTCGAGACTCCGATGTTGCCAGGATAGCATTCAGGACGCGGTATGGGCACTATGAGTTTTTGGTTATGCCGTTTGGGTTGACCAACGCCCCCGCAGCTTTTATGGACTTGATGAATCGGGTGTTTCGACCATTCCTAGACAAGTTCGTGATAGTATTTATTGATGATATTTTGATATACTCGAGGAGTGTGGGCCAGCACAAGAAGCACTTGCGTGCGGTGTTGCGAACTTTGCGGGACCATCAGCTGTTCGCGAAGTTTAGCAAGTGTGAGTTCTGGTTGGATAGTGTGAAGTTTTTGGGCCACGTGATTTCGGCCGAGGGAGTTAGTGTTGATCCTGACAAGATTGAGGCCGTGCTGAATTGGAGTCGACCCACTACTGTGCCGGAGATCCGGAGTTTCTTGGGGTTAGCAGGCTATTATCGACGGTTTGTACAGGATTTCTCCCGGATTGCTACACCACTGACCAGATTGACGAAGAAGGGCGTCAAGTTTGAGTGGTCTGATGCGTGCGAGGAGAGTTATTTGCTCCTGAAGGAGAGATTGACTACCGCACCAGTTCTGACATTGCCAGACGACAGTGGTGAGTTTGTTGTATACAATGATGCGTCGAAGTTGGGCTTTGGCTGTGTGTTGATGCAGCATGGTAGAGTCGTGGCATATGGTTCCAGACAGCTGAAACCGCACGAGGTCAACTATCCGACGCATGATTTGGAGTTAGCCGCTATTGTGTTAGCGTTGAAGAATTGGAGACATTACCTGTATGGTGCTCAGTGTAAGATCTTCACTGACCACAAGAGTCTCACTTACTTGCGGACGCAGCCGGATCTGAACATGAGGCAGCGCCGATGGATGGAGTTGATCAATGATTATGATTGCACGTTTGAGTACCATCCAGGGAAGGCCAACGTTGTAGCGGATGCACTTAGCCAGAAATCTGGAGCTTCGTTGTTTCACATGTGTGTGGCTAGAGTGTCGATGTTAGCCGAGCTTCGAGCTACAGGTGCTGTGTTTGGGTATGATGATGATGGAGCTTTGTTGGCCAGCTTTCAGGTTCGACCGGTATTGGTTGATCAGGTACGGGAGGCACAGGATTCAGATCCTTATTTGCTGAGCAAGAAGACCATGATACGGAATGGTGTGCCTACAGAGTTCCGTTTGAGCGACGACGGTACGTTGTTGTTCAGGGGCAGGTTATGTGTACCCAGGGACGAGGACTTGAAGAAGGAGGTTCTGGATGAGGCCCACAGTTCAGCGTATGCGATGCATCCCGGAGGTACGAAGATGTTTCGTAAACTTCGAGCGTACTATTGGTGGCGCAACATGAAGCAGGAGATTGCCGCGTACGTGAGTCGATGTTTGATTTGTCAGCAGGTGAAGGCGGAGAGGCAGAAACCTGCGGGGAAACTACAGCCACTTGAGATTTCAGTTTGGAAGTGGGAGCATATTACGATGGATTTCGTCTATCAGTTGCCGCGTACTTCGGCGGGCAACACCGGCATTTGGGTTATTGTCGACCGATTGACGAAATCCGCACACTTTCTTGCACTTCCAGGGAAGATTTCAGTGGGCAGATTGGCCAAGTTGTACTTATCAAAGATTGTTCGCTTGCATGGTGTGCCTGTGTCGATTGTTTCTGATCGAGATAGTCAGTTCACTTCTGAGTTTTGGCAAGCTTTACAGCGAGCGTTGGGCACGAGATTACGATTTAGTACAGCTTTTCATCCTCAGACTGGCGGGCAGTCCGAGCGGACCATTCAGACACTAGAGGATATGCTGAGATCATGTGTGTTACAGTTTCGTGGTAACTGGGATCAGCAGTTGCACTTGATTGAGTTCGCCTACAACAACAGCTATCAGGCCAGTATTGAGATGGCACCGTACGAGGCTCTGTACGGGAAGCAGTGTCGCACTCCATTGTGTTGGAGTGAGGTGGGCGAGCGTTGGCTCATTGGTCCTGATTTGGTGAAAACCACGATGGAGGACATACAGGTTATCCGAGATCGGTTGAAGATTGCCCAGGATCGGCAGAAGAGTTACGCGGATGTGAGGAGGAAGAGCTTGGAGTTCGAGGTCGGTGATTGGGTCTTCCTGAAACTGTCTCCGTGGAGGGGAGTAGTGCGTTTCGGGAAGCGTGGCAAGCTTCGGCCGCGATACATTGGTCCGTATGAGATTACGGAGAGGGTTGGAGCTGTTGCTTACAGACTCGAATTACCGGCTGAGATGGCTCGCGTGCATGATGTATTCCATGTCTCGATGTTGCGGAAGTACATCTCAGATCCTTCACATGTGATAGCCCCACAGCAGTTGCCGATCAGAGAGGATTTATCGTATGTTGAGGAGCCAATGCAGATTCTCGATCGTCGTGAGCAGGAGTTGAGGCACCGCGTGATTCCGCTGGTGAAGGTCTTGTGGCAGAACCACTCAGCTAAGGAGGCCACCTGGGAGACCGAGCAGCGTATGCGAGAGCAGTATCCTCATCTGTTCACCTGACAGGTATGTAAATTTCGAGGTCGAAATTTCTTTAAGGGGGGTAGATTTGTGACGACCCGAACCAGAATTGGATGTGTGTTTGGCACGATTTTCGAGATTTGGTTATAGTCGCAGTTTTTTGATATTGTGTGGTTTGCCGATTCGATTCGTGACTATATTTTCGGTCGAGAATTTGTGTTGAGTGTCTTCACGGAAATTGTAGAGTACGTGATTTCGAGCTCGTGGGCGGTTCCGGAAGATTTTTCTGATAACCGAGGAATATTTTATGATTATTCGAAGTTTCGGGTTTCGACGAGTTTATCCGATCATTTTGAGTTTATCCGAATCGCGATGGTTATCCATTTCGAATCGTCGATCGACTTGAAGCTCGAGTATAAATATCGAAATAGTCGTAAATCGTCGAAAAGTTGCAAATTGGGTTTGACTGAACTTTGACTTTCCAAAATTGGAAAGTTGACTTGCTGCCCGAAAGGGGAAGTTTCCGTTTTCGGCCTCACCTTCCGGCGATCAAATTCCGGCCACCTCCGATCAATTAAAAGGTAGGGATCGTTTCCTCTAGTGATTTCGAGTTGGATAGAGTTTGGTTTTGTGAAATTTGATGGAGTTTTGGGTGAGTTCGAAGTTGGCCGAACTGGGTTGGTTCGCCGGTGACGGGGGGTGGTCCTCCGGCGAGCCTCGGTGGCTATGAGGTTAGAGGTTCGACTCCCCTTGGTCTAGTGAAGCTATTCATGTGTTTGTTTTGGGTTTTGGTGGAGGATTTGGGGCGACCCGATTAGGCCACCGGAGATGGGTTTTCCGATCGGGTTTTGTTGATTTGAGGGACTTCCGTTGAGATTTGACTGTTGGGGTAGAAGAGAAAGAGACTCGAAATGATGAGACCATAGAATCTGGAAACTTTGGCCGCGAAACTCCACCGTTGACGGCGCGCCGCCAGTCAACGGCGATCAACGGCGAGAAAAAGTCAACTTTTCAGATTTCGACGATTTTAATGTCATTTTTCTCGTAATCGCGCCTTGGTTATCGTACGGAGGTTTTCGGGTTGATTTGAGTAGCCGATTTTCAATCGAGGTTTCGAGTTGGGATTTCGGGATTTCTGTGATTCATTTTGCACTGCATTTCGTATTTCCGGGAACGGTTGGTTTCCGTGCATCAGTACAGTGTTGTGAATTACGTTATTGATCAGTTATGTTTTGTGAACATTCAGGAGATCGAGATCGAGATCGTGATCGCGCTTCAGGCGAAGGATCTTCCGCCAGACCACGAGATTAGCGCGAGTGCGCGTTTTGCTCATCTGTGAGTGGACAATTTCTTTTCACGGAAATCTTGCGAGTCTTTTATGTGATTTATGAACTTGAGCATGCAGCATGAATATGGTTTTACGAGCATGTGTTTACGATTATACGAATATGGTTTTACGAGCATGTGTTTACGATTATACGAATATGTTTATACGGTTATACGTATACAAATATGCATATACTTTTATATTGTTTCATGCATTCGCATCGAATTGTTCATGATTTGGTTTACACAGAGTACAGTTTGTTTATGATGTTGTATCGATACACTTGCATCCCGGCTGATCCCCGAGGATGTATGCCAGGGGAGGCTGTGACTCCTGACCCGAGGTCTTTACCGGGGGGAGGCAAACCTCTGACCTGAGGACTTTCTGGCTAGAGTCACGTGTGGGTCTGGGATCCCGTGATTCGGACTGTACTACCACGATGTGTGTCCATGAGCGACCCCGTGGGATTTTTACTTGCATGCTCTGTACGTTGGAGGAGTGTGAGTTTACCTCGCGTACTATACCATGTTTATTTACCCGGACTCGCATATGTTTTTATAACATATATAGTAACTGGTGAAAGACATTTATTTTCGTCCACTCACTCTAACGTGTTTATTGTCTTTCCCCTGGGCTTTTCGGTTTCCGTGCCCAGTTTGCAGTTCAGGTTTGGTGTTTCACGTCGCGGTTTTGAGGCTAGTGATCAGAGTCACCTGTGTTTTCCAGTAGGTTCTTGTTTCGCCTACTGATGTACATATTGTATATGTTTTACTCTAGAGGTCGCTCTGATATATTCTGATACATGTTGTGCGGATTTTCACGGATATACATATATACATAGTACAGTTTATTTACTGTTGTTGATTATATTGATGTTGAGAAATCCGGATGGGATTGGTGCCCACGGTTTGCTTTTTGTGGCATAGGACGAAGTGTTAATTTCTGGGTGCAGGTTATGGTAATTCAACGCTAGAAACGAAACTCTGCCCAAATTTTGAAAAATTTTTGTTGGTTCGTATTTTCGAGAGGGTTTGATTCCGATTTAGGTAACTGAATCGGGATTGGGTCCTTTCAATGATGTCAGCTGGGCTTTTTTGAAAAAAAAAATGGTTATAAGTTGAGTCTTTTTTACCTTACATTGTTGTTATAAGTTGGATTTTTTTGAAAATTAAATCTGATTTTGAGTTTTTAAATAATTTTCCATTTTTTTAATGACATTTAGAAGAGGGATGAGCGTATTAAAAAAATCAAAATTATATCATGTTAGTAGTATTGTAATGGATGAGTTTACTACTGTTTTCACTTATATATATTGACTGTGCAGTAAATTATACAAAACCAATGACGAGATTGAATCAGACAGGCTTGAACTAGGAATATGCAACTCCATTATAGAATTGTTAAGAAAAGAGAAGAGAAGTTACATAGCGGAGAAGAGGATTCCTTTGGGAGTGATTTTCTTCGATTACTTTTAAAGGCTCATCATGATCTCAATGATAACCAGTAGATTTCAATAGGTGATTTAGTCGACGAATGCAAGTCCTTTTACTTTGCCGGACAAAAAACTAGTACTAGTCTGCATTCTTGGACTGTCTTTCTTCTGGCAGTCCATACAGATTGGCAAGAGGAAGCAAGAAAGGAAGTCCTACAAATATTCAGCAGACAAAACACCAAATCCTGATGGCTTTTCCAAACTGAAAACTGTTAGTCTATGCCTTGAATCTTGAGTCGCGTCGGCGTACGCGAGGCGCGTTGGCATAAGCGTGGCACGTTGGCATACGTGTGGTACGCGAGCAAGGAAGAGTCTCTGGCGAGAGAGTGTTTGGCGAACGTTGACTTCTAGCGAGGAAGTCTATGGCGAGGAGAGTCAGAAGTCATTGGCGAGCAAGACTTCTACTCAGGATTTCGCTAGGACTAGGATTCCTCAGGCATTAAGGAATTGGCTTTCCTTAATCATTCTGGTTTAGGTTTCCTCAGACGTGTGTGTCTGGGATTCCTCTGGTATTTAGGACTCTGTTAGGCTATAGATATACCAGTTGGGTATTAGCTAATAGTGTGGTGGAATATCTCTGTAATCTGGGTCTATCCTGTAGATTAGGCTTAATCTAGCGTTGGTAGATATTCGGTATACTGTAATCCTAGGTTAGGCTTAACCTAGTGTGTTATACTGTTTTAAACCAGGTTCTCTCCAAGATAAAGTAATCGGTTCTCCTTCTGCCGTGGACGTAGCTAACTCGCGTTAGTGAACCACGTTAAATCTGTGTTTGTTCTTACATTTATTTGCTTCCGCTACAACAAACTGGTATCAGAGCTTCGGCTCAGGATGTCTGGAGTGAATGTGAAGATCGACAAGTTTACGGGGAGGAACAGTTTTAGCTTATGGCAGATCAAGATGCGTGCCTTGTTAAAGCAACAAGGGTTGCGGGCGTCGCTGATGAAGAAGGCAGTGGGTCCCGAGTCCGCTGAGATGGCCAGTCTGGAGGAGAAGGCACACTCGACTATCATGCTGTGTCTTGCAGATGATATCATCACCGAGGTTGCAGAAGAGGAATCTGCATCTGGTTTGTGGTTGAAGCTTGAGAGTCTATATATGACGAAGTCTTTAACCAACAAGTTGCTTCTGAAGCAACGTCTGTTTGGTCTGCGTATGCAAGAGGGTGCACCACTAAGAGATCACTTGGATCAGCTGAACACAATTCTGCTAGAATTGCGTAATATCGATGTTAAGATCGAGGATGAGGATGCTGCTCTAATTCTGTTGGTATCGTTACCGTTATCATACAAGAATTTTGTGCAATCCTTTATTGTTGGAAGGGATACGGTGACTCTTGAGGAGGTAAGATCGTCTCTTCATACCAGAGAGTTGCGCCATAAGGAAACTGGTACAGGTTCAGACAGTCAGGTTGCTGGGTTAGTAGTCAGTGGAAGTAAAGGACATGGGAACAAGGATAAGAAGAAATTCAAGACGCCAAGTTTCAAGGGTCCTAAATCCAACGATGTCTATAACAACTGTAAAGAAAAGGGACATTGGAGAAGGGAATGTCCGAAGTGGAAGCAGCAGGAGAAACCATCAGGGACCGTTGCTGTAGCAGAAGGTGACACAAATTCAGAAGAGGATACGGCTCTAGTTGCTGACGAACATGCACATCGCGAGGATGTGTGGGTTCTAGATTCCGGGGCGTCTTATCATATATGTCCGTGCAGGGAGTGGTTCGCGACCTACGTGCAGGTAAATGGAGGCAATGTGACAATGGCCAACAGTGTTGCTTGCGAGGTGGATGTAATGGGCTCAGTTAAGTTACGGACACATGATGGTAAATTCTGTACATTGAACGAGGTTAGGCATGTTCCTCGCATGACTAAGAATCTGATATCTCTGAGTCATTTGGACAAGAAGGGGTTTAGTTTCAAAGGAGAAGGCGGGATCTTGCGTGTCTACAAGGGTTCATATGTGGTTCTGAAAGGTGTCAAGCGAGGAACTTTGTATATTCTACAAGGTTCTACGCTGTCTGGTTCTGTTGCTGTTGCATCGTCAGAAGTTCGCAAGGAGGATATGACTAAGTTATGGCACATGAGACTCGGTCATATGAGTGAACGAGGGATGCAAGTTCTGGATAAAGAAGATCTTCTGGGTGTCCACAAGGTAAAGGACCTTGAATTTTGTGAGCATTGTGTGTTCGGGAAATTACATCGCAGTAAGTTTCCTAAAGTAATTCACAAGACAAAAGGCACACTTGATTACATCCATTCAGACTGTTGGGGTCCGTCTCGCGTTGAGTCTTTAGGAGGTCACAGATATTTTGTGTCGATGATTGATGATTTCTCAAGGATGAGTTGGGTGATTATGATGAAGCATAAAAGTGACGCTTTTAAGAACTTCAAGCAGTGGAAGGCGTTGGTTGAAAATCAAACTGGGAAGAAGATCAAGAGGCTAAGAACAGATAATGGTCTGGAATTCTGCTGTTCTGAATTTAATGAGTTCTGCATGAATGTAGGGATTGCTAGGCATCATACAGTTAGGGACACACCACAGCAGAATGGTGTGGCAGAACGAATGAATCAGACACTTCTGGAGAGGGCAAGGTGCATGCTCTCTAATGCTGGACTAGAGAAGAGGTTCTGGGCAGAAGCTGTGAGTACAGCTTGCTATCTGATAAACCGTGGACCTCACACTGGTATACATCTCAAGACACCTATTGAGATATGGTCTGGAAAGTCTGCTGATTACTCAAATCTGAGGGCTTTTGGCTGTACTGTTTATTATCATGTAAGTGAGGGTAAACTTGAACCAAGAGCTAGAAGAGGAGTATTTGTAGGCTATGGAGATGGAGTTAAAGGATATAGGATCTGGTCTCCATCTGAGAGGAGGGTTATTCTCAGTAGGAACGTAGTCTTTGATGAGAAGTCTATGTTTAATCCTACTGTGAAGTCCATAGTTGTATCAGAGAATGGCAGTGTTGAGAAACAGGTGGAGCAGCAAGATAAGGTTGAACCACAGCAAGGAGATCAACACTCACATTCAGAATCAGAGCCACTAGTAGATAACCAGCATGGTTTGTCTCTTAATCGGGTTAGGAGAGCAAACTTTGGAAAACCGCCTACGAGGTATGGTTTTGAGGACATGGTGGCTTATGCACTTCAGGTTGCTGAAGAGGTGGATCCTCGCGAGCCATCCACCTACAAGGAAGCAGTTACATGTACTGAGTCTGCCCAATGGCTTGCTGCAATGGGGGACGAGATGGAATCACTTCACAAGAATCAGACTTGGGTTTTGGCCAAGTGACCTCAGAAGAGAAAGGTTATCACTTGCAAATGGATTTTCAAGAAGAAGGAAGGGATGTCGCCTGCTGAGGGTATCAAGTATAAAGCTCGGGTAGTTGCAAGAGGGTTTCATCAGGAGGAAGGTGTGGACTACAATGAGATTTTCTCGCCTGTGGTCAGACATACATCTATCAGGGTGCTACTAGCCTTAGTTGCACATCAAGATCTGGAACTTGAGCAACTAGATGTGAAAACAACTTTTCTGCATGGAAAGTTGGAGGAGGAGATATACATGACTCAGCCAGAGGGTTTCCAAGTTCCTAGAAAGGAAGATTTTGTTTGTAAGTTGAAGAAATCTTTATATGGACTAAAACAGTCACCGAGGCAGTGGTACAAGAGGTTTGACAGCTATATGATGGAGATTGGCTACAGCAGGAGTCCGTATGATTGTTGTGTTTATTACAACAAGTCTTCAAATGAGTCTCTCATTTATCTGGTCCTGTATGTAGACGATATGTTGATAGCTGCAAAGGACAAGTCAGAGATTCAGAAGTTGAAGGGACTTCTCAGTGCTGAGTTTGAGATGAAGGATCTGGGTGCAGCAAGGAAAATTCTGGGAATGGAGATCTACAGGGATAGGAGTCAGAAGAGGCTGTTCTTATCACAGAAGGATTATATTCAGAAGATATTGTCAAGGTTTGGCATGTCTACAGCAAAATCCTTAGATACTCCAAGTGCAGCGAACATTCATTTGTCTACTGCATTTGCACCGAAATCAGTTCAGGAGAAGGAGTACATGTCTCTAGTTCCCTATGGTAGTGCAGTAGGAAGCTTGATGTATGCTATGGTCTGCACTAGACCGGATCTTGCACATGCTGTCAGTGTTGTCAGTAGGTTTATGGGTGAGCCTGGAAAGGAGCATTGGCAAGCTTTGAAGAGGATCTTTCGTTACCTTAGAGGTACGTCTGACGTTGGTCTCATTTATGGAGGTAATACATGGTGCTTAGTAACTGGTTACTCAGATTCAAATTATGCTGGGGATGTTGACATGAGAAGATCTATGACTGGTTATGTGTTCACTCTTGGTGGGTCAGTTGTCAGTTGGAAAGCTACGTACTTTGCAGCATTCAGTGACGTTGTCGACAACTGAAGCAGAGTACATGGCATTGACAGAGGCAGCCAAGGAGGGAATCTGGTTGAAAGGACTGGTTAGTGACTTGGGTTTACATCATGATCAGGCTGTAGTATATTGTGATAGTCTGAGTCCAATCTATTTGGCCAAGGATCAAGTTCATCATGAGAGGACTAAGCACATCGATGTCAGGTATCATTTTCTAAGGAATGAGAAGTGGATCAGGGTGAACAAGGTGGGTACTGCTGATAATCCAGCAGACATGTTCACAAAGCCGGTTTCGCATAGCAAGTTCCAACATTGCTTGGACTTGCTGAATGTCAGAAGTTGTTAGTTGCCCATCAGGGGCAACACCTGGGTTGCTTCTCTGGGAGAAGGCAACGTCTAGGTCCTTTTCTGGGAGAAGGCAACATCTGAGTTCGTTTCTTGGAGGAACGAAATTTGGGGGGCAGAGGAGAAGTTTGGTACTTTGGGTACATCTGATTACTTGGGAGAAAATTCAAGTCAAGGTGGAGATTTGTTAGTCTATGCCTTGAATCTTGAGTCGCGTCGGCGTACGCGAGGCACGTTGGCATACGCGTGGCACGTTGGCATACGTGTGGTACGCGAGCAAGGAAGAGTCTCTGGCGAGAGAGTCTTTGGCGAACGTTGACTTCTGGCGAGGAAGTCTCTGGCGAGGAAGTCTTTGGCGAGGAGAGTCAGAAGTCCTTGGCGAGCAAGACTTCTACTCAGGATTTCGCTAGGACTAGGATTCCTCAGGCATTAAGGAATTAGCTTTCCTTAATCATTCTGGTTTAGGTTTCCTCAAACGTGTGTGTCTGGGATTCCTCTGGTACTTAGGACTCTGTTAGGCTATATATATACCAGTTGGGTGTTAGCTAATAGTGTGGTGGAATATCTCTGTAATCTGGGTCTATCCTGTAGATTAGGCTTAATCTAGCGTTGGTAGATATTCGGTATACTGTAATCCTAGGTTAGGCTTAACCTAGTGTGTTATACTGTTTTAAACCAGGTTCTCTCCAAGATAAAGTAATCGGTTCTCCTTCTGCCGTGGACGTAGCTAACTCGCGTTAGTGAACCACATTAAATCTGTGTTTGTTCTTACATTTATTTGCTTCCGCTACAACAAAAACAGTAAGATATCCAAGAATATAATCAAAAAATTTCCCCTAATTACAGAGATGTCCCTAAAAAGTATTGTTCTTTCGTTTTCATTTATTTTTTAAATTTCAATGCATGCAGATGAGTATCATCATCAACGAATCCTTAAGGCTGTATCCTCCCGTTCTCAGCATTGAGAGGAGAGTTGAAAAGGAAATCAAACTGGGAAATTTTGTTATTCCTGCCAATGTTGAACTACATGTACCAAGTTTGGCATTACACCATGACCCTCGATTCTGGGAGAAGATGTGCAACTCTTTAAACCAGAGCGCTTCTCGGAAGGGGCTGCTAAAGCTACTAGGAACAACATAGTGGCATTCTTGCCATTTGGAATGGGACCTCGAACTTGTGTAGGCTTCAACTTTTAATCCTTCATGCTTTCACCGGGATGTGTTCACTCTCCGTTTAAGTTTATAACTGTTAGTCTATGCCTTGAATCTTGAGTCACGTCGGCGTACGCAAGGCGCGTTGGCATACGCGTGGTACGTTGGCATACGTGAGGTACGTGAGCAAGGAAGAATCTCTGGCGAGAGAGTCTTTGGCGAGCGTTGACTTTGGCGAAAGTCTCTGGTGAGGAAGTCTTTGGCGAGGAGAGTTAGAAGTCCTTGGCGAGTAAGACTGATACTCAAGATTTCGTTAGGACTAGGATTCCTCAGGCATTAAGGAATTGGGTTTCCTTAATCATTCTAGTTTAGGTTTCCTCAGACGTGTGTGTCTGGAATTCCTCTGGTATTCAGGACTCTGTTGGCTATATCAGCCATAAGGGAGTGTGTGATATCTGGTTCTATCTTGTAGATTAGGCTTAATCTAGTGTGGTAGAAAGATTAGGTATTCTGTAATTCTAGGTTAGGCTTAACCTAGTGTGATATACTTTGTAATCTGGTTCTCCAAGATAAAGTAATCTGTTCTCCTTCTGCCGTGGATGTAGCTAACTCACGTTAGTGAACCACGTTAAATCTGTGTTTTTTCTTACATTTATTTGCTTCCGCTATAACAAACTTGTATCAGAGCATCAGCTCAGGATGTCTGGGGTGAATGTGAAGATCGACAAATTCATGGGGAGGAACAGTTTCAGTTTATGGCAGATCAAGATGCATGCCTTGTTAAAGCAACAAGGGTTGTGGGCGCTGCTGATGAAGAAGGCAGTGGGTCCCGAGTCCGCTGAGATGACCAGTCTGGAGGAGAAGGCACACTCGACTATCATGTTATGTCTTGAATATGATATCATCACCGAGGTTGCAGAAGAGGAATCTACATCTGGATTGTGGTTGAAGCTTGAGAGTCTATTCATGACGAAGTCTTTAACCAACAAGTTGCTTCTGAAGTAACGTCTGTTTGGTCTGCGTATGCAAGAGGGTGCACCACTGAGAGATCACTTGGATCAGCTGAACACAATTCTGTTAGAATTGCGTAATATCGATGTTAAGATCGAGGATGAGGATGCTGCCCTAATTCTATTTGTATCTTTACCGTTATCATATGAGAATTTTGTGCAATCCTTTATTGTTGGAAGGGATACGGTGACTCTTGAGGAGGTAAGATCGTCTCTTCATACCAGAGAGTTGCGCCATAAAGCAACTGGTACAGGTTCAGACAGTCAGGCTGCTGGGCTAGTAGTCAGTGGAAGTAAAGGACATGGAAACAAGGATAAGAAGAAATTCAAGAAGCCAAGTTTCAAGGGTTCTAAATCCAACGATGTCTGTAACTACTGTAAAGAAAGGGGACATTGGAGAAGGGAATGTCCGAAGTGGAAGCAGCAGGAGAAACCATCAGGGACCGTTGCTGTAACAGAAGATGACACCAATTCAGAAGAGGATACGGCTCTAGTTGCTGATGAACATGCACATCGCGATGATGTGTGGGTTCTAGATTCCGGGGCGTCTTATCATATATGTCCGTGCAGGGAGTGGTTCGCAACCTACGAGCAGGTAAATGGAGGCAATGTGACAATGGCCAACAGTGTTGCTTGCGAGGTGGTTGGAAAGGGCTCAGCTAAACTACGGACACATGATGGTAAATTCTGTACATTGAACGAAGTTAGGCATGTTCCACGCATGACTAAGAATCTGATATCTCTGAGTCATTTGGACAAGAAGGGGTTTAGTTTCAAAGGAGAAGGCGGGATCTTGCGTGTCTACAAGGGTTCAGATGTGGTTCTGAAAGGTGTCAAGCAGGGAACTTTGTATATCTTACAAGGCTCTACGCTGTCTGGTTCTATTGTTGTTGCATCGTCAGAAGTTTACAAGGAGGATATGACCAAGCTATGGCACATGAGACTCGGTCATATGAGTGAACGAGGGATGCAAGTTCTGGCTAAAGAAGATCTTCTTGGTGGCCACAAGGTAAAGGACCTTGGATTTTGTGAACATTGTGTGTTCGGGAAATTACATCGCAGTAAGTTTCCTAAAGCAATTCACAAGACAAAAGGCACACTTGATTACATCCATTCAGACTGTTGGGGTCCGTCTCGCGTTGAGTCTTTAGGAGGTCACAGATTTTTTATGTCGATGATTGATGATTTCTCAAGAATGACTTGGGTGATTATGATGAAGCATAAAAGTGACTCTTTTAAGAACTTTAAGCAGTGGAAGGCGTTGGTTGAAAATCAAACTAGGAAGAAGATCAAGAGGCTAAGAACAGATAATGGTCTGGAATTCTGCTGTTCTGATTTTAATGAGTTCTGCATGAATGCAAGGATTGCTAGGCATCATACAGTCAGGGACACACCACAGCAGAATGGTGTGGCAGAACGAATGAATCAGACACTTCTGGAGAGGGCTAGGTGCATGCTCTTTAATGCTAGACTAGAGAAGAGGTTCTTGGCAGAAGCTGTGAGTACAGCTTGCTATGTGATAAATCGTGGACCTCACACTGGTATACATCTCAAGACACCTTTTGAGATGTGGTCTGGAAAGTCTGCTGATTACTCAAATCTGAGGGCTTTTGGCTGCACTGTTTATTATCATATAAGTGAGGGTAAACTTGAACCAAGAGCTAGAAGGGGAGTATTTGTAGGCTATGGAGATGGAGTTAAAAGATATAGGATCTGGTCTCCATCTGAGATGAGGGTTATCCTCAGTAGGAATGTAATCTTTGATGAAAATTCTATGTTTAATCCTACTGTGAAGTCCATAGTTGTATCAGAGAATGGTAGTGTTGAGAAACAGGTGGAGCAGCAAGATGAGATTGAACCACAGCATGGAGATCAACACTCACATTCAGAATCAGAGCCACTAGTAGATAACCAGCATGGTTTGTCTCTTAATCGGGTTAGGAGAGCAAACTTTGGAAAACCGCCTACGAGGTATGGTTTTGAGGACATGGTGGCTTATGCACTTCAGGTTGCTGAAGAGGTGGATCCTCGCGAGCCATCCACCTACAAGGAAGTAGTTACATGTACTGAGTCTGCCCAATGGCTTGCTGCAATTGGAGACGAGATGGAATCACTTCACAAGAATCAGACTTGGGATTTGGCCAAGCGACCTCAGAAGAGAAAGGTTATCACTTGCAAATGGATTTTCAAGAAGAATGAAGGAATGTCGCCTGCTGAGGGTTTCAAGTATAAAGCTCGGGTAGTTGTAAGAAGGTTTCATCAGGAAGAAGGTGTAGACTACAATAAGATTTTCTCGCCTGTGGTCAGACATACATCTATCAGGGTGCTACTAGCCTTACTTGCACATCAGGATCTGGAACTTGAGCAACTAGATGTGAAAACAGCTTTTCTACATGGAGAGTTGGAGGAGGAGATATACATGACTCAGCCAGAGGGTTTCCAAGTTCCTGGAAAGGAAGATTTTGTTTGTAAGTTGAAGAAATCTTTATATGGACTAAAACAGTCACCGAGGCAGTGGTACAAGAGGTTTGACAGCTATATGATGGAGATTGGCTACAGCAGGAGTCCGTATGATTGTTGTGTTTACTACAACAAGGTTTCAAATGAGGCTCTCATTTATCTGGTCCTGTATGTAGACGATATGTTGATAGCTGCAAAGGACAAGTCAGAGATTCAGAAGTTGAAGGGACTTCTCAGTGCTGAGTTTGAGATGAAGGATCTGGGTGCAGCAAGGAAAATTCTGGGAATAGAGATCTACAGGGATAGGAGTCAGAAGAGGCTGTTCTTATCACAGAAGGATTATATTCAGAAGATATTGTCAAGGTTTGGCATGTCTACAGCAAAATCCTTAGATACTCCAAGTGCAGCGAACATTCATTTGTCCACTGCATTTGCACCTAAATCAGCTCAGGAGAAGGAGTACATGTCTCAAGTTCCCTATGGTAGTGCAGTAGGAAGCTTGATGTATGTTATGGTCTGCACTAGACCGGATCTTGCACATGCTGTCAGTGTTGTCAGTAGGTTTATGGGTGAGCCTGGAAAGGAGCATTGGCACGTTGTGAAGAGGATCTTTCGTTACCTTAGAGGTACGTCTGACGTTGGTCTCATTTATGGAGGTGATACAGGGTGTTTAGTAACTGGTTACTCAGATTCAGATTATGTTGGGGATGTTGACACAAGAAGATCTATGACTGGTTATGTTTTCACTCTTGGTGGGTCAGTTGTTAGTTGGAAAGCTACTCTGCAGTCTTCAGTGACTTTGTCTACAACTGAATCAGAGTACATGATATTGACAGAGGCAGCTAAGGAGGGAATCTGGTTTAAAGGACTGGTTAGTGACTTGGGTTTACATCACGATCAGGCTATAGTGTATTGTGATAGTCTGGGTGCAATCTGTTTGGCCAAGGATCAAGTTCATCATGAGAGGACTAAGCACATCGATGTCAGGTATAATTTTCTGAGGAGTGAGAAGCGGATCAGGGTGAACAATGTGGGTACTACAGATAATCCAGCAGACATGTTCACAAAGCCGGTTTCGCATAGCAAGTTCCAACATTGCTTGGACTTGCTGAATGTCAAAACTTGTTAGATGCCCGTTAGGGGAAACACCTGGGTTGCTTCTCTGGGAGAAGGCAACGTCTGGGTCCTTTTCTGGGAGAAGAGAACATCTGGGTTCGTTTCTTGGAGGAACGACATTTGGGGGCAGAGGAGGAGTCTGGTACTTCGGGTACATCTAATTACTTGGGAGAGAATTCAAGTCAAGGTGGAGATTTGTTAGTCTATGCCTTGAATCTTGAGTCGCGTCGGCGTACGCGAGGCACGTTGGCATACTTGAGGTACGCGAGCAAGGAAGAATCTCTGGCGAGAGAGTCTTTGGCGAGCGTTGACTTTGGCGAAAGTCTCTGGCGAGGAGAGTTAGAAGTCCTTGGCGAGTAGGACTGATACTCAGGATTTCATTAGGACTAGGATTCCTCAAGCATTAAGGAATTGGGTTTCCTTAATCATTCTGCTTTAGGTTTCCTTAGACGTGTGTGTCTGGGATTCCTCTGGTATTCAGGACTCTGTTGGCTATATATACACAAGGTATCAGCTATAAGGGTGTGTGTGATATCTGGTTCTATCCTGTAAATTAGGCTTAATCTAGTGTGGTAGAGAAATTAGGTATTATGTAATTCTAGGTTAGGCTTAACCTAGTGTGATATACTTTGTAATCTGGTTCTCCAAGATAAAGTAATATGTTCTTCTTCTGCCGTGGATGTAGCTAACTCACGTTAGTGAACCACGTTAAATCTGTGTTTGTTCTTACATTTATTTGCTTCCGCTATAACAATAACACTTCGCCGACAACATGGAATTCAAGTAATGCTACGCTCATTGTGAAGTATAGTTGGTCATAATCTTGTAGTTGGCAAATTTGAGTACCTGCATGCAGATGCTAATAGATCGATTTGACCGGTGCATAGTATTCGACAAGCTGAAACGATAGCTATCTTGTCAAATTTGTCATAGAATTCTGGGATTCATATTAATTGTTTAAGAAACTCCGTGAAGCAAAGTTAATCTCTAGGGCGACAGAATTTTATACGAAGTTCCAGCCCGGAATCGAACTAGAGACCTTTTGTGCCACAGAAACTAGTTACAGATGACATTCAAGTATACAATCACTATATTGTCATTGGACGAACTGGACGAGCTCAAGTGGTAAGAACACTACTACCTAAGAAATAGGGTATTAGGTCTTGAGTTTGAGATCTTATAATCTTCTTTTATAGAAAAATTGGAATAAATTTTGAACCACCTTTTTATATAATTGTTAATATTTATCAATAATTCGAGTTCGATTTAGTAGCTGCGGTAAATAGTTTTAACCATCGATAAATATCAAGAGGTCAAAGGTTGAATTTTTATCGAATTGTCGAAATTGGTTGACTTCGGATAGAAATCGTAGAATTTATTGAGTGAGATCGTAGACGCGAGAAATGTTAAAATCGGAGTTACGACAAGAAGTTATGGTTAGCGGAAGATTGATAAAAATGTCGGAAATCATATTACCGTAAATGTAAGGGTATAAATAGGAGTTTCCATTTCTGGAAACGGGGCAGTTTTCCATTTTTGGGAAAAATGGGTTTGACCCGAGCTCCAGCGGACAAAATTGCCGCCGAAGTAGATGGCAGCGGAGCGGCTTATTCCGGCCACCTCCGACCATGAAATTGATCGAAATCAATCAGCCTCGACCTCCTCTTTCGATTGATGGTTTCAAGATTGATGATGAATGGCCGAGTTGGGAGAATTCAAGGTGCAAAATTCTAGCGTTTTCGGGTTTAGTTCGCCGTCGTCGCTGGCGTATTTTCCGTTCACCTCCGATCAATCAATAGGTATAAATCGGAAGCTCTCTTTGTTCTCTATCGATTTGGTGTTGGAAATTTTGGGTTTGCAGGTGTGTGAGGAGAGATTCGAATCGATCTCTCCTCGGATTAGTTGTCGTCGTTCCGTGTCGTCACTGCGACGGTTGTCGACGGTTTTAGTCATCAAGAGTGGAGGGGTTTAGCTCCCCTCTGTCGATCAAGACCAGCCTCGAGCTTCGAGGTGGCTTGATGGCGCTGGAATCCGATTTAAAGTTTTTACGCAAAATTTAGTATGTCAGCTTTTGGGCTAAATTTCGACCAATTGAGTCAGATTCAGATCAAGGTGTAGTTATGCAGTTGGATGGGCTTATCGAGAGTTTTTCAACGGTGGGTCAATCATCACCACCGAAGGTGGTCGTCGGTGGCACATACGTTGCACACGCCGTCGTTTGTGGCAAGACGTCTGATCGAAAAAATGTCTAAAATTTATTGAATCATATATCGTTAGAATTGGAATGACGTCACGAATGTAATCATGAGGTTTAATTCGTGTTTCTTGGTCATTAACTTAACGGGTGGACAGTGGTGACGTGCGGGTGGGGTGGACGTAACTGACGTAAAAAAGCATAGCTGAAAAAATTGAATGGGTAGTTGCTCGGAGTTGATTGCTCACGAAAAGTTGAGGAGTTTCTTATTAGATTTTCCGCGGCAAAAGTGGAGGCGTTTTACTGGTCCATACTTGCATAGGTGTAGTATTTATTGTGACAGGTGAGCTCTCGCCATAGTGCGTTGTGTATGATTCACTCTTGGGTCTCATTTTGTTAATTGGAAATAAAAATAATTCCTATGTAATTCCTTTCGCATGGGAATGGAAAGCCATTGCTTGAGATGCATGAGAAAGTATAATAGAATACGAAATGGAATGCAAAAAATTGAACTTCCATTTGGTCAAAAATGAATCTCAGTAATGCCGAAAACGGGATTTCAGGTCAACCAGCTCGGCCCAGAAGAGACGGCAATGAACAATCACAGATTCAAGGACCAAGGAAATGAATTAGAAAAGGAAAAAAAAATAAGAAGAAAATTAGATATCTTCTAATTATCGTGTCACAACTCACCACAAATCATCAGGATAGAAGAAAACTAAAGAATCACACACACGCAATTGCAATTTCTCTATGTTAAACCTCATTTTATATTTTCCACGAAAAGCAGGAAAGCAATCGCAAGCATATTTTCGCTCCCAAGCAATCTCAAGGTGCAAATATTGTTAAATAAAAATAGATTAATGTAAAAATCTATATCTATATATAATTTCATATGTAATTTTTGCACTATCAGAAAGTTGAGTTAGCTTATTATACTTGTCGGGTGACCCTTGCCTAAACGGTGGCGTAGCGGAAAAATTTGTGGAATTATGGAGTTCATAGCCAAATGCTATTGAACTAAACCATGTCGTGTTTGAGGTGGTGGGTATTGAAAATAAGTCAATGCCATTGTACCTCTTGAGAGGCCAACATTATAGGCGCGCATGGCAGAATGGTTGATGAATGGTGGTGATCATATGATGCATGAAGGGCTAAAAAGTGAAAGGTGATCAAATCTTGAAGATCATAAATTGGGCTTATTTGAAAATAGCATTATGTGCAGTCAGCACATTGTGCCCAAATGACTACGGTGACAGTATCCAAGGCAAGATAAGACACTGCACCAGTACTACCAATGTTTACTTCCACATAGACGTCTCCCATATCGTGCAACTCAGCCATGCTGAGGAACCAGCAGCTCTTGTAGCCACTGGTATAGCTTATTTATTTTCTTTCTCTCGGTTTGTAGTTTCTTTATAAGTCTATGTATGTCTCTTTTGCCTCGGTTTTGACCGGTAGTTATTGTTAAAAGATTTATATACATCAACCTTTGAATATTGATTAATGTAAGATTAAGTAATTTTTTTTCTTACTCGTAAGTATACGGACTCAAGTTATAGTATTTTTAAAAAGTCGAGTGTCGAATCCACGATGATTGACCACTATAACTCTTTAGTTTGACTCGATAAAACACTTAAAAATCACGGATAAACTAAACATTAAACTTGAAATTAAAACTAAAACAAAATGTGGAAATGTATCTCACACTACTAAGTCATTTGGAGACTTAGCATTGTAAGAGATGGTTAAACTACGATGAGTGATTTCATGGAAGTTGATTGATTGATTGATTGTATTAGTCTAAAGCAAGAGATTAAATAGCAAACAAGTTCATAATAAAAAAATGGTTGATTAGGGAAATCCCCACTAACTATTTGATGCTCAAACAATATCCCATTTATGTAGGTAGATTATTAAAGTCCATTTCACACAATTTATGCCCAAATCGTGACCTTTTGAGTCACGTTTGGTTTTGAACCCAAGTTCTTAGGTCATTTTAGACTCTAAACGACTTAATCCCAACCTTGAAGTATTTAATGAACAGGGATCAAGACCTAAGTCATTTCGGGCTTACATCTTGACTGTATGACACGTGAGTGAAGTCAACAAGCATACCATGTGATAATTGTGGAAGATTTCCCTTTCGAACCTCTTTTGGAAGACCTGGGAGAAAGTCTAAGTGAATCTCTCAATCCGCACTCTTTTGAGTTACCGATCGAAAGACCTAACTAGTAGTTACAATAACTTCTCGATTCAATGTGTGTTTGACTAAAACTTCTTAAGTCTATTAAGACTCAAGGAGACTCTGGTATTTTCCTCGTGCTAAGGAAACCAAGCATTAAGGTAAACCTTCTTGAAATAGACTCTAATCATGTTTGCATGCTCATCTAGCCTAGGTGAGTAGTTAATTCAATCAAGGTCCCATTTTTAGTTCCTTAATACATATATTAACTTAGCTAAGGTCAGAACATGCATAAATGAAACCATACATGAAGCTCAAGCACATAAACATCCACAAACACATAGTAGTTCATTCATAAACACATGTTTCACAAAAGATACACAAAAACATAAACCATACATAAATCAAACCATCATTTGTCTACATCGAATGACTAGGGTTCAAACCCTAGCCTCCCAAATGGGACTACTCACTACACATAATTAAAATCAAGTTTAAATACATCAATAGAGTAAATATGATGAAGAAATAACCAAGGAATCTCTCTAAAGCAAGCCAAGCTTCTTCAAGTCTCATCTTGTGCTTCTAACTTCACATTCTTTGCTCTAAAGTGTCTTCAAGCTTGTATAAAAGGAAAGGAAAACCTCTAGGACTCAAAGAAGCCAAGGGGAAGACGGATTACTTCCCACTTCTTCAAGCTCTAGAGAATCGATCACCCAAACCTTGGAGGCAAAGATGAGAGGATGAAGTGATAGATGGTGGTGAGGAAGAGTGGAAGAGGTTCGGCCAAGACTTGCAAGAATAGGTCTCTTGGAAGGGAAGAAGAGAGGAAGAAAAATCTAGGTTCTCTGTAGAGAACTCCACTAAGAACCCTAGAGAGAAGCTAGAGAGAAAATTAGAGAGAAAAAAGCTCAAAACTATGAAAAATGCATAAAAGTGTGGTGTTATATGTGGGTGAGGGGAGCTCGATCTTAGCCATATATGTGAGATATTTTGGTATTTGAAATTCAAAATTAGAGGCTTAGACATGATCCTAAATTTTAAGCTTTTAGGTGGTCCAAATGTGTGACTCACCCCAAGTCATGTGACTTGCATGTGCTGGATATCTCTCAAAATATCTTTCTTGTGGGCTTGGACACTTGAGGCATTTGGCCCAACTTGACTAGACCTTTTCATTGACCAATGATGACTTGCCGGAGTTGACCATTGACAGGCATTGACTTTTTTGTCATTTTTCCGTTTTTGCTCCATCTTCTCCAAGGGCTTCGAAAATGCACTCGACTTCTCCAAAAAGTGATTAATTTCCATCTTTTAGAGTGTTTTCGTGTCAACTCCTACTTTCCTAGCATAACAAGGAAACATTATAAAAATGATGTTTTATTGATAAAAAACAAGCAATAAGCATGACGTTAGGGACATAATTAACACATAATTATGGGCCTAACACTTATCTTAATGCATTTCTTCCCTTGAGCAAAAAAAAATATATATATATATCTTATAGGAGGTTTGTGAGGCAATGGCCTCAGCCCAAAATTTTTAATGCACATTTTTAATACACAAGAAAGTAGATTATATAATAAAATGACCACACTCTTATGATAAGATAAATCTTATTTATTAAGATATTCAAATGATTATTGAAAAACAAAACAACAAGCCAAAGTAAAAATGTTTATGTTAATAATACTATGATTGTATGAAAATAACTAATTTTTTTCATGTAAACATAAAGTTTGAAAGTACATTGTATTAGAAAATTATTAAATATTAGTACGTTTCATCTCACACTTCTACGATAAAATAAATCTTATTTATTAAGATTTAACACGATCATTCAAAAATGAAATAACAAATCAAAGAATAAATTTTATGTTTATTTTACAATGAACGCATGCAAATCAGTATATTTTTTTATGTAAACATTAAGTTTAGATAGAGGACACATCTTTTAGAGTTCATCTCAGATTTGATAATCTCATGTCCGACCATGCACATAGAAGAAGGTTTTCTCGACTGAGTTGACACCAGTATTTCTGGAATTTCTGGAATGGATTTTGATTTGTGAGCATGTGTAGACCCAAGCACCAACAAGAGCAATAATAAGTTAACACTACCAGGAAAACACACTTAGGCGACGAACCATTTTTGTCGTCTAAGTGGCCTTTTTCGTCGCCTAAGTACATAGGCGACGAAACTTCCGCCCCCTAACTATCGTAACCTAAGTAGTTAGACGACTAAAATTTTTTTTCGTCATCTAAATAGCCACTTAGACAACGAATTTCGTCGTCTAGATGTTTGGACGATGAAAAATTAATGAAAAATTTTCGTTGTTTTAGTGAGAACTTAGACGACGAAATTTTAGGATTTTCGTCGCCTAAATGTCGAATTTAATAATAATAAATAAATAATCCACTTAGACGACGAAAAATCTTCGTCATCTAAGTGGTAAATTTTAATTAAAAATAAATAAATAAACAAGGTAGATGGCAAAACTATTGATTTCGTCATCTAAGTGGTTTTTTAAATGATAAAATAAATAAAAATTAATTAAATAATTAAATAATTAAATTTTAATTATTAATTAATACAAAATTTTAATTATGAGATAATTTAATGATGGTGGTGGTGGTGGCGGCGACATTTATGTACGTGGTGGTGGTGGTGATGGTGGTGCCGGGTAGTGGTGTGTGGTGGTGGAGGGATTTGACGGAAAATTTACCGCAAAAAATTTGAACTTAGGGAATGAAACAAACATGATTCGTCGCCTAAGTGATTTTAAATTTTTTGTAAAAAAATTTGGCAGAAAAAAAAACACCCAAAATTTTGGATTTAGGCGACGAAATCTACTAGTTTCGTTGCCCAAGTGATTTTAAAAAATAAATAAATAATTAAAATTAAATTTCACTTAAGCGATGAAACCTATTAGTTTTGTCACCTAATTAAGTGAAATTTAAAAAAAAAGATGAAAATTAAAAAAAAATCACTTAGGAGACAAAACTAATAGTTTTCATCACCTAAGTAAAATTGATTTTATTTTTTGTAAATAAAAATAAAATTAAGAAAATCAGTTAGGCGACAAAACTAATAGTTTTCTTCGCCTAAGTGAAATTTATTTTATTTTTTGTAAATAAAATAAAATTACTTTGGCGACGAAAACTAATAGTTTTCATGGCCTAAGTGAATTATTTTTTAAAAATATATGCAAATTAATTTTGGGTGGTTACTTAAAAATCATCAAAAATCAACTGTCAGATGTAACCATTACATTTATACAATATTGTAGAAGAAAAAAACCTAATTCGGATTAGTTTAAGATTCGATTGAATGAATTTAATGATTATCAAAAAATAGTTAAAAGACGAAAACTATTGTAAAAAGTTATTCGTAAACCTGTTTTCGAAGTTACGGGTGGTTGTCTTCTCATAAAACTTAATTTATCAACTAAATATAAATTAATTGAAATTTGACATAAAAAATTTATTTAAGACTAAAAACTTGTTATATATTTACTAATGTTGTATAACTTAAGTATTTGTATGTCTATATCACTCCACATCAACATTAACGATATTGAATTTGGACAAAACAAACGTTGGATATATTCATCATAACATAATATGTATGTGGATGAATTTTCATTCAAAACGAAGTTCGTTAAGGGTTTGATCGGCGTAGTCAACCATAAAACTGAAATTTCAACGAAACGGAAACGTTGATATATGAATCTTCATAACTCCGATTTTTGAACTGTCGACACTCACAGTCCAAGATTTGTTTACTTTATGCCCTCGATGAAAAAAATATGTATTTTAAGATGATATACATGGTCATTCTCGTAGAGGTCAAATTTTGAAACTTTATTTAAACGAAGAAAGTGGTTGAATTTCGTCGTCTAAGTAGTACTTAGACGACGAAAAATGGGTTTCATCGCCTAAGATTTTCTGAGTTTAGGGGAAAGGATTTAAGGCTTAGGGTTAGGGTTTAAGTTTAGGATATGTTCTTAGTCGACGAAATGAAAATATTCATCGTCTAAGTGGAAACTTAGACGATGAATTTTTTTTTCGTCATCTAAGTACGTCTTCTAAGACGACGAAAATATTTTCGTCATCTAAGATATTGTACTTAGACGACGAAATTTATTTTCTTCGTCTAAGTCAGATTGTAGACGACGAAAATAAATGTTTTGTCATCTAAGACATTTCTTCAGCGACGAAAATAAATTTTGTAGTCTAAAGTCAGACTAGACAACGAAATTGTCACTTGGCCGACGAAATTTTGTTTTGTCGTCTAAGCGCCACTTAGACGACGAAACCTTAATAGTTTCGTCATCTAAATTTGATTTTCTGGTAGTGTAATGAAAAACATGGTTAACTTGATTAATGAGGCTATGAGATTGTGTGATTTGTGTGTGAAGATAAATTAATCAGATAAGAGATTTATTTATGATAAAAAATGAGTAAGTATAAGTGATCAATCAATATGCATTTGTCTTAAGATTATGATCAAAATGACTCAATTGTGTCAAATGATTGTATGTTCTCACAGCCTTAATCAACTTTTCGATCTATTGTGTTAAATGATCATGAAATGTTTTAATTGTACAATTTCATTGCCTTAATCTTCTCTTCCTTTGTATTAAATGATCATAGAATGACTCAATCTCCAGATTTATACCACCCCACTGCTTTAATATTATCTTCTTTTGTGTTAAATGATCATGAAATCACTATAGTCTCACTGCTATAATCATCTTATCCTTTTTAATATGATAATGAATGAATCATGATTTGGACAATTTCTTAGCTAGGTAAAAGTTTGTGCTCAATATGAACTTGATTAATGAAGCTCGGAAAGTTAACAAAGAGTAGAAAGATAAACATGATAAAGTACAAAGAGGTTATATACAGAACCAGTTACACGTTTATATACTTCTAGGAGTTTCTTTGTACATGGAACATATATACAAACCATTGTTTCATCAATAAATAGTAAACACTATTATGTCGTAACAAACTAGAAGGAAAGCTCGCGCACTAGGCGTGGTTGAATTCTATTCAAAGATAGCACTTACATATTACAAAAGATTACAATTCTCATTTATATATTTATATAGATAAAAGAAGTTGTAACTTACATTATAGAACATTATAATTATATACATGAGTATTGCACACATTTGTTCCAAATAAGGCCAATATAGAGAGGAGATAAATGTAAGAATGAACTAATATAAAGAATAGTAGTATCACCCAAAATCTCAACTGAGTAAGTACAAATTATCTAAATTCTCACTCTTTTATAACGGATTTTAGTCAAATTACCACTTATTTCTCATATACGTAAAGGATAATAAATATGTAGTGAATGCTAAAAAATATATATATATATGATAATTGAAATGCAATATAGAAATGGATAAATTGTTTTAGGTTCAGCTTTGAGTTCTTTGTGTTGGGACAAGTCAACACCCTTGCAAATATGTTTGGTTAATGTACCTTAAAGTTCTTCATTTCGGATCAGATGATGTGATTGCTTGAATTCTTCTTGCTTAACTGTTCAAGAACTATCAACTTCTTGAATGACTATCCATATTTGATCAAATTCTTGAATGACTATCCATATTTGATTCCTCAAGTTTGGTTCATATAAGGTTTAGCAGTCCATCAGGCACACTGAAGTACATGGTTATAGAATACTACTATAAAGTGAGAAGAGTTAAAGAAAAAATGGTTCCAATAAAAGATCAAATCAAAATGAAAAGAATATCAAAATGAAACCCAAAAACCTAATCAAAATGAAAAGAAAAGCAACATCCAACACTAAACCATTTCTGATCTAAACTTCTTCCCATCTATATTCTCATAAATCTCAACGCTAAATGTTAAAAAATTAATCAAAAAATTATAACGAACAAAATTCAAAAACAACAAAGAGTTCCACAAAAGAGTCTCATTTAGAATTCTGATGTCGTAATGCCTTAGGTTAGAACCCATAGACCATCATCTCTGCAACATATTAGGAATTCTTTTAAAACTTATGCAATAATAATTCAAGACTTACGTAGTCTTTGCCCACCACTTTGTTGATTGCCTACAACAATCAATACATTCACATATCTATTTTTCAATTTACTTCCCTAAAACATAGAGCATTTTTTCCTCCTCATCAATGCTAAACATGGTGGCTAAATGCATCAATGCTTGTTATCCTTTTTTTTTGCATGAGAATAATCATCAATCTCAACAAGTAGGACATGTAGATTGCAAAGATTTGGACGATCTTTTAAGACATGTTATATGTCCTTTAGGACGATCTATAATTGTTTTTCATGACGAGCTAACTATTTTTTTGGGGGCAATTTTTAGAAAATCTAAAAAAGTCACGAAACAATACAAAAGAATCCTTTCAAATCCATATGAAATTAAAACAATTCAAGAATCCATAACAATCTACAATCTACGGCCCATAGATGATAATATGTCCTTTAAAATCTTTTTTAAATAGTAATTAAATACACCTTTAAACCAAGTTACCAATGGGCGCATGATAAATTTACTGCTATATATAATTATAAAAAACTGAAAGAACAACTTTAATGATGGAGGTAGAAATGTATTTTGCACATCGGCTCGAATTGGAGCCAGTTTTTGAGCAAATTGATATTATTGTTCATTTTTTTTCTTAATTATATATAATTAAATAGGGTCAAGATCAATGACATCAAAAATTTTACACAAAATTTTACACTGCTACAACCATTAGATTTAAAAACTCTCAACAATCTAGATTTATTTAAACATAAATATACTTGTATTTATCTTTTATTAAATTCACCAAAGTAAAAGATAAAATAAAAATCAATTTTCTATCTCTCCCAGTCTTTTCGCCCGTACATTCAGTTGCATTCGTCTTTTCTTCTTCTTACTAGCCAATTCATCACTCATTAAGATGATAAAATACACATACATACACTCTTCACTCTCACTCGATCAACTAAATATTTCTGGCCAATAATCAGATCAAATATTTTCAATACCAAATTCATCTCTTGGTTTTTCATCTACGACCCAATTCACCAATTCTAGTTAGGTTCTTTTATACTTTCACTCAAGTCCAACAAGGTAAATATCATACCGGGGGGGGGGGGGGGGAATCAACAATATATATTTTGTATATAATTATACAAAGCCTCATGGAAAAATCTATAACATTTGCTTGGGGATGGAGAATAACAAGTGCTCCACATATGAAGATTCCTTCCCTATTTCACTCAAGTCAAACAAGTTAAATATCATCTGGGCAATCAACAATACATTCTGATGACCTTCTCTTAAATCTTGTATACAATTATACAAAGCCTCACGGAAAAATCTATAACTTCAAATTGGATGGAGAATAACAAGTGCTCTACATATGAAGATTCCTTCCTTATACTAACAAATAATTTTTTGAAATTTTTCTCGAGAAAAAAAAAATACAACACATAACTAACCTCCACGTCAATATGGATATTAAGATATGGAAGAAAAGAGAATCGGTGTGGGTGTGTGTGTGTGTGGGTGTGTGTGTGTGTGTGTGTGTGTGTGAGAGAGAGAGAGAGAGAGAGAGAGAGAGAGAATTAATTTATTACATTTTAATGTGGATTTAATAGAAGATAAATATATATATATATGTCTAAATTAATCTAAACCATTGACTGTCTTTAAATATAATGGCTGAGAGTGTGTGTGTGTGTGTGAGAGAGAGAGAGAGAGAAAGAGAGAGAATTAATTTATTACATTTTAATTTGGATTTAATAAAAGATAAATATATATATGTCTAAATTATTTTAAACCATTGAATGTCTTTAAATATAATGGTTAAGAATCGGTATAAAATTTTGTGTAAAAACTTTGATATCATTGAACTGACCCAATTAAACCGATTCAATTGAAAATACGGTTACAACATCGAATGATCACTAAGCTATCACACTCCTAAATTATACACCCTTGAGGTATAAAGAACATCAAACGCGATGAATTTCATGAGCCAAGAGAGCCAAATACCAAATCAACCATAAGTCAACTACATATCCCATCACAGTATTTCTGACACATTCTCATACGTAACTTCAATAGCCAAACACCTGCAACCACCGTGCACTAGTACTACCATTTATGTAAATCACTAAAATCCTTTTAATACAAAAATATTTTACACATTGGAAAACCATTTGGCTAAAATGCTATAGTGAAAATTCAAGGGAAATCACATTTTAGAAAGTACCTCAAACAATGTCCCAAAAGCTAAAACCTAAACAAACTCATATGATGTTAACAATGAGGTTCAGTCAGTTCTCGAATTTTAATTTAAAAAGTAACTAACAGAAACACTTCAAAATTATATTGCACTGACTAAACATGTCACGCCCCGATTTTTCAGTTTATAAATAACATAAATAAACCAAATCTCAGGACATGAATAGCTAAAATCACCTGGTCAAATTTTTTTTTTAAAAAAAGAATAACTAGCTACAATTCCTCAATATAAAAATATGAGATTTCAAATTTCAAATCTCTTATTACATATGTCCAATAAATTGTCAAGTCAAATTTTAACTAAACAATAAATATTCATAAAGAGAATGACACAGAGAAGTCTGAAATCATTCAAAGAAATCATCACTTAATTTTCATCTAGTCATTCCTGCGAAGTCTCAACTCCCGATTGCAATATGAACACACTAACCTACAGGACTACACTATTTGTTGGTACACCAAATTAACATAAACAAACCCGGTAAGCTTTAAAAACACGTATGAGTAATCAACTGTAAGCATAAATATATAAATCGTTTCAATTGCAATGAGAAGATAAATATATAAAATCTTACAATATACTTTTTCATGAACTCCATCACACAAATACATCATCTACATATCACAATGCTGATAAAAGAATGAACACATAATCAACTTCTTTCCATTTCACAACACATGATGGATACTTGTACCAAAGTAACTACACAAAGAGGTACACATACTAGAGCTCTAACTTCTACACTACGATCATGAAGATCCGACCATGAATGACTCGACCACGAAGGTCCAAACATTTGCAATTACACACAATTCAAAGTGCACCAAAAGCAAACCATCACAAGCCACACTTTCAGTTAAGAAATATAGATTAATAACTTCATCTTACACTCAACAAGACATAGTCACAATTTTAAATTCGTAAGACAAAACTAGTTTTCACTTACCCATGAATCGTAGAAGACGAAGTTCATATATTTAAAAATAGTTAGTATAAAAGAAAATAATTTTAAAAGAACCAAAATATGCGACATCAACACAGTGAATTTCATTCACTAAACCAAGTGTGAGAATTATTCACCTCAGGTCCAGCTGCGTCTTTTCACGTTAATAAATCAAACACACTAGCACACCTGATGAATTTGTCTCGTCAACCACCTAACACAAACACGATTCTCACTTAGCGACAAATTCAATTCATCCAATTCCTACAGCTTAACAATTGTCTTGTGCCCTAACCAAGCATTGGATACACTACTTCCAAAGAAACCAAACCCGTGAATTCCTACTGGAACCATCATCAATTATCCCATTTATTAACAACTATACATCTCATCTACTGTGATTCATCTACTCTCTATCACCTTATCTATCTACCATCCAATTTAGATTTTTTTTTTCTTAGTCTGGAACACCATCTCAACCAAAAACTTGAACCAAAACCCAAGCCTCACAAGACCAAATACTCCATCTAACGCATTAACACATTAATCTCACTACGAATTACCAATTATCAAACAAACTAAGTTACAATTTTAATGATTAAGACCCTTACTATTTGGAAATTCAATCTAGAATGAAGTTGTCACCGCTCCCCAACACCGCCCCTTCTTCGTTATTCAGTCTTACACTTCAACGTTGAAAACCTCAGACCGTAAAGAAAAGACAAATGAGGAAGAAAGGGAAGGCATGTATGTAGTGCTCTCTGATCCCCTCAACCCTGCGCGCTGCCAACTCTCCTTAATCTCTCTCTCTTTCAGTTCTTTCTTCCTTCTTTTTTTCTTAGTTCAGTTTTCCTTCACTTCCTTCTCTTGGAGCTGGCACCTAAGTTTAGTTAGGTTTTTCTTTTTTTTCTTCTTCATTCTTGTTGTTAACGTGGGCTCAATTTAGAATGAACTAATAGGCTCAATTAATCCCATCTCTAATTGGGCCTAGACAGATTATCTAATAATCTTAATTATAATTATAAAATTATAATTCTATTCTAGTTATAAATATACTTGCTTCAAATTTGTTTAGACTACTCCTTTTATCAAGATCATGAAAGTTACCGACTACCGATCTATAAGGACAAAACTCAAAGTTAAAAGATAATTAAAATTTATTCGAATAATTAAATAAATAAAAAATTCAGGTTATTACAAAATATCACTATGAATTACTTTTAAAAAATTCAGAAAATAAAAATGTCATCTAACACCTCAAACATCGATTTAAAACTATTATTAAATCTGTGTCAATTTCTTCCAACTTTAAAAAATCATAACAAATTAAAAAGCGTAATATTTTTGTACATACATTGTCGATAAGAACACACTGATATTAGCCATATAGTCCACGAGAATGACGCCATAATTATGACACAACCACCAAACCACAAAAATCATCAAACCTTAGTTCAAATTCCAAATACATACAAAGAGAGACTAACATATTTATTTGATCAAAACTAAAGTTTTTTGTTTGTTTTAATCTTGAATTACATAAATCGGTTTTATGGTGACTCAAACCCAAACCTCCTCTTTGGGATTAATATCGAGTGGACTAACAAGTGATCATGGTTACCCAAGTCTAGCCAGACCGGCATTTGTCACTAACCTAATGCCTACGTAAGAAAACCCCAACAATCATTGCATTCGCTCTTGACCTGAGAACGCACCATGAGTGACAAACAACACTACCACTGAGCGCCACCACTCTAAATCGCACCAGTATCCCTTTCAACAACTGCAAGATCCGTTGAAACTCAAGCTCGAAGCCACCTATACAACCACTTGACGAGATGCTCAAATCCCAACTAAAAACCACCACACCCCATAACTATACAATGTCAGTACCAACAACTCATAACCCATTCATCAATGCTTGTCTCACAATAACAAGGCAAGTTTTTTTTTTACGACAACAATCGATATGCCATATAGCATTGATATAAAGCCAAGTACACCAAAAAACACCTAGTTTAACCCTCCCCAACTTAATGAGAGGCAAATCTAAACTAGGCAGTGGTGCACTATTGGAACCACAGAACCCATTGAAAAAACTAGAGTGAAAAAGTTCAAAGATTAAAACAAAACAAGATAAAACCACATTAAATTATGACATTTTCCTTGCTCTTGCCGGCTTGGCCTCCATCCTTGGCCATTGGATATGTGAGCCTAAGAGGTCCTATAACTGGATATTTATTGGTTCTCTGATCCTTAGCTGATTTCTTGTTCTTGCTTCCCACTGGACGTTCTCGTTTCTTGTCTCCAGACTCTTTCTTCTTTTTTGGAGATTTTAGGCCTAAGCTTGCCTTATCTAGAAGGATCGTTCCCATAGATAAACTGAGTCTAGGCTTCTTTGGCGATGTCATCTTCTCACCAACTCTCTTTCTCCTTGAACTCTTAGTTGGTGTAGTCTCAACCTGTACCACCTCTGTTACACTCTCTTGATTTTTCATCACTCCGATAGGTGCTATGATCTTCACCTCCAACTTGTACCACTTGATCCTTACCATGTTCAGTCTGCAAACCTTCAATCTCCATGTATTGGCTTAAATACCCTAGCTCCACCATTCCGCCATGTGCCTCTTATTCCTATACTTGTTGCATTATACCATTTTTCTTGGCACAAACATCAATTAGTTTACCTTTTCCCATTATTGCTTCCTCCATATTAGAAGTATTCCTCGCCATTTTTGTCACATCCTCACTTGAATTCCCTTCTTTGGATTCTCACCGGTTTTCTTGCTCTTAACCCTGCCTTAGGGCTTCTCTGCTCCAATGTACTTCCGTGGAATGTGATCTGCATATTCAGCATTGACCTTGACCTTGGTGTCTATATCGCCACTATCTTGAAGCCAGGCCGGGTTGGTGTGTTGAATAGTCTAGGGCTAGGGTTTTCCTTAGGCGTTACCTCTCATCTTCCCATAGTAGGACGAATACACTTCTTCCCGTAGTGATCTATCCTCCAGCAGTTTCCGCATTAGCCTGTTACATAATCACACTTGAACCCTAGCTTAGGTTCGATCCCTGGATCCAGACGGAAATTCCTGCTTTGACGGATCGATTTTGAAATCTCATGATGGATACGAACTCTCATCACACTACTCTTAAAGGTGGGTTTATCATAATCATCGACCTCTCCAAGAGTAGCTCCTAGTTTGAAGGTGTTTTCCTCGGTGTGATATCAAGGTGGAACATTTGATATTGTCACCCAAAATCCAATCATTCTCATAGGAACTTTGTCTACCCTCTCCATGCCCTCAAATTTCACCGTTTAGATGAGAGCCTTGTTGAATTCCCATGGACCTCCTTTGAAGACTCTAATACGATCCTTTTCCTTATCAAAAGCCAATAAAAATCGATCTCCATGTTCCTGGATTCCCACTCGATCGTGACCTTCCACATCCGTGGGAATTTTCGGATCAGAGCCTTCTTATCATAAGGTTTGAACGTCAATAAATGTGCTATAAGAAAGCTTTTGGATGACTTGTTTGTTGAGGACTGCCCTCCCGGGCACAGATCGACAATTCCTTCTTCCTCTTCCAATGCCAGGGCTGAGGCAAAGCGGGCAGCGATAACATCTGTTTTGTTCATGGTTCCTGCCCTAATCTAGAACAAGAGATGTTGTTGTGATGTTGCTTGAGGAAACAAGCAAAAACTCAGCTTCGTACCTAAGCATGGCGTCGCTAGGAAAGCTATTCTTCTCTCGAGGAGACTAGGGTTTTAAAGAAACAACGTTGTTGAAACCAAAGAAGAAGAAAAAAAGTTGAATACTATGTTATAATGACAACGCAAGTTGTAGGCACCAAAGTTGATTTATTTTAAATTTTAACTTTATTTTGAATTTTTAATCAAGAGTTTCTATTAGAATCTCGCAAAATTAAAAGTAAGTTTCTATTAGAATCTAGCAGATGATAGATACTTCTTGATTTATAAACACTTTTGAAAATTCTCATAAGCACTTTTAAATCTTAGAAAATAGTTTCAAACAAGCCTTAAATCTTATTAAAGATGAAATGGGGGGATCGCATGTTGGCATCGAGCTCGGCCTAGGGTTCATCATGAGCTGGGCTGGGTCGGCCTCGACCATAAATTTAAGGCTTAAGGCTGGGCTAGCCTAGGCTTGATCAACGGTCAAACATAACGAGGTTGGGCTGGGCTGGGCTAGGCCGATGCCACAATTTAGAAGTTTTACCCCACCCATTAAGACAAGGCTAATGAGGCAAAAGAGGCCGGGCCGGGCTGGCCCCTATGGGCCTGGCCAAGATAGGCCTTAAATTGAAAAAAAAATAATACATAAAAAGTTCAATATATTGTTATTATTGATGTACGATATTCGCTTTGCATATATATTTTTGTGCAGAGAGAACATTGTGATGACTCGAACCGGAATTAGTATATTAATCGGCTTGGTTTGCATATTTTACGAGTAATCATTGTTTGTCGTAACTGAGCAGTTTTAGCGACTTTATTCATGACTTAATTATCGAGCGAGAAATTGGTATGAGTCTCTTCACGAGAGTTGAAGTATGCATGATTTCGAGATCGTAGGCGGTTTCGGATAATTGTTTCGTTAACCGTGAATATGTTATGAATATTTGAAATTGCGTGATTTAGTCGTGTTTATCCGTTCGAGTTTGAGTTATCCGAAACGTGAATGTGATTCGATTTGGACCATCGATCGTATCGTTCCGCGAGTATAAATATCGGAATAGTCGTAAAATTGTCGAAAAATCACTGTTTGGAAGTTTGACCGTCGTTGACCGCCGTTGACTTTTGACTCGCCAGAGAAAGTTTGCACCACCGATCGATTTTCCGTTTCCTGCCACTTCAGACCAAATCGTTGGTATGGTTAGCTTCCTCTCATGATTTCCTATTGTTTTGCAATTTGTTTGAGTTGATTTGGTTGAGATTTGAGGGAGAACGAGCTCGGTGAAGTTCTTGATTTTTGCTGAAATCGGGTGGCCATTTCCAGCCACTTTTGGGGTCGGATGGATTGGGGGTTTTGCTCCCCTCAACCCAAAGATGCTCTTGGGTAAAGATTTTTTGAAGTTGGTCGCCGTTTGGAGCTCGCCGGAAAACTCACCGGAATTCATGGATTCCATGAGTTTCGAGGTGAATTCCGGTCGATGGTCTTGGAATTGGGGCTTGGTGTAGAAGAGAGATGTGTTGGTCTCAAGGTGTAGATCATTTCTGGAAAGTTTGGCTGGAATCCGCCACTATTGACGCCGCACCGCCGCCTGCGGCAGCGGTCAACGACGGGGCTCCGGCAAAGGGTTGACTTTTTGGATTTTTGTCAAATTTTATTCCATTTTGCTCGTAATCGCTCCCCGATCGTAGCCTTGAGATTTTCGAGTTGATTTGAGTAGCGGATTTTAAGTCGAGGGTTTATGTGGAGTATTTTGGGATTTTCGACGATTCTTTTGTATCCGAGTTATATATTTCCAGAAATGGTTGGTCTCCGAGGTGTGGTTCAGTGTATTGAGTTGTGATTTTGATCAGTGATATTTTGTGATTATTCAGGGGATCGAGATCGTACGTTGGGCGAGGGATCTTTCGCCGGATCTCAAGATTAGCGCGTCTGCGCGCTGTGCTTATCTGTGAGTGGATATTTATTTTCACTGTCGTAGCGAGTTCTTGGTTTCAGTATTTATTTCCATTACAGTATTGAGATTATTTATTATTTTTGGAGGTATTGTTTTATGTTTTATTGGTGATTGCATTTACTTAGCATCGATGCATTGACTACTCGGCTGATCACTGGTAGTCCAGTTCCGGGGTTGAGAGATTCCCCTGATGTGCCCACTAGGCTTGAGAGATTCGCCTGACACCTCCATTTATTTTAAGAACTCGCATTATCTTTATGATTATGTAAATGGTGAAAGACATATGTTTATTTTCGTCCACTCACTCTAACGATTTTATTTTCCTTTTCCCTGGGTTTTTTGGTTTCCGTGCCCAGTTTGCAGTTCGGATTCTGGTGTCGCACGTCGTAGTCGGAGGCTTAGTGTTCGAGCTACCTTTCTTTTTCAGTAGGTTTCTTGTTTAGCCTACTGCTGTGTATTTATGTAATTATAGACTAGAAGTCGCTCTGAATACTCCGATATTCATATTTTCAGATGATTTTCCCGGATTTTTGTAAAGATTACAGTTTTTGCGTATTGCTTTATATTATGATATGATTTTGAGAAATCCGGATGGGATTGGTGCCCACGGTTTGGCTTTTGTGGCATAGGATGAAGTGTGTATTCGGGTGCAGGTTAATGGAAATTCCACGATATAGTGAAACTCTGCCGAAATTTCTTTGGTTTATGCAAGTTCGTGTTTTCAGAAAGGGTTTGATTCCGGTTTAGGAAACTAAATCGGAGTTGGGTCCTTTCAGCTTGGTATCAGAGCATTAGGTTTTAGGTTCTGTAGACTTCTGTAGTTGTGATACTAATGGTATTTGAGATTATACAGCATGTCTGGAGCGATGACCCGACTGGCCAGCGGTAACTCATCAATGCTTCGGGTGTTGTATGTTTTCAAATGTCTGAGGTTTCATGATTACGTTCCTTGTGCCTTGTGACTAATGCTTTTCTCTTATCATTAGGATGCCTCCTAGACGTGGTCCCCGTGTCAATAGGGATGTGGATCCTGATGAGGATCGCCAGACGCATGACTTGCTTATGCGAGTATTACGTTTGGAGGAGCGTTTTGACCCTGTGGTAAAGGCTCGAACTACTGGAGCGACTATTTTCTCGGGTTCAACTGATCCAGAGATATGTGAGGCTTGGTTGGTTCAGGTTGAATGAGTTTGTGAGCGTCTTCGTTTCACTCCTGAGCAGATGACAGTAGCAGCAGTTGGTTTACTTGAGTCTGATGCATACTTTTGGTGGGTTAGCACCGATTGAAAGGACCCAACCCCGATTTAGCTCCCTAAACCGGAGTCAAACCCCTTCGAAAACACGAACCAACAAAAACTTTTCAAAATTTGGGCAGAGTTTACCATTACCTGCACGCGGAAAATACACTTCATCCTATGCCACAAAAAGCAAACCGTGGGCACCAATCCCATCCGGATTTCTCAATATATCAACAGTAAAGTAAATCAATAAATATATCTATACTTTATTGAAATCCGGTGTAAAATCATATAGCATATACAATAGGACGCTCAGAGCGACTTCTAATACATAATCATATACGCATACCACAGTAGGTAGAACAATAAACCTACTGGATGAAACAAAGTAGCTCGAGCACTATGCCTCCGACCACGACGTGCGACACTAGAGCCTGAACTGCAAACTGGGCACGGAAACCGAAAAGCCAAGGGGAAAGACATGAAAACCGTTAGAGTGAGTGGACGAAAATAAATGTCTTTCACCAAATAATATATGCTATAAAACATATGCGAGTCGAAATATAATAAATCAAACCAAATAGTATACGAGGAGACGCTGACTCCAACTCGTAAACAGAGCATGCAAGTAAAATCTCACAGTCAGAACCACGGGGTCCCTAGCCCACACGTGATCCAGAACCACGGGGTCCCTAGCCCACACGTGATCCTAGCTGGTAACATCCTCGGGGATCAGCCGGGATGCAGTGTATCGATACAACCTCATAAACTACGACTGTACTCTGTGAAAACCAAATCATAAACAGTTCGGTGCAAATGCATGAAACAATATATCAGTGTATGTATACTCGTATACGCATATCCGTATATGTATAATCGTAAAACACATGCTCGTAAAACCATAATCAATCTGCATGCTCAAGTTCGTAAATCATATATATAAAAGACTCGCAATCATTTTCGTGAAAAGAAGTTGTCCACTCACAGTCTGGCGTAACGCGTACCGCGTTAACCCGTGATCCGGTGGAAAGTCCCTCGCCAAAACAACGATCACGAACCCCTGAATATTCACAAAGTCCATTATTCAAAGTTATAATCCGACAATACAAGACAAATCACGAGAAACCACCGTCCTCGGAAACACGAAATCCGAATACGACGAATCGTCGAAAATCCATATATAACACCTCAATACCTCGCTTAACTTTCGGATGCTCAATTCGAAAAACGAACCTCCCCACTGCGATCGGGGCGCGATTTCGAGTCAAATGACATGCAATTCGTCGAAAACTACTCCGGGCGAAAAATCGCCGCTGCCACCGTCGCCGGAAAATCCAAACCTGCCCAGAAAATTTCGTGCTACACATGGTTTCAAAGATCTCGACGATTCCAACAACTTTCCAGTTATAAGTTAAGGCCAATTTTGACCGGAAAACCTCCAAAAATCAACTCAAAGTTCCAAACCCTTACCGGAATTTCAATTCAACGGATCTCTCTCCTCCGGCCACGACAACCCTCAAGACCACTTGGAAAAGCTTCCTTAGCTCAAGGCTAACAAAACCCCTCAAGGTAGAGCCACCAACTCGGCCTCCACGCCGCCACCCGAACACCACAAAACTCGCCGGAATTTCACTAACTTTGCGGAGCAATAACTTCCTCCTCCGGCCACCTCACGGGACGATCCACCTACCCAATTGAAGAGGAGCTCGAGCCCAACAAGTTTCGTGAAGGAACCATACCCAAATATGGCCGGAATCGGCCTCAATTTAGGCGAACAAAATCGGCAACCCAAGGCACCCAAAACGGGTCGACCCACTTTGGTCAACCCAGTCAACAGACCAAAATGGAAAGTGGACTTTCCCAAATGGGAAACTTGCTATTTATAGGCCTTCCCAAAATGGAAACCACATAATTCACTTTTCGGCAAACTTCAAATACCCATAACTTTCTCGTCGTAATTCCGATTCCGATAATTCTCACGGTCACAAACTCGACTCAACATGTTCTTTAATAATCACCCAAAGTCAAACACCTCGACCAAACGGATAAAAAGTCAACCCTTCAAAGCAACACACATTAAATCGACTAAATAATCAACAAACGGAAATAATCACAACTTAAACTCCGTAACTCAAAATCATGCTCCGGAAGTTCCCACGAACTCGAAATTAAATTCTGAACAACTTCCGTGAAGAAGCCGAAACCAAATCCTCGACCGGTAATTTAGTCGCTAAGTAGCTCGCCATATTAATCCGTTTCCGTCGAAACTTCAAATATTCATAATTAATTCCCCGGTCATCCAAATAACGATCCGGAAACGCTCATGAACTCATAATCACACATACAACGACTCTCGAGAAGAGACCCAGCTCCAATTCTCGGCCAATAATTAAGTCGTTAAGAAACCAGGCGAGTAAATCCATTATCGGAAATCTGCTATTAACTCATAATCTGTCGGACCCAGCTGATGACACTGCTCAATCTGTTTCGGGTCGTCACACCGATAAAGTTCCGGTTGATACTTCATGGACTTTGTTCAGGGATTTGTTTATGCGGAGGTATTTCAACCAGGCTATACAGCAACGGAAGTAAATAGCAAGTCAGGGTAGCATGTCAGTACTTGAGTACCGGGACAGATTTACTCATTCATCTCGGTTTGCTCGTGACATGGTGGCTACAGAGGAAGCAAAGTGCCGGAGATTTGAGTTGGGCTTGAACATGAACATCAAGGGAACATTGACTACTATGCCTCGGAACAACTTTGATGAGTTTGTGAGTGCTGCACTTCGAGGGGAGGATATAGAGAAGGAAAGGCAGATGAGATTCCAGTCTCGACGATTCGAGGAGGGTGGACCAAGTCAGGGACCTTCCAAGAGGCTGAGTTCAGGCACTTCCGAATCGGCATCATCATCTGGCAGTGGACCATTCAGACCACTAGTTAGTAAAGCTAGACAGAGATAGAGATGGAGGAGGGATCGACCACAAAGACCACAGTCTAGTGGGAGTTCTAGCGAATCCAGCTATCCTCGGCGTATTGGTGACACTTTTACTGTACCGAGGGAGTATCCATTATGTAATCTCTGCAATAGGCATCACTTTGGTCCTTGTCAGCGAGGCCCTATTATTTGCTATCGTTGTGGCCAGGAGGGTCACTATGCGAGGGAATGTTTCCAGTCTACTGGTGTTGGTGGACAGGCAGCTCAGAGTTCAGGAGGGGATCGATGTACTACTTTTGGAGCTCGACCAGTACAGTCTTTTGGTCAAGGTGGACAACAGAGTCACCATCAGCGTGGACGACCAGCCGGGCAAGCCAGGGTTCATGCTATGTCATTGCGCGAGGGCATAGCTTGACCAGAGGTTGTTATTGGTACGTTGCATATTTTTGGCTACCCAGTACTTACTTTGCTAGATCCAGGTGCTACGCATTCATTCATATCATATAGACTGTCATCTTTAGCTACTATGCCTCCATCTCCACTTTCAGGGTTGTGGAGAGTGTTATATCCATCTGGTGAGGTTGTGAGTATCAGTTTGGTGTATAGGGATTGTGAGATCTTTGTTGGTGGTTATGGTTTAGCCGCGGATTTGTTATTGCTGGATATTGTTGATTTTGATGTGATTTTAGGTATGGACTTCTTAGAGACACATTGGGCTATGTTTGATTGTCACAAGAAGGAAGTGGTGTTTCGACGACCAGGTTTCCTAGAGATATTGTTTTGTGGTGAGAAGAATACTTCATTGCCATGTGTAATTTCAGCGTTGAAGGCCGAGCGGATGATGAAGAAGGGTTGTGTTGCATACTTAGCTCATGTTGTGGATACAGAGGCTGCTGTACTAGACATTGGTGACATCGAGGTTATTTTCGAGTTTCCAGATATGTTTCCGGAGGAGTTTCCAGGTGTTCCTCCAGTTCGAGAAATCGATTTTACCATTGAGCTTTTACCAGGCACTAGACCTATATCTCAGGCACCTTATCGTATGACGCCGGCGGAGTTGAAAGAGTTACAGATTCAACTTCAAGAGTTGCTGGAGAAATGTTTCATACGACCCAGTGTATCATCGTGGGGTGCTCCTATACTATTCATGCGAAAGAAGGATGGTTCCATGTGGTTATGTATTGATTACCGATAGCTGAATCAAGTCACCGTGAAGAATAAGTATCTGTTGCCACGGATTGATGATTGTTTGATCAGCTCAAGAGAGCTTCAGTCTTTTCGAAGATTGATCTCAGGTTTGGATACCATCAGTTGAGGATCCGAGAGTCAGATGTGGCCAGGACAGCTTTCAGATCACGGTACAGACATTATGAGTTCTTGGTTATGTCGTTTGGGTTGACCAATGCCCCTGCAACTTTCATGGACTTGATGAACAGAGTGTTCAGGCGATTTCTGGACAAGTTTGTGATCGTGTTTATCGACGACATCCTAATTTACTCCAGTAGTGTGGGCCAACATAAGAAACATTTGTGAGCTGTTTTACAGACTTTGCGAGATAATCAGTTGTTTGCGAAGTTCAGCAAGTGTGAGTTTTGGTTGAATAACGTGAAGTTTCTGGGTCACGTGATATCTGCTGAGGGAGTCAGCGTGGATCCTGACAAGATTGAAGCCGTGTTGAATTGGAGTAGACTTACCACCGTACCAGAGATCAGAAGTTTCTTGGGTTTGGTAGGTTACTATCGGCGCTTTGTGCAGGATTTTTCACGGATTGCCGTTCCACTTACTAGATTGATGAAGAAAGGCATCAAGTTCGAGTGGTTCGATGCATGTGAGAAGAGTTACTTGCTCTTGAAGGAAAAGTTGACTACTGCACCAGTTCTGACTCTACCTGACGACAGTGGAGAGTTCGTGGTTTACAGCGATGCATCAAAATTGGGACTTGGTTGTGTTTTGATGCAACATGGTAGAGTGGTGGCGTACGGTTCCAGGCAGTTGAAACCACATGAAGTCAACTATCCTACTCATGATTTGGAGTTAGCTGCTATTGTTTTAGCCTTAAAGAGTAGAAGACACTACTTGTATGGAGCTTAGTGCAAGATATACACAGATCATAAGAGTCTCACCTATTTGCGCACGCAGCCAGACTTGAAAATGAGGTAGCGCAAATGGATGGAATTGATCAATGACTACGATTGCACCTTTGAGTACCATCCAGGGAAAGCCAATGTCGTTGCTGATGCACTCAGTTGGAAATCAGGAGCTTCATTGTTTCATGTGTGTGTGGTCAGAGTTTCCATGTTAGCAGAGTTGCGAGCTAGGGGAGCTGAGTTAGAGTGGGATAATGATGGAGCCTTGTTGGCTAGCTTCCAGGTTCGACCGGTATTGGTTGATCAGATTCGGGAAGCTCAGAATGCGGATTCCTATCTGTTGGACAAGAAGACCATGATTCGAAATTGTGTGCCAACAGAGTTTCGGTTGAGTGATGATGGTATGTTGTTATTCAGAGGTAGATTATGTATACCCAGAGTTGAGGGTTTGAAGAAGGAAATTTTAGACGAAACTCATTGTTCTGCTTATGATATGCATCCCGGCGGTACGAAGATGTTTCGTACACTTAGAGCCTATTACTGGTGGCGAAATATGAATAGGGAGATTGCTGCATATGTGAGCAGATGCCTCATTTGTCAGCAAGTGAAGGCAAAAAGGCAGAAGCCTGCGGGAAAGCTACAACCGTTGGAGATTCCAGTTTGGAAGTGGAAGCACATCACCATGGATTTCGTGTATCAGTTACCACGTACTTCGGCTGGTAACACGGGCATTTGGGTTATTGTTGACCGATTGACGAAATCCGCTCAGTTCCTTACACATCTAGGGAAGATTTCTGTGGGCAGATTAGCAAAGCTGTATTTGGCGGAGATCGTTCGTCTGCATGGTGTGCCTGCATCTATTGTTTCTGACCAAGACAGTCAGTTCACCTCAGAGTTTTGGCAGGCATTGCAGCAAGCTTTGTGTACCAGATTGCATTTCAGTACAACTTTCCATCCTCAGACTGATGGGCAGTCTGAAAGGACTATTCAGACCATCGAGGATATGTTGCGGTCTTGTGTATTGCAGTTTGGAGGAAATTGGGACCAGCAATTGCATTTGATCGAGTTTTCTTACAACAACAGTTATCATACCAGTATTGATATGGCACCGTATGAGGCTCTGTACGGGAGGCAGTGCCGCACTCCATTATGTTGGAGTGAGGTGGGCGAGCGATGGCTTATTGGTCCTGATTTGGTGAAGAGCACCACAGAGGATGTTCAGATTATCAGAGACAGACTGAAGATTGCCCAAGATCGCCAAAAGAGTTATGCAGATGTGAGAAGAAAGAGTCTTGAGTTCGAGGTGGGCGATTGGGTCTTCCTGAAACTGTCTCCTTGGAGGGGAGTTGTTCGTTTCGGAAAGCGTGGCAAGCTTCGACCACGGTATATTGGTCCGTACAAGATCATAGAGAGAGTTGGTGCCGTGGCTTACAGGTTGGAGTTGCCTCTGGAGATGGCGAGGGTGCATGATGTTTTCCATGTTTCGATGTTGCGGAAATACATTCCTGATCACATATTTTGGCACCACACTAGCTTCCTATCCGGGAAGATTTGACATAAATGGAGGAGCCAGTACAGATTTTCGATCGGCGTGAACAGGAGTTGAGACATAGAGTCATACCGCTTGTGAAGGTCTTATGCCAGAATCATTCGGTTGAGGAAGCCACCTTGGAGACCGAGCAGCATATGCAGGAGCAGTATCATCATCTGTTCACTTAGCAGGTACGTAAATTTCGAGGTCGAAATTTTTTTAAGGGGGGTAGATTTGTGACAACCCGAACCGGAACTAGTATATTAATCGGCTTGGTTTACATATTTTACGAGTAATCACTGTTTGTCGTAATTGAGCAGTTTTAGCGACTTTATTCACAACTTAATTATCGGGCAAGAATTTGGTGTGAGTCTCTTCATGAGAGTTGTAGTATGCATGATTTCGAGATCGTATGCAGTTTCGGATAATTGTTTCGTTAACCGAGGAATATGTTATGAATATTTGAAATCGCGTGATTTAGTCATGTTTATCCGTTCGAGTTTGAGTTATCCGAAACGTGAATGTGATTCGATTTGGACCGTCGATCGTATCGTGCCGCGAGTATAAATATCGGAATAGTCGTAAAATTGTCGAAAAATCACTGTTTGGAAGTTTGACCGTCGTTGACCCGCGTTGACTTTTGACTCACCGGAGAAAGTTTGCACCACCGATCGATTTTCCGTTTTCGGCCACTTCAGACCAAATCGTTGGTATGGTTAGCTTCCTCTCATGATTTCCTATTGTTTTGCAATTGGTTTGAGTTGATTTGGTTGAGATTTGAGGGAGAACGAGCTCGGTGAAGTTCTTGGTTTTTGCCGGAATCGGGTCGCCATTTTCGGTTACTTTTGGGGTCGGAGGGGTTGGGGGTTTTGCTCCCCTCAACCCAAGGAAGCTTTTGGGTGAAGAGTTTTTGAAGTTGATCGCCGTTTGGAGCTCGCCGGAAAACTCACCGGAATCCATGGATTCCGTGAGTTTCGAGGTGAATTCTGGCTTGTGGGTTTGAAATTAAGGCTTGGTGTAGAAGAGAGATGTGTTGGGCTCGAGGTGTAGATCATTTCTGGAAAGTTTGACCGGAATCCGCCACTGTTGACGTCGCGCCACCGCTGGCGTCGCTCCGGCGAATGGTTGACTTATTGGATTTTTGTCAAATTTTATGCAGTTTTGCTCATAATCGCGCCCCGATCGTAGCCTTGAGGTTTTCGAGTTGATTTGAGTAGCGGATTTTAAGTTGAGGGTTTATGTGGAGTATTTTGGGATTTTCAGCGATTCTTTTGTATCCGAGTTATATATTTCCGGAAATGGTTGGTTTCCAAGGTATGGTTCAGTGTATTGAGTTGTGATTTTGATCAGTGATATTTTGTGATTATTCAGGGGATCGAGATCGTACGTTGGGCGAGGGATCTTCCGCCGGATCTCAGGATTAGCGCGTCTGCGCGCTGTGCTTATCTATGAGTGGATATTTATTTTCATTGTCGTAGCGAGTTCTTGGTTTCAGTATTTATTTCTATTACAGTATTGAGATTATTTATTGTTTTTGGAGGTATTGTTTTATGTTTTATTGGTGATGACATTTACTTAGCATCGATGCATTGACTACTCGGCTGATCACCGGTAGTCCAGTTCTAGGGTTGAGAGATTCTCCTGATATGCCCACTAGGCTTGAGAGATTCGCCTAGTCTATCACCGTCGGGCTTGAGAGATTCGCCTGACACCTCTATTTATTTTAAGAACTCGCATTATCTTTATGATTATGTAAATGGTGAAAGGCATATGTTTATTTTCGTCCACTCACTCTAACGATTTTATTTTCCTTTTCCCTTGGCTTTTCGGTTTCCGTGCCCAGTTTGCAGTTCGGATTCTGGTGTCGCACGTCGCAGTCGGAGGCTTAGTGTTCGAGCTACCTTTCTTTTTCAGTAGGTTTCTTGTTTAGCCTACTGCTGTGTATTTATGTAATTAGAGACTAGAAGTCGCTCTGAATACTCCGATATTCATATTTTCAGATGATTTTCCCGGATTTCTGTAAAGATTACAGTTTTTGCGTATTGCTTTATATTATGATATGATTTTGAAAAATCCGGATGGGATTGGTGCCCACGGTTTAGCTTTTGTGGCATAGGATGAAGTGTGTTTTCGGGTGCAGGTTAATGGAAATTCCACGATATAGTGAAACTCTGCCAAAATTTTATTTGGTTTATGCAAGTTCGTATTTTCAGAAAGGGTTTGATTCTGGTTTAGGAAACTAAATCGGGGTAGGGTCCTTTCAAACATCGAGGTGAATAAGACGAGAAAATGAAAATAATAAGAAAAATATGATAATAATTATAAATTATATTATATATTTTTTAATAAAAATGACAAAAATATGTCAGATTAGGCGTGGCATCTAGGTCTTTAAAGTGATATAAATATATTAATTGATTTCCTTATTTGAAAAGAGGCTGCGCTTGACGAGGCTTATTTGGCCGAGACTGGGTTAGGCTGAAGAGGCTCAAATGGGCTGGGCTGGGCTGGGCTTCAAATGTATAACACATACCCTACCCTATTTCAAAAGAGACTGAGCCGGCTCGACCTCGGTTAAGGCTAGACTAAGCTTCGACCCTAAAGGCAGGACGGTCTAGAATGATGCTCGACATCGAAGGATCAAAAATGATGAGAACTAACTCGGCCCAAAAGACACGAGAATGGAGAACTCCAAGGTTAATGAAGTCGATTTTGACCAAACACAAAAAGGAAATGTAAGTAAACAAGAAAAACAAAAAAGGGAAAGAAAATTAAATATCTTCTAATTATCGCCACCACTCATCACAAATCAGCGAGATCGAAGAAAAACTAGAAAATAAAAAAATCACACACACAACGCAATTGCAATTTCTCTCTGTTAAAACCCTATTTATCTATCTATCACGAAAACCAGAAAAAGCAATCCCAAACATATATTGGAGAAGTGATTTCGTTCAATGGCAGAAGCAATGGTTCCGTGCGTGTAATCCTCGCTTTGGTAACATCTTCTATTCGCGCGCTTTGGTTTTCCTTTTGAGGTAAAGATTCGAAACGAGAATTTTATATATATAGATAGTGAAGAATCCAATTCGTTGCTCTTCATTTTCTTAGTCTCTGCAAATTATTTCATGCTAGTCCAATTCTTCAGCGCAATTAGTTTGAGATTCTGGAGATATTATCGCTTTGTTTTAGAACATATTGAATTAGCATTGTTGAAGTAGTTGATGAGTCTATGTATTCTTCTAAATTACTTAATAAGAAAATGAAAATAGGTATTGATTTGTTGAATAGGCTGATTTCGTTGTCGAAGAAATGAAGTAAATGTTTTTGAAGTGGTTGATTTTTTGTGCTAGGCTCAATGGCGACTGTGGAAGCAGCTCGGCAACTTGTAGGTGGGGGTTTTGGCCACCTCCGTTGTTTTGATCCATGTTTAAGCAATGTAAATGGGGTTCTCTCTGTTAAATCTGGTGTAAATAATGCACGGAAGAGGAGTTCAGTGTGTGCTCAGGTACATAAAAATTCAAAGGCTCCACAAGATTGTAGGAGGGTCGGTCTGTTTCAGGGTGTGACTGGTGGCTTATATGGAAAAAATTGTGCTAGTAGATTTCATTCTTTGAGCTACAATTGTCAGCGTGTAGAAAGAGGGACTGCAGAGGATCAGCGTGGGATGTTGTTTATCGATGAGTCGCATAAAGTTACATCAGTTCCCCCTAATGGTACAACCAATCCAGATGTGAATGATTTCATAGTGGATCAACCAGTGGACCAGGGAAATGGAGGGTTTGGGGCGAATGGTAAGCTAGCTGCGGCTGGAGTTACTGAAGATTCTTCAAAGAATGTTATGAGCAGTGCAATTGAAGATGAAGCTTGGACATTGCTGAGGAACTCCATGGTCTATTATTGTGATTATCCTATTGGAACCATTGCTGCCAATGATCCAAGCTCCCCTAGTACGCTGAACTATGATCAGGTCTTTATACGTGACTTCATACCTTCTGGAATAGCTTTCCTTCTGAAGGGGGAGTACGATATAGTGCGGAACTTCATTCTGCATACTCTTCAGTTGCAGGTATTATGGATTGGATTTAGTGGATATGGTTTTCTGTATTATTAATTTTGGTTCCTCATAGTTTGATTTTCTCCTTCAGTATGATAAGCACAAAATGGTGTTACTACTACATGTACAATTATAAAACAGAGTCCTCTTTCTATTTTTGGGAGGGTTATGAGGGGGTTGCATTATGTTGTTTGTCTTCTAACTTGTCTCGAGTTTTATAGCATCTCTGCTTTGTGTATAACATGTCCACTTTGTATTTGTTTTACCTTTTGACAAGTTATGTTTCTTTTCAATATATTAAAGACCTCTTCATACTACAGATGTGTACTAGTTGATTGTACATGATCATATAGATACTTGACCCATAAGTTAGGTATATTGTTTTTATGATTCATGGATTGCACACACTGGATCAGTGTTTCAAAGCTAAATAAACCAGTTACCAATGGAGGCTTTTTATAGGCTAGAAAGACCTGAGATATAATATATGTGAGAGTCAATGCACCTGCTGTCAGAGTCTAGATAGCTAAGTTTCTAGTTATCTTTAATCAGTTGATGGTAATACATGTCAGGTGATGAGGATAAACCAAATCTATTGGACAGCCCTGTCACTCATTGTACCCAGTCTATGACCGACCTGCGACTCATTGTACCCTGGACCACCAATATAGAAATTTTAACAACCATCCTATAGAAGTATAGAAAATAGAATGGCTTATACATAAGGTTTTCTCATCTAACTTTTTGTGAGTCTAAGTAAGAAAAACATGTCTTATCTGGAAGTTCCCTTTGAAGCATGATGTCTTTTGTATGGGTTTGCATTTTATAGTTTAATATGTTCTGACATTCTAGTATATGACCCTCCAATTTACAGAGCTGGGAGAAAACCATGGATTGTTATAGTCCTGGTCAAGGACTGATGCCTGCCAGTTTCAAGGTTCGCACAGTACCACTCGAAGGTGATGAATATGCCACTGAAGATGTGTTAGATCCTGACTTTGGTGAAGCTGCTATAGGTCGTGTAGCCCCAGTTGACTCTGGTAAGAAGTACGCTGATTAGTTTTTAGATAGATCAATCTACTTATATCTTTTTTATATCTTTTATGATCCAGAACATTAGGGTATCCTTCTTTTTCGGGTATGGTGGGTTATGCCCTGATCATTCTGCACATAATTCAAAATGTCAAGTCTCTCGGAATGATTGATACATATGACATGTGCTTTTTCTTCCAGGTTTATGGTGGATTATTTTGTTACGAGCATATGGAAAATGCTCTGGAGATCTTTCAGTGCAGGAGAGAGTTGATGTGCAAACAGGAATAAAAATGATTCTGAAACTGTGTCTTGCAGATGGTTTTGATATGTTTCCAACACTTTTGGTCACAGATGGTTCTTGTATGATAGATCGTCGGATGGGAATTCACGGTCATCCTTTAGAAATCCAGGCAAGTTTCTTTTCCTAAGTTCCCGTGAGCACATTTCATAAGAGTCCAGTCATCTCCTTGTGTTTATGCACTATGATGTTTAACCCTCTTGCCTGTATATTTCAAAAAATGATTTTATGCTTGTTTCCCCCTTCCAATAGGATCCATAACTCAAAATCCAGCTCATGATATTATTTGGGAACAGTAATCAGATTTGCATGTAAAATTGGCAAATTCAATTCATCGCACATGATATCATAGGTATTCTAGTTTTTACAAGTGATTAACGCATTCCACATATTGGAATTGGCTAACCTATTTGGGTGATCCCATTCGGAAGGTGTATATACCCAATATGGGAGGAAAAACAACAGCTTTACCCACTCTCAAGGCCCCCCCAGTCATACAAGTCAGTTCTTTTACCTCAGAGTTAGTCCAATCTGCTTTACATCCTTACTACAACTTTCATTGTCACTGGGTTCCTTCCCTTTTACCTTTCATCAATTTTTTGTCTTTTTTTTTTTTCTCATTCTTCTTTTAAAATTTGGCATGCCTTGCATTGGGTTTGTCTAATATGCACAGCTCTCTTGTTTGGGCCTCAATATGCATTCATGAACTGTAAAAAGTGTTTTTTAGGCATATGTGTGCTATCATACATGATGTCTGTCATTCTTTGAAACCAAGTTTTTTATCGCAAGTCAATATTCATTTCTCATTGCTAAAAAAACTCTGGAATACAGACTTTCTCACCAGAAACTCGGGAGGTTCTGGTGGCACAGCTTCTGGTCCATGTTTGGGTTTTTATTTTTGCTAAACAATTTGCTCATACTTTTGTAGGCACTGTTCTATTCAGCATTACTTGGAGCACGTGAGATGCTTGCTCCAGAGGATGCATCAGCTGACCTCATGCAAGCACTGAAAAATCGGCTTGTTGCATTATCCTTTCATATCAGAGAATATTACTGGATTGATATGAGAAAGCTCAATGAAATTTACCGATACAAGACTGAGGAGTACTCGTATGATGCTGTCAACAAGTTTAATATCTACCCAGATCAGATTCCATCATGGCTTGTGGACTTTATGCCCAGCACGGGAGGCTATTTGATTGGAAACCTGCAGCCTGCTCACATGGACTTTCGTTTCTTTTCTCTTGGAAACTTGTGGTCTATTGTAAGTAGTCTCGCAACCTTGGAGCAATCCCATGCTATATTGGATCTGATTGAAGCAAAATGGGAAGAATTGGTAGCAGACATGCCCTTTAAAATATGTTATCCTGCTCTAGAAGGCCGGGAATGGCAAATCATCACAGGCAGTGATCCCAAAAACACGTAATGGCCTCTCGCTAGGTTTTTAAACGTTTCTTTTCAGGGTTCCACTCATGTTTAGTTGTTTGCTTGATTTTACTTTGCAGTCCATGGTCTTACCACAATGGAGGTTCATGGCCAACGTTAATATGGCAGGTTAGAATATTCATTAAATGCACTTGCTAGGACATTATTTGCTCTTCCGCTCAATCTTGATTTGCACTTTTGGCAGTTATGTCTGTTTTATTCAAATTGAGCACTTTTTATCTTCATTACCCCGAACAGTGTTTTGTTTTGGTACTCTACCATTATCATTATCATGCATGATGCCTATTATGGCCTGTCATTTCTATTGATTCTGCCATTTCTCTGAAGGCCTTCATGATTGTTTGAACTTGGTTGGAACATTATCCTTCTGAAATAGACCCACTCAGAAAATTTAGTACATCTAGTCAACAACCTTTAATTCAAGGTAAATGAAGGGTTGTCTTCTTGAGCTCTTGCAGCAGTAAAGTTTAAACTCCACTTTGTCCAATACTAGAATTGTTCATTTAACAGTATGCTATACCAAAATATGTTATAGGAAGTTCTTGAGGCTGTTTCATCTTTATTAATAGTCAGGACTGCTGATAAAAGAAGGGGCTAGATTATATGATTGAACCTGATTGTGGAATGTTAATTCAAGAAGATTACTTGCCGCTTTATGAAGAAATGAATTACTAGTTTTTTTGGAACTCTTTTTCTGCCGTGGTATATTTATCTTAAAAGACAAATCAGCCTATCAGTTTTTATGAGGCAAGACTTCTGCGGTGGTTGAAATAAAGACACATGCTTGGCACCAAGTGAATGATCAGTTTTACACAATGATCTCACAGATCCTTTTCTGAATTTACATTATCAAAACTTGGCGGTCTACGAGTTAGTGTCGTCCTGAATTTGGGTGGGTGAGATTATTGGAGAACAGATCCCATATTGAGGATGAGTAGGACTTACAATGGGGTGTAAGCTTAGCATGCTCTTAGCTTGACAAGAAGCATGTAGTTGTGACTAGCCATGGCCTTGAGTCTAAGTATATAATATCTCGGTTAGGTATCTCAAATCAACCTTTTCTTAAGAAAATTGCCTAGGGAATAAAAGGAATATACAAGTTGAACCCCATTTGTAAAATTCTATATTGCCTTACACATGTTCACTGTAAAAACTGAAGACGTAGATAATGGATATGCGTGTATTGTAATTTGTACCAAGATTACCATCTGTTTAGCGTAAGTTCATGTTTTATACCTTCATATCTAGCAGTGACTGGGTTATTTATGTTACTTACACCTGTGTGAATTTTGACAGCTCACTGTTGCATGCATAAAGCTTGGACGACCAGAAATTGCGGAAAAAGCTATCGGGCTTGCTGAGAAACGCATATCTCTTGACAAGTGGCCGGAATATTATGACACAAAGCGGGCAAGATTCATTGGAAAACAGGCACAGCTATATCAAACTTGGTCAATTGCAGGATACCTCGTAGCAAAGCTCCTCCTGGCCGACCCAAGTGCAGCAAAGAATCTGATAAATGAAGAAGATTCAGAGCTTGTAAATGCATTTTCTTGTATGATCAGTGCCAACCCAAGAAGGAAACGGAGTTGGAAAAAACAGATTTTAGTATGATGGAAATGATGGTGAGCCAGAGACTTGAGTTCAAATGAACTGATTAAATTAACTACGAAACCACTGCAAAGCGAAGCATGAGACAGGTTTCTGGATTAGTAGCCCAAGCTCATTTTGCTGGTTACTGAGTTGAAATATTCCTCTGTGAGAAAACACTGTTAGTGGCTTCGTGGGGAAACCGTCTTCTATGTGAAGCGGATGTATATATATTGGCATTATGCAAATTTTTGGTCATCTTGCGGTATAGAAAACCGGTATTGAACAACACAAAACGTTACATGGACAAATACATATTGATATTTCACTTTGTTCATATATTTTCTACCATTCGAACCATAACCACATAAATCAGTTTTGTGCTGATTGAAGTGCCTGATCTGCTCGTTGGAAGTAACATCAGGCTACACCAAATGTAGTGGCTACTTGTTCATATCTTGTTCTTGTTTTTGAATCTTTGAAATTCATGTTGCATCAGGAAATGGTAAAAACCAAGTCGCAGGCTTCCACCTCATTATGTTCTTGCGAAAGGTTATGCTTGAGCTTGTGCTTGTCCGGAGCTAGTTCATTCTTTAAGAACATGGACAAACTTTTACTTTAGAAATATGTAGAAACCGAAACTCGTGGGATGGACTAATCTAGAAACTGAACCGAACTAAATTCGAACCGAATAACTTTTTATGGTACAGTACCGAATAAAATCAAGCCGTTCCGAAATGATATATGTGACAAAATTGTGCTTATTTTTTTACACAAATAAATATACGCTCACTCATTTTGAATCTTTTTTGGACATATATATAGAAAAAACATTTACAAAAATACTCTCATTCTCTCGCATTTCTTCTATCTCTCTACGGTTTTGTCTTTCTCAAACAATAATTAACTTAAACAATTGTTTAGGCCTAGAAAATTTTATCGAAAAACTGATCCGAAACCAAAATATAACGATCCGAAACCCGTTGGACCTGAAACTCGTGGGACGGGTTTGCCAAAAAACTGAACCGAATAATTTATTACGGTATAGTACGAATTCCGACCTAATACCGAACTGATCTGAACCGATGCCATCCCTAGAAATATGCCTACATAAAACTACTGTACTAGGAAAGTTCTCCAAAAACTTCAAGAAGATTGTTTCCCACGATATGGGGAATGTCTCCCTAGCAAAAAATGGAGACATTTAAGTTTCACATCTAAATTAGTTCCAAGAAACAAACAGTAAATGATTTTATTTTCTAGAATTCCTCATCATGCACAGCTAGCTTATTCTCTTCGATCTAAATATTATGTAAATCGACAAGCATGACACTTATGTCGCCGTGACTCCCTCGGCCCAAAGCGAGGCGGCAGAGTACTGTTGCTTTTGGAAGAGAAAAACATGCCTGCCCCCTTATCATCCCTTGCAGTGTCTGTATCATAAACACAACCATCAATGTTGACTGGAGCTCTAGCAGCTTCTCCCTGATCAAATCTAAGACATGTGCTGGCTACCCTGCTGGCCACATCATCTGAGATAGTATTCTGAATGCCGTCATTGGCTAGAATCAAGCACTCGTCTTCGTTTGCATCTCTTTCTGTCATGAAAATATTCACAAGGTGACCATCACCTGTATGCGCTGCAATCAAACCAGCATCACGTACTAAACCAAGACATATACATTTTCAAAGTCCAAACACAGATCGACACCGAATCACGTACATATCATTCTATGGTATATACGTACAAGTGCAATCGTGCATATGGAATCGAAGTGTACAAGTTTATTTGCTCGATCCCAAACCATTCTGGCTAGCATTTCGTTAATGATCGAGATTTTGGTAATATACATGCATGTAAATGAGGAGACCGGCCATACTCATACTCTTTTACCATTAGATGTACGTGTTATTTTCTTTTCGCCGATTGATGTGATCGAGAAAACTTGATGTTCTAAAAGCATAATCCAGAATAGCACATATATTAATTGCTAGCTAGTGGCCTAGAAAATACCACATGCATGTTCATGTTATCGTAGCCTTCCACTATACAATATAATCAAGATTAGTGATTATATATATGCATGTCAACTGATGAGAGAATTACGTACCATGGGATTGAGACATATTGAGAATTCCATATACACGCATGCAATTGTGATGGAATACCCGATCGCGACCATCTACTGCACAAAGCCTTTCTTGTGAGTCTAGTGAACTTTCAGGCTGCAACGCACCAACATAATGTACCAAAATGCAACGAGCTAGGTTAGATCGAATGGTTTAATAATATTTTCGTTAAAAAGTTTTGTAAATTTAACCTCACTCATATGCAACGCCATTATGACAATAAATGATATATCAAAGATCATCATGTTTTGTTCATAATTAACATCCCAAATGAGAAATGTTTATATCTTTGAAGTTAGTTATTACTATTACTTTTTATGCATGCGTACACTACACATAGATATATAACAAAGGGAGCTACAAAAGGCTCATAAAAAAACTTGGAAGCATGCATCCATGCTTTCAGAAATTTAGACAAATTAAGAACGAGCTCAAATTACCTGACCATGATGCGGCAGAGAGAGAGACCTCCCAGCACGGCCAAGAACGGCACGGGAGGTGCCGGAGTTGGCAATGACGATGTGCTGAGCTGTCAAGATCGCCATGACTGCCGTTAGGATCGTGACTTCACACCTGCATTCATCAGTAACGCTCCCGCACCTGCAACTCTGTTGTCCACTGAGACGGTTCATCCTCTGAAAGCTCCTCTCTATGGCTGTTTGAACCACATCACGCCACTTGTCCTCATCTCCCTCTCCCTCTTCCATTGCCGAGCTCCAGTTCCCACCAGCCGTAGCCTCACTCGCACCTGGAGTGTCGCACACACGCCGCCGCAGCTCCTCCGCCACAAACTGGTGCATCAATTGTTTGCACAACGTCGACACCTGAATATGTAATGTACATACGTACAGAAAATCTTTAGTCACAACGATCTTTCAGTTTTTTACTAAACCAAATTGGGACATAATTACTTTGATTACATTCTCCAATTTCACGAAGATTTAAGGGAAATCTAACAGAGCTGTTATATGTTGAGTCTGAGTACATCGATAGATAGTTTAGTAAGTTCGAGTACAACTTAATATTATAGAGTTCAACTTACATAAGGGTCTCCGTGGACATCAAAGACGGCAAAGAAATGCATAGGTTGTCCACCGAGGAGCTCGAGTCGACAGAAATCCTCCATGGCAAACAAACTAGTACTCTCCGAATGTCTCCTGATGAGTGAAAGCATCCCCAAATCCGGCATGGGATTCATCTGCTCCTTGTTATCTTGCGGCGGCATCATCTCGTGATCACCAGTACTACTAGTCCTATCTTCTTGATTAATACGGTATGAGCTGAACTGGCGGTGGAAGTGGTGGCCGCAGCAGCACCACCTAGAGCGCCGCATCTTGATTCTGCGGAGGCGGCGCTCTCGGCATTGCTCCGGCGTATCAGCCACGTGCCAGTACTCCTCCATCTTGGCATTCAAAACACAATAATGTAATATAATGTTAGAGCACGGAGGACTAAATATGTGTACTTGGAGTTGGTGGTGGACTGGTGACCCGTGGAAGAAGAGCAATGCCAATGTATGCATGAAATCACTACGTGGGAAGGAGGCATGGAGCTAGCTTCTTGCTTTGTGTGTTTTAAAGTGTCTGTAACCGATCGCTGCATGCAACTGCCTCCTTTACATTTTGTGATGAATGCTTTGTCTTTGTTGGCTCTGGGTTGTGCTTCTTTCGACAATGAGTTGGTTAGTGGAATCCTTTACCCAGCTAACGCCACAAATTTCATTTCATTGCTGCTAAATTCAAGATTGGGAAAACGCAAGATTGGTCTCAAGTCTAGCAGAATCTGGAAATAGTGAAAGAAAAAAACGAAATGGCCAGAAGTTGAAGCCGATACAGTTCCGAGAACTTGATAGCACCTGATAAGTATACAAGAATCGGATTCGATGGTACAACAAAGATTCCGTTCAAGGTAATATTCACATCTTTGCAACTAGTTGGCCATGAATAGTTCTGTAGAGCAATGGGAGAACACATATTTGCCAATGAACTGAACGAAACAGCAACTACAGGAAGAATCCAATTTGAAGCTATCATTCAGTTACAAATGACAATGTAGATCACATACTAAACAAAACACGATCTCACATTTCAAACAAAATGCTCATTTACATCAATAGTAACAAGCATTATGCACCAAAGGTATTAAAGATTTTGCTGTTCAGCTCAGATTCTGAGAAGGAATCATTAATTAGCCGAGATGTGCTTATTCTCAGCCAATATGCTGTCCAACAATGAGTCACAAGCATCTTCAAGTAAATCTAAAACCTGCAACGTGATATAAGTTGCTTCATTAGTTTAAACTATCCACAACCAGAATTAATAGCACGTGTAACACTACTGAACTAGTTTAAGCTGGAAAAGGGACTTCTAAGCTTCTTGGTCGATAGTTCGGTGTAACTAGGCTCAACTAAGGAATGCAATTTTCTTGACCAAATATACATTATGTCTAGGTACTGGCAAAGTTTGTGCATTGACTATCATCAGAGAAAAAAAGTGTCCATGATCATAGATTTCTGGCTAAAAGCAGAGTCTGCAGACGCTAAAAGCAGACAGAAACTAGGAGGAGCTGTGATAGAAATCTTTTAGACATCCGGATATAATCACACCAAAAAATTAAAACAATTACATTCAGTGTTTTTTCACCAAATTTCCATTCAATAAATAACTAGGTTGGATGATATTCTGGCTAACTTTCATCTACAAAGCCGTGTATTCTGGCTAACTTTCAAACTTTGAACTTTCAGCTACCAAGTGCCCATAAGAATGACATACACACCAAATATAGCCAGGACGTTACAGCAAATGACCATTACTGTGACATTAGATGATTGCCCTTTGACTTCCCTCACATTACACTCACGAGTGGAAAAGAATAAAAGCAGAGACTACAATACGTGATATTTACCTTCTCAAAACCTTGAGGTCCACCATAGTATGGATCCGGCACTTCAGTTTCGTTGTGTTTCTTACAATAAGAACACATCAACTTAACCTGCATCATCACTTCATCATCCACCATATAACACTAGAATCAAAACCATACCAATTCATGTACCAAGTACTTGCTACAAACCTTTTTATAAGCATCCTCAGGTATAGGTTCTCTAAATTTCCACCTATTAAACGCCTCCAAAATATCAGCTACAGCCAATATCAACACCACCACAAGTCAATTAATTACACTAGACATATAAATGTTTGATCAATTCTGTATGTAACTACATAATCCACCAAGTCTCTCAACTGAACTGAATCAAACCCCCACCTCGGTTTTGCTTATCCATTGCCAGAATAACATCGAAATCGCGAAAATCCGGCAGCCGGATTGGCCTGGATAAAGATGTTATCTCAATCCCACGCCTTTTAGAGGCTGCCCTCATTCTTGGGTCTGCTTGGTTCCCCTTACAACACCAAAAAAAAACAACACTTTCACTTTTAAAAATCAAACCGAACATTTGCTTGATTTTTCTGAAAAACTAAAAACATGGGCATATAGTCTATAGTTGAGTCTGATTCATACCTCATGGTAATGAATGGTGCCAGCTGAGTCAATCTTGAACTTTGACTCGAGACCCCTTTTCTTGACCAAGTCCGTGAAGACTCCTTCGGCAGCTGGGCTTCTGCAGATGTTGCCCAAACAGACGAAGAGGACAGAGAAGGGTTTGGTCTCTGCCTCTGGGGATGAAGCGGAGGCTGACATCGATGCTTTGCTGACGGACCCAGATGAGAGAGAGGCTGTTAATTTGAAAGGATGTGAATGGAGCTTTAGGTTTTGGAGAGATGGGAAGTGCGGAAGGAGAACGAGTAATTGGGGTTTTAATGAGGAAAGGTGGGTTGTAGAGTGGCAAAGTCGTAAATTTAGGTGGGTTGGAACTCCACTCTGCAATGCCTTCATTTCTCCGGGAAGTGTGGAGGGTAGAGCTTTTGTGGTTGTGACATATTATTGACCTACATTTGCCTCTTTTTTTCTTGATGCCCCAAAATGGAAAGAGATGAGTGCTAGGGCTGTTAATACCGAACCGAAAACCGAAAAAAAAATCGATCCGAAATTGAACCGTAATCGAAAAAACCGAAATCGAACAAAAACCGAATCGAAAAACAAAAAAACCGAACCGAACCGAAAAATTCGATTCGGTTTTGGTTATCTGTAAAAAAAAAACCGAAAAAACCGAATCGAATCGTTTCGAACCGAATAGCATAAAACCGAACCGAATCGGTTCAAAAACCGAACCGAATAGTGCAAAGCCCTATTTACTTGAATAGTGGAACAGCCCAGCCCAGGTCACAAGCCCTCTCTTCATCGTTGAGCTGTCAGCCCTATTTGACTATTTCCATTTTCCAATTGCGCAGCCTCAGCCTCTAACCTAAAAAAATTTTGCACAGCCTCTTCTCGTCTTCTCAATTCAAACTCGAAGGCTCACCCTCATCTCCCTCAACTTGGAGACTCCTGTGAGGTTAGTCCTCTGTTCTTGAAGCCCCATTTCTTGAATTTTCGTTTTGGTTAAATGCATGCAGTGTTTTTTTAAGTCTTGATTGGATCTCGTAGTGTTAATTTAACTGAGAGAGACCCAGTTGGTGGATTTTTAATCTGGTGATATGATTTAGAGAGAGAGAGAGAGAGAGCCATTTGTGCTTAGATTGAATCACAGTTGAGCATTGTGTATGTTCTTGTTTTGGCTTTTACCGGAATCAAGAACCCAACTTTTGTTTTTTGTCTTGTGGAATACTCTAGAGGGGTTTTTTTAACTGCTCAAGAAATGAATAAAATGTATTGGTTTGTGTTGTATGAATCATAGTGATTGCGAGATTAGATTTGGCATCTTTTAGTGTTTTACACAGCAAAGTCTGGTTGGTGATTCATTCATGAACAGAGAAGCTACTAGTTATTTGCTTCATTGTTAAAGATTTACAGTTCTATAATGTCTTGTATGTTTCATTAGGTTGAGTAGTTAAAAGTTTAGGTATTGGGGTCATTCGTGAACCCGAGACTGTTTTGGTTGTATAAGATATTTCCATTCTTGCTCAAACTGTGAAGTGATCTAATACCTTGTTGTAGATGCTATACAAACTTTTCAAACGGCTCGATAAAGTTACTTCCATCCCTGGAACATAACTTAAAGCATAACATAGTCACTTACCTTGGTCAGACTAGAAATAAGGCTAATATATCATTGAATAACTGCAACTACTTAGTACCTCAGTAGTTGATATTTGATAACCGATTCATGATTTCATGTTGATGTTGAATTGTTGATGTTTATAAATTGAAATGTATGTGACATATGTTGACTTGTGATTTACAGAAGAAAAATGAAGAGAACACGAGATTCTTTGCAATTAGCAGCTAAACGTGCTAAGGTTCTAAATGTGGTGACTTCATCATCTCAATCACTGGTTTGTTCTTTGACTTCAACTTTCAACCTATAAATTACCAATATGCAGTCTGGCAGCCTGCTTGTGAAAAATTGAATATTAATCTTCTTTCTTTCTTTTTTACTCTATGCAGCCCCCTATTACTAACTCATCCACACCAACGTCAACTCAAAGTTCTCAATTGCCAACAGAATGTTCTAGTGCAGCTCCTGTTGTTGATTTGGAGAAAGACCAAGGAGGATCAAGAGATGATGCTGAAACTGTAGGAATGACAGACGAACAAAGACTGTTAGCTAAGAAGGAGAGACAAAGGTCAGATGCTTGGGATCATTTTGAAATAATTATTGAGAATGATAAATTTAAGGGGGTGTGCAATTATTGTAAAAAGAAAATTATTGCTGATTCTGGATCGAGTGGTACATCTGGGCTTAGAAATCACCTATCTCGATGTAAAAAGTATGCCCCTAATATTGAAGTTAATAAGAAGAAGAATCAGAAATTTCTAGTTTTTAGAGAGAAGAGTCAATTGGTTGCTGTAGATAGTAGTCAACATGAAATCACTATGGCTTGTGTTAGGATGATAGTCATTGATGAGTTGCCCTTTAGGATTGTTGATGGGGAAGGGTTTAAGAGATTTTGTGAAGTTGCTTGTCCTAATTGGAACATTCCATGTCGCCAAACCATTGCAAAGAAAGTTTATGGTCTTTATGAGTTTGAAAAAAGAAAGTTAAAGAAATGTTTAAGGGGAAAGAGGGTGAGCCTAACAACAGATACTTGGACATCTGTTCAAAATATTAATTATATGGTGCTTACGGGTCATTTTGTGGATGATGAGTGGGTTTTGCACAAAAAAGTGTTAAATTTTTGTGTGATTCCAAACCATAAGGGAGATTCTATTGCTAAGCTCTTAGAAGATTGTATGCTGGAGTGGGAAATTGATAGGGTTTTAACAATAACAGTTGATAATGCTTCGGCAAATGATGTTGCTTTGAAAGATATTGTGAAGAGAATTAGTGAATGGAAATGCACGGATGCAATTGTGGGTGATGGAAAGAATTTGCATATGAGATGTGTTGCCCATATTTTGAATTTAATTGTGAGTGATGGGTTGGCTTTAATGAATAGTTGCATCTCAAGCATTCGTAATGGGGTTAGGTATGTGAGATCTTCTCCACAAAGGTTGGACATGTTTAAGAAGTGTGTTGAGAGTGTGAAATTAGAGAGTAAAGGGCTTGTGATTTTGGATGTGGCAACTAGGTGGAATTCTACATTTTTGATGTTGCAATCTGCTTTGAAGTTTCGGAAAGCATTTGATAGATTGATAGATGATGATGGTCACTACAGCAAGTATTTTAGGAGTGACACAGGAGTGAGATTGAGAGAGGGGCCACCAGATTCTGATGATTGGCTCATTGCCAATGAGTTTGCTGCCTTTTTGAAGCCATTTTATGATGTTACTTTGCATGTGTGTTGCTCTAGCCATCCAACAATCCATACCACATTCAAGGATTTGCTTAAAATTCTTGGGTTGTTGCAAGAAAGTAGTAGTGATCTACTTGGTGAAATTACTAAGCCTATGCTAGAAAAGTATGACAAGTATTGGGGAAAGTTGGAGAGTATTAATCCTTACATGTTTATCGGAGCTGTTCTTGACCCGCGCCATAAATTGGAGAAGATCAATGATTATTTCGATGAGTTGTTTGGTGAGTTTGATGAAAGAGTTGATGAGTATATGACGAAGGTGAAGAATCTTTTGTTTGAGTTGTTTAAAGTGTATGAGAATGAAGCTATGCAGCAAACAGATTTGGGAAATGGTGCTTCTAGTTCTCAAAACTCTCAACCGACTTTGTCACATTTAGTTGTTGGTTCCACTAAATTAGAAAGAAGGTTGGCTGAAAAAGAACAAAGGAGAAAGGCAATGAAAGCTGGAGTTGTTAGTAATGATGTGGAAAAATATCTAGCTGATGCCATTGAGGGAGATGAGGATGAAAACTTTGACATATTGGGATGGTGGAAAGTGAGTGGAGTTTCTAAGTACCCAATCTTGGCTAAAGTTGCAAAGGATGTTCTAGCTATTCCGGTGTCAACTATAGCTTCGGAATCTTCCTTTAGCACAAGTGGTCGTGTCATCAATCCATTCCGTAGTTCGTTGAGTCCAAAGATGGTGGAGGCTTTGATTTGTACACAAAATTGGCTAACGGATACTTATGTTGCCTTAAATGAAGATCCAACTGTTGATGATATGGAGTTTTGTGATATTGTAATGGAAGGTACTATTTTATTGAAATATTGTTAGTTTGTTATTTTGTTGGTTTGCTACTTTGCTTTGTTATATTATATTTTAATGGTTTCTCTATCTTTTGTTGTTACGTAGAACTCCTTAAGGAATCCAGTTCGGCTTCATCAAATTGTAATATGGGACCTCCTGCAAGTGTCTGACTGCCTGTTGATGTTGTTGGGTAATGGGTATGTTGTTGACAATGTTGAGTATCCCTCTTAATTTTATATGAAAGTAGTATTTGGTATGTAGGAATGTACCATAGTTTGATACTAAATAATGATTATTGAGGTTCTTGACTTCTTGTAGGTTTAAGAAAATGTCTGCTAAGTTGTCAAAGGAAAACCCTCGAGGTGAGAAAGTGAAAATGGTGGACAAGTTTAGTTTTGAGAATAAATTCAATTGAGTGTTTTTATGTAATATTTGGAATTTTGGATTGTATTTTTATTTGGATGGACTGTAAACTTTTTAAATTTGGACTGTGGATTGTGGACTTTAGTTTATCGGTTTATAATTGTTGATGTTTGAAACTTTGAATTTCTGATGTAAACTTTCGGTAAGCATTTGTTATGGTTTGAAACTTTGAATGTGATTTGTGGCTAATTATATTTATTATAGTTTGATTTGATTTGACATAAACTTTCTATACAAAGTTATTGAAAAAAGTAGTTAATGAAGATTTTCGAATTTTCGAATTTTCGAAACTAATAGAAAAAATCAAATAAACAGTATTTTTTTTAGAATTTTTTTTATTATTCGAAAAAAAAACCGAAAAAAAAACCGAAAAAACCGAGAAAAAAAACCGAATCGAACCGAATCAAACCATTCGGTTTTTTGTAAAAAAATCAGGAAAACCGAATCGAACCGAATCGATTAAAAAATACGATTCGGTTTTCGGTTCGGCCTAATAACCGAATCGTTTGTCCCGATTAACAGCCCTAATGAGTGCAGACTACCTCTGTACCTCGGAGTCTCGAACAACCATCACTCAGCTTAGGATCACTATTTCTATTCGGCTCATGGCCCAAAAAGTCCGTGGCTGATCCACGGCCAATTCAGCCCAAGCTCCGCCCGAGTGAAATTTAAGTCTAAAAAAGCTCGATCTTTGTGCGCACAAGGCTGGACTAGGGTCAAAGTCTTAAATCTCATGGACCCAAAAAAGTCCGACCCGTTAAGTTTATCGAGATCCGTCCAACCAGGCCTATCGAGCCCAAGTCCGTAAAATTCATCAAGTGTAAATATTATAGATTACTTTACCATTATGAACATTTAAAATCTCTAACTTAACTTAATACCAATAATTCATATACAAATTATCAATTTTTGAAAAGGTAAATATCATGATAAAACTATATATGTTAATATCTCGATCAAATATTTTTGAAGAGGCTCAAAGTAGTTAGAAACTATTTATACAGAATAATATGTTTTAAATTTTTCTATTTTAAAACTGGAGAGCTTGATAGAAACTATAAAGGTAAGATTCTTAGTCTCTAAAACGTTAGAGCATCCGCACGGGCGATGCTTTTGCTCGATCAAGTGGTGAGTCAGGCGCCGAGGTGATCGAGCAAACCAAAACCGGCGACGCAGCGGCGAAATTTCTAGGACAGGCTGCTCGTTGACCGAGAGCTCGAGCAATCGCTCGAGCATAATATGCTCTGATGCTTGCACGAGCATTTGGCGGAGCCCACGCCTCGTGGGTGACGTCAAACGCGTCATTTTTTTTTTCTTCCATGCTCCAGTAAATCAGTTTTAAAAAATTTAACAAACGAATATGTTGCCAAGTGTCCTGGGCTAGCTGCTTTTAACTTCCAATGGGCCATTTGATCTGGCCTTTGATTTTAATTTTAATTTTGATCCAACGGTCCAGGATTTAAAGAAAATGGTTAGTTTTAATAAACTAAAATTAAAATTAAAGCATATAAAAATCATAATAAATAGTTAGAGAATCCGAAAAATTATACGAAAATTTTTACGAGCTTGCAATAAAATACTCTACAACACTCATGAAGAAAGTGTACTCGTATTCATTTATTAAAAATAGTCAATTTTAAAAGATAGTCTCTTACGACAAATCGTGTATATTTATTTAGTCAATAACTACATGTGTCACATTATTATTGGCCGTAAATCTATATGGTAAATAATTTTTTAACATTTTACAACATGATGAATTGGATTTGCTCTTGCAAAAAGGTGTATGAGTGTGTGCAAAATTTGATTTGCTAGAGCAAAAGAGGGATTTGCTTTGCTCTTGCTCTACCAACGGATGCGGATGCTCTTAGTGTTCACGAAGGCCCTTCATGGTTGCCCTGAAGTATGTTCACCATTTTAGATCTTATTGCCACAATTTTTTTATTGGAGTTAAAATCACGTTGATGCCTCTTGCGAATACGACAATAGTTTATGATGTCGCCATGTTTTTTGCAATAGAAGCAATTAACTTCTTGTTTGAATTTTGACTTGAATAATCCTTATTCCACCGATTCTTTTTATTTCTATTTATATGATTGTTTTTAAATTGATCAGATCCATCAATAATCAAATCAGTACTAAATCAAAAACGAACCATCATCTTTCTCATGGACCACATCATCTTTTCTAATATGAAGAAAATCATTCATGTAACCTTTTATAGATGATTCTATACTCCTCTTCGGACTACAACTGACGACCTAATTGTTTTATGGCTGGTCAAACCCTTCCAACTTATTTATCATAATTTTTTTTATGTCTTTCCATAAAGAATGAAACTTATTCACAATAACAAGAATACTAATAAGTGAATCCACATGTATACCATGTTGATTAAGCAAGTTAAGTATATAAATTATTTCATGATATTTTTCAACAATTGATCGATCTTGTATCTACTATTCAACCTTGAAAAATTTAGATAAAAGGTTATGTAGAGATGTATTGTTCCTCCAATGCATTTTATAATTTTTTTGATGTCTCTTTATCTTTGAAGTGAGAAACTAACTCATCATTTAGAGAGTTGTATACTTAATACTTACATACATCGTCATATTGATCTCATTTGTTTCATACTTGTTTCATCGATTAGATTCCATCTTCACTTTCTTCAAGTCTTGGTGTTATAAGCACATAAACTACATTGAGGCATGTTGTGATACCCCGACATTTTTATACAATTTCTATCATTTATGAATAATTCGAGTTCGATTTACGGTAAATAATTTTTATCGTCGGTGAATATTAAGAGGTTTTGGGTTGACTTTTTATTAAATTAATGAAGTTGGTTGACTTCAGGTTAAAATCGTAGAATATGTCAAGACAAGTTCGTAGACGTGAGAAACGCCAAAATCGGAGTTATGACAAGAAAGTTATGATCAGCGAAAGTTTGACGAAAATGTCGAAAATCGTATTACTATAAATGTGCGGGTATATGGTTTGCATAATTGAAAATGTTAATGTGACGACCCGGACCAGAATCACCAGTATGATCAGCTTGATTCGTGAGTTACTGCGTAATCGCAGATTTCCGACTGATGATTGAATCGCCAGGCTTGTTAACGACTTAATTATTGGCCGAGAATTGGAGCTGAGTCTCTTCTCGAGAGTCGTTGTACGTGTGATTTCGAGTTCGTGGATGGTTCCAGATCGTTATTTGGACGACCGAGGAATTAATTATGAATATTTGAAGTTCGGATTTAAATTGTGGCATTCTTAGCGAATAAATTACCGGTTGAGAATTTCGTTTCAGCTTCTTCACGGAAGTTGTTCAGAATTTAATTTCAAGCTCGTGGGAACTTCCGGAGCATTTTTCCGAGTTACGAAGATTAAGTTGTGAATATTTCTGATTGTTGATTGTTTAGTCGGATTAAATATGTGTTGGTTTGAATGGTTGACTTTTTGTCCGATTGGTCGATGTGTTTGACTTTGAGTGATAATTGAAGAGTACGTAGAGACGAGCTTGTGGCCGCGAGAATTATCGAAATCGGATTTACGACGAGAAAGTTGCAGATATTCGAAGTTTGTCGAAAAGATAATTACGAAGATTCCAAAAATGGAAGGCCTATAAATAGAAGTTGCTATTTTGGGCAAGTCAAACATTTCCAGATTGGGAGTTGACCGAGTTGACCGAGTCAACTCGGTGGAGGAGAGAAGCGACGGTGGCCGACGTGCTCACGGCGGCGAGGGACTTTCCGGCCACCTCCGGCCTTGGCTCTGGTCCTGTTCGAAGCGCCTCGGCCTCCCGAGTCTATTCCCAGCCACCACGCACGGCGAGGCTCGCCAAAAGTGGAAGAATTTTTCGGCCAAACTTGGGAAGAAAATGGTGAATTCGGGTTCCATGATTTAGGCCGAATTGAGCTACAACTTTGAGTGGGCTTTGAAGCTCTCATCCCCTTGATGCTACCCTGTAAGTTTGGTAATCCAATTCATCTTGACATGGAGAATTTTGGGATTGAAATTTGTGTGAACATTCGGTTTTTCATGAAATTGGCCTTTGTTGTAGTTGACAAAGTTGCTCAGTGGATGATTTTGAGTGGAATAGGGGTTGCTCCGCCGGAAAATTTTCAGTTTGGCGGCGGCGCCACCGTGGACGGCGGTCAACGGTCAACGGCGGTCAAAGTTTGGCTTTTTGGGATTTTCGACAAGTTGTATGTCATTTCACTCGAAATCGCGCCCCGATCGCAGTGGGGAGGTTCGTTTCACGATTTGAGCGTCCGAAATTACAGCGAGGTATTGAGGTGTGATTTCCGGATTCCCGACAGTTTGTCGTAATCGAATTACGTGTTTCCGAGAACGGTGGTTTCTCGTGATTTGATTTGAATTGTTGAATGATTATTTTGAGGAATGGCTATTGTGATTATTCAGGGGTTCGTGATCATTCGTTTTGGCGAGGGACTTTCCGCCGGATCACGGGTTAACGCATATCGCGTTACGCTAGTCTGTGAGTGGACATTTTTTTTCACGGATTGATTGCGAGTCTTTTATAAATGATTTACGAACTTGAGCATGCAGATTGATTATGATTTTACGAGCATGTGTTTACGATTATGCTTATACGAATATACGTATACGAATATATACATATACGTACATATTATGTTTTATGCATGTGCATGAAAAGGATTTATGATTTGGTTCACAAAGAGTACAGTCTCAGTATATGTTGTGGTATCGATACACATTGGCTTCTCGGCTGATCCCCGAGTACGCTTCGGGGGGGGGAACAGATATCTTGACCCGAGGCCTTTCTGGCTAGGAATCACGTGTGGGTCTGAGATCCCGTGATTCAGACTGTGCTATCGCGTGGTAGTCCATGAGAGATTCTGCGATATATTTACGTTGCATGCTCTATACGTGGGTGGTAGTCAGCGTCTCCTCACGTACCATTTGATTTTCATGCATTTGACTCGCATATGATTTTATACGTATATATTACTTGGTGAAAGACATTTATTTTCGTCCACTCACTCTAACAGTTTTCATGTCTTTCCCCTGGGCTTTTCGATTTCCGTGCCCAGTTTGCAGTTCGGACTCTGGTGTCGCACGTCGTGGTCGGAGGCATAGTGCTCGAGCTACCTTGTTTCTTCCAGTAGGTTTATTGTTCTGCCTACTGTGGTATACTGATATGTTTATATATTAGAGGTCGCTCTGAGTAATCTGTTGTTTATGCTATACGATTTTACACCGGATTTCAGTAAAGTATAGATATATTTATTGTTTTACTTTACTGTTGATATATTGAGAAATCCGGATGGGATTGGTGCCCACGGTTTGCTTTTTGTGGCATAGGATGAAGTGTATTTTTCGCGTGCAGGTAATGGTAATTCCACATTAGTAACGAAACTCTGCCAAAATTTCTACTATTTTTGTTGGTTCGTGTTTTCGATGGGGTTTGATTCCTGTTTAGGGAGCTAAATCGGGGTTGGGTCCTTTCAGTTAGACTTTCCATTTTGAGCCAGACGCGTTGGCCCAAGTTGACCGAAGCTCTGGCAACATAAATCACCGTCGAGCTCGGCTCAGGCGTGTCGCCACCGTCCGACCACCAAACCCTATAATCTTGGTATGAAAATGATCAACTTGGGACACTCATGCTTTTCCCTAAGGTTCTCGACCTCGATTTGGATGGAGTTGGCCAGAATTTGGAATTAAAGTTCACCCAAAATCTAGGTTTTGGGCCGATGGGTTTTCTAGCGAGTTGGCCATTGTAATTGGTATGGTTCGGTTCCTCTCTCTCCTCTATGTGTTGTTTCATTGACATGTTTCGTTGCAAGTGATTTTCGTGGAATCAAATCGATTCCGAATTGTATGTTCGGCCTCCGCCGTGGGTGGCAGTTGGCGGCGTCTTAGCCATCGAGGTTAGAGGGGGTTTTCTCCCTTTAAACTCTTGAGTAATTTGGGCTATGCCTCGAACCACGAGGTGGCTCGATTGCGGAGATTTGACATCGAAAATATTTTTTGACCGAGTGCTTTTGGGGCCGATTCCAGCCAAACATGCTAGAATCAGGTATAGGTCATTTGAGGAAAGTTGTTGGGCTCTTTAGAGCTTTCTAGTGATGGGTCGGCCTCCGCCATCGCCTGAAAATTATTTTCGGAAATTTGTGTTATATGTGATTAGGTTAGTATCGATGTTGCGAGCATATTCGTAAGGTTAAAAAATGCGATCAGGCTTCGTCGTCTCAGTGGGTGGGTGGTGGTGACTAGTGTCGTTACCAGTGGCGATGCAGACGATGGAGAACTAGATATACCTTATATCTTTAAGTTCTTATTACCATATTGAGTTTGTCAATAAGGTTTTCGACTTGTTTCGATTGAGTTTAATCGAGCATTTACTAGAGTTTTCTGAATAATTTATCATTTTGACGATTTACAACAAGGGTCGGGTCATCACACATGTAAACATTTAGGGATTTCTTTTTTCTTTTCTTTTTTCTTGAAAGGGATTTTTATTTTTTAAAAAACTTGAGAGAATCATGGAGAATTTGATAAAAACTAAAAGAGAGGAAGATAATGAAGTTTTTGTTGATGTGAATCTACTGAGAATTACTACAGTCTATAGAAGTAATTATGCATTTTTATCTTTGAAAGATTGCATTTTTCTGGTTATTTTTTAATGGACATGTCACTTCATTAAGAGTTGTATCTATTTTATTTACTTTCAGTGAACATGTCTCTTCACTAAAAGTTGTATCCGTTTAATTTTCTGTTTGTGACCTTTTCAACCGACAAACCTCTAGATCTCCTTATTTTATTTGAAAAATTATTCTAATAGGGTGAAACCATAGCCCAACTTGATGGTCATTTGAGGGAGATCCGAAGATTGGAGCCATAAAAACTTAAGGCGTTAAGCCGCGAAGATCTTAGATTGGAGATCGGGTCCAATGAGCCATGAATGTTAGAGATTTAAGAAGATGAGTCGTAGATATTAGAGATCAGAGCTACAACAAATTCAGAGATATATTGACTTGTATCTGGCACTGATCTTGTGGTCGTCCTTTTCGAGACGAAGGCCTAGATGTCTCAGGTGGTAATCGAAGACTACGTCAAATCCAAAACTCGAACAATGGAAATGCCCCTACTCTCCAAAATCGACTCCACCTCCTGCTCCGCTCCGTTGCCACAGAGCTCAGTCCCCGACGTCAACGTTGACGAGCCGTGGTGGTGGTAGTTTTTGTTTACCGTATATAATAGTTAGGTAGTCGATTAGAGAAAACAATAGTTAGGTAGTCGGTAAATTTTCTTTCTTATATAGATAGATAGTGAAATTTGTTACAATTATGTATCGTTGTTATATCTGAAGCTAGGTGGCAACAGAGGAGCCACTACGAGCCGCCACTTAGAGACCAACGCCGGAGCTGGCATTATCGACAAGGTAATCACTCTCCTTGACTCGAACTCCTGAAACCTTAGCTTTTCCTGTGTATTATTTCAATCATTTCTCGTATTTTTATTGAATTATTGGTCGCAGCGCTATGTTAGGTTGAGAAAAATTCATAGACGATTGATTTTCTATGTTGCGATGAAGATTTTGTATATTTTCGTTCACATTTAATATATATATATATATATATGTAACCGTCTTAAAATTCAAACCCCCAAACTCATATGCAACTGTAGAGCTCTTAAAAACTCATATCTTCCGGTAGATATTTTATATTTGGTTTTGAATCCAAATTTTATTGTGAGTTTCTTCTTCTTTTGGTTACATTGTGAGCGTCTTTTTGCTAAGTGTCTTGTATTTTATATGAAATTAGTAGTTTCTTTGTGTTTTGGCAACATTTTCGTAGTCATTCTTTAGATCTATTTTAGTCACAGCTGATTTGAAAAATAGATAACAATGATGATCTTTTTAACATGTTCTCTGACCATTTGAATATGGTTACCTTTGAAAAGGTTGCGTTTCAGGGTAGTATTCTTGGTTAAGATGTTTATTTTGTATATTATTGTTTTGATTTTGAGAAGTGAATCTATAATATGAGTGATGTGAGTTTGTGTATCAAGTTAGTGTCCTTGATTGTTTTGTTGATTTGTGTATTATTATTTTTATTTTGAGATGTGTCTTTGACATGAGTGATTTAGATTTGTATATCAGTAGTTTAGTATCCTTGACTGTTCTGTTAATTTTGTGTATTATTGTTCTGATTTTGAGATGTGAATTTGAAGTGAGTCTTTGAAATGAGTGATGTGTGTATGGGTATCCTGTTTATCTTCTTGATTGTTCTGTTTCTTTTGTGTATTATTGTTTGTTCTATAGATTTTGTGTATTATTGTTTTTATTTTGAGATGTGTGTCTCTGTCTCTCTGATATGAATGAAGTTTGTGTATTAGTTTAGTATCCTTGAATGTGTTAGAATAATTTTTAAATTATATAATGAAGAAAGCAAGAGGTTTGTTCTTGGAAAAATTAACAGACATGTCCAATCTAATGAAAAATCAATGGAAGCAACTCTTAGTGAAAAAATAGACTCGGATCCTCTCTTAACCCCAATCTTCCTAACTTTTGCCTAACCAATGAATCATAGCCGTTGCTTATAATCGCAAGATCATGGTGCAGTTATGCCCCTTTTCTTTCTCTGTCGAATTGTAGTGTCCCCTCCCTCCTTCACTTGACCAACTCGATCCCATCTGAGTTCCAGTCGTCTTCAACATCACTCCCAATTTCCCAACTAAGCTAATCAAGTTATACTTGTCCATAATTCACCAATCTATTCAAACCCGATCGATCTAAACATTACACAACAAAAGTTCACAACTTGATTTCATCTTCTTAATTTCTACTCAAATTGCTTCAAATCATAAAATACAAACCCTCAAGTTCGATTCCGGATCAATTTCACAGCACCCAATTTGGTGCTAACCATTTATCGACGATCCGGTTCAACACTGGAGGCAAACTTAGCAGCGCTTCCTAGTTTCTACTATCTCAAAGGGATGTGTTTAGGTGTAGGGGACGAGAAAAAGTAGGAAACTAAATTATATCCATACAATTAATTTGGACGGCTCAAATGGGGTGAGGCAAAAGTTAGGAAGATTGGGGTTAGGAGAGGATCCGAGTCCGTGAAGAAACATATCCATTGAAAATAAACCAAAAAGATTCAACTCTTAATGAAAAGGCATGTCCATTGGAAAATAACTAAAAAGATACAATTTTTGAAGGGTGAATATGCATAGTTACTTTTATAAATATGAGTGATTCTTTGCAGATTCACATCACCAAAAACTTTATTTATCTTCCACTCTTTAGTCTCTCAAATTCTCCATCATTCTTTAGTTTTAAAGAAAGTCTAGAAACTATAATTTTGCAGAATTAGTTTCTAGTAACCTTGAGTCTCTTGTAAAACTTTTGATCAAGTGTTAGGTTGATCTTCATTAGTACAAACCGATGATCAACAATAGCAAGTTGCTAGGCTTCACTGTATCCTAAAGACTTATTTGATCATTCCCCTTTGCACACTAGTAGTGGGGCAAATAAAGTCTAAGGGAAAGTGTAAATTATTACGTGTATTTGAAACATTTTTCCTTCTCTTGCCATACCTACAAACACAAAATTTCCAACAGAATGTACTATGTACTGTTGATTTTGTGTATTATTTTTTCTTATTTTGAAATGAGAGTCATATATGAGCATCAGGAGGTCACAAAACCATAGATTATTTTAAGTATACACTCATGAACGGTTATCAAACCCTAAAGCTGCTGGCCCAAAAAAAACTCTCAAGCTTATCAAACCCTAGCAACGCTCGTTTACTGGCAGCCAAGTCTACTCGTTGGATTTCTGATTTCCAATGTTTATTTCCCTCAGTTTCTACTGGTATAGTATGATTGCAATGAGTCATATTGCAATCCTTTCATGGAATTGTCGTGGTATTCTAAATGATGCGACTCAAAGTGCCTTGGTCGCTATGATGAATCATAAGAAACCAGATCTTATTTTCCTTATAGAAACGTTGGCATCTTCGGAGAGGGACTTAGAACCCTTGAGGATGTCCCTAGGTTTCAGGGGTATGTTATGTGTGCATCAAACAAATAGTTGTCAGGGTTTGACAATGTTTTGGTAGGAGGAGGTTCCTTTCGCAAGAAAGACCTACTCAGCACATCCTATCGATGAAGAGATTGGAATTCTCAATTTGTCCGAGAAGTGGCATATCAGGAGAGTGTATGGTTGGTCAAAATTGGAATATCATCATCATATGTGGGCTCAGCTTAGAGATTTGAAGGGGCAAAGTGACAAAGCCAGGTTATTGTGTGGTGATTTCAATGAGTTGATGGTTATGGCAGACAAATTTAGAGGTGATTTACAAAGTAGGGCGGCCATGACTCGCTTTAGAGAAGCCTTGGCAGATTATGGTGTTCAAGACATAGGCTTCTATGGTAGTAGATACACATGGGCTAACAAATTCACGAAGCAGAAACTAGGCAGAGGGATCTGCAACCAACAGAGCCGACCATAGGTTAAGGCGAACTAGGCGCTTAGGGGACCCCAGGTTCATGGGCCCCAAAACGGAAAGTTATTAGCCCCAAAAAAATGCTTGTAAGGGAAAGTGAAATCGAATGTTTTCAGACTAAGAAGGTGACATGGAAGACTTTTAAGTCGGTTGTTGGGCTCCCTTTTTCCTATTTAATTTTTCTTTTTACTTGAGTCTTTTATATTTTCAGTTGTGGTCCTTTTTCTATGTTTGGCCTATCCTACCACTCATCAAATCATAATAAAAAACAATGGCTTTACTAAATAAAACTCTTTACCTAAAATTTCATAGTGAAAAATAAAACTCATCACTCATCACCCAAGCAAGAACAAATTATTTTGTTCTTATTCAAATTAATTTGATATTTAATCAAATTTTTTAATTTAATGTTTTGGTAATCAAATTTGAACTTCAGAGTTCTTAATTCAAGAAAACCAAATTAATTTCATTCAAATTTAATATATAATGTCTTGATTTTCAAGTTTACATGTAAAGTTTTGTCTTTTAGTATGTTCAACTTTCAATATTCATGAAGCCCCTTAAAAGTTATTATGCCTAGGGCCCCCGAATTCTCAGAGTCAGCCATGACAACCATGCTTGGAAAGAACTCTTCCCTTTCTATACAATTATGACCCTACCTCCGTGCACATCAGATTATAGCCCATTGTTAATCACAGACTGTTAGATCAACATGCCACAAAGGAAACCAAAAATGTTTATTTCGGTTTAAAGATATATGAACACAACATGAGGAGTGCCCAAGCATGGTTCAAAAAGGGTGGGAGTTAGTTTCACATGTTGATCTGAGAATGAGGGTTTCGGAGAAGATAAAATCAACGGGCAGAGAGTCGTTGGAATGGCATGAGGGAATTTTTCGTCAAACCTTGAATGAGATTAAAGTTGTAAGAGATCAACTTGACAGTTTGATGAAGGCTCCATATCACTCAGCTGTAGGGCTGGGCACAAATCCCGCAAATCCCGGTCCCGTCCCAATCCCGGCGGGATTTGAAACTAAAAATGTTCATCCCGTCCCGTCCCGTCCCATCAGAAAAACAACGGGACGGGACGCGGGACTGAAATTTCTCATCCCGTTAGGCCCGTCCCGTCCCATATATAAATTTAAATTGATCTTGACCGTTGATTTTAATTTTGTATTGCTATGTTTTTAATCTTGTATTGCTATATTTTTAATCTTGTATTGCTATGTTTTAATTTTCTTCTTTTCTTGTTAAACTTATGATATGTGAACTTGTGTAACAGATTATGGATGTTATTCTTGTTATGTTTGATATTATTAGGTTATGGATTGTGACTTATGAATGTAAGCAAGTTGTGTAATTGTAATTAGATCATAGATACATGTTGTGATTTATGAATGTAAGCAAATTTTTCTTCTTTTTTGTTTCCAATTTTGTGGTGGGATTGGGCCCGTCCCGTCCCGATCCCGTCCCATGTGGGATTGGGCCCGGCGGGATTTACTCTCAAAATGCAAGGCCCGTCCCGATCCCGTCCCGTATGTAACAACCGGGACAGGACGTGGGATGACCTCAATCCCGTCCCATCCCGTCCCATGCCCAGCCCTACTCAGCTCAACATGAGATTCAAAAGGAGCTTCACGATAAGCTGCAACTTTTGCTTGGTAGGCAAGAAACTTACTGGAGAGTGGAGACAAAGTTCACGGGTGAGCTGGTTGAAAGATGAAGATAGGAACACTCCCTTTTTTCACCGCAAAGCTTCAAAAAAGGAGGGTTAGAAATCACATCATGGAACTTAATGATGAAGCTGGACAGTTTCAAACAGAACTAGAGATTGTTCAACAAACTTTGATTGATGTCTTTCAGAAGGGATACACAACGAAAGGAGTTGATCGGGGGGCATTGGAGTAGGTTATGCAGTGTATAAATACTCGTGTGTCGGACAGTACAAATCAAGAGTAGATAAGAAACTTTTAGGATGAAGAGGTGAAGACGACATTATTGCAAATGCATCCTTCTAAAGTTTTGGGATCAGATGGTATGTCAACCTTTTTTTCTTCTTCTAAAATATTGGTATATTGTGGGCTCTGATGTGTGTCTAGTAGTAAAATAGTTTTTGGAAAGGAGAGAAGTGTTATGTCACACCCCATTTTTCTAACCACTGGCCGAACCCTGCGATCCTCCTTGGATGTCATAGCCGAGGTGTGAGCATGAAAAGTAAGAGATAGAACGAAAAATGGTAAACTCAACTCGGTTCTTATTACAACATACTAAAATAACAACAAGTCATCTAGACTCTTCGTTCTATGTTCGGTTAATCATTTCGATTCTCGGATCCAACCTACAAGATCTATATAGGGGTGAGCTCAACCTGACGGCTCAATAAGGACGTAAAACCTCCTCATGGATAATCGATTAGAACACATAACCATGTATTATAAAATATAAACTATTATCGAACTATGATGCATGCAACTCCACTTATCTACCCGATAATTCATATATTAAAATACAAGGAGCCTATATGTCTCATACCATATATTTTACCCTTTTGAGGTGACTCCAGACGTCTTAACATATAAACTAACACTCATCCCAATCCATGTTCCCATTTTGCTAGTCCTCTTGTTCAACTTCGATCACCAATTTTGAACAACTCTATTAGCCCGCCTGAAATTTGATCCTTACAAATTGAACTCAACTATACAAAAGATACATCCCACAATTTTCAATACCATAACTATTCACCAACTCCACCCTACTCGCTATAACTACCAAATGAAATATGAATATGCACAAATTACGTTTATCGATTAAGATACTAGAACATGCTTTTCACATAATATATATAAACAAAATAAAACAAAAAATAAAAAAAATAGCAAACCAATATCCAATCATATAAAGGTTCCTCGAGAATTCCCCTACCTCAATTTTCGATAGTCGAAGACAACAACTACGCGACAAGAACGCCTTCCCGACAAAGACTTCAAAAATTATTAAACTATGCTTGACTCACTTTCCAGTAATGGATAGAACTCGTTAAGATGAATCCATAGATACAAACTGGTCCCAATTCGAAATTACGGATCAAAAATTATGATCTACCGAAGTTTCACGGATTATCGAAAAATCTAAAAAAATAAAGGAGCTAAGGAGAAAAGATGGGATGAAAGATATAATGGGCTGAACGTCCCTATTTTTAGGCTGGGCTACCAACCCAAACAAGTCGGTTGACTTAGCTTGGTCCAATAGAATCTCAAACTTAATGAAGAAGAATTGGTACCTCAATCACTAAGTAAAAACAAACCACTCATCAAAACCAACTTCCCCTCTCTCACAAAGCCATGTGCTCAAATAACAAACCTATTTTTGTTGATCATCGGGTGCCAAACTTAGTCATTAAGTATCCTATCAACCAATGAGATGTTGTCACATCACTATAAATATACTAAAACTCGTAACTTTGAATAAACGTAAAAAAATAGTTCTAGATTCCGAAAAATATAATGAAAAAATCTACGAACTCGTAGCAACGTCTACTATCTATTTTTAGTCACTAAAATTAATTCCGAATAATTAAAAAATTCAAGTTCTTACATGTTACAAGAGTCCATTTTCACTCATTTGTTTCTGCTTCCGAAGACTAAGGAACATAAGCTACCAACTTATTTTCGCCCGATACTCTTATGTAATGGGGTCTGCAAATTAAGCTTGCTTAGAAGTCTTAGCTAATCCTCTGAAATGTATTCTTCCTCAAATTATATCTCCTTTGTAAAGTGCTTTTGTGCCCGGACGTATGATTTCAGACAACACTCTGGTTGCGGTAGAGGTGACACATTTCATGGATCACCTAATCAGGAAGGATGCTTTTTTTTGCCCCAAAATTGGACATTAGCAAAGTATATGATAGGTTAGAATGAACCTTTCTAGAGGCTATGATGCACAAGATGAGTTTCAACCATAAGTGGGTGAGTATGGTAATGAGTTGCTTGACAATAGTTAGGTATATGGGAAACATGCACGCTTTATCACACCATCCCGAGGCATCTGGCAAGGAGATCCATTATCGCCATATTTATTTCTGTTGTGCGTTGAGGAGTTGTCGACAATGATTAGTGAATGGGTAGATTTGAATACAATATCAGGGTTGCAGATGTTTTCAGATACTCCTATTATTCATCATTTATTATTTGCTGATGATAGTTTTCTGTTTGAGCCACGAAGGAGGAGTGTGAGCACTTTCAGAATATTTTGCATACCTATGAACGTGCAAGTGGTCAGCACGTAAATTTGTAAGGAAAATTATATTACGTTTAGCGAAAATGTGTTCAAGGACCTTTTAGATCATTTAGCAACCGTGCTGGAAGTACGGTGTGTGGAAAACATTGAGGAGTATTTGGGGATGTCAATTCATGTAGGAAGATCAAAGGTGCAACTTTTTGAAGGAGAGACTTACAAAGAAACTGGTGAGTTGGAGAGAGAGTCTGCTTAGTTTGGTGGAAAAGGAGATTTAATTAAGTCAGTCGCTCAATCAATGTTGCACTATGTGATGAATTGCTATTTAATTCCGAAAGGAGTTTGTGTTGATCCACAACAGTTGTGTGCTGAGTTTTTCTGGGGAAACACTGACAGAAGAAGAAGATTAATTGGCGATCTTGGGATAAGATGAGTGTTTCTAAATTTGGAGGAATGGGTTTTAAGGATCTTTGTGCACATAACTTGGCAATGCTTGCAAAACAGGGTTAGCGATTAATTACTCGGCCGGAATCTCTCATTGCCAGATTTTTCAAATCATTATACTTTAGGGATGGCAATTTTTGGAATGCAACTCTAGGTACGTCTTCTTCTTTTGCATGAGAAGTATTTTGGAAAGCAGACCAATTTTGCGAGTTGGATGTTATTGGAGGGTGGGTAAGGGAGATATAAATGCATGGGAGGATTGTTGGATTCCTCATCATCCGGATTATACACTCCATGAACCTCCAAAAGATAACATCACAAAAGTGTATCAACTTTTTGACACACACTCCTACACTTGGAATCGGCCAAAGGTTTTGAGTTATTTCCCAAAGCTATTGTAAAGAAAGTTTGCAGCTTGCAGTTGTATGAGGCGGCACATGATACTCTCTACTGAAAACTGAAGAAAAAAAATGGTTTCTTCTCAGTATGTAGTGCCTATCGTGTAGCTCGAGCTATGTGCTTGGCATTATTCAGTATGGAAGTTCTCCATTGTAACCTTAGTTGTCCAACGTATTGCCTATGAGAGCAGCATTGCACACACAAGGGTTATAATGGGGAGCCCAATCGTGTGGTGTACGTGTACTCATCAATTGGAGACAATAGTGCATGTGTTATGTGGGTGTAAAGATCCTTGAAGCAACTCTTTTTTTCTTAAAACCTACCGTTGGGCCTTCGTTTTGTGTAAAGGAGTGGCTTTTGGAATGTTAATCAAAACTAGATAAAGAAACATTTGATTAGCTAATGATGATACTGTGGGGAGTTTGGCAAAGCAAAAATGAGCAACTGTGGAAAAATTCAAAAGTTGAGGCAACTCAAGTGGTGGCGAGAACTTTGGCTTACCATGATCAATTCGTAAGAGACAAAGTCACATATCACTCAACATAGTAAGATATTGTTCGCTTTAGGTCTCGCCCGCACAGTTTTACTTTTGGGTATACCCCCAAAATGTGTCTTACTATAGAGATGTGGGCATGCACATATAAGCACATCACATTCCCACTCCCAAGCGATGTGGGATTGCATGCCTATGTAAGAAGCTAATGCCCTTGGCACCCTCACACATGGGTCATCACAATCCATCCCCCTTAGGGGCCTGACATCCTCATCGGCTCACTTCCGGTTGGGACATGCTCTGATACCATTCTGTCACATCCCACTCCACATAGTAAGATATTGTCCGCTTTGGGTCTTACCCACACGGTTTTACTTTTGGGTCTACCCCCAAAAAGCGTCTTACTATAGAGATATGAGCATGCACATATAAGCACATCACATTCCCACTCCTGAGCGATGTGGAATTTCATGCCCATATAGGAAGCTAGTGCCCTTGGCACCCCCACACATGGGTCATCACAACCAATGCCAATAATGTGACTTCTACAATGACAAGGACGTCTACAAATTGGGAGGCACCAAATTTTGGGACACATTATATTAATGTAGATGGATCCTATGACCAGCAGACCTCTAATGGAGGTATTGGAGGGGCTGTTCGAGATCATACATGAGCTTTTTAGGCTGATTTTATTCAAGGCATGGAGTTTGGGTGGTTTATACTTCATATGTAAATTCCCAGTATTCTTAAGGCTATCGAGTTGGTTGCTAAGCTTCCCCTAGTTTCTATATGCATCATCTTTGATTGTCAACAAGTAGTAAAGGTAATTTAGACAAAGGAGATAGATATGACAGTTTTTGGAAATGTCGTAAGCAATGTTCAATAGTAGATGGCCTCATTTCCATTGATTTCTGACGAGTACCACCTTCGAGGAGGGAATAGGGCTGCTCACCTTCTAGCTAGATTCGGTTTTGAATCTAGTTCAAAGCAGTCTTGTTGGGCCTAAGCTCCTGATTTCATTCAGGATGTCATAGCTTTTGATGTAAGCCACTTACAAGTTTAATACAATCCATCTTTTCGTCAAAAAAAGAGAGTCATATATGAGCGATGTAAGTGCTTTATCTATTATGTAATAATTGTAAGAAAAAAAATTCACTCATAGGGTCCAACATTGCTAGTCATGTCATTATGATGTCCGACCTTAAAAAATTATCAAAGTGATGCTCAAACTCTTAAAGCAGCATATTAGTAGTGCCTCCATTAATTTTTTGTCTATTCCTAGTTATTTTTATTGATGTGTCACTTTTTTGTTAAAACAAAAACAAAGAGTTTATTGTCCTTATAATTTTTTTTAAAAAAAATCTTCTTTTTCCCTTCCCCTCTCTGTACTGCTCCACTATGCGTTGTGCCTTCCCTTCAATCGCTCACTCTCCTCGCTAGCCTTGTAGCACAACCCACTGCCTCAATACCCATATGTCTCCACCCTCATTGTGACTCTTCGTCGCCACCCCACCGACCTCAGGTTCTGCCACTGCGCTATTTGTTGACCTTAATCTCGACCGTCTCTATCGACCAACATCAATTCTGGTCAATGTTGGGTCGCCCTTCAACAACTCTATATTCCTTGAGATCTGTGCCTCATGACTTGCCGCATTGCTCCTTGCGATCTGCACCGTCGCGGCCTCCACTGCATGACTTTGCGAATTGCGACAACAGGTAGTTCTCATTTAGGAGAGGCGAGGGTAGTCCAAACGTCAATATAGGTATGAGCTTGGATTTTGGTTGTGCCGCAGGAGGTATGGGGTTGACCTCTCCATCGTCCTCGTTTAGGATCCCAAGATCTTCATTCGACTACAATCTCACCAACTTCAAATTGCTCCACCAGATTGAGACCTTTGCAAACGGGGAGATGTTGAAGTTATCGCCAGCAAATTTATTTTTGTTGGAATTGGTGAGATCAATGTTTGACATAATGAAGTAGCTAGATAATGACTTATTTAATCTTTAATTTGAACAAAAAAAATGTCACGTCTCTAAAATAACAAAAGATTGACGAAGACACTACAAATATACAGTTTTAAGCATTTGAGTCATTTTGATAGCTCTTTATAGTCTGAGAGCATCTCCAATGGGACTCCCTATTGGAGCTCCTTAACCAAATTTTAGAGAAAAGCTGAAGTTTTTCACTCCATTCACACTCCCTATCATGCTACTAAGATAAGGAGGATACTAAAAACTCCTAAATCTAGGGAGCTCCTAGAGACTCCTAAGATATTAAGTAAACTTACATTATAATTTGTTTTGCAATAAACTTACTATAAATATGACATTTATTCTCTCTATTTCACTAATATAGTTGGAGCACAAATTTCTTTGCTCCCTAAAAATTTAAGTTTTAACTATATTTTCAACAAATCTATTGATAATATATGGAGCATCATTAGAGATGCTTTGACATCATATTGACCAGACCAAAAGTGTTTGAAGCGTGATTTTTTTTTCTTCTAATTGTAATCATTTGTTTTAATAATTATTAATATGTTTTATTTGTACTAAGAACATTTGTCGTTGGCCTTTGTTAGATTGCCAGAGGTGAGATGTGGACTGATTATATCAGTTGCATACAAAAATCTTTGATCCTTCACTACTAGAATATAGGTAGGGGTGACAATTCACTTTTTTAGTGATAAGAATAAGTATAGTGGTGATAAAAATGAAAATATTTGTGACAAATATGGATATATTTGTGACAAATATGGATATATTTGTGACAATAATTGATATATTTATAATAATAAAAACTGATTTCACTATTTTATTTTTGAGGGAAAAATCGTATGTAATTTTTGGTAAGTACTGTAGTAGTGCTTGGTGGTTGAAACTTGGCGAGACAGCCGAAATTAGATGTTGATTTTTTTTATTATAATTACTTCAACTTATGGCTGAAACTGACAATTACATGAGGCCAAAACGATAGTAGCAATATTTTGTTAAAACAAGAGAGGATAGTGACAGTATCTTAGTAAAAAGCACTTCTCTATCACGAAGGATCGTCATTAATTCTTGATTAAGAGACAGACAAATTGATCGAAGAAACCAAAGGAATAAGGCCATGCATCCATCGGGATGTGATCGATCTTAATTGGCCTGTTTTCCAATTGATTAGACATAAAAGTACGTCGGCAAAAATTGCTCATCGCACCATAACGATTCCAATGTCGGTAATCTTTTTATTCGTCGATCGGTCCATGTTTAATTATGTTCCCACAGCTAGCTAGCTAATAATTATACGTACGTGTACAAATGGATGCACTACGTACGTACTGAGCTGGTGCCACGATTCCAGCTGGTTCTTCCATCATGTTGGATTTGGACGTGAAAATAACGTAGTAAATGCAGTATTAAGAGCATCCGCACCTATGAGCAGAGCAAGAAACAAAGCAAGGGTGTATTTTATTTTACGCAAAATACATTCAAGCTTTGCTCAAGCAAATCAAGTTTTGCACACATCAATTCACTATTTGCTTCAAGCAAATCAATTTTGTCATGTTGTGAAATGTTTAAAAATTATTTACCGAATAGATTTACCAACAATAATAATATGACACGTGTCTTTATCGGTAGTAATTATACAAAATTTTCGAAAATATTTTTGACTAATTAAAAATTGACACGTGTCTCCGCCACATGTCATTGTCGGTAAAATAATTGGACTAGATTTTCGATGAGATTTTCGACCAATGCCGATCCGACATGTGTTGCTACGAGATAGCGTCGTCGGCAAAATAATTCAACCAGATATCCGGTAAGATTTTCGACCAATTACGATGCGACACGTGTCACTGCGAGATAGCGTCGTCGACAAAATAATTGAACCAGATTTCCGGTAAGATTTTTGACCAATTACGATGTGACACGTGTGTTCATCTTTAACGATCGAATTATCTACAATTGGCTATAAAACGTTCATCTTTCACTCATAGTTGACTCACACCATCTACAAGAATCTGAGTAGATAACTCATCTCTCTAAACACTTAGTAACATTTCCTTGTTCATCACTCAGATGGATCCTTTCAGCTTCCCCAATTTTTTCAGGCGGAGACAACATCAACAAGAAGAGGATGCCGATATGGAGCAATCATTCATTAATTAGGTAGTCATTGCGGAAGCACAAGACGACGATGAACCCTCACGACTAAGCGGTTCACGTCGCGGTAAAAAATCGAATCATTCACGACAGAGGCTATCTAAGGGACGCAATCTCATAGCTGATTACTTCATCGAACGTCTCAACTTCGAGGCAGCAGAATTTCGCCGGCGGTATAGGATGAGCAGAAACCGATTCAACATTATCATGACGGATCTCTGCAACTACGACCAATCTTGGCATCAAAGACCAGACGCGACTGGATTGCTAGGGCTTCTTCCCGAATAAAAGCTAACCGGTGCTCTGCGAATGTTGGCGTACGGGGCAGCCGCGTATCAGTGCACTGAAATTACAAGGATTGAGGAATCAACTACTCTGGAATGCATGAAGGATTTTTGCAGTCAAGTGTATCAAATCTATGGTCCAAAATACCTCCGTAGTCCAACACCGGCAGACCTCACGCGACTCCTAGCTAAAGGCCAACGCCGAGGCTTTCCAGGCATGATTGGAAGTATCGACTGCATGCACTGGGAGTGGAAGAACTACCCAACCGCCTATCAAGGGGCATACTCATGTCGAAAGGGTCGCCCAACTATTATTCTGAAGGCGGTGGCCTCGTATGATACGTGGATATGGCACAGTTTCTTCGGGTGTCCTGGAGCCAAAAATGACATTAACGTGCTCCACCTATCGAATGTGTTTTCAGAGGTCCTTGCAGGAAGATGCCTAACTGCCGTCTATGAAGTCCATGGAGAGAGGTACAACCACGCTTATTATTTGGCTGATGGAATATATCTGAGGTACTTTACATTCATCAAAACAATTTATAATCCCCAGACACCGCAAGATAAACTCTTCGCAAAGAAACAAGAGGCATACTGGAAAGATGTGGAGAGGGCCTTTGGCATCTTGCAATCTCGATGGGTAATTATTCGTCATAGTTGTACATTGCACCACAAATCGGTAATGACTACCATCATGTTAGCTTGCATCATATTACATAACATGATTGTTGAGGAAGAGTACGTGGAGGATGAGGATGAAGATGAGGAAGAAGAAGACGTGCAAAATCCATCAAGGGCTTTCCGGGTTTATGATGGGCCGGTGGATGAACAAGGGAATCAAATTCCTTTTGAGCCAATTAGTAGAGATGGAGCCAATATACAACGGTTTCACGACCGTGTTGCCGGTTTTGAATCTGGTTACATCCATAGAGAGCTTCAGAAAGACTTTGTGAAACACAATTGGAGGTTGGAAACCGGCGAGATACTGTAAATATTATCCTAAATATGTGTGTTTAATTATTAAGCTTGTGTTTAATTTTAGTATGTGTGTTTAATTATTAAGCTTGTGTTTTAATTTAATGTGTATTTCAATTTCATCTTAATAAATAAATTGCATCTTTATTTCTTGAAAATTTAAATTACATAAAATGACGCGCCAAGCCCAGATTTATTCTTAGTACAATACTATAACTACTATGAAAAGAGCACGCGACGTGGGTGATAACAATCCAAATATGTTTCATCGTTAGGTTGATCTTGACTAGGTTGTCATTCATTAAGGATGACTAATTTCCTCTTTGTAAAATATCTTTTTGAGATTGGGGTCATTGCCTCCAAATTCATTGTCATGATCCTGGTTTTCTCCTCTTGTTTCTTCAATCGTAACTCTTCATCCGCCCTTGCTTCATTCCGCCTTTGAATTTCTATGTACTCCACTTAATAATTAAGCTCACTTTCATTATGCGTTATCCTCTTGGATTGCCACGATGCTTGGTCACTAGCAATGGTATGCAAAACCTCAACTCATTTCTCAATAGGAGTCTTACCTTGTTTCTTTTGTCGCCTCACTTCCTTTGCCACCTTCGTTTCCATTGGTCTAGGCAGACTCGAGGGAGCAGCCACGTGGATATGAGGTGTCTCATTCACTTCTTCGTCATCCAAATTAATGGTTGGAGATGATTCGGTGGCGGAAGGAGTAGGTTGGTAACTACTTGCATATGGAGATGGAGTACTTGGTAGCACCGAAATGAAATATGGATGATTCTTAACCACTTTCCAACATTCAAAGTGTGTAAACACTTTCTTCTTTTCCTTATAGTAACATGATTGAGCTTGCTTGACCTAATAAAATAATTATATTAGCTATTTCACCATGCTACATATTTTATTCAAATTAAATATATAAATTATGCTACAAAAAATAATGTATGCTACATAATTTAATTCATCATTATGCTACAATAAAATTTATATGATGTATGCTACAAAAAAATAAACTTACTTCATCCATTAGCGAAGTGCCGCTACCTATACGTTGCCGTGCCGCGTACAAACATACGCCCAATTTTTGCAAGAGTAGCTTGAACTTGTTGTAGTGAGACGCAAGCGCGATTCGGGTCCTCGGCTCTTTCGGAGGATACTCACCTTGTGTTGGCTTCCAATTTTTCACATAATCCCCATGAATTGTCTCTCACAATTTCTCCCTCTTTTGTTTGTTGCCGTCGTATTCATCAACGCTATGAAGCACAAAAGAGATACACATTTGTAAATCTTCGGAATGAAGCCAATGTATGCCCCTTGTTTTGGAACAAATGCTAAACGAAATAAGAGAGGAGCTGGAAGGAGAAGGGCAATTTGTTGTGCACAAATTGGTGTGAGTTGAGCAAAAATTGAAGTAGTATTTATAGGCAAATATTTGGGAGAGTTTGAGAATTTTTTGGATTTTTTTACTATTTTTTGGAGATTTTTCAGTTTATTTCCGTTCTGATTTTTTAGTAGTTGTTTCTTTCAAATCTGAGCCGTTGGATCAAACTTTCTTATTCAAAATGGATGGTCTAGATCAATAGGCTTGTTGGAGTTTAATTAACCAGCCGGTAAGCCACGTGTCAGCGTCTGTCAAATTTTTTTTTTTACTCTTTCCCTTGACCGAAAAAAAATAACCACTCGTCTGATGTCACCTACGTGCCGTGGGATCCGCCAGGCATTCGAGCAAGCACCGGAGCAATTCTTGCTCGTCCATTTGCCGGAGCAAATCGTCAACGACGACTGCTCGGCGTGCTGCTCGCCGGTGCGCGCTCCAAAACCGTGCTGCTCGAACAAATACGACCGGCCCCACCTGAAGCTCGAGCAAAACCTCCCCAGATGTTCGCCGGTGCGTTGCTCTAAGCTACATGGGTAAATGATCGAATTAATTGGTATGAAAAAAGCAGCCAGGGACGGATGCAGGATTCTCAGTTAGAGAGGGCCTAAATGAAAAGGTTAAAAAATAGTCTTAGTTAGGGTAGTTAGTTGGATCTTGATCTATATATTTTGACAAAACAATCTCAACGTGTTGTTTTTGGTTTGATAAAACATCACAATTACTCGCAGCCTGATTATGATCAATAGTAATATTTGATCCTCCAAAATGTGATATTAGCGTTTGTTTCTTCTTCCAATTACTGAATCCATGACCAGCACCAACAAAAATTTCATCACCACCTTGTTCTCCAATAGCTGGTTTGAAATGATAACAACATAAACAAAATGCAGCATCTTCTTTAATACTGTACTCTAACCAATATGGAAATTCAATAAACCAATCACGAATAAACCTTATTTTCTTCTTTTTTCCCCCAAATTCCGTGAAAGGAAAAATATGATTTTTAGGTCGACAAGGGCCTTGTTGTAGATAATATCTTCGAACTTCTTCTTAAATGTTATGATGATAACTTGAAATTGACGGGCGTTTAGCGGGATCCGATGGATAATCTTCTGTAATATCTCCAACACGAGAATTTTTCATATTGTTACTATTTTTCTTTTGAATTTTCGTAGATGGTTGCTCATTTGATGTTAGAGTAGAAGAAGAGGATTTTTTTTTTTTTGAAGTATCTCTCCATTTCTAATAAACTTAATAAAATGATTGTATTTTAATCTCAGGAACGGTAGAGCTTTATAAAGAAAAAAATACTATAAAATCCTAAACCTGATAAGAGATTGAATCCTAATTGACTTAATATTTGGACTTCATTATTGAAATAAAATATAATAATATTCTTACAAAATCGTCAAATTTGAATTAGTTATATACTCATACGCGTCATTAAAATTTAGATATAATTCAAATAAATTATAATATTAATATTATATACTAATAATATATTATTTTTTTCTTCTTCGTCACTGAAAGCAGCCGGTGGATCTGGCTGGCTGCCGGTACGTACGTGGTTAATCAAAGTAAATAAGTAATGCATGGCCAAGCTTGCTTAAACTATGCTTGTTAAGCTGGCAAATTAAGAGGGTTGTGCTTAGTGCTTACGCCAGTGGACGGTCGTCGATCGGTATTTTGTTTTGTTTTAGTAAACAAATATTCATGCATTATTAGTTTGAAGAGGGCCGGGTTTCCGCGGCATGTGAATGGAAAGTGTGATCAATTTACGTACGTACGTAGGACGTCAGTTGAAGAATTCTGATATATATGGGTGATGATCGAGCTGGTTGTTTTAACCTGATTGATAGCGATCGATGAGTGCATGTCGAAGTTTGCATTATCTTCAAATCATGCATGATATTCTGGGTTTACATGCACCAAAGAAATGTCGCGAGGCTAGGGGACGTACTGCATGTTCCTTTTACAATTTCTACGTTAGAAATAAATGGATGCGTAACTGATAAAAAATATAAAGATAATCCTCGTAGTTTAGAGGTAAAAATGGTCGTTACGCACTTCCCCAGTTCCCTGTAGTTATCAAACAGAACTCCACGTACTCGCAACAAAACAAAAACACGTATTATTATGAACCACGAATCACTTATGTATTTTGTTGGTTCATTCGTTCATTCACGGTTCAAATTTATAAGAACCATAGAAACTATATCTTAATTAATCTAATTTAATTAGTAGGAATAGAATACACTTGGAAGCATTTTAATTGGTGAGCCTTCGATTATGATGTGCCCTACATATATATAGTTATGAATCCTATCACAATTCCCCCACTTTCTGCAATATATACTACTATTTTCTTCCCCACATGCATCCAACCTTGCTTAATTTCTGGTCTCCAGAAACGCCCACTCATCTCGTGAGGGTTGAAACTTTGTATCGTTTATTAAAAATAGATTTAGATACTTCCTATGCTTCTTCGCATGATTCTCTTTTTCCCATAAATTCTTCATTTTTGATTTATAAATTCGTTACGTATTCGTGGTGTGTCGCTACTCAGTGACTAAGCAGTAATTAATTGGAATTATATTCTACTGGTCCGTGATATCTGCCATTATATATGTATCTAATTAAGAGCATTCCTAATAATAGTCATATTTGTCGGTTATATTTATCAAAATATCAAATTTATTTTTCTAATAGTGATAGCTATTTTAAATTATTCAGTATCAAATTTGGTAGTTTTTTGAGTGGGAATTGGTAGTCAAAATTGGTAGCTATATTTAACTTGTGATTTAACTAAAAGTCAAATTTAACTTTTTTCCTAGGGTGTTTGTTGGAGCTGTTTTTTGTGAAAATTTTAGTTAAAATTTAACTTGATTTTAAAATAGGGTATCTATTGGGAATGCTCTAATGATAAGAAATTAAAAAACAGTTGAAATATAAGTTAACCGTCATGTTATGGTGGTCAGTGATATCTGTGATCAGTCATGGTCAATTACCGTTAGATTTGCATCAAACAGACGATATTAAATTAAGTTCTAACTGTTTTTTAATCACTTACCGTTAGATGCAGATCTAACAACAATTGATCACAACTGACCACAGATATCACTGACCACCAGAACATACTCGATAAGTTAATATCATCTGTTAGATGCCACGATTAACCACGATTGACAACAGTTGAAATATATCTGCATCTTACAATAATAGACCACAATTGACTACGAATTCATTGACTACCAGAAAATGAGGCGTGCTATACACATTTTACTGATCTAATTATATATTAAATAGAGAAGGAGGAAAGTAAGCACCAAAATGAGAAGGAGTATTTCGTAAGGAAAGGAAAATAAGACGTGATATATTGACGAGTTCAAAAAGGTAAATGATGGATCAATCATAAAAATGTATATGATGGAAAGGTTAAGGAGGTGAACAAAGTAACTGGTAACTGAGATAATCAAAGCAAATATAGAAACAATTAACATTGGACTAGCACTAGAACTTACTCTTTTCTAGACATCAATTTTGATTAAATCGTGTGGATCTTTTACATGTCAATTGATGCTCACTTCTCATAATCGAACAATTCTTGCCTTCTTTAGCAACAAGAATCACTCCACCAAAAATCCAGCATCTTATCTTAGCAAGAATATAAAATAAATCAGGGTCATTTTATTTTTTAATGAAGAAAAACAAAACAAAACAAAATAAAACTACACAGAAAAACCTCTCTCACAATTGTAACTAAGGAAATCAAAGTTAAAAGCTGCATGGGCTGAAGCAGGGAGCGCAGGGTACCATGAGCCGAATTACCCTTTTGATTTTACCGAATTATGCTTCTGATTTTACTGACTCGATCAAGTTAACACTTTGTAATTGATAAGAAAGTCATCAAGACTATGTCTCGATCAAATCAACGTACACGACGACATTATTCAACGAGTCTTATGGAGCTTCTACCCATATTCGTGTCCGCAAATTGGATCAACCTTAGCTTCTATCCAGTGCATATAGCACACCTCATGTCAGCTCCCGTGGCTTTCTTGTTTGGATAGGCAATGGCGGCCGGAGTTGATGGATATCGTGGTGGCTGGAGGGGTTGCAGAGCGGCGGCGATCTGAAGCCGTGACTCGACGAGAGCTCAATGATCGGGACCAGAGGATCCTTTGCTTACTACATTGATAGTTTTTAGACTGTTTTGAGTTTTATTATTTGTTTGCGTATTATAATAGAAACGGGGTCGTCTGCGATCAGCTAGGGCCAGGGTGAAATAAGGCCGAAGGGTCGTCGTTAAGGTGCTTCATTCCAAATTGATGGTACCGGTGATGGCCTGAGGTGGAGGAGAACACCTGGAGAGCCAGGATCCTTGTGTTTGTAAGGCGACAACGACAAACCTGGCAGTTGTAGCCGTGACTGTCTTGTTTGGACCGACAATGGCGGCCGAAGTCGATGGCTATCGTGGTGGCCTGAAGGGTTGCAGAGAGGCGACGATCTGAAGCCGTGACTCAACGAGAGCTCAACGATCGGGACCAGAGGATCCTTTGCTTACTACATTGATAGTTTTTAGACTGTTTTGAGTTTTATTATTTGTTTGCGTATTATAATAGAAACGGGGTCGTCTGCGATCAGCTAGGGCCATGGTGAAATATAAGGCCGAAGAGTCATCGTTAAGGTGCTTCATTCCAGATCGATGGTACCGGTGATGGCCTGAGGTGGAGGAGAACACCTGGAGAGCCAGGATCCTTGTGTTTGTAGGGCGACAACGACAAACCTGGCAGTTGTAGCCGTGACTATCTTGTTTGGACCGGTAATGGCGGCCGGAGTCGATGGCTATCGTGGTGGCCGGAGGGGTTGCAGAGCGGCGGCGATCTGAAGCCGTGACTCGACAAGAGCTCAACCATCGGGACCAAAGACGGACCCAGGAATGAAAATTAGGGTATGCTAAATTTACCAATGAAAATTAGGGTATGCTAAACTTATCTATACTCTTATTTTTTACATATGTATACATGTAATTTTATTTGAGGTTAAAATCTTGGGTGGGCTGCAACATACCTCAGCCCACCTCTAGGTCCGTCCCTAATCAGGGTGGCGGGTCTGAGGCTGACGAGCAATGGCGATGCCGCTCAACTATCCCTTATGATCAACATGGGCCTGGATTAAATTTTGGATCTTCAAGGTTTCAGACCTGGATAAAGCTGGGCCTCTTGTTTTCTGTGGGGATTAATAGTTTTTTTGGGTACCGGATCTGGGAACCAGGAAAGCTTCTTGATTACAGTCGAAATTGGATGATGCAACTCGTTCAAAGTTGACACCCTCAGTTGTTGATTTTTCTATTAGCTCAAAGCGAGGAATTAGCAGCAATGGAGGTACGTTTTACACTCAATTTTTTGGACTCATTGGTGGCGTTACAGACAGCTCACCATAAACCAAGCATGCCAAACAACTAGACTTCAATTAGTATTCGATCTCAACCAATGATCCATGGACAGAGTCCGTACCGTCCCTAGCAAATGGCAATATCCACTTCGTATTTTTATTATTTCATTTTGTTTTTCAAATTCCTATTGTACGAGAGTTTTAGTTTTTAACATATTGTATTGTTTTACCTCAACAAAAACAAAAATAGAAGGAAGTATAAAAGATTTTGTTTGGGGGCAATATATCAATCTGTTTCAGATTTGATTCGAGAAGGCACTTTGACTGCAAAATGTGTAACTCCTTCCCAATTCTCAGATTTGTTAATACAAACTTTGAAGAAAAAGAAGAAGAAACCCTCAAGATCCCGTGCTAGCTAGATCCCACCCATAACTCAAACGGGACAAGTTTGTACGGGTTTGAGTTTCAAAACTAGTTATCTTGCCCCGTCCGGCCCGTGAAAATAAAACAGAACGGGATCAAACTTTCATCAAAACCGTCCTGTCCTATCCCATGCCTAGACCAGACCTACTCTAAACGCTAAAATTGCATTGTTTCATTATTTAGAAAAAAAAATAATGACGACTACGTGAGATTGTAGACAAAAAGCCGGGCCGACTATACATCCATCATATTCCTAGGCAACCCAAACCCACACCAAATCCTTTTCTTTGTATAAGCCCAAATAAACCCCCTCTCCCCTCCCGACCCTTCAAAACCTTCTCTCACTGGCTCACTCCCTCTCTCTGTCTCCGTCTTTATCATTCTTCTCTCTCAGACTCTCTGTCTCTCTCACCGAGTCTGAGACTCTGAGTCCGAGTCTCTCTCAGTCAATGGAGCCCTGGCTGGATGACTTGGCCGACGATCTCCAAAGCATTAGCTTCACCTCCACCGCCGCCACCGAATCCAAACGAAGCACGAGCTCCGGCTCCGAAGCTACTCTCACCGCCGCCTCCTGCTCCTCTTCCGCCCGCATCGCCTCCTCCAAGCCCCGTGCGCCGCCGCCGTCCGACCCCTGCTGGTCCGCCATTCACAAGATCCGATCCGAGTCCCCGACCCGACAGCTGGCCCTCTCCGACCTCAAATTCTCCGCTCGGCTCGGCGCCGGCGACATCGGCTCGGTCTACCTGGCCGAGCTCAAGACTTCGTCCTCCGGCAGAGACTGCGGCAAGGGGAGTGTGGTGTTTGCGGCGAAGGTGATGGACAAGAAGGAGCTGATTAGTCGGAGCAAAGAAGGGAGGGCGAGGACAGAGAGGGTAATACTTGAGTTGTTGGACCACCCATTTTTGCCCACGCTCTACGCGAGTATAGACGCGCCTAACTGGCTCTTCTTGCTCACCGAGTTCTGCCCCGGCGGTGACCTCCACGTACTCCGACAACGCCAGCCTTTCAAACGCTTCCACGACTCTGCCATCAGGTAATAATCATCATCATGTCCCATTTCTTTATTATTATTTTTATTTTTCAAATTTTTTTACTGTCTGCTGCGTTCTCTGTGCTTTGGTTTTTGAGAGAAAATAATCGGTACGGCTGGGTGAACCCCAGTTCATCCTCAACCCTGTTTAACTTCTTCATGAAAGGAGCGTCACGTGCAGGGGGTGGGGGGTTTGTGCTGGGTTCACGGTGAACCCAGTTCACCCGAGAATCTTCGGAAATTAATGGAGAGCGCTTAGTTTCCGGGTTGCGGTAATTATCACCGCTTCTTTTTCTGGCCGAGAAATTAATTACCAGGGCGTTGACGGGTCGCGAGGGTCCCACCATTCGCATAAATAGGGCTATTATCGAGATTTAATTGGGTGAGACGCGTCTAACGGTGTGTCTGAAGTTACGCTGGATTATCTAGATTTGGTTAAGTTTAATGGTGCCACGCGGCGGAATTACAGGCTAAATGGAATTTTACTACTAGTTTTACTATTAAGATCCAAGGATCTCTGATCCTGGAAAAAGAGGAATGAAGATCCAAAAGAAAGTACCTGTTGACTATGATAAGCTTGAAAGGTCAACAATTTGTTGTTGCCTGCACGGAAGAGTGTGTCGGTCTAATCTCTGAACATGTACTGCACGTTGTATCAAACATATAAAAATGAAAACAGTGAGTGTTTCGTTGATAATTCGGATTGAAAATGTTCGGACCATAAAAGAAAAAACAAAAGAAATTTGTAGTGTAATTTCTTTTTTTCTTTTTAAAATGTATATTGCGTAATAATGATCATATAAATTGATGTACATCATTATGTTAATCGTCTATGTTTTGGGTTGAAGATGGTTCACATGTCGGCATAATGTTTCGGTCATTGTATTGAGTAAATATAAACTAGATATTTGAAGTTGGATGCGGTATGTGTATTAACACTATGTAAAACTGTTGGTTGAGCAATTAAAGCTGTAATAAGGACCTTAAAGCTAAAGCAGCCCACATACCTTTGGATTTAAGAGCCACCCGTTTTCTGGTAACTACAAGTTTCTAGGCAAGAGATGGGTTAGGCTTTTCATTAACCAGAAAATTCATAGCTGCTGTTTTTTTTTGTTTGTTGTTATTTAGCTCCTTTTTTGCTGCAGTTGGTTGAGCAACAGCTGATGTTTTTAAAATCACAATCACTTTGATACCTACAAGCTGACCCAATTATTCAAGACCTAATAATTTGAGACATGTTCATTGGTTTATTGACATAAAATCAGTGATAAGAACTTCATACAAACATTTCTCCTCACAAACATATCCCTGAAATTATGAGTCTTATATATAGAGTCTGTTTAATTTCTGGGATCTGTTTACTTAAGCAGGATTTCTGGGTTTTTTTAGATTTAATTAGGATGTCTGGGGTCTCTCTTTATGAAGTAAGATACAAATGATACCTTTACTTCAAAAAAAAAATATACAAATGATACCTCTCATTCCTTGTGGCCCCTTGTCCTTATTTGTTTGTTGTTTGTCCTTTATACTTGAGACTGTTTATAAAGATTAGTTTTTCTTTTAATTTCACCCAAATCCCAAACTAGGACTGTTGGGAATCTAGGATAAGGTCCACAGGTCCTGTGATTTATGTTTTGGTCAGCTTTCTCTGTAGTAAAGGATGGTAGAAATTAAGGTGAAAGACTGAACATGTTAATAGTAACCTAAACAGATATTAACCCCAAAAGAAATTGATTTCTCTTTTTCTTTTCTAATAAGAGAATGTGCTGACCAAACTATTTTAAAGCATGGGGGCCAATGAGCTATCAAGACTTATATCAACAAACTAATATAAAGATAAGGTTGGTCTCATTATATGAATATAGAAAGTAGTTGTAGGCCTTGTTAATCATATGTTTGCACCAATTGGGAAAGAGACCACCAAAAAGAGCAACAAATGATCAATGATCACAGTTCCGTAAGTAACAACAGACAATGTGGTTGGTTGCAACCTACAATGATATATTATTGATTAAATGGAAACAAGTTCCCTTGTTATGATATGTGTTATTAGGGTTTCAATTATAATGAGGTAGATGACATGTTTATATTAATGATTGATCATCGTTTGCTAAACTATGCTGAACTTTGTACTTTTCTGGATTTAGTTTCTTAAACCATCGGTACCCAGTATAGGTTGTCATCATTTATTAGATTATTTATATCCTATCCAAGTGCTCTACGAAAAAGGGATTATGATATGTGAATCATTATTGGAACATTAACTTGTATTTGATCTCTTGATTAGGTTCTATGCTTCTGAGGTGGTTGTAGCTATCGAGTACCTTCACATGATGGGAATTGTGTACCGTGATCTTAAGCCTGAGAATGTATTAGTTCGTTCAGATGGGCACATCATGCTTACAGATTTTGACCTCTCATTGATGTGTGACGGTTCTGCGTCAGAGGCTCATATCATTTCTGATCAAAACCATCCACTAGCTGGCCCTCACAAAGTTGATCCACCTCGTTTTACGTCATCTTCCTGCATCATTCCAAATTGTATAGTTCCTGCTGTGTCATGTTTCCACTGGAAGAGCAAGCGCAAGAAGAAGAAGCAATGCCATGGGGATGGACCTGATTTTGTGGCAGAGCCCGTTGATGTTCGATCCATGTCTTTCGTCGGTACTCACGAGTATTTGGCCCCCGAGATTGTATCTGGCGAGGGGCACGGTAGTGCTGTGGATTGGTGGACATTAGGAATATTCATATTTGAACTCTTTTACGGCATCACACCCTTCAAGGGTGTGGACAATGAGCTAACCTTAGCTAATATCGTGGCTCGTGCCTTGGAGTTTCCGAAAGAACCTGCCGTGCCCTCCGCGGCAAAGGACCTGATCTCGCAACTTCTTGCCAAGGACCCGGATAGGCGTTTGGGATCCTTAACGGGTGCATCAGCAATCAAACGACACCCATTCTTCCATGGTGTGAATTGGGCATTGTTAAGATGTACTCCTCCACCATTTATTCCCCCACCATTTAGTAGACACCTTGTATCTAATCAAACTTGTCCTGAGAAAATGGATTATTATTAGTCACAGACATAACATAAATAAATGAAAAATTACATATGCTTTACTTTCACCATCTCTTCCTTTCCTATCTTTCACCATCTCTTCCTTTCCTATCTTTCACCATATAAACGTAGGAGGTCCTTACTTGAAAGTACACATTGTAAAGAACTTTTACACGGGGTTTGATTTTAGTGATCTAACCATTGCACACTTTACATAATGCAGAGTTAATTATTTGTGATGTATATACATCAGTCATTTGTCAATGGCAGTGTTGGAGGCACCGGATCCCGACTATACGAACATGAAGAAACATGGAATTTGAAGTTCGAAGGGAAATATACCAAATAGTATTGAGTGGCCCCCCGAGCCCTGGGGAGCCTCCTGCATGCCCTGGCTGGAGCTACGTAGCTTTGTCTTTAACTCCTTGACGAGAAATTTGGGATAGTGGGTTACTGTAGCTTTGACGAAACTGAACTGGAAGATGTGAATGTATGATGTTTGCTTGCGGAGGCCGTGCACCTTCCCATGTGCATTGTCTCTTTGGGAAGAAGGGTGTGGAGTTGGCGTTTTGGCGGGATGGTTATTTATGAGAGCTACACTGTTCTACAGTCTACACTTTGTTTTAGTCTTGTTCGAAGCCAAGTGAAGAACAGTGTAGCACTTCACTTGCAAACAAACATTATGCTCGATAAGGGTCGAAACACAGAAACGACACTAACACGTTACGAAATGAAGAAATTCGAGCAAGGTTTTTGTCGGAAGTGGTCTGATTCAGAGGAAATTAAGCTGATGAGGTACGTAATCCATGACATGAGCACCAATCCTAACATCATTCCCTTGTGCATGAAGGACAAGATTATGTTGTATTAGCTTGTCTTCTATAACAAAACTAGAATGCGCATCAACTGCTATCCCAGACTCTGGAATGAAATTCACTTTTGTAGAGTAATTTTTTTGTTGGGAGTAAGTCAGGAATTAAATTTTAGGTGTGCTAAATTTTTTTTGTTGTTGGAAAGAACAATTTTTTCTTCAAAAAAATCGATAGAGTTTATTTTATTTTGATGAAACATCTAGCCTACAGAGTTGGAGACATGGAGAAATGCGGTATAGACTAGAGAGCAAGCTCTAAGCGAAGATGCACAAGAAGAACTATAGAGGTCAAGAAGGAAGAGATTGCCGAACTAAGATGAAAGCGAACAAGAAAGACTGAATTCGACGCATGGGATTTTTATATATTTTTTTTGTATATATTGTGACAGCAGATTTCGTCTACCTCTAGCTTGGGTCTTCGTGAACCTGAAAAATAAGCCGAAGCACGGTGTGATACCGTGCTTAGACCCTCCGATGCTTAAGTCATAACTTATCTTAAGAATCAAGAAGTAGTTAGAGCCGAGTCTCGTTACCTAAGACCATGTCGGGATGGTCTATATATAGAGATCGTGTTAGGTCTAAGCATAGTCCGTATAAGAATATGACTACTTTACATTCGAAAAGGAGGAATCCATTGAGGAATGGATCTCCATATCCAGGGCCAATCAAGTCTAATGATTACCACATGCCCTTTGACATAATCCCCCTGAGATACATTCAAATCTTACCCTTTCCCTCACTAATTCTGTCAATCCCCCAAGGTCTGATCGAATAATCCCTCGTGGTCAGATTATCCAACCCCCTTGAGGTTCGATCTTACCTTGGGATTGTCATGTCACCAAACATTCTAGAAGCCCTTACATCGTTCCAAATACTTCCAGAAATCTCTAGATAATTCATTCTTTAATTAAAACCCTAGTCGTCCAGGCCAGGCCCATTATCCAGCTTTATCGGACCACATCCAGAGTCGGATCCATCGAGCCCATCCTTCCCTAACTCAGATGGCCAAAACTAACTCCCACAAATGCCCCCACAGCAGTGTGAGGTTCGACACGTGTTGGCATCATGTTGTCATCCGAGCTCCACTAACCCAAGTTTTAAAAACTCCTAAACTTTCCCATCAAGCCGTGCGCGAAACCCTAAGCATGTGCCTCCACTGTTCCACCTTCATTATGATTCCTTAAAGTCGGCCTCCCTACACTGCCTGAGGAACTGTCCAAGGCCGTCAACTTCCGTCGCGACCTTGTGAATGACTCTTTCACCATTCCCCCCAAGTACTATAAGTGCCGATTGTTATGGAGCAGGGAACACCTCAACTCTGGAAGGCATCAAGCCTCTCCTGCACGAGAATCATTAGGAGCTGACCGAGGTCCCTTGGGCCCCTCAAGTCCACAAGCTTGGCAGTGCCCCTACCCCCAAATCCTCAAACATCCAATCTCTAACTGAGCAGGGGGATGCCTCCAAGCCCAAGAAAAGGAAGCTCGTGAAGACTTCTGAGCCTGCGAGGGACAAGGTCCAAGCTCCGGCCCTAGCCAATGAGCTCAAGGAAGTCTTCCAACTAGTCGCTCCTACTGCTACTGAAATCCTTCCTCCTCATCTCGAACATCTTCTACCCCCATCTTGCTTTAAGATTATACTCATGCTTTAATTTTGTAGACGTCTTATCGTTTGATAATTTGTGCATTGTCTGCTTGCTGCTATTGTTGGACATATGTGAATATTATATTCTTGCTTGTGAAGGTTCTCTCGGGGAGATGATCAAGGGCGTTGACTCTGATCTCCCCAGGGTCTACTTCAAAAGGACCCAACCAGGCCAGGGCTACATTGTCCAGCCTCTTCGTGATCTGACCGAGGAGAAAATTGAGGCCCTTAGTGAGGGTGTTGCACTCCCTCATGTGGGAAAGCATATCCTTTCCCAATTCCGTTCTGTCTTGGCATGTGCTGATGTGGCATGCTCTTCTCTAGTGTTGATGAACCTTGAGAAGGATGTCGTGGACCTGGGGTCCTAAAGGCTGAGGATCTGATGATGCTCTCCTGGACTTCTCTGTACAAGGTAACCCTTCCTTTTCTGTCTTACGTATTTCTTTGTATTGTTCCCCCGACCCATTATCTAACATATCATTTTGATCTCGCCTCAGTCTTCCATTACTCTTACTGCCACCCTTGGACGCCTATATGCTATAGCTCATGAGGCGGATAAGAGGGCCACAGAGGCAGAGAAGAAGGCTAAGGAGTTTGCCTCCAAGACCATCAAGCTAGAGGGTGTGGTCAGCAAACTTGGGGAGACCCACACTCAGGCCTGTCGCCTTATCAACCAAGGAGAGAGGTCCCTCGAGGACGAGCACTCTATTCATGAGAATGAGTTGAAGGCCCTGAAGTCTGTGCTTAAGAAAGCTCATTCTAAGGTAAAGGAGGCAGCTGAGGTGGCAGAAGCCAAGCTCAAGGAAGCTCTGGACGCTAAGGACCGAGAGTGTGAAGACCGTATAGCTGCTTTGGAGGAGGTTCGTGGGATCCAGCTCGAATCTCAGCGAGTGGACTGGGAACAAGAACGTAAGGAGCTCATCCATGCTTACGACCCTTCTGCCGCCTCTGAGACTAAGTCAGAGTGAAGCCCCCTGCTTGTCTTTATGGGTGTATCTATGTAATAGTTTTAGGACCCTTCTTCGAACAATATTTTATTTTCGTAACTCATCCATTTTGTCGACATTGGCCTGGGCTTTAGCTCAGATAATTTTGTACCAAGGGTAGATGTCAATATCATACTTTAGCTATTCGTATTTTGTTTTCATGCACATTTTTCTGTTTTCTTGCCAAAATTAGGGGATTTGCTTCTGAGTGCTTGTGGTCTCAGTGTGACCCTCGAATCCCAAAATGTTCTAAGGTAGTGTTCTCAGAAGAGGCTTAAGGAAAGCCTTGGTAACCTTAAAGTCTCTTGGGAGGTGCTCGCGGTTTTAAGACTGCCTCCCCATCGAGGGATTTACATGTTTAGCCCCAGGTCTATACAAAGACCACCGTTCTTCAGACCCTTCCCATGACCAAGTCCTTGACTGTTGAGGTATTCCCCTGCTTTCGTAGGGCTCATGATGCTATCACAAACACCACATCAAGATTGCTCTCCAGTTCGGATTCCTCCCAGAGGAGTTTTCTACAGTGTCGCGTTGAGGTCTGTAATCTCTTTGCTAATCGAATTTGACTTATCCTTATGGCATCACCATGTGTAAACGCTTGGGACTTAAGATGCCAAAAATGCCAAAATATGGCTAAGTCACCTCTGGGGTGTTTGTTAATCTGACCATGTACAATCTGACCATATGTAGTATAACCTTTAGGCCTTACCAACCTAAGATTACTTTGAACTCTCATAGGATTTTTCTCTGAGTGTTTTGGTCTATCCATGGACATCCTTCTCAATGCCCTAACCTCCCTCCCTTGGGATGTCTTACCTTTGTGAGGTTTAATTAGCTCACAGAGTGAAGGTCCTTCCCATGAGAACCAACGTCATCTGCCCCACTCGAGCTAGGTGTCTTTCCTTGGCGTTAAGCTCCTCCGAGTTATGTACATCAAACCATGAGAATCTCCCACACGAGTATGATATTTTGTAAAGACAATGAAAATCAAACAAAGAACACAATGAAAAGCGTAGTTACTGAAAATAGAAGCTTTTAATGAATGATCGTATAAATCGTACAATATCTATCGAACGAGCAAGGAAGTATCTGACATGCCTCATTAAACATACCAACTTGTAAAACAATCGTAATAAAAACCAAGCTGGTTAGAAAGAGTATGTGCCCATTCTAGACGCTTGCTAGCTTCTGCCTCTAGGTCTTTAGTTTTACCCCGAGCGATACTCCTTCAGGTAAATGAAATTCCATTGTTTGTCCACCAAGGCTCCCATTCTCTGGTTCTCCAACTCGTATGATCCATTGCAGCATTTTCCAACGATCTTGTAGGGTCCTTCCCAGTTTTTCCCCAGTTCTCCTTCTCCTGACACCTTGGTATTCTCGAACACCTTGTGTAAGACCATGGTGCCTGGGAGGAAAACTCTAGGTTGAACCTTCCTGTCATAGTAGGCTTTTACCTTCTGCTGGTAGGAGGCAACTCTAATCTGAGCCTATTCTCTGCGTTCTTCTAACAAGTCGAGCTCATGTCTCTGACACTCTGCATTACTTTGTACTGTTCGTGTTGCAAGCTTGAGGTTGGGGATCTTAAGGTTGATGGGAATGACAACTTCTGTTCCGTATACTAAGGCAAATGGAGTCTCCCTAGTGGGCTTCCTTTTGGTTGTTCTATACGCCCAAAGCACGTTTGGTAGCTAGGATACCCACTGCCCATTCGTTAGCTAGTCTAGCCTCTTCCTTAAACCCTAGAGTATCGTCTTATTTAAGGCCTCTGCTTGTCCATTATCCTGGGGGTACCTTGGAGTAGAGAATTTGATCTTGATCCCATGCTCGGCACAATAGTCACTGACCTCTTGGCAGTTAAACTGAGGGCCATTGTCTACTATGATTGTTAGTGGGATCTTAAACCTGCATATAATGAACTTCCAAATAAAATTCTTTACCTCTGCTCCTCTTATCTTTGATAAAGCCTCAACTTCAATCCAGTTGGAATGATAATCTGTGGCGACAAAGAGGTACTTCTTTTGCCCACCCCCAACCCCGGTCAAGAATTCTACCAAAGCCTGCCTTTTCATTGTGCTACGAGGTCGGTATTCAATATCGTGATGTGATAGCTCAATAGCCCATTTGGTTATTCTGCTTGAGGAGTCTGGGGTATGCAAGATCGTTCTCAACAGGTAGTCGGTCATGACGACTATCTTGAAAGCCTGGAAATACGATCGGAGCTTATGTGAGGACATGACTAGAGCCAATATTAATCTTTCCATCTTGGGGTAACGAGTCTCTAGGTAGAGGAGAGCTTTAGACACATAGTATATGGGCAGCTACCCCCTAGTATCTTCTCAGACTAGAGCTCCACTCACTGCTACCTCTGACATAGCCAGGTACAAGCATAGGTCTTCCCCCAGAACATGCTTGCTCAGGATGGGTGGAGAGATAAGGTAGTGCTTGGGGGGTCTGCAATGCTTTTTCAAAGTTATCCATCCATAACTACCCCTTAGTATTCATGAGGGCCTTAAAGAAAGGTTTACTCATGTTCGTTGACTTGGATAAGAACCTACTTAGAGCCGCTAACTTCCCGTTCAACCTCTGGATCTCCTTGGCCGTGGACGGGGACTTCATCTTGACGATCGCCACTACCTGGTCTGGGTTTACCTCTATCCTATGTTGGATCACCAAGTACCTTAAGAACTTTCCAGACCCTACGCTGAATGTACATTTCTCTAGGTTCAACTTCATCCTATGCTTTCTTAGGAGGTCGAAATACCCCCTTAGGTCAGACACATGATCCTGCCTTCTCTTACTTTTGACCAGCATATCATCCACGTATACCTCAATAGTATCCCTAATTAGGGGCTTGAACACCTTATACACCAACCTCTGGTACGTCACTCATGTATTCTTCAAGCCAAAAGGCATCCTCTCATAGGCGTAGACCCCATTCTCGGTTACAAATGCTATCTTTGCTACATCGTCTTCTGCTGTCTTGATCTGGTTATAGCCACTGTATGCATCCATGAAGCTGAGGAGCTCGTGCCCTACCGTAGAGTCTACCAGCTGGTCAATCATGGGTAGGGGGAAACCGCCCTTAGGGCATGCCTTGTTGAGATCTGCAAAGTCAACACAAACTCTGGATTTCCCATTCTTTTTCTTGACGTACAAAATTTATACACAATGAACTAGACTCAGAATTTCAGAGGGTTTTGAGTTGATTTGCTTGGCGAAATCAATCGCCAACTATAGCTAATTACAGAAAAATAAATGCTGAAAAGTAATGATGTGAACCAAATTGGGGAGCAAGTTAAGAGGGAGTGATATCCACCACAGTCATTCAATCTATATGAAACATACTTAACCTAAACTACAATCTAATAAATGAAAGTCTCACAACTGAGCCAGTCAAGCTGGACATACCAATCATATCTACACATCTCTTACCAGGCATATTAAGTGGAATGGTCATCCGCTTTAGTGTGATCTCTAGTTGGTAAATTTGGTACTATGGTGAGTCCTCATCTATTCAACCAAAGTTTTTATGTTCTAAGAGTGTTTAGGAATTTACAAGGGTTCACAAGCTGGCCACAAACATAACTTGTTAGATCTAGAGTTTCTTACATCCAACGGTTTCTCAGCTTCATTGGTTCCTATCAAGGAAAGATCAAGGAGGGTACGATGTTTCTCTATCATAATTCTCCTAGAGTAAACTCCTAGACATGTATACTAAGATGGTTCACTCATTAACAACATGTAAAGAAAATATCGATGATAAAGCAATATAAGAAAACCTCATTCAATCAATATGAAAAATTAAATTAACGAGTATGTATCATATAAACTTCATGTACGGGGCTTATATACAGCCCCTTAACTTAGTGTTTAGCTGCTCATAGACAAGTAGGCTACACTACAATAATCTATGGATACAAAGATAAAATAGAAGAGAAGAAGAAGAAGAAGAAGAAGAAGAAGAAGAAGAAGAAGAAGAAGAAGAAGAAGAAGAAGAAGAAGAAGAAGAATTTGGTATGCAGCTCCTTATTCTATCAAGAGTTGTGTGCTCACCAATATTTGATTCTCCTCACAAAATCCTAAAATAGAGTATTTATAAGGTGTTGAATGTATATTTTGGGCTTCTCAGTGTGTCTTGGGTCTTAAAACACAACTTTCTCATCAAAGACAGATTCCCGAGCAGATTGACCTTTGTATACTAAAATGACCATAACATCCTCTAAAAAAGGGATATTCATGATCTGGAAGAAGTTATGGAAACTAGACATCCATGGCTTTCTATGCATATAAAGATCATTATCTGGATCATTCTGAGATAAATGACCATGGGAAAAATCGACCTGACTGGAGAAAAATCGAAGCCAAACAGTTTGTAACCTGCATCCTTAGATTTTGAACGCGCCATCCATATGCAATATATATCTTCGGGATCCTTGTGCTCCACTGCTTTTCGAAGCCGGAGATTGTTCCCTGTTTAACTTCCTTGATGTCGACGGTTTTGTGTGGCTCTTATTCCTCTGTTCGCTTCTGTTCGTCTTCTCCAACCTCACAACCCGAGTCGGTTAGACTTTCAGGCGGGTGGACCTCGTATTCCTCGTTTGGATCCCCCAATTTCTCATCATCTTCCACCGATTTGCGTATATATATATATACTTGATGAACCCACAAGATCTAAGCATGTTGACGTTGGTTTGATCGAGAGAAGGTTTTTGGGACGATCTCGGGCTCTGCGTCCTCCTTCATAAGGAAGCTGGGACTGCCTGACGGCGTTTATGGAGCTAGGAACTCGGTGAGGTACTCCGGCGAGCTGGAGGCAGAAGCATGGAGGCAGCGGTTGGGTCAAAGCAGAGCACCAGAGGAGATGCACAATCCTTAGCGAATGGGTCCGGGTCTGGTCAAAGTAATGGGCTTGCGGGCCTGTTTTCTCGAACAAGGGAGGGTTGTTCTGATTGGACTTGGGCCATTTATGTGGGACTAGTTTCTGATCATCTCAATGAGGTTGTTAATGCGAGTTTCTTTTGTCCCTCGGCATTGGATCCGAGGGATGAACTATTGTAATTAAGGGAATAACTAATTAAGGAGTGGTGCATTCTCAAGTTTGACAGTTATTCACGCTACTCCGGTTTATTAGTTTAGGACCTATGTGTCATTTTGTTAAACAAGTGTAGTGCTACTATAGAATTTTTTTTCTTTAGTATGCTACGTAATCTGGTGAAATTCTGTATTGCTACTGATTTTGACCATATAGTAGATAAAAATTTTGCGCCTTCTCAAAATAATTGGGATTTCTTTTTCCCTATAAATTTCACTCTTTATCTTATTCAAGTTCTATTTAATTGATTTATGATTTTTATGATATTAGATTTTTCATTTGCAAACCTACAATTAAGTGGGATTTTAAAATCCAAAAAAAAATCTTTAAAATGGCTTGCTTTCAATCTTGCCCAACCTATTTTTTTTATCCGCCATTGATACAACACCTCATCAATCGGACGAATTACATTATTATTTTTTATCTCAACTATAGAGTGTCTAATTTTGTAGACGAGACTAGTAATTAATATTTTTTCAATTACAAAACAAAATACAGAAAACTTAAAGCGAAAAACCCCTCACACAACAATTATATAATAGATCAAGCTAATAAGCATGGTTAGACGTGGAAGGAAGATAAGAGCACCAAAGAATTAGATGGATAATAGAGTGACCAACCTGAGCTAAACAGTCGGCCAAGAAATTGGCTTCTCTAAAAACTTGTTTACACATTGTTCCGGAAAAAAATTGAAGTAGTTGCCTTATATCTTGCAAAATCATCTAAATTCTCCAGAATGTGTCTGTGACTTTGTTGAGGGCTTCCACACATATTTGGAGTCATCTTCAATGATTAGAGGAGGATGAGTATGTATTGGGTGAATGGACACAGATAGTTGACTAAGGTTGTCTTGGAAGGCGAAGGGTTCAACAGCCAGAACATCATTTTGTCCCAACTTCGAGCAAAAGTAAGTAAAAGTTGACTAAAAGCATTTCTAATCACAAAATCAGCAACTACATTTTGGTTTTGAAGAACCCATTAAAATTTAATTTAAGAGTTGGTTCCCTAGGGAAACCCATTTAATAATCTCGAAATGAGATGCTTGATGGCAGGCTCCAAATTAGCTAATGAAATTGTCTTAAGAGATTGACAGCTTCATAAGTAATAAATTTTGTGATCTTGTCCAAAAGTTTGTTTGGACCTAATGACAATGGAAAATGTTGGGTGAAATTGGCCTCTAATATATAAGGTTATCAAGTCATTGACTCTTATGCTCATGTTTATGCTTATCTTCAAACAATAATGTGGAAGCTTATCATTAGTCATGCTTTGGTAGGCAGTGAATTCGAGGTCAATTACCACTAGATATGTATTCAACATATGATATTAAATTGTCTTTCAACTATTTTTTAATTACCTAACGATGGATGCAGATATAATGACAGTTGACTACAACTGACTAAAGATATCACTGACCACCAAAACACGACTCAAGTTAACATTAGTTTTAGCCTGCAACTTATTTGCCAGAGAGTAAAAAAAGAGACACCGTTTTAACCATTTTGTTCATAATATTCCTCATAATTGTGCTTTATGTAGACACTTTGAAGAAATCTTAGACCATACATTTATGCATTGCCCTTTGACAAAGATCTATCTCGGATCTCTTAGGCCTAATTGGGGTTTCAAACAATAGCTAACTACTCTTAAGGATACTTTGGAGAAACTAAATATACTTAAGGACAAGATCCTTTATTTTAAATAGTAAATGACAAAATCTTACAAATAAGGACAATTTAATGTGGCACTGACATGTGTCTCATGCATCATTATCAATTTACCTTCAGGCAACCTATATATAAAGCCTTGTTTCTGAAGAAAAAAAAAATGAAATTCGGAAGCTCTCGATTGCTACTTGCGATTGATCTTCTAGACTTTTGCATCTGCTTGCGAAAATCTCATTATTTGTGTTAACGACTTTGACTCTGGAATCGCTTTTCGAAGCTTATTTCTTCACGATCCTGTACTTGGATTTTGAGTAGCAGTTGTGTGATTTTCAAGCTTTCTATCTTCGAAGCTCAAATCATCAATTCTCGGTAAGTTTTTGTGACGTTTTGCTGGTTCATTTTCTATGTTTTGTCTTTGATTGTGATATTGCTATACAGAGTTCGATAGCAGGTTATATGGTTGTTGTTATTATGTAGTGATGTTGATGTGTAAATCTAGTTTATGTGTTTAATAGAGGTTTAGGTTTTTGATTTTACAACAAATCATGTGATTATTGTTATGTTTTAAGTTGCAGACGAATTTTTTTTGTTGGTTGTAGTTTTTATCAGTTGCAACTTTTTTAAAAATATAATTGCTTATTTTTCAGATGCAAGTGGGTGTTGTTTAATGTGTTACTGCTATAATGTTACAATCTACGATGTTAACTCGAGTTTAATTTTAGTAGAAGTTACGTTTGTTGTTTTTCAGTAGCAATTACTTGAGTTTCGGTAGTAGTTGCTTTATTTAATTATTTTTCAGTAGCAATTACTCGAGTTTCAGTAGCAGTTGCTTTTAATTGTTTTTTGGTAGTAGTTTCTTTAGTTATTTTTTAGTAACAGTTTCTCATTGTTGGTGTTTTGTGTTGCAGTTTTTGTTCAGTGTCAGGTACTTATTGTATGTTTAATTTTTGAACTGATTTGATATGTTCATCACTATGGTGATTTTTACTTTTATTGTTGTGTTTACTAGCAATTGCTTAAAATGTTGATAGTGGGGTGTGACTAGTGATGTAGTGATACGCTACTTGTTTTGTTGTTTTTGTGTTCCAATTTTAATTCAGTATCACTGACTCATCACGTGTTTGTTTTTAGAGCTGATTTTATGTATACATAAACTTTTACTAATTTGTCTTTGGCCATATTGTTTTATTTTCAATTTGCTAAGATTACGACATTGAAATTTGTATCAATATGATGCTAGTTTTGGGTTTTTTTTGTTCTGCAATTTTTATTTCAGTAGCAGCTTTAGTTTTCTGCAATTAACTAATTTTTTTCCTTCTTTCTATGTAGCGATGTTGTCGCTTACAAAGCTTGCGAAGGTTACATATGGAACTGAGTGCATTCTTATCTCATTGATGAAGTCAACAAAGTTTGATTCTCTTTGCATTCAACTTTGTTCTAGATTTCAAAAATCTAAAACTTGGGCAGTTCACTTTGAGGCACTGTTTTAGTGATTCCCCTAATACTATCTTGGATATAGATGAAGATATTGTTTCGATGTTTGAGGTATATGAATATCTACCTGCTTCCAAATGGATGGAGATCCATATGTTAGATGTTCGGTCAAGTTGTTCTGGTGTTGTTAAGGAAGCATGTGTTCTAGATACAGTTGCGCCTGATGTTTTACTTATTCAGTACCAAAATGAAGAAGATGTTAGTAACGATGATTCAAACTATGAGTAAGATAACAACATGATACATGGAAACTTTGTTAGTAAGAGTAACAAGAGGAAGTTCTGTTGTGCTGAGTGGGGTTATTACATCTATAATGATGGACAGTTTTTCAGTGGCGGAGTAGTTAAGTTTAGGGAGAAATTTTCTAACTACTTTGTGGAGAAAGGTTTTGAATTCAAATATGTCAAGAATGATCGTTTTCGCATTACAACAGCATGTGCCCAAAAAGAATGTAAGTGGTCTGTCCATGGTTCTTTATGTGAGACTAATAGTTACTTCTACTTGAAGAAGCTAAATAATGAACACACATATGTCATAGTTCCATCTCATGATTATTCTAAAAGGCTAAGGAATAAAGTCGTTGGAACAATCGTAGCCGACAAAGTACGATCTAAGCATTTGCTGAAGCCGAAACAGATTATGAATGACTTGAAGACAAATTTTGGTGTACATATTCAATACCACACATCATATAGGGCTAGGCCAGTTGTCAATCATGTTTTGAATGGCAGTGAAAACACCGGATAAGCTCAGCCAACATGGTAAATTGATGCTTTGAGATGAACCAATTAACCCTGGCTTATATGTTGTTCTCAAAGAAAAGTATGGGAGGTTTTGACTTTTGTGTGTTGGCTATCAAGCATCCACTGTTGGGTTCAAATTCTACTAATCAATGTTGTTTCTAGATGGAACATTCATCAAAAATAAGTACAAAGGATGTTTTTGGGTGCTTGTGCAAAAAACAGGAACAAAGGTATTGCTTTTCTATTTTCAGTATCGGTTCTGAGATTCGTACTTTTCAGTAACAATCACTGAGAACTTTTTTGCTGATTGATTTGTATTTTTATTAGCAACACTATGAATTTTTTCTTCATCATTTTGTTATCAAAAGTAGCAGCATTAGCGATAAACTGACTTATGTGTTACTCTTTATGTGTGATTTTGCAAAAAAAATTCCATTTGCATTTGTTATTATTGTTTCCGAAAGTAAAGACAATTAGACTTGGTTTCTTGACCAGCTGAGACTTATGTTGAATGATGATGCTCGCAATGTCGTTTTCATGACTAATAGGGGTATGGAGCTTATCGATATTGTTACAGAGGTTTTTCCATCTTCTCCTCATTCTAACTACTACAAACATTTGAAAGACAATCTTAATGGGAGGTATCCGAGTACCTTTAATTTTGAGATCAAGAAGAAAATTCTGAGGAAATTCAATAACTGTGTTTATGCGAGAACAAAGAAGATATTCGATGAGAGGATGGAGCAGTTGAAAGCCTTAGGTTGAGGTCCGATCAAAGATTTTTTGAAGGACTTGCATCCTAAAAATTATGTTATTTCTGATTTTCTGGGAAAGAGATAGTGAGATTAGCAATGCCTTTGATGAGAGCTACAATAGTATGATAAGGGATGAGAGGTGCATGTCACTTCCACTGATGGTTGACAACATCCGTGTGAATTTATGGAGAAGTTCTCTAAAAGAAAGGATAAATCTGCTCAGTGGCAGAGTATTTTATGCCCGAAAATGGAGAAAAAATGGAAGGGGATTGATACTAGAAGGAATTGGAAGGTGAGGATCATGTGGCAGTTTCAGTATTCAGTTGGGTTCAATATTTCTTTTTTCAGCACCAGTGTCATTGATATGTTTTTTCTTCATTCTTTGTAGGTCAGCAAATCCAGCGAAGGGGTGTTTGAGGTTTTTACTGAAGTGAATACCTTTATGGTGCATCTCAGTCACAAAACTTGCTCTTGCAATTGGTGGCAGTTTCATTGGTTTCCTTGTGCACATGTTGTTTAAGCAATTTAGAAAGCACGAAAACTTATGTATATCTATATTGAAGACTACTGGAAGACAATATTTTACAGGCAAGCATATGAACTTCCAATTTGGCCAGTTCCAGATTTGGATAAACCATCCCTTGAAAATTTTGGAGATGGTGCTCTAAAACCTCTCATTACGAGAAAACCCCTAAAAGGCCAATGACTAGAAGAAAGAAGTCATTTGGTGAATTTTTAAGGTCTGTTACTCGCGGTCGGTGTCATCAACTCGGCCATAAGAATGCTCGGACATGCAATGTCTCTATCAATTAGACAAACTACTGATTTGTTTTCTATGCTTACAAGAATGTTCTATGGCTATATTGGATTTTTCTTCTGGATTTAGTAGCAGACATAATTTTTTGCTGCCAAATTAGAAGCAGTATCAATAATTGGTTAAACATGATAGGTTAGGGCATCTCCAAGAGTTGCTAAAAACTTTTTTTTTTGAATTTTTAGCTGAATTAGCTCCAACAGAGTAGCTATAGTTAAAGCCAAATATAGTTTTATTTGAGTCATATTTGTAGCTACATTTAGCTTCCAAATAGAGAGAAAATGACTTTAAGTTAAACATTTAACACTATATATTTAACTTTAACTTTTGAATAACTACCATTCCAGAACATCTCCAACAATAAAGTCATAGTTATAACTAATTTTAGCTAAAAAGCTAAATATAGCTAATCTAATTTAACTTCAGTTTTAGTAGTGAAATGTATAGCTAAATCATTTGATGTTGGAAGATTATAGCTTTTAGTCATTTTCTCTCTCCTCTCTAGGTAAATATAGCTACTGAAAATAGCTTAAAGTTAAATATAGTTTAACTTTAACTACACTGTTGGAGATGCCCTTAGTTAAAGTCAAAAAATAATGAGCTATATTTAGCTTTTCTAATTAAAAATAACTATAGCTTTAACTTTACTATTGGAGATTGCTCTTAGAGCATCTCCAACAGCTCTTGTATAAAATCTCTATTATACAAGACTAAAACACAAAATTTCTATAATTGTTTGGGGTCAACTCCAATAGCTCTTCTATTCTATTTTTAAAAAATAAATGCTAATCTCTATAATTTAATGAGTATAGGGATATTTCTCAAATAAAGTCAATAAATTGTAGGAGAGAGAGAAAAATTGATGTGTTTTTGTTTATATTTTGAGAAGAAAAGGTTGAATTGTGTAGGTGAGTAATAAATTTTAGAGATTTTTAGATGGTTATACAAATTTTGAGTTTTCTATAGATATAGGGATTCTCTCTCTCCTCTTTATCCATTTTCTATAGAATACAAGACAGTTTACAATAGTTGTTGGAGCCAAAAAGATGTACTTTTTCAATAAAATAGCAATTCTTGTGTTTTTACAAGAGCTGTTGGAGATGCTCTTAGGGTATAATTGATAATGTTTACATTTGTGAGTTAATGGTACTTTTTGTAATGATTTAGTAGTAGTGTGTTACGAGTTAGCACTACCAGAAATGGAGACATTACCGGCGACCTGCCGTCGCCGGCCTTGTCTTTTTTTTTCGCCGGAATTGACATTACCGGCGACAAGTCACCGGCAATGACGTCGTCGGAGATTCCCCGCCGGTGTTGACATTGCCGGCGACGGGAAACGCCGTCGCCGGCAATGGCAGCGCCGCCGTGGCCGGAATGTGAGACATTGCCGGCGACTCGAGTCCATGTCGCCGACAATGTGGGGAAAAATTTTGAAAAAAAAAACGCGGTTCTGGATTGGGCCCAATTCCATAACCTGCATTGAAAGACATAAACCGTACAATCATACAAGTTCAGCAGTACACATAGCAAAGATAGTCATACAAGTTCAACATAAATGTCCAACGTACAGTACAAATAGCAACGACGATACGAAAATTAACTACAACTACAGTTCAGGTCCAGGAACTTGCGGGTCATCAGGGTTGAAGTAATCCATGTACTCATTTGAATTCCGGTGGCTACCTTGGTCTTGCTCTGGCGTTGACTGGTGCGGTGGTGGTGGTGGATAGCTAGGGATATGAGGGACCGGGGGAGGTGTGGGGAACGGTTGTCCGGTAGTCTGAGCCTCGTACATCGTCCGCATCCATGTGTACATCTGAGCCTGCACCTGTGTCTGCTGCATTTGGTACTCGGCCATCTGCCTCTTTTGCTCCTCCAACTCCCTCTGTGTCCTATGAAGCTCCGCTGCGAGGTTACGACTAGAAGTTGAACTTCTTGACCCGGTAGAGTATTCTGAAGTGTTCTTCAATAGTCCTTCGCCCGCCGTGCCCATTCCCCTACAGTAGTAGGTATTCTTTCCAGTCCCGCACGCTTTTGCCATGATCCGAGCCGCTATCGGGGGATCAAGCGGATCGATCTGAGAGGCATACTGGGTGACTTCTTCCTCGGAGCAGTCAGGATGGTTAGTCCGAGCTATACTCATGGTCACTTCTGCGGTCGCCTCCTCCACTCTCGACTAATTGAAAAGCGAAAATGAACAACGTATTAGCTAACAAAATCTATTAATATCGAAAAATAGTTTTATTAACACATGGAGAGGCGAAAGACTTACCACTTCTTCAGGGCACTGCGGGTAGAACTTCTGATGAATATACACCAACGGGTTCACCTCTTGTTGTTGCTGCACCTTAGTCGACCAACCCATGTAGTTGAGTGAACTTGCATGACGGGCCCTGGTGTTTTTCAATCTATTCGCCCGGTTCGTCTTCGAAATCGCCTTGTTTGATAAACATATGAAAAAAAATTAGTGACTAACTATTTCAATCTGATACGATACATTAGGCTTGTAAGATATATTAAGGATGCATACCCGAGCTTTGGGGTGCTCGAAGTGGGCTATCAGCCACAGCCACTCGTACTCCCTAAACCAGAATTCGCTAGGGGTAGAACCTCGGCCTAGCTCCTTGTATACAGTGTAATGGGAAGAAAGCTCGTTCTTCCACTCTTTATACCTATATTAAAACAAGGAAAAAAAGTTAGAGATATTAAAACACTTGATAAACAAAAATCTAACTCGGTATATATTCAAATAAGTCAAAGCACATCACCTCATATGTAGTTGACGCTCTACCCACGTGTGAATAAGAACTTCATCCACGTCAAACCACACCTGCAATATGAATATATAAAAGGTAAAATTATATATTTATTCGGACTTAATTAATAAATGTAAAATTTACGTAATGAAAATACGATTTTACTCACACTGAGTGCATTATGCACTTGCATCTTCACGTAGATAGACACAGATTCCCAATCTGGCCAAAGCATTGGGACCTTGTCCCGCACGATCGCACCGGCCATGCTGACATATTTGCGCGTGGTGTCGAATGCCTCGATCACCTCGCCATCCTCATTGGCCCTTATGGGCGTTTTCCTTCCGCCGGTGGCCTGCTCAAGTCTCTTCCCGGTGCAGGTGCCTCTAGCCCCTTTCCGTTTTCCAGTCCCATTAACGAAATTGCCTAATAATACAATGTCAACAAATTGATATCATTAATTGAACCTATCGCAAGTCTTAAGTAATAATTAAGTAATCAATCTGATGTTAAATAAAATTTACCTGCATCGTCCGTTTGTTGGTTGGTGCACCTCACACTCCAAAGATACACGGGGTCGAACGGGAGGAAGTTATACGCTTCCTCCACGGTCAGGAACTCCGGCCGTCCTTCAATATAAACAGGCATCCCTCTATCATCGAATTCAGGGATGACAGGAATCTCGTCGGGTAGGAAGAGACCGGACGGCGGAGATAGACGAGGCCTGGACGATGAGGCGCCAGCACCACCATGTGTCTCAGATGATTCCCGTGAAACGGGAGTAGGCACCGGGAGAATATGGGGCATTCAGATTGAGGGAGTTTCTGATGCCCCCGTTGACTGTCGCTCGTCTGAGGCTCTACCACCGGAGGGACGTCTGCTGATTGAGCGTCTGGAGACTGAGGCTCGAGCCTCGACTTCCGGTTTCACGGCTCTTGATCGTGCAGCTTCCTCCTCAGCTCGGGCCTCTAGCAAGGCTCTCGTGTGAGCACTCATCATTGGCCCACTGGGCGAGTTGCTAACTGCGGGCGAGGAGGAAGCTTGACTACTGTTCCCTCCACTATTTCGGGAACCTCTCCGAAGCCAATAAGCCGCAAAACCTCCTGGCATGGACACCGTAATAGTCATGGATTCGGTTCTATAACAAATCGGAACCGGAACCGTTTGGAACCTGGAACCATTATATTACAAATGGTTCCTGTTACAAACAGTTCCGGTTCAGAACCGACTGGGGTTCTATAACAGTTTGGAACCGGAACGGTGTGGAATCGGAACCGTTTGAAACCGGAACTGTTTGTAACCGGAACCGTTTGTAACATAACGGTTCCAGTTACAAACAGTTCCGGTTCCGATTTGTTATAGAACCCCAGTTTGGAACCGGAACGGTTTGGATTCGGAACTGTTTGTAACTGGAACCGTTATTTTACAAACGGTTCCGGTTACAAACAGTTTGATGTCCAACCGTTCCGGTTCCAAACCATTGTGGTTCCAAACTGTTCCGATTCCGATTTTTCACCTTAATTTATACGTTAAATTAACAACTATATCACCTTAATTTATACGTTAAATTCCGAACAATTTTTTCACCTATTATACGTTAAATTAACAACTATATCACCTAACTTAACATATATACATACATCATTTCCGGCTTTAAACTTTTCACATATATATACATCAAATATACAGTTTGTAAACATCGATCATTCATCTTAATTTCACCTTAATTCACACATATATATATACATCACATATTAATCCAATTCACCCTAGCTAATTAATTTTCCAAAATTTTCAAACATACGTATATATATACATTCCATATATATTAATTAATTTTTCACATATATACATCACATATATTGCTCCTTCACCCCACAATTATCCTCATTTTTTCCCACAATTTTCAAACATACCTTAATTACATTTTACAAATATTTTCCACATGCATACATATATACATCCCACAATTATCAAAAATTAATTAATCAAAATACACAAAAAAAATGTGGAATGAGAGAGAGAGAGGGAGAGAGAGTGAGCTCAAACCTGGCATGGTGGAGCTCGACCCAACTGTGCCGGCGACGGAGGTGAGGGGAGGAGGAAGAGGAGGAGGGGAGGAGGAGAGAGGGGAGGAGAGAGGGGAGGAGAGGAAGAGAGGGGAGAGGGAAGAGAGAAGAGAGGATTGAGGAGAGGGAGGAGAGGTGAGAATTTCGTCCTAAGAGAGGGAAGAGGGAAGAGGGAAGAGAGATTCGAATTCGGCCGAAGAGAAATGGGGAGGAGGAGAGCTCGAGCTGCCTATACCGCCACCATTGCCGGCGAGTTAGGTCAACGTCGTTGGTAATGACATTACCAACGAGTTGATAAGCAACTCGTTGGTAATGACATTACCCACGAGTTGCTAACTCGTTGCTAACTCGTTGGTAATGTCATTACCAATGAGTTGCTTATCAACTCGTTGGTAATGTCATTATTTGTCGACTATTATCCGATCGACCAATTTCCGACTACATAATTTCCGACAACATTTAGTCGACCATATATAACTACAATTTCTGACTACGTACGATTTCCGACTACGTACAATTTCCGAGTACATTTTCCGACTACAATTTCCGACTAGGATTTCCGACTACAATTTCCGACTACGATTTCCAACACGATTTCCGACTACATACAATTTCCGAGTACAATTTCCGACTACATTTTACTACGTACGTACATTTTCAGAGTACATTTTCCGAGTACATTTTCCGACTATAATTTCCGACTACAATTTTCCGACTACAATTTCCGACTAGGATTTCCGACTACAATTTCCGACTACGATTTCCGACTACATACAATTTCCGAGTACATTTTCCGACTACAATTTCCGACTACATTTTTCGAGTACATTTTCCGAGTACATTTTCCGACTACAATTTCCGACTACAATTTCCAACGTACTAAGGATGATAATCGTAATCATCTTCATCACTTGAGTCTGACTCGGTTTCATAGGTAACCTCTGGCAATATGTGCCGCTCCTCGTCATCTGAATCAGCGTCAACTTCATATGGATTAACATCGAGAAGTTCTGCTCCAGTAATTCGAACCACACTCCCAGATCTCACATTATTAAGGTGAATCGTAGATGATTCCGGAATGTCAAAAGCGTTCGGCTCTTGGTATGCAGTAACTTCCTCATCATCTGCGGTATCACCAAGTGTGGCATCACTGTATATGTTTCTATGAGCAACATGGTTAACCACCTTCAACGGGACTTTGTTAAGAAGATCGTCCAGGTAAAACACTTGTTTTACTGATGAGGCAAGAACGAAAAGGTCATCTTCATACCAGGTAGTAGCAATATTCACCGAAAATGTTCCATACTGATCGGTCCTTGTGTTCTCCGGGCTAGTATCAAACCATCTACACTTGAACAAGTGCACTTTCATGCGGTTCCCATAAATTAGTTCAACAACTGAATGAAGGACACCGTAATAGTCAACGCCATCCTGCCCACCATGGACCATCACCCCACAATTCTGTGTTTTCAGACGGTCGTCTCGATTTTCACATATAAATTTCACGCCATTGACCTAACACATCGAGTAAACTTTTGAAGCAATCGGTTTCATCGCCAGGACCCTCAATTCGTTTGACCACTTTGGGCAACCATCATCTGCTACATGGTTCATCTGAAAACGTCCATATATTAATACGTACAGAAGAAATTATGTCATCTTAAAACCACAAAACCACGTACATACATACATGCTATATAAGGATATATATAAAAATAGACATATACACATATACTTACCCATTGACCAAAGTAGTTTGCAAACGTCTTGTTGTGGTAATCAACATTTCCGGCAATAGCAGGGCAGTGAAGATGATAGTTTTTCCAATATTGTACTTCTTCACAGTTAATCAGTACCGACCAGTGGGCAATGGCTACCTCATTTCCATCCAACTTGTACGACTTTGGCAAGCTTCCCTGTACTACCACGTCACTGGAGATGATAGAAAGGTTGAACTGGGGTTCATCTATCGGCATCTGTTGTTGGGGGTCCTCTACATTTTCCAAGTACACTTTGGTGTACGTTACACACTCGTGCGCAAGATATGCTTCAGCGATACACCCTTCAGGTGCATATTTATTCTTCACATAGTCCTTGTAGGCTCCCAATTGTCTACAAGTTAACAAGTGCATGTTAACTTACTTAAAAAATAAGAATTTACATATAAAAACATAGGCAAACCAAATTTATGAATCATTTGTACCTTTCCATGGGATACATCCAAGTGTAGTGTACGGGACTGGTAAGCAACAATTGTTCGGGAAGATGGATCATCAGGTGAGGCATTATGTCGAAAAAATTTGGGGGAAATATCCTCTCAAGCTTGCACATGATAAAAATGATGTCATCTTGCATCTCCATGAGGTCTGCTTTTTTAACTTCCCTGGTTCATAACATCTGAAAGAATCTTGACAAGGCCACCAACGGCTCCACCACCTCTTTGGGCATGTACCCTCGAATGAAAATAGGGAAAATGCGTTGAAGCAGTACATGGCAGTCATGACTCTTTAATCCGTACATCTTATTGTCCCGGAAGTTAACACACCTGCTTATATTTCCTGCATAGCCATAAGGATACCTGCATATATATAGATAAAGCCATATATATGCAACAATTATATTTCTCGCATATAACCATATATACTCCGCTAAAAATTTAAGGCCAAATTCCTACATAGCCATAAGAATATATACCTGACATTACTCAGCCACCGAAAAATTTCATGCTTATGCTTCGGCTTTACAGTGTACGGAGCTTGTGGCATTTTTCTCTTACCATCTCTTAACCACAAATGTTTCCGCAGACCCATTCCTTTCAGATCAATGCGTGCCTTAGGGATGTCTTTTGTTTTCCCCTCCAAGTTAAGAACTGTGCCCACCACACTTTCACACACATTCTTCTCTATGTGCATGACATCTAGGTGATGTCTGATAGGCAACCTGGGCCAGTAGGGGAGTTCCCAGAATATGCTCTTGTGTGTCCAAAACTTATACCTTTCGGGCTTGTCTGGAATTGACGCCACTATGTCAGGATGATTGCTCAGCTGGCCAAAATCATATTCATTCAACACTTCCAAAATTTCTTCCCCTGTCCATCGCCTGGGTGCCACACCTGTTTCCACAGTCCCATCAAACGTGTCTGGATCCTGCCTAAATGGGTGATCATATGGAAGCCAACAACGATGACGCATCTGAACAATTTTACTGCAATGAGGACTGCAACAATCAACCGTCATGCACTCTGAACAAGCCCTGTAACCCCTGGTAACGTTGCCCGACAACATACCGCGGGCAGGAAAATCACTGATGGTGCCAACAAGCATGGCATGCATCTGGAACATCTCCTTTTTGAACCTATCGTAAGTGGGGTGGCCACACTCACTCAGGTACTTAAGCTCCTCAATCAAAGGCCTCAAATACACATCGAGACACTTTCCTGGATAACCCGGGCCCGGAATTAACAGAGTGAGCATATTGTATTCCTTCTTCATGCACATCCATGGTGGAAGGTTGTACGGTACCAAAATAACTGGCCATATACTGTATTGAAGACTCATGTTGCCAAAAGGGTTGAATCCGTCAGATGAGAGCCCTAACCAAACATTTCGGACCTCTGCTGCAAAATGATCAAACTCCCTGACCATGTGCTTCCAAGCCTCTCCGTCGGAAGGGTGTATAAGGGTGTCATCGTCAGGCAAGTTCCTCTCAGCCCACCATCTCATTGCCTCGACCGTGAAAGCACACATGAACAACCGCTCCAGCCTATCAATAAGCGGGAAATATCGAAGTATCTTCACAGCTTTCTTGTTGCCTGCAGGAGTCAACTTATACCTTTCTGTAAAACATACCAGGCAGGCTTCAAGGTCTTCGAGATCTTTTCCCCAGAAGAGAATACAATCATATCTGCATGCATGGATTTTGATGTAGGAAAGCCCAAGATCTTTCAGGATATGTCGCACCTTATGATGAGTGGTAGGAAGACGATGACCGGGTGGCAGTAGCGAACCAGTCCACTTCAGCCAAGAATCAACAGCTTTGACAGACATTTTGTTCTCCATTTTGAGCTGCATCACTCCCATCACACTTTCAAGAACAGTTTTACTACAACCGTCGTACAACGGAGTCTGTTGCAATGCAATCAGGTTGTTGTACTTGTCCATACCGCTTGTGTTGACATGAACTCCAGGTAATGGCTCGACTGGCTCGATATGGGGGAAACCCTCAACGACGGGAGGGACATTTGGTGCTTCATCAGCAAATACACCGCTCTCATGAGGAAATATATCATTGATTAACATCGATGTTGGATCATAGGATGAACTGCCCCTCTCAGCAAAATCTCCATGATCATAGCGTGGACTGGCCCTCTCACCAAATTGTCCATGATCATGCGGACCCGCTAACGATGTTTCACCGTGATAAATCCAACAAGTGTACTTATCCCAAAACCCGTATTTACTCAGGTGCCTCTGGACTTTATCAATGGGAAAACGAAATCGATCGCTGAAACACTTACATTCTTTACACGGGCAATAATGAAGTGTAGTGTCTCCACAATTAGCCTTCACAAAATCCACAAAACTCCTAATTCCCTGGTGATATCTGACATCCCATCTTTCGAGGCTCATCCAACTCTTGTCCATCCTGAAAATTCTAACAATTTTACGTATTAATTATATATATATACACACATTCACTACTAATAATCGACGTGATATCTCAATTCAATTCACACATTCTCTGAATTCAATTCAGTACGTACTCGATGATGGTATTCTTCTTTTTTCAATTCAAAACGTATTTGACTAGGTAGGAGGCTCTGTTAAGCCTGACAACGATAACACTACGATAATATATACCAGTCATTGATTCAGACACAAGATAAGATTAACTACAAGCAGTTTTCTCGTTTCGGTGATCACATCAACAAAATTTCATATATATATATATATATATCTGCTCACGAATTGGATTTGATCAACACACACACATATATATACATACACGTACATATACGTATATATACACGTACCTATATATATAGCTTCCCGAGTGATCGAGTTTTCGACGCGCGCCTTAATTTTTACAATATACCGAATGATCGATTTCAGAGTGTACGTTTTCCTTCTTTCGATTTCTCTGGATTTTTTTCGATCAAAATGAAAGAATGATCGGGCTGATGCAATCTTCGTCTAATATAAGAGACATTGCCGGCGACTTTTCGCCGGAAAATGAAGACATTACCGGCGACTTTTCGCCGGAAAATCGCCGGTAATGTTCCAAAACATTACCGGCGACTCCAACCGTCGCCGGCAATGTCTAGTTTCACATTACCGGCAAAATTCCGGCCGGAAAATCGCCGGAAATGTGAAACTAGACATTGCCGGCGACGGTTGGAGTCGCCGGTAATGTTTTGGAACATTACCGGCGATTTTTCGGCGACATTACCGGCGACGGTGTATGTCGCCGGTAATGTTGAACATTACCGGCGACTTTTGCGGTCGCCGGCCTTGTCTCCGGTGATCTCGCCGGTAATGTTAACAAATGTGGTAGTGTAGGGTCCTTGTTAACAGTAGTGGTGCTGATCATCAGACTTTGTTTAGTATCAGACTTTCTGTTGGTCTATTTTTTCTGTTACACCATTAGTTTTTTAGTAGTGTATTATGAGCAAAACGTTAGCAATGCTTTATTTTTCATGTAAGCAACAGTGTTGATCAATAGTACTTTTGATTAAGTGATTAAATGAAAAAGATGATAAAGTTTTGGGAATGTATCGCGGTGCAGAGGCACAATGCTAGTTTTGTGAAGATTTTAGCTATTTTTTTAGTATCATTTTTTTAGCATAACACTTTGATTAAATGCTAACAGACCAGTGTTTTCTTTTATTACCAGAGTACCGATCCCTAATTTTTCAGTAGTAGTGCAATATTATTCAGTAGCATTGCTCAAGTACTCAAAATAATCATTTTCAAAACTAAAAAACAACATTCTTTCCATAAATTTAATCATAAAAAATACAAACTTAATCTTAAAAACCATCAGTAGCACTTGGAGCTGTTGAAGTCTACACCATTCAGTTCCTAAATATTAGTAATTACATAACTGGATTACTTGATCATAAAAACCATCAGTAGCCCTTGTTGTTTATGTCTCATCTCCATCTGTATCAGCCCATGAATTTTGACACATAACTATTTTTGTCGTCCATAAAATTCATGATCATTCTTGCTCAGTACTTGTACACATAAACTTTTATCCATTTTTCTGGGATTGGCTCGCCCTTTGACAACTTCTCTATAAAGTACAAAATAAAAATTCCACAATCACCCCTGCAATGACAAAAATATAGCAACATTCTTAGTTTTCAATATTAAAATATTTGCATTGATTCAGTAGCATTTGAATCACATCAATCAATCATATCATTTTATTTTTACTTACGATGAGCTCTGAATTGCACAATTATGATCATTTTTAATTGTGAAGATGAATGTATGTGTCTTGTCCAAATTGTGTAAGCTTGCTAGTTTCTCATCCTTGTATTGTAATGCCTAGAGAGTCTCAATTTTATTTTTTTTGTAATGGTAACATTTATTAGATTTCCTATCAAAATATCATTTTAAAATCTAATGAAAAGGAACTGTAGATGATGCATACCACGTATTCTACTCGGTTGAAGTCATGGTCTTGGATACCTTTAACTATGGGTCTTGTACAATTTTAGTGAGTTCACTCATTCTTCATTACATCAAGAACAAGCACTGTGAAGTACATGTAATTTCGTCCCTTCTAGATCAGTCCTGATTTTAACTCTTCGCATGTTCTTCACTCCAGCTGAGTAATTATCAGAGTTTTGTTGATGTTATAACAACTATAGTACATGTAAACAAATACAGGTCAGTACCACTATTAATAAACAGAAAATTTAGTAGCAGGATTTCTAAAAACTTACCGTAAAGTTGCAATCCATGGGAAGCATTGAATTGTTTCCCTCTGTCATCTGGATGAATACCATGTATGAGTTTATTATGAAGTTTGACATTTTTCAGCAACTCCTCGACATTGTTCCGAAAGCATCCTGGTATAAAAGTCGCCCTGCCATAGTTGAAAATAACATGTATTAGAATGCTACATTAGTTTTTCTAAATACACATTACTGATAATAAAAAATTACTCATCCAAGCTCTTTCTTTTTCCAGTACTTCTTAATGGTAGTCTGATGGTGCTTATCTATAATTTTGAAAACTTTGTGTCGCTTCCAATTCAATGTCTTTCCCTGTATTTTCCTCTTTGTTCTTCTCCTTCTTTTTTGATGCTACTCCTTCGTCTTGCAAGTTACCGGAACATCATATTCTTTCATGTTCTTTTCCTTTCTGTCCCGTCTTGTTTTAATCCTCTTGATTATCGAACCTCTATTTTTTTTCCCAGTAGCATCCTCTACCATGTCTTCATCATCCGCTGAGCTCAATGTGCCATGTTGTAGTTTTATTATTTTTTGCTCCGTTTTCTCTTTTTGATGTTCCAATAGCTTGAATTTTGTCTTCATCTCCTTTAATGCCTCCTCATTCTGAGATCATTTTTTGTAGCAGCATAGATTTTTTCTTGTAATGCTCTTTTTTCTTCCATAACCTCTCTATGATTTCGTTCTTCCGTATGCATGACTTGATTGCGGATGAAGTCACGTCTTGCTTTAGCATTACTTCATCCTGCCATTGCTTAATTGTTGTCAACCTTTCTTCATCTTGAGTATAGTATAGCGGAGATTCGAAGTTGACTTTGTTTAGTATCAACTTCTCCCATTCATCAAGGTCTTCTTTGCTGCATCTCCTCTGTTTGTTGTTCGGCAAGTCGACATTAGCTTTTGGATTTGTTGTTTGTCACCCCTCATCTACATAATCTGAAACTGTTAGTGTCAGCTATGGATAAGCAAAGTAATCATCGTAGTTGATGGTTTTTAAGTCATTATCCACTCTGCTAGCTGCTTTCCATTCCTCAATGTCTGGAACAATTTTTGCAGATTCCTTGTCTAGACCCTCATCATTTTGCTATTGAGTTATCTATCCCTCTTCAATAGGAAAGTCTACTTTAGCAGAATCTTTTGACAGCTACGCCTCAGGATCTTTAGCAGCAATGGGTTAGGGTTTGAAAGAAAATATATATTTGTCTTCCACATCCACATCTTCTCTAATAATAGGTGTTGCTGTTGGAAGTTTCTGGAAGTTGAATGAGGGAAGTTCATTATCATCACAATCTTCCTTTGTATCAGCAACATCTCCACGTGGCTATTTGTTCTCATCAGCATTTTCTTTATCGACAACAGTTTCTTGATGCAGTGGTTGAACAACATTGTCGTCATCCGCTTGTTCCTCCTCAGTAGCAGCTTCATGTGGTTATTCCTCCTTATTGTCATTTTCCTCCTTAAGATCATTATGTAGATTCATGGTTGGTTCATTATGTTCAGTCTCATCACCGCCTACCTTGTGCGGTGCACCCTCTTCAGTAGCATGGCTGATTATGTTCTGATTAGCTAAATCATGATTCATTGAATCTAAATCAAAAATTTCACTGGTAATAGGCGCAACTTTTGCTAGCCTATCCAAGATGAATTCAGGGAATTCCAATGCATCATCTTTGTGCCCCTTTGCTGTACTTTGCTGCTCAGTATCAGTTGCATGATCATTGTTGTCATCCTCTTCTTCCATAACAATGCCTTGATATTGGTCTGGTTGTATATATATGTTCGACATTGTCCATATTGCCAATGTCAGAATTAGATTTTCTTTTGGTTCCTATTTTGCCTTTTTGCAGGCCCTCTGTGCATTTTTTTTTACAGAAAGTCAAATAAAATAAGTTTTAAATGTAAATAAAACTTAAATAGTAGAAGTGACAACTTAAATAGTAGCAGTGATAGTTTTACTCATCGCAATAGGCTTATTCTTTAGCTTCTCTCCTCATCGTTCTTTGCTTTTTTCCTCAGTTTTATTTCCTTTGTCTTTCCCTTTCTCTTTTTGAGTAGTGTTGGCGTTGTGAAATCGTCATCACCGTTGTTATCTTCCACATTTTCTGTTGTCATCAATTTTCTTGTGATAGTAGACTCCCTTAGCTGTTATTTTAAAAGTATCAGTAGCATATATCAGTATCGGTAACACAACAAAATTGACCATATTTTTTTTTTGTTTACCTTGATTGCATCTAGGCTTGTTTTCCCTATCTTCTTCCTAAAAATCACGCAAATTCCATTTTACAAAAGCTTGATACCTTAGTATGTCGTCTACTTCTCGTACAGTAATTATGTCACTATTCTCACAAAGTCAATACTACATGTAAACAAAATAAAGGAAGACATGTTAGTTAAATAGTTTTTACAGGAGCATCACATGAAATTTTTGAGCAGGGGGTACGTACCGTTACGAGCAGGACACATTCACTTGGAGTTTTATTGTTTACACAGTCTGTCAAACAGTTCAGCATGTACGTGAGTACTACTTCCGCCCAGTTGTAGTTTGCTAAGTTGTTCGGGTCTTCTATGTGCTCGACAAAGCACAACGGCAAGGTTGATCTAGACCTCACAAACAGGAATGTGCAAAAAAGATAACACAATATCACCTTTGTTGCGTCGTCCACCAAGTTTGGGTTTTTTCTCCTCCTCAAAATCATGAGGTCTAGTTGATTGGATATTTCTTGCCTTGAGCATCGATCAACCATGCTGAAATATGCATCGACAAAGGCACTATTCTTCAGCCTACTAGATTCATTTGCTTGCATTATTACCCCTAATTACAGAAGAAGAGGAAAATATAAAACATTCAGTAGCAACTGATGGAGTTGGTCAAAATATGTAGTAACAATTTCTAAAATGACGGTAATCACATGCTACCTGAGTTTCGTAAGGAAAAAAAGTACTCCACGTCTTCACTTTTTATTTCACCAATTTTGTTGTCAATCTTAAACATCCTGGCTTTTTCTACAGAGTTGTTGAGAAGCCTTTTCATCATTATATGTGACTTCTTCTCCACAACATCCAAATGATCTTCATAGAACATGTTGATTAACAGTCTGAAGGGTGTGCTATCCATTCTTGCCTTCAAACTTGCCAGTGAAAGTACTCCATGTCTTCATTTTTTATTTCACCAATTTTCTTGCCAATCTTAAACATCCTGGCTTTTTCAACAAAGTTGTTAAGAAGCATTTTCATCATTATATGTGACTTCTTCTCCACAACATCCAAATGCCCTTCATAGAACACGTTGATTACCTGTCCGAAGGGTGTGCTATCCATTCTTGCCTTCAAACTTGCCAGTGCTGGGTTGTGTTCTGGTTTTTCGAAACTACCCTTAACCCCCAACATGAGATATGTCATTGCTGATGTGGTGCATCTGTATTGTGGAGTCTTCTCATTTGGATCCGCTTTCACATGAGGTCTTCCATGAGGTTTCTTATCATTTTTCTGTTTGATTTCCTTTTCCTTTTTTGTCGGGACTTTTTTTTTAGAGCTGTTGTTTCTTGTCTTGGCCATTTTTGTAATAAACCATTATTAGAAAATGTTAAGTAGAAATCTTTTTTTCTTTAAAAAATGTTCAATAGCAGTAGTAGCCATTTGCACAGAGCGACATTTTTTCATTAGCAAACACTAATAATTTTATGCATACACTCAAAATAACAGTAGCAATAAAGAATCACACTTTTTCTTTCACAAAAGGCATTATATGAACCCTTATTCATTTACACAGTAGCTGTAAATCTTTTATATTACATGAAACACAATAAATATTAGGATTTGAACCGTTTTCCTCAAGGAAATTTACATTGATACACCAAAAAACACAACATCAGCGACTATTTGTGAAAAAAAAAATCAAAACTCTGACTCATTAATCAGAAATACAGTATCACTTCAAAACAAAGCCCATTCACAGTTCAATCAAAACACAATAATAACATCGTGGAGCTTTTAAACACGAAATTAAATACAATATCAGTTCAAAATCAACAAATAAACACATCATCAGTGAAAAAATGAGAAGATATAGTATGAAAAAAATCATAAATAGACGCCCGTAGTCTCGCCCTCGGAGGCCTCCGTCTTGGCCTTGTGCCAATCCTAACCGCAACCGCATCATTCCAACATCCTCCTCTATTCTCCATCGTCCGACGTGAGTTAGTTTTTTGTGGCTTCATACTTCAGGCCATTCCAAGCCCTATCATCGTAGGTGCCCACCACCACAATCTAAACCAAATCATGACCTCAGTCACCAACACCACAACAGGTTCAACGCGTCTAAAACCCTAGCAAGGTGCTAGGTTTTCCCGGCGGCTCTAAGAGCACCCGCACTGGTAAATGTTGCTTGCTCATGCTATTTGAGGAGGAGCAAGCACTGTTTGAGGTGGAGCATTCACTGTTCATCGAATAGGAGGTGCAGAAGCTGTTTTTCGCGCAGCGGTGCTAAAAAATAGCACGTGCTATTACTGTTCATAATTTTTTTTTTTACTTTTTTTTTTAAATTTTCAACCAATCCATAAACAACACGTGTCGTTGTCGTATGAATAATTGAATAAGATTTCGGGTAAGATTTTTGACGAATGGCGAGTTAACACGTGTCACGCCGACAGAAGGTTATCGAGTAAATAATTGTGGAAAATTTCCGATAAGATTTTCAACCAATCACGAGGCAACACGTGTCATGTCCACATGTCGTTATCGGCTCTAATAATTGTATAAGATTCTCGGAGAGATTTCCGACCAATTGAAAGCCGACACGTGTCATCATCTTATCTAATCACTTCATCTACACTCGGCTATATATTTGTTGATCGGTGCTCATCATTCATTCACACATTTCCAACCATATATTCTAAATTCTGATAAGATGAATCCTTATAGTTTTGAGAATTTTTTCCGGAGGAGGCGACAGCAACGTCGGCGAAATGCCGAAATTGCTAATGCTTTCATCACCGAAGCTGTCGTGGTCGATGCAATGTTCGATGATGAACCACCTCACCGCCGACCAAATGAAGAAAGATTGAGGGAGTCTAGGGGACATAATTTGATGGAGGATTACTTCATCGAATGCCACGTCTTCAACGAACAAGCCTTTCGTCAAAGGTACCGAATGAGTACGAATTTATTCAACCGTATAATGACGGATCTCTGCAACCACGATCCATTTTGGCACCAAAGAGCCGACGCCATCGGATTGGTTGCACTTCTTCCACAACAAAAGATGACTGGCGCTCTTCGTATGTTGGCGTACGGCGCAGCCGCAAATCAGTGTGCTGAAATAACAAGGATGGGTGAATCCACAACACTACAATGCATGAAGAAGTGGTGTATGCATATATACGAGCTTTACGGTGACCTCTATCTCTGCGCTCTAAATGCCACAGACGTAACCCAACTTCTAAAGAGAGCAAGGCATCGCGGATTTCCTGGTATGATCGGAAGCATTGACTGTATGCACTGGGAATGGAAGAACTGCCCCATAGCTTGGCAAGGAGCATTCTCGGGCCGAAAGAAGCTTCCAACTATTATTTTAGAGGCGGTGGCCTCATATGACACGTGGATATGACACAGCTTCTTTGGGGTACCCGGATCACAAAATGACATCAACGTGCTCCACCAATCGGACATATTTGATTCGCTCCTTGCCGGAAACAGTCCGAGTGCAACCTATAAAGTCAACGGTATGGCTTACCACAATACTTACTATCTAGCTGACGGTATATATCCCAGGTACTCATCGTTTGTGAAAACAATCTCCAATCCCCAAGAGCTTCCACAGAAACTGTTTGCCAAGAAACAAGAGGCATACCGCAAAGATGTAGAGAGGTGCTTTGGAATTTTGCAATCTCGTTGGGGAATTATTCGGCATGTAGCTAGGTGTCATCACCAATCGACATTGAAGAGCATCATGTTGGCTTGCATTATAATGCATAACATGATTGTCGAAGAAGAATTTGTGGAGGAGGAGTTCGAGGAGTTGGAAGAAGAAGATCTTCAAAACCCATCAACTGCTTTCAATGTTTATGATGGACCAGTAGATGAACAAGGTAATCGTATTCCTTTTGAGCCGGTTGGAAGGGATGCACAAAATGAACAACGATTTGCCGACCGTGTTGTAGATCTCCAATCTACGTACATCCATGGAGAGTTGCAAAAGGACTTAGTTAAGCACAACTGGTATCTAGAGACCGGCGAACGACTTTAAATGATGTGTGTGTGTAATTTTAATTAACCTGGTTTGCAACATGTTTACTTTATTTGTTTTTCCTTTTCGTTGTTTGAGTGATGTGTGTTTGATTTTAAGTCATTATGTGTTATTGTACTGTGTGTGAGCTTTGATGGAATAAAAAAAGTGCGTTTTTATTACTTGAAAATTTAAAGTACATAATTTCAATCAAAGCGTAGAATTATTGGAAATTTAAAGTACATAATTTCATAATGGAAAAACAAATATCAAACTAATGAAACAGTGGACGATAACAATTTGAAAATGTTTCATCGCTACCATCTCCTTCCTCTTCCTCCATTTTCTTTATGATAATCTTTTTTTTCTTCGAAAAATACCTCTTTGATTTTGGGGTCATAGCATCCATATCCATTGCTATTATCCTTGAATCCTCCGATTCGGCCCTCAATTTGTAGTCCTTCTCCTTAAAGGCGAGTTGTTTTTGGTATAAAGCTAGTTCATAGGCATCACTTTCTTTTTGCTCGGCGAGATGCATTCTTTGATTTTCCATCATGCTTTTCAAAACCTCATCTCTTACCTCATTTGAAGATGAGCATGCTCTTTTCCCCTTTCTTTTAGCTTCCTTGGCCGCCTTCACTCCGATTGGTCTAACCAGACTAGAGTACACTTCTTCTTCATTGCTTTGTGGTGTTGCAATGACTTCATCATCCTCCACGTTGACGGGGGGAGGCATTGAGGTAAAAGGAGGAGTAGTTGCGGAGTTTGAATATAAAGGAGGTGGTATACTAGGTTCGACGGCCCAAAAATTTGGATGGTTTTTCATCACTTCCCAACAATCAAACTTGGTAAACTGTTTCTTTTTTTGTGCCACGTACCATGATTGAGCTTTTCTTATCTAAGGTGCAAAAAAATTATATGTCAAAATAATATCTAGGAAATGGAGATGTCAACATTGATTAAAATAAATGTAATAAATAATTTATGACAAAATTATTAACACTTAGCTCATCTTGCAAATTTGAGCCGGATTGTACATTCCTTCGTGCATATGCAAGAGCGGCACCCCAAGTTCTAAAACTCGGCTTCAACTTTGTAAAATGAGAAGAAACCGCGGTTTGGGTCCCAGGTTCCGGCATTGATTTCACCATGCGCAATCTCCCAATTTTCCTTATAATCGGCATAAACTTTTTCCCACAATTTGTCGGACTTTTGCATGTTGCCGGTAATTGGGCAAATGCTAATGCGACAAATAAGAAATACAAAGTTGTAAATCTTCGGAATCAAGCCAAGTGGACATTTTTTGGGAACTAAAATAGAAAGGGATGAGAGGAGGATGAAGGAGAAGAGGAAGGAGAGGATAAATTTGTGTGAGATGTGAATGAAATTGATGTAGTATTTATAGAAAAATTATAGGGTGTTATTTGCAATTTTTTAGGGGTTATTTTGCAAAATGGCAGAAAAATAAGATATAGCCGTTTCGGTTGAATCTGGACCGCCCGATCAGAATTTTTGATTTGAAATGGACGGTCCAGATCAATCTGATCGTTACAATTTTTTTTACCTCGGCTCGCCACGTGTCGCGTTCTTATTGGCTGGTAAGTTTTTTTTAAAACTTTTACCCACGCGCCAGGTAGAAAAAAATTTGAACCAGGCTGACGTCAGCCACGTGCGTGGATGACGTCAGCACGACTCGTGCAGGAGAACGAGCAGGAGCTGCTCGTGGCGCCGGTCAACGTGCGGTCGCCGGAGCTCCATCTCCCTGCTGCACGTCTCTTCCTTGGCTGCTCGTGCTGCCGGTGCCGGGGCCCGCCATTTTGCAGCTGCTCGTGCTGCTCGTGCCGGGGGCGCTGCAGCTGCTCTAAAGGCTTCACAAGGGAAGTGTGACTTGCGGAGAGGTGGAAATATATCTTTTTCTATTCTTCATTCTTTAAACAGCTAGCATGATTTTATTCATTGGCTCGGAATTCTCAACTAGGTAAAAAAAAATATTGGAGAGTTAATTTTTAGTGACTAGTAATTAATTGTAGGACAGATTATGTGCCTCATTGTTTTAGGCCCAAGCATTCCTAAATCTCGAGCAAAGCCCGGACTAAAGACAATGAACAGGCCCAGTTTATAGATTAAAATAGTTGCTGAACCGGGTATGTAGTCGGGTTCAGGTCTCATCTTTTTCTTTTTCACTGTGTCTGGGCACAGAATACAAATTTCCGGTAGAGAGCGCTCGCCTTGTGTCTTTCTGCCAGTCGAAACCAGTTAAGCTATTTCTGACTAGTGTCATGGTAAGCTCTTCTTTAGCCTCAGACATGGAAGAGGAGCCTCAGAACGGTAACGGTAACGCGACCTCGGCGACGGCGGTGAATGAAGAGGAGGAGCCGCTAGTTGGGCCCGGGCCGGCCCCTCGAGCTCGGCCCAAGAGGCCTCTCCGGTTCGAGCAAGCATACCTTGACGCCCTCCCCTCCGCTCTCATGTAAGCTTTAATTTTTGAACTAAGCTTAGTGTAAATTTTGAACTAAGCTTGTTTTGTTTTGTGATTTTAGGTTAGAAAATAAGTGATTGTTTTTATTTGAATTTCCGTTTAAGTTTTGCTATTTCTGTGATGTGATGATGTTTGTTGTGGATTTGTTAGTTGGCTACATACAACGTTTAAAACCTCAAACCTTAGGATGGTACAATGAAATCTAGGAGCTTTCGATTGAGGACCTTGTTAATTGCAAATTCGAACTTCTTTCTTGTATTTGTATTTGTATTTGCCAAGAGCATTGTTGAATTTATTTTTTTGTTGATATGTTATCTAATTTGTTCACTCAAATTGATGGCATAAACAGGTACGAAAAGAGTTATATGCACCGCGATGTCGTTACTCATGTTGCTGTGTCGGCAGCTGAATTTGTAATCACCGGAAGTATAGATGGCAAGTATTTTCTATTTTGGTGTCCTGAAATCTACTGCATTGATCTGCCACTTTTGCATTATTAGCCTAGCATGTTACGATAACAAGCTTTTTGCGAATGCTTTAAGTAGAAGTTGCTTACGGTGACTAACATATATCTTTCTCCTGAAGATGAGAATGAAAAGGTGTATTAAGCTGGTTCAGATAGTGTGTTTAAGGGATCCGTATATAATCGGAAATGTCATGATGATATAGTTTTTGCTCTTATTTGTATTAGGTGACTGTTTAAATAGAATGAAGGTCATGCATTGTAGAGGAAACTTTGTTTCAATTCATGGAATTTGCATAGCAATAGAACTATACCAGCTGCGAAGTAGTTTCGTATCATTCTGAATAGTGTGTTAACTGAAGGTTGGAAGGTTATAAGTCTTCTTATTCTTCGAGCATCATTATAGCAGTGATGCCCCAATCCAATCCAATGCTTATGTTATCTTATATGTATAATTTACCTGGACTTGTGAATTGGTGCATAAGACTCTTATTCAGTCAGCTCATTCATGCTGTCTAAAATAAATAGGAACTAAGAATAGGTGATTTTTTAACCTCATTTTTCTCTTCTTTTTTACCAGGACATTTGAAGTTTTGGAAGAAAAAGCCCGTTGGCATTGAATTTGCTAAGCACTTTAGATCCCACCTTGGACCCATTGAAGGCCTAGCTGTAAGTGTTTTCTCATAACCTCCTGTGCGTCATCTTCCTTTCCATTGATAACCATTTCTAAATTGTTGGATTGATTACAAGTACACAATCCAACCTTATTCATCTTTATGCATCCCCATGCGTGTGCTTATGGTATCTGAGTTTCCCATTGATTTGGCTCTAGTTCTTACTATTATGATCCAGAATGTGGATGGTCGATGGAGTGACTTCGTGATGGGTTATTGTTGATCAAGTAAAGTAGACGTAACATTATAAAATTAGCTCACTGAACCATTCAGAGAAACAAAATAAAAACAAAACAAAATAGCTCACTGAGCAAATGAATTTTTTAGTTATTTTATCAATCCTGATCAACAGAAGGTGTGCTCTCAAGCATTGCCCTGTATGCTAGATCTGAACAGCCCATTTCTGACTTTAGTGTTTTGTTCAGATTTTTTTTTCTATATAGAATTTTTATATTTCACGAGATCGTTATTTATATTAATATATTATTACATTGATGACATAAATACAATAGGGAAGTCTGATAGCAGCACAATCTGTCTAATCAAGGAAATGGGTTACATAAAGCTCCTTTTCCCCCATCCGATAATTTCCCAAGATCTCTTCTCTGACCTGATAAGATTGGATTCAGCCTTTTTGACCCTCTAATTCTTTCTCTGAAGGTAATGAATAGGCTCGTCCAGGGTTTGACTTACTGTTTGGTTCTAAATGTGTCGTGCTATTGCCATGCTCATAAATACTATTGGAGACATGTTATCACTTATTAAAGGCATCTGTATAGTCAGTATGCTTCAGTTTGGTGTCCGCTCATTTGTTTGGGCACGGCGTCGTAACCTACTGTCAAATCTTGTTGCTATTGCAGTCATCAACCATGACATGACTTTGGTATGCAGGTTAGTGCTGATGGTTTGCTTTGTTGCACAATTTCAAATGATCCCTCCGTGAAGATATATGATGTCGTCAACTATGATATGATGGCCATGATACACACATCATTTGTTCCTGGAGCTGTTGAGTGGGTCTACAGACAAGGAGATGTGAAAGCCAAGCTTGCCATCAGTGATAGAAACTCATCGTATGTACATATTTATGATGCACGGGCCGGTAAAAATGAACCTATAATATCCAGAAAGGTATTTTGTTATTGGAAGCTTCAGTTCTTTTTGAATTCCATGATTTTTGAATTTTTTTTCTCCTTCTCTATAAGTTAAATGCTTCCCTGTAGTGATCTGTTTCATTTTAAAAAATATATGTAATTATGTTCGCCTTTCCACTTTTTCATTTGTTATTTTATCCTCATTCACAGATACATTTGGGTCCATTGAAACTCATGAAATATAATCAAGAATATGATACAGTCATTTCAGCTGATGAGAAGGGAATGATCGAGTATTGGAATCCTGCTACACTTGATTTTCCAGAGAATGGGTATATGTTCTTTGACATGTTAATATGATTATTATCTTAATCTAACGGTACATCAACTCTGCACACATCAACTCTCCCATCCTTGTATAGGGAAAACTATGTGAAAATCAGATATCATATGTAATCTGTATCTATATTACAACTCTTCTGTAGTTCTCTCATGAAATTAACAATACTCCTAGTGTTCTTTATTATAAATATCAAGACTTGCTAGCAATACGGTTATCTTGGATATTTTTCTTCTCTGGAATTTTGGCCACCAAATAGATAAAACAAATCATGAGTTGACACTTCCTGATTGGATGACCATCAGGTTCTTAAATTTTTCATGTTGTAGGCCTGAATGTGTAACCAAACTGTTTTCATGTGATGCTTGCAGGCTGAAATTTAGATTCAAGAGTGATACAAATCTCTTTGATATAGTGAAATGCAAAACCTCCGTTTCTTCTATTGAGGTACTGTATACAGTCTATCTCATAAGCATGTTGATCCGAAAAAGGACAGTTAACCCTTTTAAGCTTTAAATACTCGATAACCCATTCTATTTTTAGGTCTGGAAAATAATTACACTTTTTTTGGCTCATTATTTCACCTTTTCTTGATAGCTTGTGCAGTGATGAAATTTAAATCACTAGCATTTTGAAATGCAAAACTTCCGTTTCATCTGTTGACATACTGTATCTGATCAATCTCATACGCTCTTTGGTCTGAAATTGAAAAATTGGTCCTTTCAAGATTTTAACCTCCATTTAGAACCCATTCCATTTGTATGTCACGAATTTTTACGTTATCTACTTTTTCTCAATAGTTTGTTCAGAGAAAATTTATTACTAGCATGTTTTCTCTTTTTCTTTTTGGTCTGCAGGTTAGTCCTAATGGCATGCAATTTTCTGTTACATCCCCTGATCGTAGGATACGTGTATTTTGGTTTCATACGGGTAAAATACGACGAGTTTATGATGAATCCCTTGAGGTAATACTAACACTTTAGTTTTTTATCAAGCTATTTGTTGCTGTCTTGGAGAATATTTTTGGACACTTTTAGTGATCAAGTATATTCTGTTTATTAGGTAGCCCAAGATCTCCAAAGAAGTGACGTACCTCTGTACCAGCTGGAAGCTATAGACTTTGGTCGAAGAATGGCTGTTGAGAAGGAAATAGAGAAAACAGAAACTGCCCAACAGCCCAACGCAGTTTTTGATGAAAGCTCGAATTTTCTTATTTATCCAACTCTGCTCGGGATAAAAGTAAGATAGTGCGTTAATCGCATAGGGTTGTAAAACATCATTTTTTATTTTTTTTACATTTCAAAAGGATGATCCTGATATAGGTTACTCTTAATTTCGTTTTTATTTATAGGTGGTAAACTTACACACCAATAAAGTCTCCCGAATTCTAGGAAAAGTTGAAAACAATGATAGATTTCTGAGAATTGCCTTGTACCAAGGTGACAAAAGCAGTAAAAAAGTTCGAAAAAATCCTGCAGCTGGAGCAAATGCCAACGAGAGCAAAGAGCCTTTATCGGATCCCACTCTTGTATGTTGTGCCTTCAAGAAACACAGAATCTATTTATTCAGGTATTACAGTACTCTGAATAACTTCTAAAGTACTCATGTGGTATTAGTTTATTTTTATTTTGGCAAGCATGCACTTTAGGTCAATTTAGGTGCTTATATGTCTTGAGATTCTTGCATGTTAATTAGTAATAGATGGCTACAGTTGGTTTGCGCTAGATTTGTGTCAAATCATGATAGTGGTAGAACTCCTTGATAGTATAACTGTGTGCTCATATATATATATATATATAATTTAATGCAACTTTTGTTGGATATAAGATGTCTGTCTGGCCTTATGTAGGTGTTAGATGTAAGTCATGAAACTCACTTGGATTTTTTTGAGTCTATAGACACCTAAACTGGTATTTGCAAACTGTGATTCTCATTTTTTATTTTTGTGCTATGATCAGTCAGAGAGAACCAGAAGAGCCTGAAGATGCAACCAAGGGAAGAGATGTGTTCAATGAGAAGCCTCCTGCGGATGAACTTTTGGCTGCATCAGAAATTGGCAAATCAGTTACAACATCCCTTCCTGACAATGTGGTTAGTGTCTTTCTCTTAAAGATATAATGGTCTTCTTTCCATTTGCTTCCACTTTTCTAGACTGTTGAGTGACCAAAAAACAAATGTAACCACAGGTTAAATTTTGTATGTAAGTTTGTTGCGAGATGATAAGAAACTTTTAAATTTAAGGACATGGATCAGGAATCTAAACTCCTATAAAACTATTAAAGAACTTGGTTTATGGCTCTTGTTTTTTCTTCCCTCACTGGTTTGTTTCTAAAAAACTATATCTTTTGTTTCCCAGATTATGCATACAACAATGGGTGACATACACATGAAGTTGTACCCAGAGGAATGCCCTAAAACGGTGGAGAACTTCACAACACACTGCCGGAATGGCTATTATGATAACCTCATATTTCATCGTGTCATCAAAGGTTTTATGATACAAACAGGAGATCCTTTGGGAGATGGTACTGGTGGGCAATCTATTTGGGGAAGGGAGTTTGAGGATGAATTTCACAAAAGGTAAACATTAAATCAGATTGTAATACAATTATTTGAATTCGCTCGGCACACTTTTAACACGTTTGAACTGCGAGGAAGTGTTTGTTGTTGCTATTACTGTGGTTATTTCTCTGAAATGCCCATTGATATAATGTTTGTCTTCCTTCAGTTTACGACATGACAGGCCTTTTACTGTATCAATGGCCAATGCCGGCCAAAACACAAATGGATCTCAATTCTTTATCACCACAGTGGCTACTCCTTGGCTTGACAATAAGCACACAGTTTTTGGAAGAGTGATGAAGGGAATGGATGTCGTTCAGGTATGCTTGAGCTTCAACTATTATGTTAATCAAACTATCGTCATTTGCATCTTGTGACTTCCTTTGATCTCCTTTTTCAGTGGCCAATATTGATCTCCTTTTTTTGATCTCCTGTTTGATCACAAAAAAAGAAAAAAGAAAAAAAAAGAAGACAAATATGTATTAATTATGTTACAATTGTAGTCACAAAGTTTAGGGGATATATTGATCTCCTTTTTTTGATCTCCTGTTTGATCACAAAAAAAGAAAAAAGAAAAAAAAAAGACAAATATGTATTAATTATGTTACAATTGTAGTCACAAAGTTTAGGGGATAACATATGCAAATTGTAGTTAATTCCATGGATTTTACATCTGCTTTTTGTTCATTATTGGCAGGCTATAGAAAAGGTAAAGACAAACAAGGATGACAAACCCCACCAAGATGTGAAAATTCTGAATGTTACTGTCCCCAAGTCTTAAATTTATACCCTACTAGACTCGTTTTTGTATGAACGTAGTTGCATTCATGTATCATCTTTTCTCATTATTTTTTATTGGTTGTCACCATGGTTTGACGTTGTAAGGATGAGTAAACTGGAGCCAAAAACTGAAGATAGGAAAGTGAGGAGCATGTATTAGGGCGTCTCCAATAATGAGTTCTAAACCCTATAAATTTAGACCATATATTAAGTTTGACTCTCCAATAGTAAAAAAATGAGGTCCTAAACCCTATAAATATAGACCTACGTCTCAAATGAAGTCTCAAATGAGACCCAAAATGAGACGTGTCCTATAATGGACAAGGTGGGCTCCGTTGCGCAGAGGAAAGAGGGAGGCAGCCAGGCGGACGCGCCAGAGAGAGAGTGGAGCACCCAAGCGGAAAAAGACAATGTCATTTCAGGCCGAGCCACGCGCACACGCGGAGTTAAGGGGGAGAGTGGGAGACAGCGCCTGACGCAGTGGGTCCCGCGCACGTGAAGCACCAGAGAGCAACGGCTCTCTAACGGCTCGATTGATCAACGGCCAGGATTCAAGCTACCAAGAAACCAACGGCCCTATTAATTCTCATAGTTATGACTACATAAATTAATTATGTGGTTTCTTGCATGCTCTCCTTAACTATTAATTCAAGCTACCAAGAAACCAACGGCCCTATTAATTATTATAGTTATACCACAACTATGTTTATTTCAATTGTTTGTAGATAAGGAATGCCAAGTCGAATTATTTCGATGAATCTCATGGAGAGCATTTCGGATTTTTGCATTGTTGGGATATCTTGAAGGATACACTAAAATTTTCAAATCTCCCATCAATGGAAGGGGATACCACAAATTTTGAGACGCCTATCAACTTGGATGATAATGATTCACCCGGAAATATGTCAACTCCAAGCATGCCACCTAGAGCTAGGCAAGATCTTCCAATGGGACAAAAAGCGGCCAAGGCGGCAAAGAGAAAAGGTAATCAAGAGCTTTCAATGAGTATTCATGATCAAATGAAAAGGCTTGCTGATCAAAATGATAGAGATCATGCACGAAGGGAGCAACTCTACCAAGAGGCTATGACGGCTCAACAAAGGGATGAAGATGCTCGGACAATGATGGTGGATCCTACTACATTTTCACCTTGTAAAAGAGGGTATTGGGAGAGGAAGCAAAAAATGATACTTGAGCGAGAGGAAGTAGAAATAGCACAAAATTCATCTTCTCGGCCATTCCGTACCCCTCAAGCATCTACACCTCCTCATGGCGGATCAAGTTCTTCCCCCTATCTTCCGCTCGATCAAATGGAGTGGTATCCTAATAATAATCAAGCGTGAGAACAAGTTCGATCTCATTTATGATGTTGCTTGCGGCTTAATTTAAGTTGTTTCTTAATTTAAATTGTTGTTTTTAATTAATTATGTAGTCTATTTTCTCATTTTAAATAATTATGTAGTCCTTATTTGTTTTATTTAGGTCTTGTAATTCAATTCATACAACAACCAAAATAAATTACATGCGTAAAACCATACAAGCACAAAATCAAATTCATACAAGCACACAAAAAATTGAATGCTTACAACCACACACAAAGTTAAATGCTTACAACCACACACAAAATCAAATTCATACAATCACACACAAAATTAAATGCAACCAACAACATTATGGCAAACAATGCCAATTATTGACACATCAAGGCGACACCACTTAGCCATTGTTGCGCTCTCTCCACTTCTTCAAAACCCAACCATGTTCCACTAAATCTGCTCTTAGTGAAGCAGATATCACTGGACATTGAATTTTATTGTAACGACCACGTACAAATGCATGCATTTGTTGGGGATCACGTTCCACCTCATGATCATAACTCGGTTTATCATATATGTCAGCTTTTTTTGGACAAGTCGGGATGTTGTCCAAGTCAAATTCATATTGCTCATCTTCGTCACGCTCATCTTCTACTATCATGTTGTGCAAAATAATGCACATCATCATGATGTATTGTAGGCTCTCCCTACTCCATAAACGAGCTGGACCCCTCACAATTGCAAAACGCGCTTGGAGAATACCAAATGCTCTCTCAACGTCTTTCCTAAACGCCTCTTGCATTCTTGTAAAGTGTCTTGTCGCCGGAGTGGTAAGATTTTTTATGGCTTTGACAAGAGTTGCCCAATTAGGGTAGATGTCGTCCACCAGATAATAACCTTGATCATACGTACTGTTGCCCACTTTGAAATCCACTTGAGGAGCTTCACCTCTGCATACCTCATCGAACAATGGTGACCTTCCCAGGACATTGAGATCCTTGAGAGAACCTGGAAGTCCGAAATATGCATGCCAAATCCAAGTATCATACGAAGCCACCGCCTCTAAGATAATTGTGGGTTTTCTCTTGCGACCTTGAAACTGCCCGGCATGCGCAGCGGGACAATTTTTCCACTGCCAATGCATACAGTCAAGACTACCCAACATACCTGGAAATCCCCGATCTGCAGCTTTGTTTGTCAACCTTTGTAGATCTGTCTTTGTTGGTGTGCGAAGATAGTCTTTATAGTACACGGCCCATATAGCTCTTGAAATGATCCAAAACATCAAGAGCAGTGGATTCAGCAATATCAAGGAACTCATCGGTTAAGTCAGCCGGTAGACCGTACGCGAGCATCCTCATAGCGCATGTTAGCTTCTGTTCGGTGGAAAGACCGAGTCTGCCGGTGGCATCCATAGTCTGTACAAAGTACGGGTCATGGTTGGCTACGCTACGCATCATCTTGTCAAAGAGATGAGGTCGCATACGAAAGCGCCTTCGAAAGGTGTCGTCGTCAAACCTACACGGTTCGGTGAAATATAGAGCTTTCAAGCGCTGATCCATCATTTCCCGATCCCTTAGTATGTACTTCCGCCCTTCCGAATAACCGCCCCATTGTGAGGCTTCATCTTCTTCCATCATCTCCATTTGGTGGGCAGCCGTAGACATCAAGAGGGCTTGTTGTTGCCTTCTCGGTACATCTTCTTCTTCCTCCTTCTTCAATAGTTTCCACAACCTATTCATGATGGAAAACAAAACTCAAAGTATGAAACAATAATGTAGAAACCATAATTTGTTGTGGGAGGAGGAGTGTTTGTGAATTGGTGAGTATGAATGAGTGAATGACTCCGTTTTTATAGAAGATCAACATGATCTTCGAAGATAGAAACTGACACGTGGATGATAACAAAATCTCGACAACGAATTAGAAATTGACACGTGTTGCCCAAAATCTACGACGATTTCTGATAAGTTATCGTGTCAAGTATAATTTAATTTACAATCCTATACACCGACACATGTCAATCGAAATCATGTCCGATCGTGGATAATGCATACGGGAAACCAATTTTTTTGTTTTTTTTAAAAAAAATTAATTTTATATTTATTTATCATGTATAAGAATAATTTACAAATATAAATTATTATTTAGAACAACACAAAATAAAGAAAATATGAATATATAAATTTAGGACTTTAAGTTAGAACCCCTACCATTGGAGTTATACCAAGTCTTATATGAATAGTGTCAATTTGAGGTCTCATAATAGGTATAAGACCCCATTATGAGACTTCTCCATTGGAGATGCCCTTAGAATGTTGGCGAGGAACAGAGTTATCAGTGTGCCTCTTTGATGTTAAGAGATTTCTGAAGCCAAACTTGATGCTTAAGATGTATTGTGTGGTAGCATTTTTCATAGATAGATGCATGACTGCTAAACGGGTGAATTCCTAAAGAAGAAAGAGAGAAAAAAAAAGATGAACAATGTCAATTTAGCGAAATTCGTAGTGTTGAAATTTCGCATTATCCTATGAATCACATTTTGTTTTCGTTTGTTGTCATTTACTCCTCTCATTTTGTCTTTCATATTTCTTTTGTTGGGAAGAATGATCATATTAATTCAGTAGACGAGTCGCGTTACGTTATATATAGTTAAAAATTTTAATACGCTCGAAAGAGAGTCTCCAAACATAATCTAAATTTTGCAGAAAAGAAACTAAACTCGTGTACTTTACAAATCGAAGATCATCAAGATCGACGTCGACCATAACCTTTCGATAACTTTGAATTTCTAAGAGCAATTGTCTAGCAAGTAGAACGCGTATATATAGTTCCTTGTTTTGATTAAAAATGGTTCCAAAAGAAAAGAAAAGAAAAAGAAAAAACCCCAAAACCCTACTAAACTCAGCCCAATTATCAAATACCGACCCAAATTGTCGCCGCGAAAAGTTGTCCTCTCTGTCGCCCCAATTTTAAGTTTGGATTTCCTACTGGTCGAGTTCATAAACAAACATTGCTGGATGGCAGGCAGCAAAGTTGATTGATTATCCAAGGGACTTCTGAGGTACTTTAAGAGGGTTTCGTTTATTGAAGGATTGTTTTAAACTGAATATATTTGTTTATAGACTTCACATGATTGTTCTTAGCTACACAAGCTGCTAAAAAAATGTGAAATTGGCTTGTCTAGGTGTTATGATCCTCTATATACATGTGGTTTGTTTATTGGCTCTATAACTTCAATATCATAGCTATTTTCTGTTAAAGAATAGCAACTAGGGTGTTTCAAACAGATGTATGACTTGGAACATTTGACTTATTTTCATTTGGTTCGGCTGGTCTCTCTCCCTCTCTGCATAAACTAGATTTGATAGCGGTAGGGAAATACTTAAAACCAACCACCAAAAGCTAATCCGCTTCGCCATTTTTACTTCTTTCAATGAAAAGGGTTTTTGCTTTGCAATGAATTTGAGTTAGAACAACAATGGGAAACAAAGAAGTTGTACTATTATGTACAGAAGCATTTGTATCGAGGGATCCTTTTGATGAGAATTTGTTTAGGTTATTTTGTTTCTTGATGTTGAAGTCTTTGTTAGACATGGGGTGATTATAGGCTTCAAAGACAACTAACGATGTAATGCGGAAAAGTTCATAGCCAAGTCTGTACTATAGGTACATGAAGTAATTATGCAACTCCACTCCCTCCATTTTTGTTATACAAGTACTTCCATGGATATTACATGAACAACTTATGATTTGAAACGATTTGAAGTTGGGATGTTGTGTTTTAAAATTGTCTTCAGTTTTCTGCAGCGACCCAGAATTGTAATTGGTCAATGTGTGATATTTATGAGATGTTTTTATCTTCTTCAGATATTTTCACCAACAACTGAGATCTCCTGATTTTGTAAATCTTACAGGTCGTTGAGATTTCGTTCATTTGGTTTCAAGGCTAAGTTACAGGCAAAGTAAATTGTTCTGCTTGCTAGCACCTGGGATAACAAGGTCTGCATTCTTTCTCTTCTCTTTTGTCTTTTGCTTATCATTACTGAAATTGAATATGAGGATAGTAGGTTAGGAGTTGATCGGAAGTTGACTATAAAAGAATCCTGACCATTCATTTTGGTCGCTTTAACCTCTGCCCTCCCATTTACATATATAGACTGATTTTCTCATTCTTCCTCTTCTGTGTGGGTTTCGCGGAGCCCCTGGGCATGTCTTGCCATTTTTTATTTTGCATGAATCTGGTATCTGTTTATGTGTCCTTTGTTGGGATCAATTGGTTCCAGTTTTTGGGTAGGTCGAGGTGTGGGGTTTGATCGTTTCAAAATTCACCTAGAACCGTCTTTCCCTGTTTCCCATTGCTCCAACTTCTCCTTTGATTGGTAGGTCTTTTGGTCCTCCGATTTTTCAGTCACTTTCTTGGTTGGTAACTATGGTTCTCAAAGAAAGCAGTAAAGCTCAGCTTACTTTATAAATGCCGTGAATTAATTTACTGCTTACACAGGTGAGGTGACACAACATCTTCACTCCCTCTCATACTTGGAATCTTCTCACCAAAGACCTAAAGGACTAGCGACAAAGCTGTGCTCACCACTTAGATTGTATAGACATCTAGCTAATTAAGGCACCGACACTGTCACATGCTTACAATGCCACTCACACTACAATGCCAAATTTGTCTCTTTTATTTATTTATTTATTGTGAGAGATTTTAAAGCTAACATCGTAAATTTTTGTTTTTGTTTTTGTTTTATCTTCTGGTTCTTAAAGGCCGAGGAGATGGCTGGTGTTCGAGAAATAACCGCTGGCGAATTCATAAAAGTGCGTATTTGTCATCATATTTGTTTGTTTACTAAGAACCTCTGTCGTTAAAGTTGAAAATAATCAATTGAAACTGAATTTGTTCTTGTTTTTTCTGTTTATTTATATATTTATTTGGATTACAGGGTAGCCATACACAGAGCCTGATTTTACACAGAAGTCTATTAAAAGGAAGAAGCCCTATACTTTGGGGCACAAATCGTAGTTCAGCACGTGGTTCTACTCGTAGAAGAAATGCTTCATTGAGGTGTCATGCTCAAGACAATCCCCGAGCTGTTGTTTCGGCTGTGAGCAGTTCAGTGGATGTGCCACCGAGCTTGATTGAGAAGCCTTCTTCCTCAGTGGTGCATTTCTATCATGTCCTCTCATGTCCTCTCATTCAGGAGAGTGCAACATCTGAGCTTTTAAAAACTGTGCAGATGAACATTTCTAGCCAGATTGTTGGATTGAAAAATGAGCAGTGTTTTAACATTGGACTGAGTTCCCAGCTTTCTGATGAAAAGGTTTTGGTGCTTAAGTGGCTTCTTCAGGAGACTTACGAGCCAGAGAATTTGGGGGTTGACAGCTTTCTTGAAAAAAAAAGGCAGGAAGGACTGAGCACAGTTATTGTTGAAGTTGGGCCGCGCTTGTCATTTACAACAGCTTGGTCTTCCAATGCTGTCTCCATATGTAGAGCTTGTGGCTTGACAGAGGTGACTTGTTTGGAACGCTCGAGGAGGTATTTTTTGTTCAGTAAAGGGACATTGCAATGTGATCAGATTAATGAGTTTGCTGCCATGGTTCATGATCAGATGACTGAGTGTGTTTACACCCAGCAGCTCACTTCTTTTGAGACAAGTGTGGTTCCAGACGAAGTACGTCATATTCCTGTCATGGAGAGAGGTCGTTTGGCATTAGAGAAGATTAATCAGGAAATGGGTTTAGCGTTTGGTGAGCAAGATCTCCAATACTACACCAAGCTATTGAAGGAAGAAATTAAGCGCAATCCAACAACAGTTGAACTCTTTGATATTGCACAATCCAACAGCCAACATAGCAGGCACTGGTTTTTCACTGGTAAGATTCTTATAGATGGGCAGCCTATGGATAGAACACTAATGCAAATTGTGAAAAACACTTTGAAGGCAAACCCAAACAACTCTGTCATTGGGTTTAAGGATAATTCAAGTGCTATCAGGGGATTTCTTGTGAAGCAACTGTGACCAGTGCAGCCAGGGTTCACATCTCCATTAAACATGGCTACTCGTGACCTTGATATATTATTTACTGCAGAGACTCATAATTTTCCATGTGCCGTAGCTCCGTACCCAGGTGCAGAGACTGGTGCAGGGGGTAGAATCAGGGATACCCATGCTACTGGAAGAGGGTCTTTTGTGGTAGCCTCTACAGCTGGTTATTGTGTCGGGAATTGGTGGAAGGATCATATGCACCTTGGGAAGATTCATCTTTTCAATATCCATCAAATTTGGCCTCACCTCTGCAGATCCTCATAGATGCTGGCAATGGTGCATCAGACTACGGCAATAAGTTTGGTGAACCCTTGATTCAGGGATACACTAGAACGTTTGGGATGAGACTCCCAAGTGGTGAGAGGCGAGAATGGTTGAAGCCAATCATGTTTAGTGCCGGGATTGGGCAAATTGATCACATCCATATAACAAAAGGAGAGCCTGACATTGGCATGCTGGTTGTGAAGATTGGAGGTCCTGCTTATCGTATTGGTATGGGTGGTGGGGCTGCGTCAAGCATGGTTAGCGGCCAAAATGACATAGAACTTGATTTTAATGCTGTGCAGCGTGGGGATGCAGAGATGGCACAAAAGTTGTATCGTGTCATCCGTGCATGCATTGAGATGGGGGAGAGTAATCCAATCATTAGCATTCATGACCAGGGAGCTGGTGGAAACTGCAACGTTGTGAAGGAAATTATTTACCCGAAGGGGGGAGAGATCGATATACGCGCCATTGTTGTTGGTGATCACAATGTCTGTTTTGGAGATATGGGGTGCAGAATATCAGGAGCAAGATGCCATCTTGCTTAAGCCTGAAAGTTGCGACCTTTTGCAATCGATATGTGAAAGAGAAAGGGTTTCTATGGCTGTCATTGGAACAATCAATGGTGAGGGATGTATTGTTTTGATCGATAGCTTAGCTCCTCAGAAATGTATTTTGGATGGCCTTCCTCCTCCTGCTCCTGCTGTGGATTTGGAGCTTGAGAAAGTACTTGGTGATATGCCGCAAAAAAAGTTTTGAGTTCAAGCGGACAAGGGATGCACGAGAGCCACTTGACATTGCACCTGGAATCACAGTAATGGATGCTCTTAGGAGGGTTTTTAAGACTTCCATGTATCTGTTCAAATCGCTTCTTGACATCAAAAGTAGACAGGTGTGTTACAGGTCTGGTAGCTCAGCAGCAAACTGTTGGTCCCTTGCAAATTCCTCTCTCTGATGTTGCAGTGATTGCTCAGACTTTTACAGACTTGACTGGAGGTGCATGTGCCATTGGGGAGCAGCCGATCAAAGGTTTGTTAGATCCAAAAGCAATGGCGAGATTGGCAGTTGGAGAAGCACTCACAAATCTTGTCTGGGCAACGGTCACCTCTCTATCTGATGTTAAAGCAAGTGGGAGTTGGATGTATGCAGCCAAGCTTGATGGTGAAGGAGCAGCTATGTATGATGCTGCTAATGCTCTTTCAGACGCTATGATCAAACTTGGTATTGCTATTGATGGGGAAGGACAGTCTTTCCATGGCAGCCCATGCTTCAGGTGAGGTTGTTAAGGCCCCCGGAAATCTTGTAATCAGTGTTTACTGCACTTGTCCTGACATAACAAAAACAGTAACTCCAGATTTGAAGCTCAAAGATGATGGTATTCTGCTTCACATTGATTTGGCAGCTGGAAAGCGGCGATTAGGTGGGTCTGCTCTTGCTCAGGTTTTTGACCAAATTGGGAAGGATTGTCCTGACATTGAGGATGTTCCTTATCTGAAACGAGTTTTTGAGGGAGTTCAGGGACTTCTTGATGATGAACTGATCTCTGCTGGCCATGATATAAGTGATGGTGGGCTACTGGTATGTGCTCTTGAGATGGCTTTTGCTGGTAATTGTGGGATTACTTTGAACTTGACTTCAGACCAGGCAAGCCTCTTTCAAACACTCTTCTCTGAAGAGCTTGGTCTAATTATTGAGGTCAGCAAGAAAAACGTAGACATGGTAATGGGAAAGCTAAGTAGTGGTAGCTGCAGAGATAATTGGGGAGGTGACTGGCACACCTTCAATAGAGTTAAAGGTGGATGGGGTAACTCATTTGGACGAGAGTACAGCTTTCTTAAGGGACATGTGGGAGGAAACAAGTTTTCAACTGGAAAAGCTTCAAAGATTGGCTTCTTGTGTGGATTTAGAGAAAGAAGGGTTGAAAGATAGGCATGAGCTGTCATGGCAATTATCATTTACTTCTTCTTTCACGGATGAAAAGTTTTTAAACACAACTTCAAAACCCAAAGTGGCTGTTATTCGAGAAGAAGGCAGCAACGGGGATAGAGAAATGGCTGCTGCATTTTATGCAGCTGGGTTTGAACCATGGGATATCACAATGTCAGACCTTCTTAAAGGAGCTGCATCACTGAATGAGTTTCGTGGAATTGTGTTTATTGGTGGCTTTAGTTATGCTGATGTCCTTGATTCTGCAAAAGGTTGGTCTGCTTCGATTAGGTTTAATCAGCCCCTTTTAAATCAATTCCAGGAGTTTTACAAGAGGCAGGACACTTTGAGTCTCGGCATTTGCAATGGGTGTCAGCTCATGGCTCTTTTGGGGTGGGTCTCAGGTCCTCAAGTTGGAGGTGTGCTTGGTGGTGGTGGGGATTCATCACAGCCGAGGTTCATTCACAATGAGTCGGGAAGGTTTGAGTGCTGCTTTACCAGTGTAAAAATAAAGGACTCACCATCGATAATGTTAAAAGGAATGGAGGGCAGTACCTTAGGGGTATGGGCTGCCCATGGTGAGGGAAGAGCCTATTTCCCCGATGATGGTGTTTTTGATCGTGTGCTTCATTCCAAGCTGGCCCCTGTAAGATATTGTGATGATGATGGGATTGAGACGGAACTTTACCCTTTCAACCTTAATGGCTCTTCCTTGGGAGTTGCAGCGACTTCTTCACCAGATGGGAGGCATCTTGCCATGATGCCTCATCCAGAGCGCTGCTTTTTGATGTGGCAATACCCATGGTATCCCAAGCAGTGGGATGTGGAAAAGAAAGGCCCTAGTCCGTGGCTGTGGATGTTCCAGAATGCCAGAGTGGTACTCGAGAAATGGTGAGTATGTCAAGGTTCGTCTTTCTTGTATTGTATGTGATAAACGTGCACAAACTGACTTTCATATTGTCTTTTTAGGGTTGGAGACATCTCTGGGAGGGCCACTGTGATCATGGTCATGGGCACAATGAACGTTATTAGGTACAGTTCATCATTGTATGCCCCACCTTCCACTGATTGAGAACCATTTAACGTTTTCGCATTATTTCTTTTGTGATACTTTGTATACTTTCGTTAGATATTCTATTGTGATGTTCGAGTGGGAGTTGTACTTAATAACTCTTATTTAGCCAGGTTATTCTTTACCTTTGTACTCAGTAATATGGACTAGTCGACTTTCTAGTGTACATTGGATACGAGAATTACCAGACAGTAGGTTAAACTGTGCTCAATTTATGCCTAGCAATTGCCTGCTCTTGTCCATGGCCCTAATTCTAGAATGATCCCCAAAATTTTTGGAGGTCTATGAGTTTGCACACCAGTGACCTTTTTTGTTTATAGAATGTTTCAGAATTTTGCTTTTCAGTATTTTGTTCCGTCATTGAGGAAACAGCAAACATGATGAAATTTGCTTTCTCGGATTGCAGGGATCATGTTGAGGATTGAAAAGTTGAAATCGTGTAGGGCTTTCTTGATGTCGGTCAGCTGCAAATGTGTTCAGGAGCATCTTTGTTGATTTCTGTTTCATAAACCAATTGTTAAAAAAGAGATTGTGGTGGGCATAATGTCCAGGACGTCAAAATGTTATTTATCTTAGTGTGTGAATCTGCTCCAATGGATCGCAATGTTGAAACTAGTCAGAATTAAGTTTACATAAATTGCTCAGTTTTGTCCCTGGAAATCAAATTGAACTGGAAGTGTTTGATGTTTTTATTACTGTGACTCGTTTCCCTGAAATGTTCATTGCTGTAGTGTTTGTCTTCTTCAATTAACTACATGACAGGCCTTTTACTAATCAATTGCCAATGGCGGCCAGAGCACAGATGGGCACCAGTGGCTACACCTTGGATTGTCAATAATCACAGTTTTTGGAAGAGTGATGAAGGGAATGGATGTCGTTCAGGTACGCTTGAGCTTCAACAACTATGTTTGTCAAACTGTCATCATTTGCATATTCTGACTTTCTTTATATGCTTGAGCTCCAACAACTATGTTTTAAACTTCGTGCTGGGTTGATAAAGTAAAATTGGATGTAACATTGTAACAGTAGCTCACAGAACCAATGAGAGTTTTTGTTATCTTTTGATCCCTGATTGATAGAAGATGTGCTCTCAAGCTGTCTAGAACTATCAATTATCTATTCTCCTTTGTACACTACAGTCAACTATCATTTTTGACTCTAGTGTTTTGCAAAATCACTTCTAAATACTTTATTTATTATATTTCACGAAACAATTATTTATATTAGTAAACAAGCATAATACATTCATCATGAATCCTTAACATTTACAGCTGCAGAGCACAGCAGCATTGCAAAATATTCGAAAAGGGAAATCCCAAAAACAAACCCTTTCCCACTTGTATGATATAAGTGTAGTTTTTTTTTTGAGCAAGCATGCACCTTATGTCAAGTAAGCTGCTTATCCGTTGTGGGATTCTTTCATGGTGGTTAATATTAGATGTCTACAGTTAGTTTGAGCTGAATTTGTGTCGAATCATGATGTTAGAAGTCCTTGAAGGTATAGTGTTAGAGTCCTACAGTTTCTTCTGGTATCCGGAATCAAGATGATCTTCTGCTTTTTGACTACTATCGTGGTATTTGCCTACTGTGATTTGATCTCATTTGTTATTTTCGTGCCATGATCAGTCAGAGAGAACCAGAAGAGCCTGAAGATGCAACCGAGGGAAGACATGTGTTCAATGAGAAGCCTCCTGCTAATGAAATTTTGGATTTGCACAACGGTTTGATCTGCAAGTGGGTGCTGTTTTCCATTACTGTGACTTGTTTCTCTGAAATGTTGATAAATATAATGTTTGTCTTCCTTCAGTTTACGATATGACGGTCCTTTAACTATATCAATGGCCAATGGCGGCCAGAACACAGATGGATCTCAGATGTTTATCACCACAGTGGCTACTCCTTGGATTGACAATAAACACACAGTTTTCAGAAGAGTGATGAAGGGGATGGATGTCGTTCAGGTATGCTTGAGCTTCAACTACGTACTATGTTATCAAACTATGGTCATTTGCATATTCTGACTTTCATTGTATAATCCCTTTTGAGTGACCTTTAATTCCTTAACAAATGTATTATTGAATATGTTTACTTAGAACTGGGATCATAACAGAGATGCAAATTGTAGTCACTTGTCATGGATTGTACATCTTAAGGATTGTGAATACTGAATGCAAATCAAGGTTATGAGTACAAAACTGTAAAACTGTGATCAATACAAGAACACAAAAAACATACATAAATTGTTGAAGGAAAGAGAAAACTTACAGATACATATATTTGTAGTCGGTAACACTACGCAAAAGATCTTCTCCTCTATCTTATCCTTAATAGACGGACTCTTCTATGAGGAAGAATAATGAATGACTTCTCAATGGAATAATTGATAGTTAGAACAGGAATTTTATGCCTTTATATAACGTGTCTAGAATTAATACCTCTCATAAAGGTTCTTAATCCTAATAAAACGCATAATGAATAATGAATGTAGAATTCATGTAGAATTCTTATTTGCACAAGCAAACCATATTCCTTCATGAATTAATGTAATAAGGAATATCTTTGTTTATCAATTACTTAAACATCAATTATAGAACTAACATGTTGTTAATTAACGTAATTGTGTAATGTTCATATTAATTCTTACATTCTCCCACTTGGACATACACAAATTACACAACACTGTAATTGTTATAAAATCATACTAAGTAAATAATGAAATGAAGTGTGCATCATTGTGCAATGATAAACAAAGTATGAATATGAAGATTAATTTAGCTATCACATACCATAACTGACTATAATGAGCTTTGGAAAAACATCTGTTTAACAAAATAAAAGCACCCCAGAACCACAAAAAGCAACTATGACCCATAACAATTAACCTGTAAATGAAGTAATGAATTATGTGTTTCTAGATGTGAATGAAACACATGTATAGATCCAACAAAATGAATTATGTGTTTCTAAAAATGAATGAAACACATATATTGGTCTGATGAAGTTTTTTGTATAGAAACAGAATAATGAATTAAGTTTCGTGCAAAAACTAAGGCATATAAATATGAAGTTATGAATTGTTGTACATGAATCTCAATAACAATATAAAACTGTATGTAACTTAAAACATGAGATACAAAAGTTTGAGAAAAATATATAAATATGAATAATAAAAATATGAAAAATAAAATTAACTCAAACTTTTACTCCCACTGATTTAAACAACCTTAAATGCAGTCGACCAAAGCTATTAGAGCAAAATTAACTACGTAGCATGCTTAATATGCTCCATATAAACTTAACTAAAACTTAAACATCATGTCTTTAATAATAAATTTAAATCATAAAGACACTAAGAGCATCCGCACCCATGATTGAAGCAAGAAGCAGAGCAAGAGCAAATCTTGCTTCAAACAAAATGTATCCAAGATTTGCTCAAGCAAATCAAGTTTTGCACACACCCATTCACTATTTGCTTCAAGCAAATCAGCTTTGTCATGTAGTGAAATGTTTAAAAATGAATTACCGGATAGATTTACCACCAATAATAATGTGACACGTGTCTTGATCGGTAATAATTATACAAGATTTCCGGTAAGATTTCCGACTAATTAAAAATTGACACGTGTCACCGCCATGTGTCATTGTCGGTAAAATAATTGGACTAGATTTCCGGTAAGATTTTCGACCAATTCCGATGTGACACATGTCACTGCGAGATAGCGTCGTCGACAAAATAATTGAACCAGATTTCCGGTTAGATTTTCGACCAATTACGATGCGACACGTGTCACTGCGAGATAGCGTTGTCGACAAAATAATTGAACCAGATTTCCGGTAAGATTTTCGACCAATTACGATGCGACACGTGTGTTCATATTTGTCGTCGGATTATCTACAATTGCCTATAAAACGCTCATCTTTCACTCATAGTTGCCTCACTCCGAGTAGATAACTCATCTCTCTCAACACTCAGCAACATTTCCTTGTTCATCACGCTGATGGATCCTTTCAGCTTCCCCCATTTTTTCCGGAGGAGACAACGTCAACAAGAAGAGGATGACTATATGGAGCAATCATTCATCAATCAGGTGGTCATGGCGGAAGCACAAGACGACGATGAACCCTCACGACCGAGCCGTTCACGTCGCGGTAAAAAACCGAATCGTGATCGACAGAGGGAATCTAGGGGACGCAATCTCATGGATGATTACTTCATCGAACGTCCCAACTTCGAGGCGGCAGAATTTCGTCGGCGGTATAGGATGAGCAGAAACCGATTCAACATTATCACGACGGATCTCTGCAACCACGACCAATCTTGGCATCAAAGACCAGACGCGACTGGATTGCTAGGGCTTCTTCCTGAACAAAAGCTGACCGGTGCTCTGCGAATGTTAGCGTATGGGGCGGCCGCGGATCAGTGCACAGAAATTACAAGGATGGGGGAATCGACTACTCTGGCATGCATGAAGGGTTTTTGTAGCCAAGTGTATGAAATCTATGGTCCAAGGTACCTCCGCAGTCCAACATCGGCAGACCTCACGCGACTCCTAGCTAAAGGCCAACGCCGAGGCTTTCCTGGCATGATCGGAAGTATCGACTGCATGCACTGGGAGTGGAAGAACTGCCCAACCGCCTATCAAGGGGCGAACTCAGGTCGAAAGGGTCGCCCAACTATTATTTTGGAGGCAGTGGCCTCGTATGATACGTGGATATGGCACAGCTTCTTCGGGTGTCCTGGAGCTAAAAATGACATTAATGTGCTCCACCTATCGGATGTGTTTTCAGAGGTCCTTTCAAGAAGAGGCCCAACTACCGTCTATGAAGTCCATGGAGAGAGGTACAACCACGCTTATTATTTGGCTGACGGAATATATCCAAGGTACTCTACATTCGTCAAGACCATTTCTAATCCCCAGACGCCGCAAGATAAACTATTCGCAAAGAAACAAGAGGCATACCGGAAAGATGTGGAGAGGGCCTTTGGCATCTTACAATCTCGATGGGCAATTATTCGTCATAGTTGTACATTGCACCACAAATCGGTAATGACTACCATCATGTTAGCTTGCATCATATTACATAACATGATTGTTAAAGAAGAGTACGTGGAGGATGAGGATGAGAATGAGGAAGAAGAAGACGTGCAAAATCCATCGAGGGCTTTCCGAGTTTATGATGGGCCGGTGGATCAACAAGGGAATCGAATTCCTTTTGAGCCAATTAGTAGAGATGGAGCAAATATACATAGGTTTCACGACCGTGTTGTCGATCTTGAATCTGGTTACATCCATACAGAGCTTCAGAAGGACTTGGTGAAGCACAATTGGAGGTTGGAAACCGGCGAGATACTCTAAATATTTAAGCTGTGTTTAATTTCTGTATGTGTGTTTAATTTTTGTATGTGTGTTTAATTTTTGTATGTGTGTTTAATTATGAAGCTTCCGTTTTTATTTCAAGTGTATTTTAATTTCATCTTAATAAATAAATTGCATCTTTATTTCTTGAAAATTTAAATTACATAAAATTTAAATTACACAAAATGACGAGCCAAGCCCAGATTTATTCTTAGTACAATACTATAACTTCTACGGAAAGAGCACGCGACTTGGGTGATAACAATCAGAGTATGTTTCATCGGTATGTTGATCTTGACTAGGTTCTCCTTCATTAAGGATGGCTAATTTCCTCTTTGTAAAATATCTTTTTGAGATCGGGGTCATTGCCTCCAAATCCATTGTCATGATCCTCGTTTCCTCCGCAAGTTTCTTCAATCATAACTCTTCATCCGCCCTTGTTTCATTCCGCCTTTGAATTTCTATGTACTCCGCGTAATAATTAAGCTCACTCTCATTATGCGCTATCCTCTTCGATTGCCACGAAACTTGGTCACTAGCAATGGTATGCAAAACCTCAACGTGTTGCTCAATAGGAGTCTTACCTTGTTTCTTTTGTCGCCTTGCTTCCTTTGCCGCCTTCGTTCCCATTGGTCTAGGCGGACTAGAGGGAGCGGGAGCGGGCACGTGGCTTTGAGGTGTCTCATTCACTTCTTCGTCATCCAAATTAATGGCTGGAGATGATTCGGCGGCGGAAGGAGTAGGTTGGTCACTACTTGCATATGGAGATGGAGTACTTGGTAGCACCGAAATGAAAGAAGGATGATTCTTAACCACTTCCCAACATTCAAAGTGTGTAAACACTTTCTTCATATCCTTATAGTAACATGATTGAGCTTGCTTGACCTAATAAAATAATTATATTAGCTACAAAATTATGCTACAAAAATAAAGTACGTGCCAAATTATGCTACAAAATTAATAATATATGCTACATAATTTAAATTGTATACATTATTTAAATTGTATATATAAATCGTATACATTATTTAAATTGTATATATAAATTTAAGCACAATATTGTATATATTTAAATTGAAGCACAATATTGTATATATAAATTGTATACATTATTTAAATTTTTATACATTAAATTTGATACGCATAAAAATTTATATAATGTATGCTACATAATTTAAATTATACAAATTCATTATTATGTTACAAATAAATAAACTTACCTCATCCATTAGCGAAGTGCCGCTAGCTATACGTTGTTGTGCCGCGTACAAACATTCGCCCAATTTTTGCAAGAGTCGCTTGAATTTGTTGTAGTGAGACGAAAGCGTGATTCGGGTCCTCGGCTCTTTCGGAGGATCACCGGGTGCTGGCTCCCAATTTTTCACATAATCCGCATGAATTGTCTCCCACAATTTCTCCCTCTTTTGTTTGTTGCCGTTGTATCCACCGACGCTATGACGCACAAAAGAAATACACATTTGCAAATCTTCGGAAGGAAGCCAATGTGTGCCCATTGTTTAGGAAAAAAAGCTTAACGAAATGATAGAGGAGATGGAAGGAGAAGTGTAATGGTATGCTCAAATTGGTGTGAGTTGAGAAAAACTTGAAGTAGTATTTATAGGTAAAGATTTGGGAGAGTTTGTGATTTTTTTGAATTTTTTTAGGTATTGTTTGGATTTATTTCAGTAGAAAGACAGTCTGATGCTACAGTATCGTACAGTAGCCGTTATGTTCAAAATCAGACCGTTGGATGAAGCCTCAGATTTCAAAATGGATGGCCTGGATTCACTTACCGTTGGTTTCTGATTCTACAGCTCGGTAAGCCACGTGGCTTATCCTGATTGGTTGGTTATTTTTTTTTAAAACTTTTAACTGGCGCGTGTGTTACACGCGCCAGCTATAAAAAAAAACCCAACGCGCCTGACGTCACCCACATGGCGTGGGGCCCGCCAGGCGGTCGAGCAGACGTCGGAGCAGGAAACGCTCGAGCGTTTGGACGAGCAGCAGCTCGCCATTGACTGGGCGAGCACCAGCTGACCGGTGCGAGGAAGAAACTCGGTTTGCTCGAGCAAACCTCCGGTGCCCCACCACCTGCTCGATCACCGTCTGCCCGGCTGCTCACCAGTGCAGATGCTCTAATGCAGCATATTAGAATCCTCGTAATAAATACAATCCGTTTTGGTGAATAATGTGCTAGACATCATATCCTGTTTATCATAGTATAATATATAGACAGGTATATGTAGTGCTTCAAAATCGCAGCAGAGTGATATGGACTTATGGAGTACATTTGAAAGAATATATATGAAATGGCAATAACCTGCAGGCTTTTAACTATATCTTCATTGAATAAAACAAGTGAATATGCATCAAACAAAAACAAAACTCGATCAATTATCACTCAGTTTTTATACTCCTATACCAAAGTTAAAACCAATACCATATCGACCTATAATGAATACGGACAGGTTTAAATTTCAACTATAATTAGTATGTAGACAGCTATGTACATGAAAACATATCCATCAATATTCACCGAGACAACTTTGCCAAATGCCAACAATGTATCATGAACTTCACAACACAATAAAATACAAGCCAAGTACTCTTGTATTCTTAATTATATGTAATAGCAGATAAAAACAAGAAAGATTGAATACGGACTGTATAGTATTTTAGCATACCAAATTCAAACATTTAATGTGACTGAGAGACGCACACCATGCAATGTTAAATTCTTCGATTCTTCGATAAATGGTCAATGTCATTGATATGCATAGGCTTATTAATCATGTAGCTACCCCAAGCTTATGTATAAATCTCAAATATCAAAAGCTAAAAGTGATGAATGCTTGTTCATATACATGTAATATTATAGTTCTCCCACTGAACTGCAATTCATCTATTTAGGAGATATAAATAGGCATCTTTCTTTAGCTTAGAAGACATGAAGTTTGAACATAAAATTCATTACAGTACACATGTAATTCCATCTTTAAATATCAATCAAAAACTAATGTCCACGCAAATTTACGAAAACATAGCTGATGATAAAGAGAATTATATCAATTGATACACTTAAGTTGAAATGTATGCTGAATAGTATACGTACTTAGTTCTTATATAAGGGCCACACATGTATAATGTATATATTGGTGTTGACTCTAAGAACACAAACCATATTGTACAGTACATAAATATTCTACACAGCCTAAGCATTCTTATATTATTAACCTTTGCACGAAGTAATACAGAATATTCGTATGCTCGGTATGATTTGATGCGTTGATCAAATATATATATATATATATATATATCGAGCTTAAAACATAGAATTCACTTAAAGTTAGCATATGAATCGATCAACCACCAAGTGATGCAACATGTAATGAAATACGGCCATATGTATGTATGAAAATTTCTCAAACATGTTTCATCAAGATTTTCACCAAAACAACTCTGCACGATTGACCATGAAATGAATGCTTCAAAGTTTCAAAACAGAGTGATTACACGCACTAGATATATCACATAATCACTATGTATACACTATGTATAAACATGTAATGTATTAATTACTATGAACATAAACAGAGTGCTTTTATCTAGAATGCGTATGCATTTGTCAATATTAATTCTAGCATGTATATAACATACCAAGTCATATATATGTAAATCGATTAGCTTAATCTTGCTACCCACATCATACTTAAGTATGATCAAATATAACGAAACTCTCAATGTATACATCTCTCTCTCTCTCTATATATATATGACCAAGAAGGAAAACATAACTATACGTTTATGCAACTGTATCTATGTATAGTCTCAACGTATGTATGCTTCCAATATGAATCAATAACCCACCTGTTATATGCAACTTTATACTGATGAGACTGATCATAATTAGTACGTATAAATCTCATGTATGTCGGAAGTAAATGAAATATTAAACGGAGAAGTGGTGGTGAATGCTAGTTCAAATACATGTAACATTATTTCAATTCTCCCACTGAATTAGTCAATTCACCAAAGTAGAAGATATAAACTGTCTAAACATAGATTTCATTACAAAAACACATGTAAGCAGAACATTATGCATACATATGTCTGTACGTTATTCTCACCACGAGAAAAAGAAACATTGTGTGGAATTAAACATTTTTTCGTTGTCTAAGTCACACTTAGACGACGGAAATGAGTCTTTGTCGACCAAGTTAAGGATGAGACGACGAAAATTGAACACAGTCTGTCGTCAAAGTAGTCACTTAGATGACGCACCGACGCTGCGTTGTCTAAGTACTCACTTAGACAACAAATCTTCATTTCCGTCGTCTAAGTAAACACAATTATATATTGTGCCAGATTCTTTTCCTCTTCACTCGCTCGGGCCATCTCATTCTCATTCTCTGTCAATTAGACTCTCCTCACACGTATAACCAGCACTATCTATCTCCGACTCCGACCATCGATTTACCGTATATCGGTGAAGGCTAGATACATATGTAGTTAATTTCTGACAATCTTAACGTTTATATATATAATTAATTGTATGTTTGATTGATTACATTGTTAGTACGTCTAATATTTATAATTAAACTAGGTAATTGATTGATATATATATATATTAGTTAATTAATTAGTATGTATGGATGTTTAAAAATTTGATTAATATTTAGTTAAAACGTACGTGCATGTTAGATATATTAAAGTAATTGATGTATAATATACTCATTGTTAATTAATAAAGGTAATTAATAAATATTTCAATTAATTATACGTTAATAAGGTAGTTGAAAATATGTATATATAATAGTTTAATAATTACTTGAAAATATGTATATATAATAGTTGACCAATATGATAATTATTAAATTTCGTAGAAGTATGGACAAGCGTTGGATAAAGTTGCGGAATAGAAGTGATGTCCGGTATATGGATGGAATCAAAAAATTTGTGAATTTTGCGATGGAACATGGTCAGAGAAAGAAGCGTTTCAGGTGTTCGTGCAAAAAATGTTTTAACTATCAATATGTGAAGGTTAATATTATGATGCAACACCTGTACAAAAATGACATGATGTGAAGTTACACTACGTGTAGCGAGCATGGTGAAGCAGTAGACTTAAGCTCAATAGACTTCGGCTCATGGTACAGTTACCATGATGCATTTCCGGGATTTAGTCATGGTGGACACCAACACCAAGAGGGAGGTTACAATATCACTCATGGGCATGATGACACATTCCCCGCTGCTAGCTTGGCCACTGACACTATTAAGATGGATAAGTAGAACATGATGTTACTTGAAACCCAGACCTCGGTGTACCCTGAATGTCGAGAGAATGTGTTGCAATATGTGATGAAGCAAATGCAGATAAAAGTGAAGAACAAAATGTCAGTAAATATTTTTTTACGAAATTCAGGACCAAATATGTAAGTTACTTCCTGATGATCACAATCTTTCAAAATCCCATTATAAGGTTAGAAAGATCTTGAGCAGCTTCGGCCTAAAGTACAGGATAATTGATGCCTGCCCAAATGATTATGTGTTGTTTTAGAGCATCTGCACCGCAACACGAGCAATATCTGCTCGAGCAGCAGCTTGCCGAGCTAGTCAAGGAGCGGCCACCAGTTCTGCACGCACCGTTGTACGTCATTTCCAGCATTTCTCGTGCTATTCGCCAGTCGGGCTAGCCTCCCCTCCTTTGTGCTCGTCACCGACGTGCGTGTGCCCAACATATTGCTCGTGCGGATCTCTGTTGGTGCAGCTGCTCGCCGAACTCGTCTGCCAGCGGCCGCCTCTTGATTTGACGGGTCCTATGTGATGCTCGTGCTGAAAAAAAGCACCTGTGCAAATGCTTTTACAAAGAGTATGCACATTTGGATTATTTTCCCGTATATGGCCAGTTCAGATATGTGGATGACGGGAATATGAGGAGTTCGAAAAAGAAAATTCCTGTGAAGGTTCTTCGATATTTTCCATTGATTCTAAGATTGTAGTGTCTGTACATGTCTCTATACATAGCAGAGGCGATGCGATGGTACGCAGAAAAGTGAATAGATGAGGATGTGCTGAGACACACCGCAGATGGGGAGGCTTTTAAACATTTCGACAGCGAATTTGGAGACTTTGTAGCAAAGGTTCAAAATGTTAGACTCGGACTTTCTATAGACGGATTCAATCCTTGGGGTAGTAATAGCTCTGCCATCAGCACTTGGCCAGTTATTCTGATGCCGTACAACCTGCCTCTGTGGATGTGCATGAACAAGGAATTTAATTTTCTTACTATGCTAATTCAAGGTTCTAAATCTCCGGGGAAGTGCTTAGATGTTCATGATGATGGCAGCCATAATGTGGACGACTAGTGATTTTCCTGCGTATGAGATGTTGGCAGCATACACGACGAAAGGATACAATGGATATCCTATATGTTTGGATGGCGTGAACTCTAGTTGACACGCGGGGAATGTGTGCTACCTGGGTCACCGTAGATGGCTTTCTCACGATCACCTATGGCGACAGGATGAAGCTAATTTCGACTGGGTGGTAGAGAATAATCCTAAACCCCGTCATTGGTCAAGCGAAGAGATTTTAGAGAGGTTGAGCAGCCTTGATTTTAGTGTGTTGACCAATGACAAAGATGTAAAAAAAACCTCAATTCAATACCTCCACAGGATCTTAGCTATTGGCATCATAAGAGTATAATCTTTGAACTCCCTTACTGGTCGAAGTTGAAGCTGAGGAACAACTTGGATGTGGTGCACATAGAAAAAAATGTGTGCGACAACGTGGTGGGAACAATTCTCGGTATTAAGTTCAAGACTAAAGATACTCCCAAAGCGCGGAAAGATCTGGAATTTATGAATGCACGTCGTCGCTTGTGGTTGAATGCACGTCGTCGCTTGTTAATGAGTGTATAACAAAATGCCAGATGCACCGTACACAGTGAAGCCAACATTAAGAGGTTCTGTATTCCACGAGTTTGAGAGTGTTCCTTCTCCGGCTATGTATGCAGCTACTATAATTGGAGCAGTGGATAAGGTGCAACACAAGTTTTTTTGTCTAAAGACACATGACTATCATGTTATGCTGCAACGTCTGATTCCATTGGTAATTCAGCCATATTTGTCTCGTGACGTCGTATAACCAATAGTGACATTGTGCAAATGGTGACAGAGGTTATGCTCTAGAGAATTAAAGAAGTCAGATGTGGTGGAACTGCAATAACAAATTGTGCACATAATTTGCAAACTAGAGAGGATTTTTCCTCTTGCTTTATTTGACATCATGATTCACCTAATAATCCACCTACCCGAGCACGTGCTCATTTCTGGTCCGGTCCAGTACAGTTGGATGTATTCTCAAGAAAGGTACATTCAGCTAACTAATTATACAGGTTTTCCAATCCATTATTTATTCCACGCGATATTACTAACTATATGTACCTATTCTACAATTAATTAATTGAACGTTTGATTTTGTAGACAGCTTGGACAGTATAAAAGATCTTGAGCGATTTAAATTCACTGCCATTTATTTTGGGAACCGCCCAAAATGACTTAGACGACTGAAACGGCGTATTCCGTCGTTCAAGTGATCACCTGGACGATGGAAAAGGCTTCCTCCGTCGTCTAAGTCCAAATTTTGAGCGGTCCAAATTTCACCGCCATTTATTTTGGGAACTGTTCAAAATGACTTAGATGACGGAAACAACCTCCTCCGTCGTCTAAGTCTAAATTTTGGGCGATCAATTTCCATCCGTCAATTAATTCAGGGAGAAACCCGAGATGCACTTATACGACGGAGACTAAGTCTGCGTCGTCTAAGTGGCCACCTGGACGACGGAAACGAAGGGTTCGTCATCTACGTGGCCACCTGGACAACAGAAATAGCGTTTGCGTCGTCTAAGTTAAATTCACCTCACCTAGACGACGGAAATATGGCCCTTTGTCGTGTAGGTGAAACTATATATTTTACAGTTTCCAGCAGTTTCACGATATCACTCTCTCTCACACACACAAATCTCTCTCTCTCACACACACAAATCTCTCTCTCTCTCTCTCTCTCTCTCTCTCTCTCTAACTCCTCCTCCCTCTGGCGTCTCCCACCGGCCTCCACCTTTTCCTCCTCCGCCGCCTCCCACTCCCTCCAACTCCTCCCACCCCGTCCGGCGCCTCCCACCGGCACCACCAACAACCCCCTCCTACCGCGGGCCGGTAAAATTAGAAAATTTTAAATTTTACGTACGTATGTATAATTGTTTTTAATATGTATTTTTGTATAATAATATGTATTTGGGTATAATAATACATATTTACATATAATATAGTGTATAATAATGTGTATAAATATTATAATAATGTGTATTTAGGTAAATATTATAAATTGGTAAAATTAATAAATTGATAAAAAAAAAGTGCTAAATAATGTGTTTAGGCAAAATTTGTTTAATAATGTGTATTTAGATAAATATTATAAATTAAAAAAATAATATATATTTAGGTAAAATTTGTTAAATTATGTGTATTTAGGTAAATATTATAAATTAGTAAAAAATTGTAAATATTGTAAATTGGTAAAAATAATAAATTTGTAAAAATATAAAAAGGTAAATATTAAAAATGATAAAAATTAAAATTAGTAATTATCAACAAATGGTAAATATCATAACATGGTAAAACTAAATGGTAAATAATAAAAATGGTCAATTGTTAAAAAAAGTAAAAATTATAAATAGTAAATGTTAAAAAATGGTAAATATTACAAATATTTTCCATAAATATTTAAAATGGTAAATATTAAAAATGATAAATTTTGTGGTAAATATGAAAAATAATAAATATTGTAAAATAGTTATAATGGTAAAATAGGTTTAATAATTAAATTTTACAACTCTTAGGTTAAAATGGTCTCATGGGGTAAGAAAAAGACACACAGAGAGGCCGAAGATGCCCGGCTTCGACACTTGGCAGACCAAATGGATTGACGACACTTGGAAGACACCGTTGCGACTCCTCCGGACCCTTCAGTTGATCCATTGGCTACGACGAATTGGAAAACTCCTAATGCCCCAATTATACAGAGCGATGAAGATGACACCCCTTCCGCCCAATCATCAATGTCAGAAGGTACCCAGAATTCTGCCTCCGAGTCTATTCTCTACAGCACGCGGCGTAAGGTCAGGAGGGCCCCATTATACTCTCAACCGAAAAGACTTGAGGACTCGGAAAGGGCGGAAAATCCGAGAAATTGTTCAAGGCGATGGGGCAACAGTTCCAGTTGTCGTACGACGATTTAATCGATGGCCCTCCCCACCTCGCACCTAGCTAGTCTCGCATCGTACACCATTAGGGCAATTATTCGCAACAACATCTGTATGGTTGCGCCTAGCTGAAAGGAGTTGCCGGACTTGGAGAAGGGGAAGGTGTTTAGAGAACTCTTGGTAATACAATTTTAAATTCATTTTTTAATAACCAATAAAAATCATAATTTCATAATATATACGATTTTAGTTTTTTATTCTTTTTTTGTAGGTACAGTATGCGGTGCATGGCACGCCGGAGATGCTTAGGCACATTAACACCTCCGCCAACGCCATATACCGTGATTGGAAGTACAAACTTCACAAGTATTACCTCCAATTTGGCCGCTCGCTTGCCCCCGTAGAGCTGCATCGGGATATGGAAGATGAGTGGGAGTGGTTGGTCAACCACTTCGAAGCAGAATCTTATCGGGTTCGTATTTTTTTATTTAATTGACGAAATCGAATAATTCATTTATTAATTTTTTCATGATGTATGTTGTCGAACAGACGAAATCGGGTGCAAACAAGGCCAATCGGGAGAAGAAGAACAAACATCACACCTTCGGCTTCAAGCAGATGATATAAATCGTAAAGGAGCACATAGATAAGAGCTCCAAACTCCCATATATAGATGCCAGTGTCACCGCTTACGTGACGCCTGGGCTCAACAATAAAGCGAGTCAAAGCGGCTTAATTGTCATATATATTTTCTCTCAATTAACGTAATTAATATTTATTATTTATTATACTCCCATACAAATTTATAATTATTTAATTTTCATTATTATTTTCAGACGAGGGTGCTAGAACTGGCGTAGGAGGAATTGGCCAACACGTAGCTTGCACACCCGGATATGCCGCCGGAAGACCTACCTCCTTTATTGAGGGAGAGCCAAATTGCAATCGCCGATGCGGTATACGGCCATCGAGCTGGAAAGGAGGTTAAGGGCTTGGGATGCAAGGTGCAATGAGATTTATCTGACTCATCTATGGCATGCTCGACGAGGAAGAGTGGTCAGGATGCGGCCGTTCAAGCAGCCCTTGAGGAAGCTCGACTCGCACGGGGGAAACGCTATCCATGTGTCAGAGGCTTGATGAGCAACAAGTGCAGATATCCAACCTCCTCGCCCTCATGCAAGTTAGGGTTTCAGAAGATTGTCGTCTTGCTCCGACCCCACACTCTGATGACGACGACATGGACGGAGGTGGGGGACTTGGCGGCGCATCTACTCCTGTCGTATTTACTTAGTTTGTACGTAGTTTTTAATATTTCATTTTTTTGAACGATATCGATGTACGTATAATTTTTAATCATTTTAATATTTTAATTAAATTTATTATTTTAATTAATTTACTTTAAATTCAAATTTTAAGGAAAAAAATTAAATTCACTTAGACTACAAAATATATGATTTCGTAGTTTAAGTCAATTCTTAGACTAAGAAATAATTTCGTAGTCTAAGTCATCACTCACACTACGAAACAATTTCGTGGTCTAAGGAATGATTTAGACTAAGAAATAATTTTGTAGTCTAAGGAATAATATAGACTAAGAAACAATTTCGTAGTCTAAGTTGTACTTGGACGACCGACTAATTGCGCCGTCTAAGCTGTCACTTGGACGACAGAATGATATATTGTCGTAGTCTAAGTACTTAAACGACGACACTTAAACGACGGACGTTAGACGATGGAAACTCGAACTTAGACGACGAAGTAGTTTATTTCGTCGTCTAAATTTTTTTTTCTTGCAGTGTCTTTATCTATACAAATTTACCATAAAAAAAAATTTCACACCTCAAATTTTTGTCTAATACTAAAACCAAACATATACCACTATATACATGTATATACATATGATAAACGATAATCATGCATATACAATCTGAGCAAAATGCATATACTGCTCGATATATTTTCAATTCTCAAGCATATATATATATATCTATATAAGTTTGACTGTACCTTAAATATTATATAGCCATATGGACGAAAACAGATACATATGTAAAAGTCAATCATTTCTAAAAAGAATCGTGTACTGATCGAATTACATATAGCACATCGATATATGTATAATGAAAATATATATAATGAAAATTCAAAATATACAATGAAAATTCAGCTGGAATTCAAGGTATGTATTATATATTTTCCAGCCTATGAATGAATGAACGACGTGCATACTGAGTTTTAATATATACACACCAAAACAGTTTTTATATACACGCACCAAAACTCTTATTAATTTATGATTGAAATTAAAACGTTGATAGTTCCATTTGTATCTTTGCAATGAAATTGATGAATGAAATTTTGTTTCGCCTAGATGGCCAATAAAATTTATTATGAATTGTATGACCACAAAAAGAAAACAAAGTTTAGGTTAACTTAAAAATACGTGCTTATCTAGCTAAGTCTTCTAAACAACCTTTTGAATATGATTTCAAATTTATGTCGTACATTGACTACACCACTTAAATGACTGTGATATATGAATATTCCTATGTGAATGATTACATAGCCTTCTAAATAGTAAGCTACACGTCTAGCTTGGTGATTTAAGTTTGAAGTTCCATTGTATCTTGATTGCTATGGTAGCACCAGATGATAAAGGAGTTATGAATTTGTTAACCTATTCACCAAAATAGAAATTAATCTTGGATTCTTTATGAATGTTCTTTACTGTTTTTGATTTTGTTTGAAAATTCAACAATACAGATAACAATCACAAGAATACATACATTCCAAGACTATCTAAAATTCACCAAACATATGCACATGTATACGTATAAAAAAACCAAGATATGAATTGTAGAAATTAAGATTTGTCTCATGTGTAATTCACCTTCGTATATTATTATGCATGGCAAAATTATTGATTTAATACTCATGAATGGCTAGAAAGATTTTTACAAGACATGACTGCTATGATAGCACTTAGTATTGAGAATACATAACTCACTCTAGATCAAGACATCGTTTTAATTTATTTTTATTTCTAAGTATGCAAAGATCATTGTTGTTTAAACTTGAAGTGTATATATAAGGGAGAAAATCAAGGTAAACAACAATGCATAACAATACATTCAGTATGTAAACTTCACACATGCTAGAAAACAAAATCTAAAGACTTCACAGAAAGTACATATATAAATGCAGAAAATATTATGCACTTTTCTATGATTAATGAAACCATTTCCCCCCTAAATAAATAAAATAAAATCAAGAATGAATGAATGGAGGAAGCATAGCTAGTTTCCAACGTATGTTCTCAGTTAAAGTGAGAAACCCCAGAATCAATTTATTTGGATCGGAAAGATGAAGTACACCGACCATTATATATAATCAACAACGGCCAAAAATTGAAAAAGAAAACACGTTTGATGACTAATAGAGAGGAGAAGACTCATAAGTTGGCTACCAAATAACACAACAAAATCTTATTTTGATTAATGAAGACAATAACCAAAACGTTAGTGTTAAAGCCTAGCATGAAGTCGACAAAAGCTGGAATTCCTAAACCAGAAACCCACTTGAATGAACTATTTTTTTTTTTGTGAATCATGAATTTGGCCGGTTGAAAACCAAGCACCATATAATTAATAAACCCAGTTTTGTTATGAGTGAACTGATGAGATCCGATTAAAACCTTCTTCCCCCTCAATTTTTTTTCTCTTAATTTTTTTTTTAATAATTTTGTTATTTGATTCTTGATCGGGCACTGAGGCTCTGATACCAAAATATAAAATTAAGATTAAGGATTGTGAATACAAAATGTAAATTAAGGTTATGAATATGAAACTGTAAACCTGTGATCAATATAAGAACACAAAAAACATACAAAAAATTGTTTAAGGAAAGAGAAAATTTACCGATACCCATATTTGTAGACGGTAACAGTACGCAAAAGATCTTCTCCTCTATCCTATCTTTAATAGTCAGACTCTTCTATGTAGCAGAGTAATAAATGACTTCTCAATGGAATAAATGATAGTTAGAGAAGATACCTTATGCTTTTATATAATGTACATAGAATTAATACTTCCCATAAAGAATTTTAATTCTAATACAATTCGTAATGAATAATGAATGTAGAATTCATGTAGAACTTTTATTTGCACAAGACAAATCATATTCGCTTATGAATTAATGTAATATAGAATATCTTTGTTTATCAATTACTTAAATATCAATTATAGAACTAACATATTTAATGAACATAATTATATAATGTACATATTAATTCTTACACATCTCATTTATAGTTCATTATCGACAGGCAATACGTATATTGGTTTCTGTATGAAAACTGTTGGTGGCTGTTCCGGTGACAGTTGGTTGGCTGGAAGATTGCGCGTCCAAAGTATCATCTTTTTAATTTTAATTTTATTGGTTGGCACCATGGTTGGGTATCGTAGAGATGAATGAATATAGAATGTGGAACAAAGGAGCATGAATTTACAATGTTGGTAAGGAACAGAGTTATCAGTGTCTACATACCATGTTTGATTTTTATGAGATCTCGAGACAAATCTAAACCTTGTCTAATTATTTTGTAGTTGCTCGCTCTTGAAGCAAATCTGTACTTGCCCGAACTGGTTGCATTGATCATATAGCTCGCTCTCTTTCTCTATATATACACACTCAGAAGTTCTTAGTTGCGGAGGTCTGTACCAACACTTTTCGTACGATTTTTGATTTTTGGTCAGCGTTTCAGTCACTAAATCTCATCTTCACCATTCAGAATAAGATATATATATATATATATATAAATCAACCCTGTAAAATCGTGATCATTTGAGTCCTCAACCAAATCTATCTATATATATATATAAGAAAGTCAAGAAACTAAAACAATGTGCTGATAATATTCTCTTGGGATGCTATTGGGCCGGGTCGTAGTCCGTTCGGGTAATATCCATTCCACCTATCATTTTACCTTTTTGACTTTTAGTCAAAATGCTTGATCTTATCAGAGTGCCAGTCCACTGGTTTCAAAGCTGGTTGGTTTGCCCACAGTTTAGTTTCCTTTTTCTCTTCTTCTTACAACAACGCACATTCACTCGGCCTGTTCGGTTTCCCGCACGTACTCATCTCTCTCTCATTCTTCGGCGGGGCTCGGTGAGCTCTCTCGCTCTCTTTCACACTTTGACTACATCGGTTTCATGATAGTCTAAACTAGAACAGTCTTAATCATTTGAGATTTGATTTGATTTGTTGTTGTGTACTTTGTCCAGTAATATATTAAGATCCCCCGATCTGGTCTAGACTCTAGATGGCGAACATAGACATCGAAGGAATACTGAAGGAGCTGCCTCAGGATGGACGCATCCCGAAGACGAAGATCGTGTGCACTTTGGGTCCTTCTTCAAGGTCCGTGGAGATGATCGAGAAGCTTTTGAGGGCTGGTATGAATGTTGCTCGCTTCAACTTTTCACACGGAACTCACCAGTATCATCAGGAGACTCTCAATAATCTCCGCACCGCCATGCACAACACTCAGATCCTCTGCGCCGTCATGCTCGACACCAAGGTCACTCACTCTTTCATTAATTAAATTAAATGGGCATGTATCCTTAATTTGGTCGTTTAGTTGCACCAATGCAATTGTGTTAATTGCTGGTTTGTTATTTATGCTTAACATTTTCCTATGAGACATTGCTTTTGTGTCGTCAACTTCCACTTTGACATCTGAGATGCGGCGGTGTCTATTTCACTTCTGAGTTGTGAATCTCTTTTGGAAAACGAGGAACATGTTACTTACCATTGCTTTCAAACAGCGACGATACTTTAACAAAGTTATTTCATAATCTCTACCATTTTATGCCACCTTTTTTGTTATGGTATTTCAGCTCACTCTCGTGGTTTAACTAGTACGTTCTCGTATTCTATTCAGAATTATTCTACCTGTAAAATTCACATAATTTTCTTCTAGGGACCTGAGATTCGAACTGGATTTCTCAAGGATGGGAAACCTATTCAGCTTAAGGAAGGGCAGGAAATCAACGTTACTACTGATTACAGCATCAAAGGAGATCCAGAGACAATATCCATGAGCTACAAGAAGCTGGCTGTGGATTTGAAGCCCGGAAATACCATTTTGTGTGCAGATGGCACTATTACCCTCAATGTCTTGTCTTGTGATCCAGCAGCTGGTATAGTGAGGTGTCGCTGTCAAAACACTGCCATGCTGGGTGAGAGGAAAAATGTCAATCTTCCTGGTGTTGTGGTGGATCTACCCACACTGACGGAGAAGGACAAGGAAGACATTCTGGGTTGGGGTGTTCCCAACAATATTGATATGATTGCTCTTTCATTTGTGCGCAAGGGATCAGATCTTGTTAATGTCCGTAGAGTTCTCGGACCCCATGCCAAGAGCATACAGTTGATGTCAAAGGTACGTTATTCCCTTTTGAGGTTAGTTTATGTCATTGTGGATTAATGTAGTAATAAGATTTATCTAAGATCAACAAAGAAGAACCAACTGGGTCCCACCATGGAATGTCCAAGGTGTGGAAGAACTCCTACATCTTGCAATGCTGAGGCTGACTTACTGTAAATGCGCAGAGGACAGGCTGCGATGCTCTGTGAACTGAGTAGGAATTTTTAATGTAGAAGCATCAAAACACTTTCTGAATGCTCATGTAATGTATCTAATTGGGTCTGTCATATTGTGACTTTATGTGTAGAAGTTTTTTTTTTTGTGGACACACTTTCTTTAGAAATGCGGTGCTAAATGCTTGGATGTTAATCCTTGCGGTTAATAACAAGTGAATCTTGGTTTGCTGTATTTTTTTCCCCCTACAGGTTGAGAATCAGGAAGGAGTTGTCAACTTTGATGAGATTTTGCGTGAAACTGACTCGTTCATGGTTGCACGAGGTGATCTCGGAATGGAAATCCCAGTTGAGAAAATTTTTCTGGCACAAAAGATGATGATATATAAGTGTAATCTTGTGGGCAAGCCTGTTGTCACTGCCACCCAGATGCTTGAATCCATGATCAAGTCTCCACGGCCAACTCGTGCTGAAGCCACAGATGTAGCTAATGCTGTGCTTGATGGCACTGATTGTGTCATGCTTAGTGGTGAGAGTGCAGCTGGGTCATATCCAGAACTTGCTGTGAAGGTCATGGCTCGAATATGTATGGAGGCAGAGTCTTCTCTTGACTACGGGGCTATCTTTAAGGAGATGATAAAGTCTACACCACTTCCCATGAGTCCGTTGGAGAGTCTTGCATCCTCTGCTGTCCGAACGGCCAACAAGGCCAGAGCAAAACTCATTGTTGTGCTGACACGTGGAGGGAGCACCGCCAAATTGGTGGCTAAGTACAGGCCAGCTGTTCCCATCCTATCAGTAGTTGTTCCAGTTCTGACCACAGACTCGTTTGATTGGGCATGCACTGATGAAACTCCAGCAAGACATAGCCTGATCTACAGGGGTTTGATTCCTCTATTGGCTGAAGGATCTGCGAAGGCCACTGATGCTGAATCCACTGAGGACATCCTGGAAGCTGCATTAAAGTCGGCAACAAAGAGGAGACTATGCAATCCTGGTGATGCTGTGGTGGCACTTCATCGTATTGGAATTGCCTCTGTTATTAAGATCTGCATAGTGAAGTAATATGTGGATCCAGGGGAAAAGTTTGACCATCTGGTTTTTTTTGTACTTTCTGTCAATGTAATGGCTTATTCAGAATATTTTCTTATCCTTGCGAGAGGGTACTGGACCTTTACGTCTATAATGAGTTTTGTAGTTGAATTTATTCAAGAATATGTTATATGCAAAAACATCATAGGAAGTTGTAAACAATAAATGGAGCTTGGGCTCAAGGGCATCAGATTTTATGAGGTTGATGCCACTCAGAGTCTCAGAGAGCAGCAATAGCAGAAGCAGAAGAGCAGCGTACTTGGTGAACTATTGGTGAACTACAATAAGATGAATCTGTCTCAGCCACTATGAACGACGGTGTATGCTTGAAAGGATCCAATCCCGATTTAGCTTCCTAAATCGGAATCAAACCCCTTCGAAAACACGAACTAACAAAAACTTTTCGAAATTTGGGCAGAGTTTCGTTACTAGCGTGGAATTATCATTACCTGCACGCGGAAAACACACTTCATTCTATGCCACAAAAAGCAAACCGTGGGTACCAATCCCATCCGGATTTCTCAATATCTCAACAGTAAAGTAAATAATACATATAATAGTACTTTACTGAAATCCGGGTTTAAAATCGTATAACATATTCAACAGAGGACTCAGAGCGACCTCTAATACATAACCATATAAGTATACCACAGTAAGTAGAACAATAAACCTACTGGAAGAAATAAGGTAGCTCGAGCACTATGCCTCCGACCACGACGTGCGACTCCAGAGTCCGAACTGCAAACTGGGCACGAAAACCGAAAAGCCCAGGGGAAAGGCAAATAAAACGTTAGAGTGAGTGGACGAAAATATTCATATGCCTTTCACCAATTATATACACAATCAATATAAAACAGTGCGAGTTCGGAAAACACAACACATATATATATATGGAGGTTGTCGGGCGACCTCTCAAACCCGACGTCAGGTGGATCGCTCAAACCTAACGGTGATAGGCCAGGGGACCTCTCAACCCCAGCGGCACTCAGGGGAATCTCTCAACCCTGCTTCAGATGAATCTCTCAACTCTGGGCCAGAGGAATCTCTCAACTCTGGTAGCATCGATGCAATAATTGCCATCACCAATAAACATATAATACACCTCCGAAAATAACACATATATCTCAATCATCGTATAAAACAAATACGGAAAATCATAAATCCACGAACTCGCAAATCAACAGTGAAAATAAAAACTTGCCCACTCACAGACTAGCGTAACGCGTATCGCGTTAACCCGTGATCCGGCGGAAAGTCCCTCGCCAAATGAACGATCACGAACACCTGAATATTCACAAAATTCATATCTCAAAATCATATCTCGACAATGCAAGACAAATCACGAGAAACCACCGTTCTCGGAAACACATAACTCAAAGTCGACGAATCGTCGAAAATCCATACATAACACCTCAATACCTCGCTTTACTTTCGGATGCTCAAATCGAGAAACGAACCTCCCCACTGCGATCGGGGCGCGATTTCGAGTCAAATGACATGCAACTTGTCGAAAATCCAAAAAGTCAAACCGTTGACCGCCGCCGGACGTGAAATTTCACGGCGGAACTGCACCTATTCCACTCAAAATCGTCCACTGAGCAACTTTGTCAACTGTACCGAAGGCCAATTCAACCTCTAACCTGTCCAATTTCACGAAAAACCGAAAGTCCACACAATTTTCAAATCAAGAATTCTCCCTACACACATCAAATTGAAACTCCAAACCAATGTGGTTAGATTCGTGGAGGGAAGAGCTAGAAAACCCAGTCAATTTTGTAATTCAACTCGGCTGAAATTGATGAACCCGATTACCTCAAAAATCTCCATTTTTCTTACCGGAATTTCATCCTCCTCCGTGAGCCACGCCGTGCGTGGTGGCCAGGGGTAGGCTCGGGAGGCCAAGGCGCGTCGAAAGAGATCCATGCCGTGGTCTATGGTGGTCGGACGGAGTTCCACCGCCGGCGAGCCGTACGGCGTCGGTCACCCCTCCACAGCTCGGTCACCCCTCCACAGCTCGGTCAACAAGTCCAACCAAGTCAACAAATTAATTTCAGGTTTGACTTTCCCAAAGTGGAAAGTCCACTATTTAAAGCATTCCCAAAATGGAAACTCATACTTATCATTTTCAACAAACTTCAAACGCGCGTAACTTTCTCGTCGTAATTCCAATTCTGATAATTCTCGCGGCCACAAACTCGTCTCGACATACTCTTCAATAATCACCCAAAGTCAAACATATCGGCCAATCGGATAAAAAGTCAACTGTTCAAACCAACACATAATTAAATCAACCAAACAATCAACAATCGGCAAAATTCGCAACTTAAACTCCGTAACTCAAAATCATGCTCCGGAAGTTCCTACGAACTTGAAATTAAATTCTGAACAACTTCTGTGAAGGAACCGAAACCAAATTCTCGTCCGGTAATTTAGTCGCGAACAAACCTGCCATTTAAATCCGTTTCCGTCGAAACTTCAAATATTCATAACTAATTCCTCGGTCGTCCAAATAATGATCCGGAACCGCCCACGAACTCGTAATCACACGCACAACGACTCTCGAGAAGAGACCCAGCTCCAATTCTCGGCCAATAATTAAGTCGTTAAGAAACCAGGCGAGTAAATCTATTATCGAAAATCCGCCATTAACTCATAATCTGTCGGACCCAGCTGATGACACTGCTCAATCTGTTTCGGGTCGTCACAATGCTTATGGTCAAGGAATGCAAAATTGATATTTCGCCTATATTTCGGTTTTTTGAATTACTTGAAATTTTTTCTATTATATCTCTAAATTTTCTAAAAAATTTCGATTTTTTTTGATATATCAACTATAGTCCCGAAATTTTCAAAACTTTCAAAAACTTTTTAAAACTCATTTTCGAATCTCATAAGTCATCTACGTGATTTTGAAGTATTTATATATTTGATTTTGTGATGCGTGATGTGTAATATATTGTACAAAATGAGTATTGCTTAGCTGTTTTAGCCTTCAAAAAATAAAAATAGAAGTATTAAATTATATTTTAATAATTATCAGCACTTAACGTACTAATTCATATAGAAAAATATAGCAAATTTATATGTTTTGATGTTTGATCAATATTTTTTTTTCTCACATAAGGTAGATAATTGATCATATAACAACCTCTAAAAGTTTCATTACAAATTCCTATGTATTTTTATTAGTTTCCGTCTTTTCCGTCAGAATTTTCATTGGATCGATATTTCTGTCGATATATCTACATTTTGGATCATCGATATATTCTCGATATCCGATATTTTACACCTGAAAGTGATTTGTTACCAGTTGGTGCAAGCAACTTACCTTGGCGATTATGGGAGCTCGCGCATGGATTTTTTACCCCTCATTTTTCATTGGTTCTGGTTATGTTCTTGTCCGTGTTTGGGTCATTTGATTTGAATCTTTGGTCCTGATTGGCAGTTAGAGTTTCTCCTTGGTTTCAGTGGTAGAAAGAGCTTTGTTGTTGATGTTGGTTATCAATTGATGTGTGTGTTGGGATTGGTTTGGCGTGGGCTTAGAATGTATTCCTTGTGTTGGGCTCTTATGTTGCTTTTCTTGGTAATATTTGCACGACAGTTTGTGTTTGTGCAACATTACGGAGGTAGCGACAATAGCAGTTTAGTTTTAGGATATTTTCCTCTTATTTTTAGGGTTGTCTTGATCGTTTGTGGTTTAGGTCTGACGTGCAATTTTTTCATGTAGTTTATCTTGTATTTGAGTTGTTGGGGCTCTCGCTCAGTGCGATTTTTCCCTCCGAGTTTTATTAAAGTTACTCCTTTGACCAAAAGGAAGGTAAAACTTGATATCCTACTTGAGGGCATATGCCACCCATGAATTTTGCTCCTTTGTGTCTGCTAGAAAAACCTAAATATAGCTCACTTTGTTTACACATAATGGTGCTTTTGAATTTTGCCATTTATAGTTTCAGACTTTACAGTTATGACTTATGATCGAGTGCTTGCTTATGACTATGGCTGGTGGTGAATCGATCTTAGTCTGTAAATGAAGCTTTAGGGAGACCTACATTTCAAAGAGATCGAAGTCGTGTGTTTTTTTGAACGTGGGAAGCTCGTGTTTGCAAATCAAAAATGCATTGAGAGACATATTTACAATTTTATCGATCTACACAAGATTCAAACAAAACAAAGTCAGGGAGATCGATCGATCGATCATCAATTTTAGTCTTTGACGTCTCTCCCCTTGGCCATGGTGTACGTTGTTTCCAGTGATCGTTTTGAATCTAAAAGTGGAATCGAGGGGCACAAGTAATCAGTCTCTTCGTAGCATGCAGTAGTAGTTCTCATAAGACCTCATTGCAGCTGCAGTGCTGCATGCATTAACTCTTTACTCAGATTTTACATAATGTGCGATCCTCATGTCAAACTAGTACTTGTATTGGAACACAAATTAAGAAGTGGTTATTTCTTCAGCAACTCGGATAGCAATTTCCAGTTGTATATCAAGTCCCAAACAACCAGCTCCAAGCCTCCAATAGTCCAATTAATTAGATCAATTTTTTTTATTGAGAGCTTTAGCCATTCTTATATTCAAGATTATAAGTGTTTATTTTTTCAATAAAATTCAAGATTATAAGTGTTATTCTACTCAATGTCACATAATTTCTATATATATTCTAATTAGCTAGAGCTACAAATGTTTGTATTTAATTGGGAGAAAGATATGAGATAACTAGAAGTGGTTGGTCTGTTCTTTTTCATTTTGCCCAAAATCAATTATATAGTATCAGGGCAGATCATTAGGAAACCAGTGCCAACTGCTAAGTTTCCACAACAAGAAAAGCATTAGTCATAGAAAGAACAATTGAAACCATCAAAATAGAAACCCAGCTCAGCTCTCAGCTGTGCACCATTTATCTGTGGAGCCAACTAATAATGCTTGCTGCAACACCAAGTTCCCATATTTAATTACTTCAGTGATTAAGCTTTCCTCTTATTTGTTCTAGCTTTCCTATCCTTTTTGTTGATATAACACATAAATATCTTACTTGGAGCTTCAAGCCATCCCACCAATTAAGTTCTACTGCTGCCTCAGGTTCAAACACTTTTCATCTTTCTCTTCTTCTTTTTAAATTCTTTGGAACTTGGAACAAGCATAGACTACTCATTATAAGACGTACTTCCTCTTTTAATTTTCAGATCTTACAGTAGAGAGACTTCTCCATTTTCTTCAAGGATTTAAGGTCAGTTTTTCTTCTTCTTGAGTTTACAGTTCCTCGATCTTTTGGTCTTTTCTAGGAGGGTTTCATTTTGTTACTCTCAAACTGGTTGTGTTCTGTATCATGTTTATGCTTTATTATTATTATTAACCATCTGAGACTTGTGAAAGTGTTATATATAGCCTAATGCAAAAATGTCAAATTTCCATGGTATGATGTGACTAATCAGTATATATAGTATAAGAGAAAGCTGTTCATTTGAGATGAGATCGTATAACTTTGAGATATGTTCATTACATGATTTACATCTATGTTTTCTACTTTTGTTCTCGTAAAGACCCAAAGCTCAAAGCTTGTAGTAGCTCAAGGAGCAATTTCCTTCAAACATACTCTTACCTCTGTTCACCATAAGCTAAAATATTTGAATCAGCTGAAGCAACATAGTAAAAGATCAACATACCATATATAGGACAGTTTCTAACCTTTTATTTTCTCCAAAGATGAGATTTTTATATACTAAGGCTAAAATCTTGAACGTATGAAACTACTGAATCCCAAATATGTGCAGGTAATATCTTCAACAAATGGCTAGTTCGGTACCAATACCGTCCTTTTTCAAGGTCCTAATTGGTGATTTCTCTGAGAAATTGGTTAGATCTGGCCCTCCCTTTTCGGTTCAGTACCGTTCACGAGTAGATCGATTAATTTCATTGAAGTTATATGAATGTCTAGATAGTGAGTCATGACTTTCTCAAGTGTAATAGATCCCAAGTACAGGAATATTGAATTCGATCTTAATTAATTTTGGCTCTAAGCATATTAATTAGTGTTTTCTGAGTAGCCATGCATTATCTTTTGTAGAAAATACCAACAGATTATGTCAAACATCTGAATGGACTAGCAGCTTGCAAACTCATAGGCCCTAATGGAAAATGCTGGGATGTCCAAGTGGAAGAGAAAGATGGTAGTCTTTTCTTCCACAGAGGTTGGAACAAATTTGTGAAAGATAATTTCTTGGAAGGAGACTTCCTGGTTTTCTACTTTGATGGCAAGTCGAGGTTCGATGTCACAATCTATGATGAAAGTGCATGTGAAATGGACTTGGAAGAAGCCAAGATAAAAAGAAGAGGAGCTCTCGCTGGTGAAAGTAGTAAGTTAATTATGCTATATATATATATATATATGCTTCTCTAGCTAGCTACAAGACTACGTACGACTGAACTTTTTTTAATTACTTTCTGACCTTCGCTTTTCTTTTTCTGAGTTCTGAACTCTTGAGTCATATTTGGGACTTCTGTGTGTGTGTATATATACATAGGGGCAACTTCGTCATCCATAGGGACACTGGTATCGTTGAGTTCAAATCGGAGTATTCATGCTTCAAGAAAACTGGCGACACACATAATAGACCAGCTGGTGTGTAAGCTAATTATATATGTCGATCTTTAAAAGCTTAATTTTTACATGATCATATGATTTTCATAGGATCCAAGGTTGATCCTGCGAGTTAGTATTTAGTTTGCGTAGTCAGCTTAAATTATCTAGCTGCTTTGATGTCAAAAACGGTTGTCTATATTTTATATTTTTGTAGTGAACCATTTTGTAGAAAATTTCTTTATTTCGTGAGTTTTGGATCCCCACTTGGATTTTCAAATTTTTGAGTAATAATAAAGTTAGCAGAGTCGTTATGGCTTAATTCTAGTTTAACCAACTAAATCGAGGTCGGATCATTTCAAAAAATACAAGTTTGAAGAAAAAATAACATATAGATGTATAATAAGGAGGAATAGACGAAGGAAGTTCATATGTAAGTGCTTGATTTTAGTGTTTATGGAATCATATTTTTGAGCAATCTCATGTTGTCTATAGCTTTGGTAATCTATCCATCTCACCTAGGCATGGGATATGTTTTCATTATGTATTGTATCTTTGAGAAATACTAAAACAAATTTGAGATTTGTATTATGTATTTGTGTGATTTCATTTGCGAAATGATTTCTTTTTCATCTGAGTTTAGATGATTGTTTCACCGCGCCTTACGCGCGGGGTTTCCGTCTAGTTACTAGTCCAATTACGGAAATTAGGATACGTTTGGCTGTTGGTATTGGCTAGGACTCCACATCTGTCCTAGCCAAGGTAGCCAAGACCCATATTTGATATGTGGCAAGTATTGTTCTGGGTAAATCAGAAACAAAGAGAAATCTGCAGGTGGTGTGCGGTGGCAACGGAAGCCTATTGGGTTTGAGGTGAGTTTCTATAAAAAGTAGACGAGGTTCAAGGTGGTGTGTGGCAGCGAGCTTCGAAGGAAAGCCGACAGATTCGATGTGGTGTGCGTCGGCGAGCTTCTCGACGACAGTGGCACTGAGGCTGCTCGAGGAGGGGTTCGACCCAGGGTGCGACGGCAAGACTACTTGAGGCGGGGTTCAACCCAAGATGCGACGTCGAGCTTCGAGCTTCGACGGAAGTCGACATTGCTCGAGGCAGGGTGCGATGGCAAGCTTCGATTGAAGCAGACACGGTTCGGAGCTCGGCGGAGCTCGAGGAGACAAGGAGGTGGGACGTATAGGTCTCTGGTGCAAACGACGAAGAGAGAGAGAGAGAGAGAGAGAGAGAGAGAGAGAGAGAGTGTGTTCTTGGCTATTCTAAGCAGTACCCAGAATAGTGTGAGATAGAGAAAGCAGGGCGTGTTTTTTTTGCAGTACTGGCAAGTACTCTGGGTAGAACAACTTCATTTAGAAAGTGAAACCTATGTTTGGTGAATTTGGGACAAGGATTAATGGTACAATTCTGGAATTTATTTGGTACTCAGCCTCGCTATTCTGAGTACTCCATTTTGGGAATGAACTGGATAGTTCTAATAAGATTTCATTCTTGAACAAAAATTTATTTTTTGATTTATTTTATTTATTCCTTGACCAGAGCAGCGGGGATACATGTTACACCATTTTCATTATGCCGTTCTCTCGACGAACAAACAGAAAGAGTGATCAATCATGTTCTCAAGAACTTGAGACGACTTCAGTACAGGAAGGCAGACCTTCCTCGGGTGGAACTCAAGGTTGAGGAGTTACTCGAAATGCTATCAAGATGTCAGTACATATCTTTGGTTTCATAAAATGCGACACAATATCTTTGTTGATTGAGTTTGTGTTGAGTCGTAAAGAAAAAAATGAAAATAATATTTTTAAAAATATTTCTGGAGTACAAAGAGAGCTGCGGGAGTAGAGTAGTGAACGAACATCGTCGTATGCGGCTCAATCACAGTCTCGTCAGCAACGTCTCAAGCTCGAGGTTTATAATGAGTTCTTCGTCGCCTGAAGAACTCCGGTAATGAAGAGGTGCGTTGAAGCTCGCCGATCGAACCCCATCTGCTTCTATCAAAGCCTGCCTCAAACCCCAACTTGAATTCATTGCTTCTATCGAATCCCCGTGGAACCCAATCAGGCTTCTGTCGAATAGGCTATTGCACGCCGTCCGGATCCAGATCTCTCTGTCTCCCCCATTTACCCAGAATACCACCAAACATGGGTCACAGATTGGCTTGGCTTTTGTCAAACATACCCGCAATACCCAGAATAGTGTGAGATAGAGAGTGATTTGGACTGCATTGTCCCATCAAATGCTGTCCCAGATGACACCAAACACAGATGTCTTTCACTATATAAATACGTGCTGGACTCGGATTCTCTCCTAACCAAAAAACACCTAACCTCTGCCTAACTTTAATCTCAGCCATGTATTATAATTTGTATGGCCAGATTTTAATATCTTCTGTTTTTCTTTCTTTTTCAGCCAAAACATGTTGGTGCTCTCTCTTTCTCTCTCATCTCTCTATCTCTCTCCATCGCTGGGCAAATGCATAAAAACAAGATCACAGCTAGCTATCATTGTTAATATGGAGAATTGCCCAAATTAGAGACATGAAAGAGAGATGGGTTCGTTAATTCCATTGTGTTGGTAAAATTATATATGAATATGGATCAAAAGATAAAAAAATATGATTTCAGGAAGTTGAGTATGTAAATCTAGGTTTGGGAAGTGCACTGCAACAATCTGGGTTTGGTGATCCACAGATCCCATGTATACTCCACCACCACCGAATGACCACAAAATAGATACATACATAAGTCTTAGAGATCTGTATGTAATAGGAACTTTGATGTAGTTCATCTCTGATGTACAATAAGTAAACGACACAATTAAATTGATGGTGTTGTGATGTTCGATTTATTCAAAGAGATGAGAAGATCCCAGGAAAGAACGAGAATTCGAAGAACATAGAAAGGAAAAAAAAATCCAGTGCGGGCTGCTATAAGGAGAAAAAGGAAAGCCAAAAACCATTTTACCACACAATTCAATTTAACGGCTGGGATTGAAGGGTGTGCTGGCCAATACTGCAAAACAAACGTATCCTTAGTATTCGGATAGGAATCCATGCCATGCAGCGACCAAATAAGTATCCGAGGTGGACTAGGAATCGCTCTCGATCAGGACCATTCTTTTCTTTTGAACATTTTGGTTAGGTCCATCGGGCCACTTTAAAATTGCTTCGGGTTCTGGTCGGGTACCAATATAACCGGGCCCGTTAGCCTGGCTCCGCTTCCGTGGTGGCTAAACCCTTAAAACCAAAACCCTCGCTGCTCTCTCTTCTCTTTCAGCTCTCTCTCTCTTCCCAACCAGGTAACCAATCCTTTAGATTTTTTAGGGTTTTATTTTCTCTTTGATTTCATGGGTTTATATCTCTTTCCAGTTCACCATGTCCTGAAAGTACGTCTTGCTTAGTATCTATTCTCTCAATTATACACCGAAAGCTTGTCTTTATGCTCGTCCCTTGTATACTTTGTTGATAGAACTCATGTATGGTTTGGGTAAATCACAATTAGTAATTCGGGATTGCTTATCATGTTACAGTAGTAAATGGGTTGGTCAAATTTTAGTTTTCACTGTAGTGTTTCTCTGATTATATATTTTTGCCCAGTTTTAGTTTTTGTACAAGTAGTGTGTTTATCGAATACTATAACACCATTCTGTATTAATTTAGTTGTTATTGGGCAGTGACAGAGTTCTTGTATTGTTTTTCTCAGGAAACCTAAACATAACCAGAGGACAGAATGAGGTTGGAGAAATGCTGGTTCTGTTCCTCAACTGTATATCCTGGGCACGGTATTCAGTTTGTTCGTAATGATGCAAAGGTATATAGTTCTTTATATATATATATATATATCATAGTTCATGAAATTGGCATGCCCGTCATCTTTATTTTACATAATTAATAATTTCTATCCAATCATGGAATCTACAAGCCTTTCCGATCAAAGTTCTACTAACACAATAATTTCCGATGTGTGGTGTGGTCTTTAAATGCAGAAGTATCTTGACAACATAATTTTAGAACTATGAAAATGTTACTTGTTATAGGCCTGAACCAGATTTACAGTCTTACATATATAATGTCAATCAACTGTCCTTAGGGAAGTAATATGTTTCGGGGCTCATAATGTTAAACCAATAATTGGTGGTCGACTTAATATTTTGATCTCTTATCCCAAATTCTCACAAGATGTTGCTTATAATTAAACCCTTTTCGTACTTCACAAGCTCATATTCTGACATCTGGTTCTCTCCCAGATTTTTCGATTTTGTAGATCAAAGTGTCACAAGAACTTTAAAATGAAGAGGAATCCTCGCAAGGTCAAGTGGACCAAGGCCTATAGAATGTTACGTGGAAAGGATATGACAAAGGTAAAAAAACCTGCTATTTTCTAATCTATCAAATATTTGTATTTTGGAAGCTCAGTGATTGTTTGCATGTCATATATTTCTTCCATTTTTTCCATCCAGGATGCAACTTTTGAGTTTGAGAGAAAGAGAAATAGGCCCGAGCGATATGACAGGAATCTTGCAGAAAACACACTGAAGGCCATTAAGAAGATCGATAAGGTTAGAGTCAGCAGAGAAGCCAAGCACCATGCGAACAGGTACTTTTCTCCTTTCCACTGCAGTAAATTTTGGGGACAAGACTCTTTGTTTCTCCTATGCCTCTTACTAACAACACTGTCATGGTAAATATTGACCAGGATGAGAGTCAAGAAACCCAAGGAAATTGACGAAAGCCGAAGGGAATTGGAACAAGACATCAACTTGGTCAAAGCTCCAAGGGCGATTCAAATGGTTCCGTCTGTTAAGGTACTGGTGTCTCAGAAAAAGGACAAAAATCTTGCCATGGAGGAGTAAATGTATCATCAGTAGAGATGCATGTTCCAGTGTTTTATGTTTAGCCAGTCTCGTATCAGGCATCTGTTTGTTTTCCTGCCCTTTTGTTTCTGTATACATTCATTCAGTATGTTGTTGTCGATTTAGGTCGGTCTATTATCTGGAGTGAACAAATCAAATATGCAGTGTAGAAGAGATTGGATCTGTAACATTCATAATTTATAATACCGCGTATATGTGAGTGATTCACTGGTTGATGGTGGAGAATAGTTGAACTCGTCCAGTGAGGATTAGGTGGCATATGATCATGTAACAAATTAACATAGCTCGACTATTATGCCTTTATGAGATACTCACGTGTCAACAAGAGTCGACCAAGAAATTTGTTAACGAGTTAATTTACGTATTAAAAGAAAATTTTGATACTTCCAAAAAAATAAAGTTGATCTCACTTTCACCTTGAAATACGTGGTGTTTTGATTTAGAATTGATTGTTGAAGAAAATATGCATCTTCTTCTTTGACAAAAAAGAAAAAAGCTCACTTGATTGACTACATGAAGAGTACTGGAATTCCAAACATTTCAAAACTAGATACTCTTTTGCTGTATAAAAAGCTAGATACATTGTCCATATTCTAAGAGTACAACACTGCCAGGCCCCTCTGGTTCCTCAAATGTACATAAATATCTCTATGAGACCTACAAACCTATGATGTCCAAGTGCTTTCCGTGTATTAAATAACAGTCTCCAGACCAATTCTTATGCATATGAGCACTACTTATATATAGAATCACAGTTCAATGCAATGACCCCGAAAATGGTTATCCAAAAGCTTGAAAAGTGGACCAATATGGACTCTAACAAAAAAAATTTCTCACAGTCCAACCCATTTTACCCATCTGAAAACCCAGCCAATTCTGAATGGCAGCTCATAGTCCTTGGCAACAGCAGGCTCCCTCTTTGCAACCTCACGTTCAGACCACACATACACTCCACGTTCTTGACGACTTCCGGGTACTGTGTTGTCCAGGATAACAGCCACCAAGAATGCAATCACCATGTGTAATGAAAATAATGTGTTCAGGATATAGTTTACCTGCAAACAGAAATTAGCAGAATCAGTTACGAATGCAGGCTCACATTCACATTGACAAGTTTCCATCTGTGAGATCCACTAAGCAACCAACAGACAAGCTCACAGAACTGACGCGGCCAAACATTTTGATGTTCATATGACAACTGAAGTCATCAATCATCTGACTATGACTATGACCATGCAATATCTCTTTATCAATAATAACATGACATAAGTACGCGGTTCATATTGGTGGTGAGACACAGAGGCTACCTAGTAATCCAAATTTTACTGCAACAGAAAGAAGACAACAACTGAATGGATTACCAGCAATCGTGTAATTACTGCAAATACGATGAGTAGAAAAGACAAGATGGATAACCAACTGGTCAGTGAGCATTTACTTTGGGTTACTAGGTCCCATAGGCTTGGACTTGGTTTTATTAGTTGAAAAGCTAGGTTTCCCTCCCTATACGCCCTCTTTAGTTCTTTTAATCTGACATTTTGTCCGGGCTCCTTGTATGATTTTGTTTATTCGATAAAAATCAGTTTCATTTATAGAAAATAAAAAATAATATGTGAGTGATTATTTAAGAAACTCCAAATGAAACTCCAAATGTATATGCATCAGAACTAGACAAATCAGGGGCAAAACTGAAGCGGGTGGATTGGACACTTGGGAGATCTCTTAGTGTAAACAACATTATTGTTTTACTTCAATCAAAAGGGAAGGACAGACCCACAAATCCCATTTTTAATAAACAGAAGTTCAAGTTGAAGCATACCCCTCCATATTTGCCGTGGAAGGGCCCATGAGAAGCCACAATATATGGCTGAAAGTAACTTGGAACAGACAAGTTCGAGTTTGGAGAGATGCCATATTGCTGAAAGTAGGCCGGTATTGACAGCGAGAAAAACAAAGATAGCCCGACAATGATAATATTCCGAGAGCTTCCAGCCTCACTATAGCGTAGATTTGACAGACCCAATGCAGCAAGCATTGCCCACATGAAGCACAGAAGTGCTGCAACCATGACTTGTGGAATTGATGCAAGAAAACCTCCAACTTTACCTGCATGTAGCACATAAACATGATTATTTGCAGTATACTAACAACAAAGAAGTCATAACTGTTATTTATTGATTATTATCTTTTGCAACAATTCCAACAAGACAAGTGCATATGAAGGCAACCCATGATGAAAATTTTGTTAGATAAATATGAGTGCATCTCATGAAAGCAAGTTATCAGGTAAATATGAAGATGGTCTAGATGTATTATACAGAAAACTATGTGAACTTCCACCGTCTTAAATTACTTTGTGAACAGAAAGCAAGTGAACATAATTAGTGTGATCAAGGATCATGACAGCTCATAATCAATCAATTTGCATGAGGGCTGTGAAGTTTACCTACTTGTAACTGCATCAAGTGTGACAACCCGAAATTAAGTCAAAATGATAATTTTTGTTTTGCAGATATTATTATAAGAATGGTCATTTTATGCTGAATCAACTATATCGAGAGATATGCCACTAGAAAAAAAAAAATATCTAAAAGTGACACAAAACCGAGAGCTTTGTTTCCCTCATAAAGATTTCTATTTCTATAAAGCATGTGGATTATTCCAGACCTAAAACTGTTTTCAGTAGAATCTACCTTCTTCAAGTTTCATGAACCACTTTCTGGTCCAAAAGGAGTGTGTAGCACATGGTAGAGGTTCTGTGGTTCTTTTCCATTCATTGATTGGGAGTCCGAAGTTACAGTCTACTACTCTATTCTTTAAAGTTTAACAATACAGTAATTGTTGGCGATGGAGAATGTTATACTCAAATTTTATTTGGGTTATCAAGGGTATTTATTTTGTAGGTACTTACATTGACCTTACTTTCTTTTGCTCTTATTCTACAATTACTTTTGGCTTCTCTTTTCTTCTCTATTGATACACAATTTATACAGTCAGTACTGTGGAGATCAGAATTATTATCTGCCAAACCATGTCAAGCTCTAAGCTTGCCACCTTTGCAGTATTAAGATCTTTCATCAACATGATATTGCTAAATCAAGCAACCATAGAATTCTCTTACTACAAACCATATTAGCACATCTGAGTGTGACTACACCCAATGAAAAGAGTACTTGAATTAGTCTCAATATTTGCTTAAGTACCAGACTTAACACTATAATTACAATATGGTGGTGAGATTATTTAACCAATGTCTCTCATTAAACATGGCAAAAGCTCTATTTTTTATATTTTTTTTTTGCAATTAGAAGCTAATTGTTAAACCAACAAAAGCTTAACAGAACTTACCAACAAGGGATAAGACAATCAAGACGCATGCACCTAACTCAACTGCTCTACGGCTTCCCATCTTAGTGACAGCTATAGTGTGGACATTTTCAGTTAAACTTGTGGACCCTGTTCCAGTACCCCAAAGACCAGCCAAGATGCTGGAAAGGCCTTCAAGACCAATCCCTCGACTAACCACACCAGGAGTTGGAGGCCTGGATGCCACCAGTAGTGAAGATGCATGATAAGAGCCAACCTAACAAGTTAAAGCAAAATAAAAATTCAGAAACGAATGTAAAAAGGTCTATTTGCATAGTTCAAGTAAGCCAATTGGAACAAAGGATCATCCGTAAATTTGTGAAGCTGTCAAATTATACCAAATATTTACTTTAATAATTTCTACAATGCATTTAGCAGGTACCGGCAGAGAACAATTCATATTATAGCGGTGTAATAAGATCACTATTCATAAGAGAACTTGAAGTATGAAAAACAAATATTGATCCGACTGGCTCATCAAAAACTGCAAATGATGCAATCTTCTTGGAATTTTAAGTGAACAATGTAATCAGATCAGAATCATTTATAATTGGAAAGGTGCAACCAGAAGTAGATCTCTTTATAGTAAAAGATTATCTTCAAATGAAAAGAGTAATATAAACACAAAGAAAGAGAAGACGACAGAAAACTAACCGAATCCACTGATGAGATAACTGAAACCACACACATAACAATGGCCATCTTCCAGTGGAAGACTGGTGTACCCCATTGTAATGGATAAGGAAACCTAAACCATGGGGAAGAATTTAATGCATGAGAAGTATCAACTCGACAGTTCTTCATTCTCGATACATGTTTTCTGCAATGTTCAGAAATTATGTTCGATGCAGGTACATTTGTATCACAACCTTTGTAGTTATATACTCCAGCTTCAGTTAGTAAAAACGCAGCTGCCCATGTGATTGCGAGACCCAATGGAACCTGCAAATTAGATAGATTTCACTACAATGACATTGCAGAAGGCATGACTAATATAAGCTGAAATCAAGATTACAAATGAATATGACAAATTATTAGCTTACCGCATATATTAAAAAGACACGATGACCGAAAACAGATATCTTCCGCAGGTACTGTGGAAAGAAGATTAATTATTTAGGTGAATTCTTGCAACCAAACAGACGCGAGTAAAGCAATTGAACATATCCCTTCAAAAGAATATATACACATAAGGGTAGCTTCTTACAAGAGAAAAGGCAATGACCACTAATATCTGCACAGCACCAATCTCAAGACAAGTACCAACTAATGGGAAACCATAACTGTAGAAAGAAAGTCCAACAGCGGCAATTGTTGGTGACACAACCACTGGATTGATCAACCTGAAAAGGAAAGGCAAGTCAAATAATGTTGAGCCATTTGAAGCCTGGTATAAGACTCAATACTGGAAGCTTTGTATGGAACAGCTAGGACCAAATACAATATAAGTACTTTCAAAATAATATATCATAACTAGTAAGACATACAGACACAGTGGTAACAAAACATGCGAGCAAAATACTCAAGCAGGTGCAACTGTGGTTTACCTCTCCAATGACTATACATAATCAAACACATATAACCCTCGCCAGCTCCTGGCACCCCTAAACCTCCAATACTTTCTAACCTCCTATATGTGTTAGATTTAGATACCCACAAATGATTCTGCTAAATCACTTTTTCTAATCGATGTGAACACAATGTTCTGTCTCCTCTAGTCTATCCCTTAACTTGTGCTCAGTGATTTCCTTGCCATACCACTCATATGCAAATACAATTGATTATGTGGTGGATATTATCTTAGGATGTGGACTTATATTGATATGAGCTATTGAGAAGTGGCAAACGATGGCTAAAGCTTTAACATATCAGTGGTGGTGAGTTTTTGTGCTCTTTAATTGTAACATGAGAACTACATTTATACTCTTCTAGGTGTGTAACACATTGAAAAACAGAAGTACTTCAGTTGGGGTAATCTTAGGAATATGGTATAAGTGAGGGATGTTACTAGTATGTTATTTAGCCTTGGTTTATTAGGAATTACCTTATCCCTTAGTTCTCATACACATATCACAGAGAATGTAACAAAGCCACTGTAATTGTATTAATCAGACTCAAAGAGCAGACAAATAAATAAGATCAAACTATTCACAGCCTAAACCTTGTCAAATGGGCCAATACCATACACCATGAGCCTGGAAATAATAACATATGGTTTAGGTATCCTATGTATTTATCTATTTACATTGGGCCCACATACATACTGTCAAGTTAAAAAAAAGTATAATTAGCAAGGATGTATGTCACTCAACAGTGTGCTGCTCTAACTAATATAGCTTGTATGTATGTTATAAGAGTGATGTACAATCAAAATAAGACATGATAACGACATGCCATCTCCTCTTATAAACACCAACAAATAATTGACACCATATTCCCTCTACACCAAATGAAGGAACATTTACCTATCCCCTCAACCTATCTAAGCAATACTGGTTGGTAGGTATGACAATTGTTTCAGAGCAAAGTGATAGAGATTAAACATTCTTATTCATTTTTTTCAGGTAACAAGGAAATGAAATGAACTTTAATCGTAGAAACATTCATACATGAGGGACAAATAAGATGCCGAAACCATACCTCAAAAATAACGACATTAGTCCAGAATATCCAAGTATTGCTTGAAAAGCTGAACCAATTATTATTGCACCCTGTAGCTCCTTCATGATATGCTTAAAATTCTGATGAGTCAAAGGATAGACAATTAGCATCATTGCGAATTGAATAACAAGAGCTCCATGTGAAGATTATATAATGTATTAATAAGTAGAAAACTAAAGTAAGCATGGTATCATACATTTCCATTGAGTCCTTGAAACTCAGGGGAGTTGATTATGGCCAATACGGGAGCTAGGTAAACAAATGACGGGCCCTGTATCAAGGGCAATCTTGATCCGAACGACGTGTGCAAGAGAGTGGTGACTCCCGAAACAAAGAGCACTGTTGATACCACGTTTGCAGTATCCTCCTACATGCACTAAATCCAGTCAAAAACAAACAATCCAACATTGCACCCTCCAATACACACAGCATCAAACTTACTAATTGGTGTCAAAAATTGCTACTCACATAAGTACCACCCATTGCCGGAACTATGACGAGCGGGATAAGTATTATCGAACCCAATATGGATAGATAATGCTGGAATCCATATAAGCCAATGGGAACTGAAACACATTGTAGCAACAAAACCCAAAAATCACATCAACACTGCACCACTTCAAAATTTATGAAACTATAAACAAGACAATGCAAGTAGATAAAATGAGTAACTGACCAAGCCCCGGTGTATCTCTAAGCTCATACTTAATATGCGAATGCCTGGGCGCATACCCACCATCATCATCCCCACCATTGGCCACAACATCAACCACTTCTTCGCTCCTTGTGGCCCTCCGCTGCGGCGGTGGGTCCAACACCTGCCCATTGGGCCCACCACGGTGGGCCGCCGCATTCTTGTTGGACCCTCCTCCATCAGACTCCCTCCTCCTCTTCACCACCACCGGCGCCGCCGCCGCCTGATCCTTATCCTGCCTCGCTTCGCAGTTGGCAGGCCTGACCCGACCCGACTCGAGATCGGGCTCGGGGTCCCGGGGCGGGCGTGGCGGCGGGAGGGCTACCTGGGCGGCGGAGGAGGAGGAGTCAGTGGCGGCATTGGTCTCGCCGGAGAATTTGGGCCGGAATCCAGTCTTCTTGGCCCAGGAAGAGGGCGGCATTGGAGACTCCTCCGGTAGCGGAGGCCATGGACCCGGTCGGGGTTTGGGCTTAGGGTCCGAATTCGACATCGTATTCGGGTCTCAAAACAAAAACGAAACTAACCAAGCAACCGAAGTGGAAACATAAGTCTCAAGTGTAAGAGTGTGGGAATGTGCTAAGCAGATCTGTTGGATATTAAGGATTTGTGAGCAGAATGTGAGTAGCAGTAACATGAAAACTAAGCTAAGCTCGCCGGCGAGGGTTTGAGAGACAACTATACTCCTCGTGCTGGCTGCTGCCAAATCTAAAACCGCGTGCTTTTTTTAATATTTCTTTTGGCTATTAAACTGCTTTTTAATATTGAATTTGAAAGATTAGTTAGTAAATTTGTCCAAAGAGTAGAGTTATTTAGATTGATTTTCCTCTTTACAGTGTTTTCATATTGGACGTAAAATTCTAATGACTTCCGTTTTAGTTTTATGGACATTTTCCATAAACCAAATTATTACGAATTAGCTCTGAGTTGATGTTCTTTCTTTTTCAGGTTAACTAATGTGAATAAAAGGAGGGCAGTGAAAGTGTAAGTCAAATGTGTTTGAAATAGTTGCAAAAATTGGAGATACACTCTGTCTTGTCCTAACTAAATGAGAAGAGTCTACTTGGGAGGTAGGCACTAGCTACCACCTACCAGTAGTCATTGCAAGAACATTTACCATCTTTGAAATGATGGAAGCGACTGCGGTCTCGCACAACAATCTCTCGTTTGACAATTTTGAAGATTATTTTCGTGGCTTCATGACAGTCATTACAAACTCGCAAGTTCTTTACAATTCGAATTGTAGTTCCTGAGCTAGTGCTGATCAGTACAAATGCAAAGGCCAGTTTCTCGCTATGAGCAGATAAAGCGTCTTCTTTCTCTTCTTTGTCAATGTTATGAAGCACCAGATCCGTCTTTGGTTTGTATCCAGCTAGCTTCATTTTCCTCCTGAGTTCTCTGATCATTGAGTATATCTTGTCCAACTGAGGATGCAATAAGTCTCCCATGAAGAACTCATGAACTATGTTGTCTACCTCAATCCAGCTGCAGCCGGGTGTTTTTGATATGCCTTTATCTCACATTCTCAGTCTACACTGTGCTGCATCATCAAGCCTGCCCGCTGAAGTATACAGATTAGCAAGATATACATGGCTTCCATAGTGCTCGGAATCTAGTTGAAGAATGTGCCAAACAACACGCTCCCCTCTATCGGTATCTTTATAAATCCTACCACCACCAAGTAATGCTCCCCAAACTATAACGTTTGGCTTCACAGGCATGGTACAATCATATCCTCTGCTTCAACAAGTCAACCAGCACGACTGAGAAGATCAACCACACATCCGCAATGCTCAATCTTGGGCGATATTCCATATGCTTTCTCCATCATATCAAAATACTCGAGCCCCTTGTCTACTAAACCGGCATGAGTGCATGCTGTCAATATGACCATAAAAGTTATATCATTTGGCTTCAAACCATGTTTGATCATTTCACCAAAACACTCAAAAGCTTCATCAGCATGCCCATTCATGGCCAATCCAGTAACGATAATACTCCAAGATATCACATCCCTCTCACGCATCTTATTGCTTGGCATACATATCCGCCAATGCATTCCCCAAAAACAGACCCAACGCCATCCCACTCTGTTTTACAAACCTATCAATCCACTTCCCCAAATCAAGTGCACCAAGATGAGCACAAGCAGATAACACACTGAGCAGCGTAACATCATTCGGCGCCACCCCACTTTCCTGCATTTCCCTAAACATCGCCACAGCCTCAGCATACTTCTCATTCAGCGCAAACCACATTCCTCTCTGGCATCTCATCAAAAAGCCGCTGCGCTTCCTCCGGCTCCCCGGCCTTGGCATATGCGCTGATTATAGTCGACCAAGTAAACAAAGTCCTGACCGCCATACCATCAACCACCCTCCTCGCCGCACCAACCCGCCCACAGCCGCAATACCCGGCAACAAGAGTATTCCAAGACACAACGTCCCTCACAGGCATTTCATCGAACAGCTTCTGCGCTGTCCCAAAGTTCCCAAATTTAAAGTACATATCCATCAGCGAGATTGTAAGAAATAGATTACACTCGGAGCTGTGAAGTTTCTCGTCCGGATTCGGCGATTCCAACTAAAGTAATTGTTCGAGCGCAAAATATCTCCCGCGGAGAGATCCTTCCGCGAAGCAGTCTCTTTTAACAGGTTCGGATAGCTTTAACCGCAGGTACCGGTTTTATCCTGTATCGTGTGCTTCGTATGCTGGCGTGCCACCGTTCTTCAACGGAATATGGACTGTTTACAGCCGCCTGACTTCTATATAAAGCAATTAAGACAGGGAGAGCACCAACCCCGTCCGAATAGGTCCTTCTTGCCTAGTAACTTAGGACTTTTGGATATGTGTCTCTAGCAGAGCCTTCGAAATCGATACCTCACACGCCCTTATCCGTGCAAAGCAGAGCAACTTCTCTGACGATGTGTTGAGAACACTCGCTTCCTTGGAGTATCCAAACTCTCAGCCTACAGGTGACAAACTCTTCAACTTTCCGGTAGCAATTGCTTCCTTGGAGTCACAACACTCTCAGCCTACAGGTGACAAGCGCTTTGACCTTCTGGTTGCAAAGAAGATAGAAATCTCGAAGACGAGATGTCCGTCTAGGTGTACTTGCGTATAGCAAATGTTTTATATTTGATCGGGGACCTCTTCCATAAAACTCTTACTCTCCTTATATACTCGCAAATTAGCAGTCATTCAATTCTATTAAACTTCCTCTGTTCTTGCTTTTAGAATCCCAATATAACTCCGACGCCAGCACACGGGTTGTTAATCCTTAAAGATATTCAATACTATCACAACTCTTCTATCAAAGAAACCTATGTGAGATAAAACAGCTATGATAGACATCCAAGCCACATGGAATCAGCTAACTAACGAATCACAGTTCTAACTGAACTCTATTTCCTGTACTCGGCTGCTCGCCAAGCTCTCTTATAACTCACGGGCCATTCGCCAAGACTTCAGCCATTCAAGCCCAACATGAAATATTTATTTCAGGCCCAAACATTGCCCTTCAAGTCTTGAACTTGAATTACCTGAACAAGCGAAAAGACTTGAATATTACCCGACTGACGCGCTGTTAAACCAAATGGTAACATAACACCCAAGTGCCACGTTGCACGACTTCTTCGAAAAGTTACATCACTCGGCTGACGTAATATAAAAGTGCTAGTCTCAATCAATAAAATCTCATTCCCCAACGAGACCTTTTCACTTGCCTTAATCCTGCACTCTCAACCTTTTCGATCAAAAGCTAAGACCTTTCATTCTTAATGTCGCCATCCATCTTTTCCGATCTAGAAAAATGCCTCCTCGCAAAGACATCTCCATCCGTCATGAAACTCAAGACGTCAAGAGATTCTACAGACACCTCAAAGCTGTCGCCAGACGACACAACCCAGAGGCCGTCTGCACCCTTTCTATAGACCCAAACGAAGGTACTGGCCTTCTTGGTCCCTTCCTGGATGTTCCAATAAATCCAGAGCTATTCGATATCCTTCGCCATCCCATCTGTAACTCATCCCTGATAGTCCAAAAAACCCCAGGGTAGACCCAAAGGAATGGACTAACAAAGACACACTTTGTCTTATTGGGAGATGGCCGCACCTAAGCGTAGAGGATCTCGCCTGGTACAGGCACCGTCGCGAACTAGATATCGACCGGTGGGAAGCAGTTGGAATCACTCAACTCATTGACCTCTACTTTTCTCTCCCAGCTGGTAGCAACAGAGCACCGTTCGCCACAACCATGTGCTTCTGGGATTGCACCGCCAACTTTTTCCGTCTCCCCTGTGGTGATGTAAGTATAACAATACTCGATTTATACACCATTTTTGGAGTTCCTGCCTTTGCAAACTCCTGGTCACTCAATCAACACCATGGGACACCAGTCCAAGCCTCCATTAACCGTCCTTCTTCCTACTCTTCCTGGGTAAAGCACTTTGCACAGGAGGAAAAAGACACGAACCAAGGAGGAATAGCCTTTCTAGAGTACTGGCTATCGAAGTACATCTTCTGTCCCTCTTCTGCAAAGGTCAACAGATGCTAGACCAACCTTGCCGAACGCTTATTCGACAGTGAACAACTGGGCTTGGTTGAGTCCGTTCTCGCCTACATCTACTATGGCTTGAGGCGAGTCACACTTTCAAAGCTTGACCTTAATCAACCAGGACCACTCTGGATGGTAGAGTTTTGGTTGCGGATGTACTTCGCTTTCTTCTGCCCATCAGCACCTCCTGCCTTTGAAGATCAAAAGCTGCTGGGCCAAACGTTGGTTTCTGCACCAACTAAGACCAGACTATGGTCCTATATCAACTGCTTCAACCATCTCTGCCTGCATAAATAATTTCCAACCGCAGCAGTTGATATCATACTAAGTCGTCGCCAACCTGGCCTCCTTGCGAGTGGATTTATGCCTTCGCCAGAGCAAGACGCTCTCGCGAGGAACTTCTTCATTCAGTGCAATACTTGCAAGGACCTGCCAGTCCCAGACTTAGCGAGCCCCGGGTATGAACTGTATGCCCCTAATCATTTCTCTAGACAGTTCGGGATCACACAGGATGCACCCATGCCCCTTGCCAGCTCTGTAAACAAATATACTCTCTGGCGAGGAGCGAGTCATCCTCTTGCAGCAGAAGTGCAAGACGAACACTTTGACTTTCCAACAGTAATGCTTCCTATTATATCAAAGCCACTAGTGATCTCTCATTCAGTCACGGAGTCGTACCAAGCATGGTGCTCCCAGCTTTGGGCAGAGGTACGACACAAGGGACCGCTTGCATGCTTTGCCTATATCTTCCATGATTTTGGCATTTTCAAATGAAGGGGACCTGGATGTCATCAGCAAAACCTTCAGGAACGTAAGCACTTCACCCTGGCCACAGGTATACTCCTTCATCCAAAAATGCCACATGTATTAGCAATTCCTGGTATTGTAACTGATCAGCCTTCCTTCTTAAACACAGCACGCCCCTGAACCAGACGTGACTGTGGCCTTACAGTCTTTTAGGAAGAAAAGATCGAATCCTTCTGGGCACTCCGTAAGTATTTATATTCATTTACCCAGAAAAAAGTCTGATTTTGTCACTAAGTTGCAACTAACCCAAACTCTTTAATAGTCTCAGAATCGCAGGAAGATCCACCTGAAGCCCAGAGAGTTTCAAAGTGGAACCTGGCTAGCTACAAAGCTCATAAGCAGGGACAAACAAGCAAAACTTCAAGCTCAAGTCTTCTACGCTTTGTTTGACCAGAGAAGTGACAAAGCCTCCGGGGCAAGTGCATGTTCGGCACTGGTCTTCACCATTGCACATTGGTTATGTGCAAATCCCAACAGCCTGCCCCTGCTCTCTCAATTTGATGACCTCTTGGTCCAAGGTTCCAGGGAGTGGAAAGAATTATGCAAGGACGAGGCCCTTGCAAGCACTTTCCCAGATCAACACTTTGATCTGGACGTTATTTTGAAGGCCGGCATCAGACCACTAAAGTTCTCATATCATGACTCATTCATTGGGTATTTCGACCCAGAAAGGTTTACAACCCTAAATGGTCTTCCATCTTTTGATGCAACATGGGAGCAAATCAAGAAGAGCCAGAAGCCTCAGGTATTTATAGTGAGTTGGAATGATCATTTCTTCGTTCTCAAAGCTGAAGGCGAAGCCTATTATATAGTGGACACACTGGGAGAAAGGCTCTCTGAGGGTTGCTGTAAAGCCTTCATCCTGAAGTTCGATGATTCCAGCATCATATATGGTAGTGAAGATCATGACACGGGTCATGAAGTCATCAACAGCGGTAAAGAATGCTGCAAGGATTTCATAGCCCAATTTCTAGCTGGAATACATCGAGCAGAACTCGAGGAAGAAGAGAAGAATAAGCTTGTTGATAGCGTCGTGTTATTCCGTCGCTTGCAGATCGAGTTTCAATCTTGCTTCATTCCTTCCTCTTCTGGCGAGGGCACAAGTACTCAGGATGACCCAGTCATCACAGAGCCAGAAAATAAAATCCCTTCCTCGCCAGAGCCCTCAGTTGTCGAACCACTGCCATTGGTCGAGGTTAATTCAGAACGCGAGGACCCAACTCCTTCCTCTCCAGTGCTTCAAACTCAAGCAACTGAGGAAACACAATCATTGTCTCCCACATAAGTAAGAACCTTTTAACTTACTTCACTCTGAATTAATAATTCTGATTGAACCTGATAACATGTATCTGTATTGTAGTCCAAAAGCGTTCCTATGGACAACGATGCACATGAGATAACTCCCACAAGTCCAGAGGAACAACCAATCCTATCAGGCCCAATGACTGAAACGGCCGCCAAGAGTCAGCCTGTGAGTTCTTCAGATGTCAATGGTGAAAAACTCAAGTCTTCAATCGAAGAAGTTACCACACCAAATTCACCACAAGGAGCCTCATCTCAGCTACCCAGACCTCAAGAAGGAACAGTACAACTACAAGAAATTGTAAGCAAACTGGGTACACTGAGCACTCCTTCTGACACTGATGTCACTATTCAGGACATCCTATCTGAGGACCTAGATTCTCCTCAAGGAATTCAAGCCGTCTGCATTCAAATCAAAAACATGAAGGCCATCATCCCAGCAGACTCCATTCCCTGCCTGAACGAACTTGAGGAGAGCCTCTCTCAACTCTTGAGCCAAAGTGAAGCCTTCCAATGTCTAAAACTCGAGGCCGAGCGTAAGAAAGAAGCAACAGAGACATTGGAACGACAAACTCGAAGAGAGAAAGAGAGAATCCAGGCGATTCTAAAGGACACATCTATTCAGGAAAAAGCCATAAAGAACAAAGAGGCTAGAAGAGAAATTCTCAAGGCTGAACTCGCCAGCCTTGACGCCAAACTAGATGTTCTGCGAGCAGATGTCCTTAGACGTAACGTTTGCCAGATCGTGATGGAAGGCGAGAGGCAAGCTCAACTCATGCAGGAGGCACGAGAAGAAGCAAGAAACGCTTGCCAGACAGTCCATCAAGCCCGGGTGGCCTTGGAATTTTCCAAGGCAACAATGAGGAAACTTTCCCTCTCATTGTAAATTTAATGGGCCTCATGATTCAAGCCCTATTTTATTTGATCCAAAATTCTTTATGTAGTTATTCATTCAATCCAAATTTTGGAGACAAAGTGTAAATTAGGACCAACAACGAAACTGGGCCTCTGATTTAGGCCTGGTCTAGACTCGTTCGAATGAAACTAGCCTCGTTCATAAGCTACGACCGTTCGCTTGATCTGATTGTTCAACATTAAATGGAATTCAATTCCATGCTTGGAATCCGTATCGCGTCAAACAATCAACTCCCTCAAATACGTTTTACCTGCCCCAAAAATCTCTCATTTATCACGCTCTCTTTGTGGGTAGATAAACCGCATCGTGGTCCAATTCCAGCTAGACGCGTGTCCTCTATTTTCGGGTGTAATTACTCTCGCAAAGCCTTACCGCTGTGACTCCTTCCTATAAAAGGTTTCCCTTTCCTTGTCTTGTGAACCAACTTCCTCGCGAGAATGAACTCCCCTCTTGTTCTTTTGCTCTGGTCCTCCTACCTAAAGAAACCTCCAGATAAAATCTTCCATGTCATATTCCTTAGATAGCAACATCCACGTCCAAACCTGGACTAGATAGCTACATCTACGTCCAAGCATTGCCTTGGCTATCCCAACTTGTGTTAGTAGAAGAAGGGAAAGCCACAATCCCGAGGTTAAAAAACCCTCTTCCTCATCCAGAGCACATGCTCGGTTTCGATATGCATGGAGGCTGCAGGCCCCATGAATATAGCCTGCAGAGATGAGGAAAGACGGGGGCCTCAACCCGGGAAAAAAGGGCAACAAACGCCAAGTCTAGTGTAAAGGGTCTTTTGATCTGATGCACTACCTCCCTTGGCGTTTCAAATCCTCATCGTCCCCTCGCCGAGGTCGATCTCTCTTTTTAACTTAGTGCATATTTGATATATCGACCCCAGGGGATGGCTATCAACTAAGAGGATTTGTGAAAAACAAACTGTATTTTATCTTTCTGTTCTGTTGCTGATTTGTAGTTCGTTTCTCATGTGGTATCAGAACTTGAGGCCGCAAAGCCTTTGTATCCTTCTATTTGATGAATGAAATATTTTATTTGAAGCAAAGAGTGCCTTTTGTATATTTATTTGTTAAAACTCAGATGTAGTTTGTACATAACTTTGGCCACAGTAATTGGCTAACACGAATTCTTTACTTAGAAGAAATACAAAAAATTAAAATTTGGCCTCAAATATAGGCTCTAACTAAAGATTTAGAATCTAGTATAAGCTATTGTGATGTACATAATCCCTGTGTATTGCCCCTGCAGTTTACTCATGCGAGTAAAATTTTAGCATGAATAAACTGGATTAAGCGACAGTTGGAGGATCATCATACTCCCAAATTGGTTGTATGAACTTCTTAAGGAAATGACCATTTATTGGATTAGCGTGTATTGTACCATCTCGATCTCGTAAACGAACTGCTCATTTACCCAAAAGTCGATCAACGATGTATGGTTCTTCCCACTTTTCTGACCATTTTCCTCGTCCTTCAGTCTTCTCGCCAACAGGCAAAATGACTCGCCAAACGAGTTCTCCTTCTGCAAAACTCATGCCCTTGGTACATCGGTCATAGACAGGAGCCACCTTTCGTTTTTCAGCACATAGACTATCATAAGCTTGTATTCGTTTCTCGTCCAAGTCTTCATGCTCTTGCCACATCGCTTGTACATAATCTTCACCGATCAGGTTGTGTTGTTCCATCACTCGCAAAGACTGAACGTTTATTTCCAAAGGCAATACAGCATCATGGCCGAACATCAATGCATAAGGAGTTGTACCTGTGGGTGTTCTTTTACTTGTTCTACAAGCCCACAGGGTGTTAAATAATTCTTCATGTCACAGTCTGGCATTGCTTGCAAGCATCCGTTTGAGAATATGGATAATGATTTTATTGCTTGCTTCGGCTTGACCATTGGATTGGGCATAGTACGAAGAAGAGTGTAAAAAATAGATTCTGAGATCCTTCATAAGCTCATCTACTTCTCTAGACATGAATGTTGCCTCTCGGTCTGAAACAAAACTCTCAGGAATACCAAACCGACAAATGATATCTTCAAATAAGAACTGGCGGATGGCCTTGGCTGACGATACCCTGAGTGGTCGAGCTTCGACCCATTTTGTGAAGAAATCAGTAGCCACTATGATGAACTTATGCCCCTCAGATGAATGAGGATGAATCATTCCAATCAAATCCAAAGTCCATCCTCGAGTTGGCCAAGGCTTGATTATAGGCTGCAATGGTATTCTGGGCATATGGTTGATTGAACCATGTTTCTGGCATTCTTCACAACCTTTAGCGAACGTGATGCAATCTCTAAGCATTCCTGGCCAATAAAAGTGATGTCTTCTAAGTAACCATCTCATCTTGGGACCGGCCTGATGTGCCCCTGCTATCCCAAGATGGACCTCCCTCATTAACCGCTTAGCTTCACGTCCAAAGACACACCGTAAAAGTATGTCTTCCTCTCCTCTTCTATATAACTCATCGTCTTTGAGCACATAATTAGGAGCTAAGAAACGAATCTGCTTTGCTACCGGATTGTTAGGATTATGGAGGTAAGAGATAATCTCTTATCTCCAATCCACATCGATGTGATCAAGTGTAGCAACGTACCACTCATTTTTGTCTTCTTGGCGAGCAACGAAAGATGGGAGGGTTCTTCTTTCAACCTTTAATATCCGCTCGCGTACGCCATCTTGCAAGCTCACCCCTGTTGCTAGTTGAGCCAACTCATTTGCTGCATAATTCCTCTCGCGAGGAACATGACTCAACTCTACCTCTGTAAACAACTTGAGCAAATCACATGCTCGTTTAGCATATGGTTCTAGGACTGGTCCAGCCTTATACTTGGTTTCAAGTTGTCTGATCACTAGTTGAGAATCTCCAAAAACGTGCACATCATTGATTTCCATATCTAGTAGAAGTTAAAGCTTCATATTCCGCTTGATTGTTTATGCATCTGAAGTCCAACCTGAAAGAATAAGAAAAAGTTTGGCCGCGTGGAGAGACTAATGCAACTCCTGCCCCAGCCATTGTACTCGTACTTGACCCATCAAAGTATAAACACCAAAGAGCCAAATCAATACGAGCAAGGTCCAGTTTTGGCCCCTCACTAACATCCTCCATTGGGTGATGAGCCAGAAAGTCAGCCACTGCTCGACCTTTAACTGCCTTCTGGGGAATATACTGCAAAGAAAACTCTGACAAAGCCAGAATCCACTTCCTGATGCATCCCCGGAGAATGGGTCTGGACAACATATACTTCACCAGATCAGTTTGAGCGATGACATATGTGGTGAAGGAAAGCATGTAATGCCTCAGTTTGTACCCTGAAAAATACAAGGCTAGGCACATTCTTTCCATTGGAGAGTATCTCGTTTCACAATCATTCAAGGTACGACTCAGATAGAAAATAGCACGTTCAGTTCCTGACGTGTCGTCCTGAGCTAATAAACTTCCAATAGAAAGGTCAGTAGCTAAAATATACAGCTTAAGAGGAACCCCTGGTCTCGGAGGAACCAAGACGAGCGGGTTCGTTAGATATGCTTTGATGGTATCAAACGTCTCTTGATGGATAGGCTCCCATACAAAGTCTTTCTGATTTTGAAGCTTGAGCAAGGTGGAAAATGATTGTGTTTTCCCAGCAGCATTGGCAATAAACTGTCGTAAGAAATTAATTTTTCCTAATAATCGTTGTAGTTCCTTCTTACTCTTTGGTGAGACTGCACTAAGTACCGCTTGTTTCTTGTCGTCCGGTATCTCAATCCCACGCTGATGAACCAAAAAACCCAGGAAGTCTCCTGCCTGGATTCCAAATACACACTTGGCTGGATTCATCTTTAGTTGATGTTGCCTCATTCTGAGAAACACCTGCTCTAAGTCTTCAAAATGGTCACTCATGCGTTTCGTTTTAACTACCACATCGTCGATATATACTTCCATAGTCTTGCCGATAAGATCATAGAAGATCAAGTTCATTGCCCGTTGGTAGGTTGCCCCAGCATTCTTAAGTCCAAATGGCATGTCCACGTACTCAAATACTCCTGCAAATCCTGGGCACCGAAACACAGTTTTATGTCGATCAGACTCAGCCACTAGAATTTGGTGGTAGTCAGCAGTTCCATCCATGAATGTTAACATCTCATGGCGAGCTACTGAATCTACCAGCAAATCCACTACTGGCATTGGGTATGCATCCTTTGGGGTTGCATTGTTCAAGTCTCTGTAATCAACGCACACTCGCATTTTCCCGTTCTTTTTCTTGACTGGGATTACGTTGGATAGGCACTCATTGTATTTGGCTACTCGTATGATCCCTGACTTGAGCATCTTCTCGACCTCCTCCTTGACAAGAATTGCAGTCGCTGTGTTCATCCGACGCATCTCTTGTTTTACGAGCTTCTTTCCCTCGATGATGGGTAAGTTGTGACAGACCAAATCTGGTGACAGTCCTGGCATTTCTTCATATTTTTCTACAAAACTATCAGCGTATTCTCGTAGCAATTCAATAAGTTTAAGTCTTTCTTCAGGCTCCAAGAAGTACTAATGGCCACAGAGATTGGCTCTTCAGTTGTCCCAAGGTTAATATGTTCAATGGGCCTTGACTTTGGGAGGTAAATTGTCCAGGGCTACTGGAGCTAACTTAATCTCTTCTTCTTCCTCCAAGTCCTGTAAAACGTCTTCATCCACATATTCCAATGCTGCAACCATTGGAATCTTCTCGAAGGCTTGACTCTCCAACAGAAAATTGTGAAAGCGCTCATGTAAAGAGTAACAAGCCTCGGTCTCTATACTTGATAGAGACCCGATCATTGAGAATTTTTGGATGGTAGCTCAATGGTGCAGGGTCTTCCACTATCTTGATTGATTTGAATCATACCCCACTGAGCTAGTTCAGAGGCCGTAACACCAACTAGGCGGCCCCTGCTATCGACGCCACATACCTCCAATGGCCTGAGGTCACTGTGGTAAAAACTGGCTTCTAATGAGTTAGCAGAAACAGAAAATGGACGAGGATCAGCATTAATGATTTCTGCTCCACCAGATTCCATATCCCAGAGTAACATCTGCTGATGGAGGGACAAAGGTACACAATAGATCATGTAGATCCAATTACGCCCCAGAATTACAGTGTACGGAGCTGCACATTCTACTACAAAGAAAGTATACGTACCGGTGGCTGGACCGATGTGAACCTGTAAAAAGACAATGCCCAAAGTCTGGGAAATGCTATCCTGAAAGTTTCTAACATGTAATGAGGTTTCTTAGATAGCAGACTTAGGGATGCCTAATAAGGCCATTGTCTTAACCGTGATGATGTTTACGGCTGCCCCTGAGTCTACTAGGAGTTTGTTTAGTTGTATCCCTTGGACCTTCCCTGTAACATACAACGGCCGCATGTGCATGGCCATGTCCACAGTAGGCTTAGCGAACATCATTTGTCCCTTTGTGGATGAATCAAATTCTGGTTCCTTGGTAAGTGTTAGGTCTTCTTTTGGTTCTGGTTCATTATCCGGTACCACCAAGTTGTTTATGCTATTGCTCATGATTGACTCATCCATTATTGCTGGTGAAGACAAAGCATACTTGGAGGATAAAATATACACCATGTTAACAGTGATATCTTCCTCTTCGATGTAGTCTTGAGTCTCTTCTTCTTCACCTTCACCGTAATCCAACAACTGTTCATCATCTTCAAAGTTGTCACCCTCAGCCGGCGGCACCTCGGGACTCAAATCTGTAGCGAGCTCGAGAGAAGCAACATGTTGCAAATTATCCTCAGGTATAGGATCAACAGTTGCTGGCATGAGAAGTGCTGGATCTTGCTCCATTGGAGGGAAACGAGTTGTCGGATCTTCTTCTGTTCTTCCACAACCAAAGGTTTTAGTTTCCATCGCAAGACCTTAGGCTCGCTTGGAGTTTTTTTACTTTTGAACGCTTTTCCCTTCCTTACGAGGTGTGTGTAACCCTATTGCCTCTATCGTGTCGTCTTCAAAAGTAAGACGTCTTCTTACTGGTTTCTGTTGTGCAACTTCACGATGATCTTCAGGAGTAAGTACAGGCTATTTTCCTTTAGCCTCTAACTCTGGGTTACGGTCAAAGACACCTGGTCTTTGTGCTCTCATTTTGGGCTCGCGAGACTTTTTCCTGAAAACCACTAATGGGTTTGCTGCAAGGGCATTCATCCGCCTTTGTAGTATTTCTGGAGAACACACCAGTTCTTCTTCAGTGAGCAGGCCTGCTTCATAAGCCTTTAGTGCTCTCTTGGCTTCCCTAAAGCGTCGTTGAAGGTTTCTTCTTCTTCTTGGAGTTACCTCAATAGTTTTTCCTTTCTCCCTCACATACCAAACATTCTCCTTAGTGATATTTCTTGAAGCTGGAGGTATATATGGTCTTGCGAACGTATCAGCAACTTCCGATTCAAATTTCTGGACAGTACTGACTTTCTCTATTGCTCGCGAGCGCTTAGGAGTCGGAGTGTCCCTTTGTCTTGCTTGTTGTGATTGATGATCTGCTTGTGCAAATAGTTCTGGGAATGATTTAGCTGCTTCAGCCAATTCCTCATATGAGATCTTCAACCCACTTTTGAGCTTACAATAAGCACAAAGGGCTACTGGCGACGTTGCTTTTGGGTCCACTTTTCTTTTTCCTTTGTTTGATTTCGTCATTTGTCTGTTTTGTGGACTCTCGCCAGTAGTTGGATGGCTGTTGGATTACTTCCTTTTATTTGATTTGTCTTGTGTTAGTTCCAACATCCCAACCATCATCGATAAGTCGGTCGCCAAGCCTGGTGAGGGTTCTTGATCTATCATTATTTCTCCCTCGTCAATCCATTGTTGTATCCTGAACTTCAAGTCAAGACAAGCACTTGTGGAATGGCGACCCCACCTATTGTGGTATTGACAGTGAAAGAGACTCCTAACATCTTCAGGATGTGGGTCAGGAGCTCCCTAATTATCAGGAACCACCGCTATTCCTGCTTGGACTAGTTCTTCGAATATTTCCTCTCGCCTAGACGCATCGTAAGTAATCTCAGTCCGCTTAGGTCGGACAAATGTAATATTGTGTCTAGACCTTCGTCTTGACTTCTTCCTTTTATATGTTGGTTCAGTTTGATTGTCATGGAAAGAAGCGTCGATGGTAGGAAAAGTTGTGTCGGGAGGAAGTACTGGCCTATGAGTATATAGTGGGTGCCAATCCACCTCTCCCTTGTCGTTGATTTCAATCACATCCCAATTGATCAACCCTTGGATTTTATCTCTCGAGGTCAAACACTTTGCTGTTTGGTGACCAAAATGATTGTGAAATCTACAGAAGTGCTGGGCTGGACCTTCATACCATAATTGTCTGAGTTCATTAACCGGGTAAAAGAAGACCAAACCCATGTTTATTAGCCTATCGAAGATATACTCCATATGTTCGTACCTGTACGAATAGGCCACAAAGACAGATTGATTTAAGGCCCCCCAACTTCCAATGCAAAAATCGGATTATGATCCTTCTAACTCAATCATATTGACTTGAGGCGTTGGGAAGGACTTAGAATCCACTAATGCTGCTGTTTTGGACGTTCCTTCCAGCTCTAACCTTCCTTCGTTGATCCATCTCTAGATCTGGTCTTTAAGCTTGATGGAGTCATTTGTAATATGGTTCCATGCTCCGTGGAACTTGCAGTACTTCTTACCCTTCAACTGCTCAGCTGTAGGAAGCGATCCAAAATCCGTTTTAACAGCACGCATGCTGTATAGCTCGTCCAAGATCTCATGAGCCAGATTGGCATCATAAGTGTATGTCTCAAACTCTGGCTTGGTAAAAGCCACTATTGAAAGTTTGATTGGACCCTTATTCTTTTGAAGCTTGCGGGGCTTTAATACTTTACTTGTTGTTAGATCCACTGCCCCTACTTGCTCGCCTTCAGAGTCTGACTCTTGGTCGTCTATATCTTCAATATAAACCACTGTTTTTGGCTTTAGTCTATCATAAGACTTAGCATTGTACGTCCCCTTGGATGCATTCCTTCTGTTGTCTCTTTCTTGCATGGTACTGTAAGCTTTTGTTACAGCCGTGATAAGCTCATTCAAGGAGAAGTACTTGCTGTTCAGGAATAGTTGGTGGTACGTATCCTCCAAACCATTCTTGGTCATCTCGACCACCTCTTCTTTACCAAGTGGGGTCTTACATAGATTATATTTTGACCGGAAACGGTGTAAGAAAGTGACTGGACTTTCTGTCGCCGATTGGCTCAAGGAAGCTAACTTTCCAACACTGGTTTCTGGTCTTACCGTTCTAAAGTGATCTATGAATAAGGCCACCATGTCCTTCCACTCACTGATCGAGCCCTTTTCTATTCCCGTATACCATACGAGGGCTGATCCTGACAAAGACGATCCAAAGACTCTTAACTTAAGTCCCTCATTATCAGCATACTGCCCCAGTTGCAGCGTAAAATATGCTAAGTGTGTTGCCGCGTTAGAATCGTCGTCGCCAGAGAAAGTCTGGAAGGTCTGATGCCGGTAAAATTTTGGCCATTGCCATTGCCATGCATCAGGATCGTCCTTCTGCATGGGAGGAAACGGTGTCTCGTATGTTTCATACATTTTAGCTAAATGTATGTTGCAATCGTTTAGGAAACTATTTAACCGTTGCTCCCAAGCAGGAGGGAAAGACTCTGCTTGTCTAGTCTTTCTTGCCAAGTCAGATACGGATTTGGTTAGAGACGCTATGTCCCTGTCTGTCCTTTGAGACAGTGTCGCCGCATATCGGCAGTATTCATCCAAACTTGATCCCAAGTGTTGGAGGATTTCTATCCGTAGTTTATCTTGACCTTCCACGAAACAAGTTACCTGGGCTCCTATGGCCTCTCTCTCCTCTCAATCTCTACTAAAATCTACCCGTATTGATTGAATTCCGGCTGTCGCCGTATTTATTAAGTCGCTCTGGGTAGTGAGAAGAGCCGCTTGCTGCTTGATTCTTTCATCGAGAGCCGCATAGTAATTAGCTTGGTGATTATCACGCCTAGCTGCATAAGCTAGGTATTCTGGGAACGTGAGTTCCGCTATCTCCGCTTCCCTCAAAGATTTAAATGTCATGATGTTGAAGTCTTCAGCGAAGATAATTTCAACCACTTGAATACTCAATGAACGACACCGGGTAGAGGTATGTTCACAGTAAGCCGGTTGTGGGTGTTTGCGACATTGAGGGTAAACCCTTTGATAAGGATCCCCAATTGTCACTTAGAGATGCTAAGAGACACGAAAAATAAATCCCAAGGTGTCCCACTGGGCGTGCCAAAATGTTCGAGCGCAAAATATCTCCCGTGGAGAGATCCTTCCGCGAAGCAGTCTCTTTTAACATGTTCGGATAGCTTTAACCGCAGGTACCGGTTTATCCTGTATCGTGTGCTTTGTATGCTGGCGTGCCACCATTCTTCAACGGAATATGGACTGTTTACAGCCGTCTGACTTCTATATAAAGCGATTAAGACAGGGAGAGCACCAACCCCGTCCGAATAGGTCCTTCTTGCCTAGTAACCTAGGACTTTTGGATATGTGTCTCTAGCAGAGCCTTCGAAATCGATACCTCACACGCCCTTATCTGTGCAAAGCAGAGCAACTTCTCTGACGATGTGTTGAGAACACTCACTTCCTTGGAGTATCCAAACTCCCAGCCTACAGGTGACAAGCTCTTCAACTTTCCGGTAGCAATTGCTTCCTTGGAGTCACAACACTCTCAGCCTACAGGTGACAAGCGTTTTGACCTTCTGGTTGCAAAGAAGATAGAAATCTCGAAGACGAGATGTCCGTCTAGGTGTACTTGCGTATAGCAAATGTTTTGTATTTGATCGGGGACCTCTTCCACAAATCTCTTACTCTCCTTATATACTCGCAAATCAACAGTCATTCAATTCTATTAAACTTCCTCTGTTCTTGCTCTTAGAATCCCAATATAACTCCAACGTCAGCACACGGGTTGTTAATCCTTAAAGATATTCAATACTATCACAACTGTTCTATCAAAGAAACCTATCTGAGATAAAACAGCTATGATAGACATCCAAGCCGCATGGAATCAGCTAACTAATGAATGACAGTTCTAACTGAACTCTATTTCCTGTACTCGGCTGCTCGCCAAGCTCTCTTATAACTCATGGGCCGCTCGCCAAGACTTTAGCTATTCTTGAGCCGCTCGCCAAGATTTCAGCCATTCAATCCCAACATGAAATATTTATTTCAGACCCAAACAGTAATTGCGAATTGAAGTAGGCAATTGTGCGGTGCCAGTCGGCGTATTGTGCATCGTAGTAAGAGGTGTGTGAGCTTGGGATGGTGACGAGCCAGGATTCTTTAGCGGTTTTTATTTTATTTATTTAAAGCCCAACAAATATTTATTTGTTAAATCAGTTAAGTTTAATTTGAAGTGATAATGGTTTTAGTGAGTCCAGCTCTTCTTGTCCACAGAAGCCCAATCGTACGATGCTGCTCGGAGCCGTGGTTCGGAGAGTTGAAGACGGCGAAGAGAGTGGTTCTGGTGAGACACGGGCAGAGCACGTGGAATGAGGAAGGTAGGATTCAAGGGAGCTCTAATTTCTCTCTTCTCACCCAAAAAGGCCAGGCTCAGGCTGAGACTTCCCGCCAAATGCTCGCCGACGATTCCTTCGACGTCTGCTTCGCCAGGTCACCCTCCCTCTCATACTCTTTCACTTTTACATTGCTTAACTTTCTGATTTTGAATGAGGTGGATTTAATTGATGCAACTGTTAGTGTAGAGTTAAATTGCAATCTTGGATTAATTTAAATTAGGAAAGAGCATATATATGGTCAGGTGTTATGAATCAATTTGTTTGTTTGGGTACAATGTAGGATGAGAGTGTACAAGGCAGTTGCCCTAAAGTACTTTTTAACGCCCGAAAACTCATTTTCTAATAGTGATGATTAACTACTATTAACTTAAAATCGTATTAGAACTTGTAAATCGTCATATTAACTTAGTTAACTAGGCCTCCAGTTTATATGGATATATTTTGTGATCCTGATTAATGATTCAAGTTAGAAGAATAGTGTCCCTTGCTTGCTAAATGTATTGTATCTTGCAGTCCACTGACACGGGCAAAGAGAACAGCTGAAATTATATGGGACACTCGCAAAGAGGAAATGATTTTTGATCCTGAATTGAGGGAAATTGACTTGTACTCATTTCAAGTGAGTTCTATGTGATAATTTTACTACTGTCGAGCCACCATCTGCAGGACTTGTACTGACATAATGAGTGAAGATGTTATGTTAATGTACATTTTTTTTTCATTTTTAGGGTCTGTTAAAGCATGAGGGAAAAGCCAAATTTGGTGCAGCTTATCAGAAATGGCAGGTTGATGCTCCAAATTTTAGTATTGATGATCATTATCCTGTGAGAGAGCTATGGGATCGAGCTAGGAACTGCTGGACCAGAATAATATTGCATGAAAGCAAGTCTATTCTTGTGGTTGCTCATAATGCTGTTAATCAGGCTCTCCTTGCAACTGCCATTGGTAATTTTCCATTTTCTGTGGAATGTGTTTTTCTACTTATGTATTCCTTTCTCTTTGTTTATTTTACATTTCCCTTCAAACTCAATCAGGATTGGGAACAGAGTATTTTAGGACTTTAGTTCAGACTAATTGTGGTGTAAGCATTGTGGACTTTACCCCACGCACTGAGGGCAGATCACCAAATGTTTGCCTGAATTGTCTAAACCAGGTATAGAACATCTTTGTTAGACAAAGATATACTCTGATTTCAGCATTATGGAATTACTTGATAGTATGTGGGGAACAATTATAAGTATGTTGGTTAAAGGACATTATGTAGGCTGAAGACTCTCTCTCTCTCTGGTAGGTTGTGTGATACTCGCTCTCTATAATGTTATTGCAATATTATTGCAGACCCCAGGTTTACCTATTGCTGCTGGAAGTTCAGGAGGAAGGAACACTAGTAAGCGGATCATACTTGTCTGTCACGGATCTACAAAGACGAATGCAGAGGTATTCTAGAATGATTATAAAGACCTTTACAAAGGTGTAGTTATATTCTTATAAATTCTCCGACTCAAAGGTCTGGTTAAATTAACTTGATTAGTAGTTGGATTGAAGGGAGTGAACGGAGTGATGGTGCCTTTTCCTCTTTGCAATTTGTGTGGAGTTGCGCATGTTCACCTGTTTAATTAGAAGTCTATATGTGGATGTTGGTAGTAATGAATATTTAGGTGACTTATGATGGCATTGCTTCTTAACTGAGATTTGAAATGCTATTATATAGAAAACTTGGTCCAAGTCAGAATGAAAGCTTTGGACTGGAAATAATGTAGATCATATAAATGTCTTACTGCTCATATGTGAGTTTGTCATTTTTGAACACACAATAGCTAAAATATCTGCAACTCTGATTTTGCAAGTTCAAAGAGTGATACAAAAATTCCGCTGTTTTTTTTTTTGACAATGGATACAAAAATTCCGCTTGCTAAATTGTATCTGGAAAGTTTTTATCACATATGTCTGGAAAGTGTGATACTTTTCAGTTCCATGTTTCATTTACGGTTTTCCTTCTATTGAGATTCAGCATTTGCTACTTTTTATCCTTTTCACATTTTTGTCTATCATCTTCATATGATATCTGGATGTGATGCTCCTTTGCGGATCATTTCAGGCCCAGAAAATTGCTCGGCTACTTATAGATTTGAAAGTGAATTCAATAGTTGCCAGTCCTAAAGAAATTTGTGCTGAAACCGCAATTGCCATCTCTAGAGTAAGCTCATTCCTGATGCTCCCAACTCACTCAGTATGTAACATATATGTATATTATATTTCCTATATTTTCATAATATTGTCTTTTTGTCTTTTTATATTTCCTAGAGTAAGCTCATTCATATGCTCTCAACTCGTTCACGATATTCGTATTTTTTTTAGGAGTTAAAGCGTTGAAATTGATTGCAGGTACTAGAAGCTGCAAATTGCTTGGGAGCTAACTCTATTCCAAGATGTATAGAGATGAAACAGATGGAGAACTTTGATGTTGAAAACATTATTGGAACGTCAAATAAGGTGAGTTTTATAAACATCACCTTGGAGAGACCAAACTTAATATCCTTGTTTTCCAATTGCACGTTAAGTTTTCCCTAGTAACCGAGCGACCTAAGTTCATAATTGGGATGAACTTAGAGAAGGATAGCTAAGCTCGATTGTTTCATCAAAAAGAATAAAACAGTAGAGTCTATCGTGAAACATCTCATCTTTTAACATCTCTGCTTCCTATTAGTGCAACATAGTGCATGCGAACTGTGAACGAGCTAAGTTTGTTATCATATCTTTCATGTAGAAAGGAATAGACATTCCACCCCTTCAGTCAGGTTGGTTAGATGAATTTGAGGATGAAATCTTAAAAGCTTTGTGGGATCAATCTGAAAAGGCATGGCAGTCCCTTCTAGAAGAAGTAGCTAATGAAGAGGTGGCACAAGAAAAAGTTGTTGTTGCAGTTGGTCATCCTGCATTGCACATTGCTTTGCTAGGGCATTGTCTCAATTTGACGAAGGAATGGTTGGGGTCGTTTCATCTTGATGCAGGAAGCATCGGTATCATTGATTTTCCTGATGGTCCTAGTGGGAAAATTGTTATCCGATGCATAAACTATACTGCTCATTTGGATAGATGGTCAGAAAACATAACCAAATAAAAATGGGTCGACAAAGCATTGTGAATATTTGTAATTATAAAATTATTTAGAAATGGTTGTAAATATTATTGGGTAGTGTGATATTGCTTATTCAATTTTACCCATGTATTCTTCATGTAACATTACATGATGTCTTCTCCCATAATGGATGGAATAACGTTAAACTACCTTATCAATTTTGTAGTCATCTCGTTGAGACTTTTGAGAGTTGAGAGACCAATTGAGAGAGAAAATAAATAAAAAACCTAGCCTCCATTTTCCAAATTTTCAAACCTAGGAAAGAGCGGTGCCGCTACCTCTCTTCCTCTTGTTTCTTTCTCTTCCTTGCCTCTCCTCGTGGCTCTCATGGTGGAAACTGATGAGGTTTTTGATTGTCTAGCAATGATGGGGTTTGACCCCGAGTTGGATTAGATCGAGGTTGTCGATCTAGCTCTTGATGGTGGTAAGGAGGTTGATGAGGATTGGCGCTACACCATGGTATGGTTGTTCGGGATGATGGCTATGTCGGAGGTCCAAGAGCAGTTGCTCAAGGTGGTGATGGTCCGTCTTTGGCACAGCCCACTTGGCCCAACAAGGATCTCGCTTCAACCCCCAGGTCCCGATCATTTTTTCTGCAAGTTCAAGGAGATGGCGACTCTCCGACGAGCGATGTGGCAGGGACTGTGGTATTACCGAGACCACATGGCGGTGGTGGACGAGCTCGATGGGTTCTCCCCAGTGATGGCAGTGTCGACGGCGAAGGTGACGGTAGAGGTGATGGTCTAAAATGTGCTCGATGCCACAATGGACAAGAAATGGGCGAGAAAGCTTGGCCACGCGATCGGCTCATTTTGGGTTCATGATAAACCTTTTCTTCAGTCAAGAAAGATGAAGCTAGTGGTGGATCTGGACCTCTGTCGCGGCATAGTGGTAAGGAAAGCTTTAAGGTTCACTCCCGAGTGTACTCAATTGGTTAGTTTTGATTACCCCACTATTCGGGGTTATTGTGAATTGTATGGGAAGTTTGTGCATGGCGAGGAAGGTTGTCGGATTCTGCAGATCCGAGTAGCAAAACTGGTGGAGATGGCGGCGGCTAGGGCAACAAGCTTGGCTGGTGAGGGTTCCCTAGTGGGTCCGCCTCTTGTTCCTCCAAGTTTTGAGGCTGTGGCGAAGGGCGTGGCGGTCCCGACAGTGGCAGCTACCTCAGGATCGACAATCATGATGGAGGAGGCGGTGCCGGGTAAGATGGTTGGCAGCGCAGTCTTAGAGGCACTACCAGAAATGGAGACATTACCGGCGACCTCCCGTCGCCGGCCTTGTCTATTTTTTTCGCCGGAATTGTCATTACCGGGGACAAGTCACCGGTAATGACGTCGCCGGAAATCCCCCGCCGGTGTTAACATTACCGGCGACGCCGTCGCCGGCAATGGCAGCGCCGCCGTGGCCGGAATGTGAGACATTGCCGGCGACTGAGGTCCATGTCGCCGACAATGTCTGGAAAAATTTTGAAAAAAAAACGCGGTTCTGGATTGGGCCCAATTCCAGAACCTGCATTGAAAGACATAAACCGTACAATCATACAAGTTCAATAGTACACATAAATGTCCAACGTACAGTACAAATAGCAACGACGATACGAAAATTAACTACAACTACAGGTCAGGGTCGAGGAACTTGCGGGTCAGGGTCGAAGTAATCTATGTACTCATTTCAATTCCGGTGGCTTCCTTGGTCTTGCTCTGGCGTTGACTGGTGCGGTGGTGGTGGTGGTGGTGGATAGCTAGGGAACGGAGGGACCGGGACCGGGGGAGGTGTGGGGAACGGAGGGACCGGGGGAGGTGTGGGGAACGATTGTCCGGTAGTCTGAGCCTCGTACATCGTCCGCATCCATGTGTACATCTGAGCCTGCATCTGTGTCTGCTGCTGGACCATGTTTTGGTACTCGGCCATCTGCCTCTTTTGCTCCTCCAACTCCCTCTGCGTCCTATGAAGCTCCGCTGCGAGGTTACGACTAGAAGTTGAACTTCTTGACCCGGTAGAGTATTGTGAAGTGGTTTTCAATACTCCTTCGCCCGCCGAGCCCATTCCCCTACAGTAGTAGGTATTCTTTCCAGTCCCGCACGCTTTTGCCATGATCTGAGCCGCTATCGGGGGATCAAGCGGATCGATCAGAGAGGCATACTGGGTGACTTCTTCCTCGGAGCAGTCAGGATGGTTAGTCCGAGCTATACTCATGGTCACTTCTGCGGTCGCCTCCTCCACTCTCGCCTAATTGAAAAGCGAAAATGAACAACGTATTAACTAACAAAATCTATTAATATCGAAAACGTTTGTATTATTAACACATGGAGAGGTGAAAGACTTACCGCTTCGTCAGGGCACTGCGGATAGAACTTCTGATGAATATACACCAAGGGGTTCACTTCTTGTTGTTGCTGCGCCTTAGTCGACCAACCCATGTAGTTGAGTGAACCTGCATGATGGGCCCTGGTGTTTTTCAATCTATTCGCCCGGTTCGTCTTCGAAATCGCCTTGTTTGATAAACATATGGAAAAAAATTAGTAACTAACTATTTCAATCTGATACGATACATTAGGCTTGTATGATATATTAAGGATGCATACCCGAGCTTTGGGGTGCTCGAAGTGGGCTATCAGCCACAGCCACTCGTACTCCCTAAACCGGAATTCGCTAGGGGTAGAACCTCGGCCTAGCTCCTTGTATACAGTGTAATGGGAAGAAAGCTCGTTCTTCCACTCTTTATACCTATATTAAAACAAGGAAAAAAAGTTAGAGATATTAAAACACTTGATAAACAAAAATCTAACTTGATATATATTCAAATAAGTCGAAGCACATCACCTCATATGTAGTTGACGCTCTACCCACGTGTGAATAAGAACTTCATCCACGTCAAACCACACCTGCAATATGAATACATAAAAGGTAAAATTATATATTTAAGTGGACTTAATTAATAAATGTAAAATTTACGTAATGAAAATACGATTTTACTCACACTGAGTGCATTATGCACTTGCATCTTCACGTAGATAGGCACAGATTCCCAATCTGGCCAAAGCATTGGGACCTTGTCCCGCACAATCGCACCGGCCATGCTGACATATTTGCGCGTGGTGTCGAATGCCTCGATCACCTCGCCATCCTCATTGGCCCTTATGGGCGTTTTCCTTCCGCCGGTGGCCTGCTCAAGTCTCTTCCCGGTGCAGGTGCCTCTAGCCCCTTTCCGTTTTCCAGTCCCATTAACGAAATTGCCTAATAATACAATGTCAACAAATTGATATCATTAATTGAACCTATCGCAAGTCTTAAGTAATAATTAAGTAATCAATCTGATGTTAAATAAAATTTACCTGCATCGTCCGTTTGTTGGTTGGTGCACCTCACACTCCAAAGATACACGGGGTCGAACGGGAGGAAGTTATACGCTTCCTCCACGGTCAGGAACTCCGGCCGTCCTTCAACATAAACAGGCATCCCCCTATCATCGAATTCAGGGATGACAGAAATCTCGTCGGGTAGGAAGAGACCGGACGGCGGAGATAGACGAGGCTTGGACGATGAGGCGCCAGCACCACCATGTGCCTCAGATGATTCCCGTGAAACGGGAGTAGGCACCATCCGAATATGGGGCATTCGGATTGAGGGAGTTTCTGATGCCCCCGTTGACTGTCGCTCGTCTGAGGCTCTGCCACCGGAGGGACGTCTGCTGATTGAGCGTCTAGAGACTGAGGCTCGAGCCTCGACTTCCGGTTCCACGGCTCTTGATCGTGCAGCTTCCTCCTCAGCTCGCGCCTCTAGCAAGGCTCTCGTGCGAGCAGTCATCATTGGCCCACTGGGCGTGTTGCTAACTGCGAGCGAGGAAGAAGCTTGACTACTGTTCCCTCCATTATTTCGGGAACCTCTTCGAAGCCAATTAGCCGCAAAACCTCCTGGACACCGTAATAGTCATGGATTCGGTTCAATAACAAATCGGAACCGGAACGGTTTGGAACCGGAACCGTTAGAAACCGGAACTGTTTGTAACCGGAACTGTTTGTAACCGAAACCGTTTGTAACATAACGGGAAAGGTTACAAACAGTTCCGGTTCCAAACGGTTCCGGTTACAAACCGTTTCGGTTCTATAACAAATCGGAACCGGAACGGTTTGGAACCGGAACCGTTAGAAGCCGGAACTGTTTGTAACCGGAAACGTTTGTAACATAACGGTTCCAGTTACAAACAGTTCCGGTTCCAAAGGGTTCCGGTTCCGCGCGGTTCCGGTTTAAAACCGTTCTGGTTCTAAACCGTTCCGATCCCGATTTCCACCTTCATTTATACGATTAATTAACAACTATATTACCTAAATTAACATATATACATTTTCGATGTATATATATACATCATGCATCTTAATTAAATTTAATTTTCACATATTCATCCAAATCACAAACCCTAATTAATTTTCCACATTTTTCACACATATATATATATCATGCATCTTAATAAGGTTTAATTTCCACATATATATACATCACATATTCATCCAAACCACATATATACATAATTTTCACATATATATACATCACTTAATTTTCACATACCTAAATATATATATATACATCACATATATTTCCATTGCATATAAATTTAGAACTTATCACCCTAATTTCCAACTTAGCACCCTAATTAATTTACACATACACATACACATACACATACACATACACATACACATACACATACACATACACATACACAAAAATAATTAAAAATTGAGAGAGAGAGAGGGAGAGAGAGAGGATCGGACCTGCCATGGATTTCCACCTACAATGCTTTGCCGACTACAATGGTGAGGGGAGGAGAGGAGGGGAGGAGGGGAGGAGGAGATTTTCGAAGGAGGAGAGGAGAGGGGATCGGTGGAGAGGAGGAGAGGGAGAGGAGGAGTAGAGGATAAGGAGGAGGAGTGGGAGAGGAGGAGGAGGAGGTGAGCTACTTTGAACTCACCGGACCGATTTGGGAGGAGGAGAGGGAGAGGAGAGGGAGAGGAGGAGGAGAGGGAGAGGAGGAGAAATGAAAGGCTCGGGCTCGACTGGGTTTCTATCCAGAAAACATTGCCGGCGAGTTTCTTATAACTCATTGGTAATGTCATTACCAACGACTTCAACTCATTGGTAATGACATTACCAACGAGTTATAAGCAACTCGTTGGTAATGACATTACCAACGAGTTAACTCGTCGTTGGTAATGTCATTACCAACGAGTTGCTTATAACTCGTTGGTAATGTCATTATTTCCCGAAGAATATCCGACAACATTTTCCGTCTACGATTTCCGGCTACATTTTCCGACTACAATTTCGATTATCAATTTCCGTATACGTACGATTAACGACTACATTTTCCGACTACAATTTCGATTATCAATTTCCGTATACGTACGATTAACGACTACAATTTCCGTCTACGATATCCGGCTACGTACATTTTCCGACTACAATTTCCATTATCAATTTCCGTCTACGATTAACGACTACAATTTTCGTCTACAATTTTCGGCTACATTTTCCGACTACAATTTCGATTATCAATTTCCGTCTACGTACGATTAACGACTACAATTTCTGTCTACACTTTCGACTACATTTTCCGACTACATCATATTTCCGACAACAATTTCCGACTACATCATTAACGTACTAAGGATGATAATCGTAATCATCGTCATCACTTGAGTCTGACTCGGTTTCATAGGTAAGCTCTGGCAATATGTGCCTCTCCTCGTCATCTGAATCAGCGTCAACTTCATATGGATTAACATCGAGAAGTTCTGCTCCAGTAATTCGAATCACACTCTCAGATCTCACATTATTAAGGCGAATCATAGATGATTCCGGAATGTCAAAAGCGTTCGGCTCTTGGTATGCAGTAACTTCCTCATCATCTGCGGTATCACCAAGTGTGGCAGCACTGTATATGTTTCTATGAGCAACATGGTTAACCACCTTCCACGGGACTTTGTTAAGAAGATTGTCCAGGTAAAACACTTGTTTTACTGATGAGGCAAGAACGAAAGGGTCTTCTTCATACCAGGTAGTAGCAGTATTCACCGAAAATGTTCCGTGCTGATCGGTCCTTGTGTTCTCCGGGCTAGTATCAAACCATCTACACTTGAACAAGTGCACTTTCATGCGGTTCCCATAAATTAGTTCAACAACTGAATGAAGGACACCGTAATAGTCAACGCCATCCTGCCCACCATGGACCATCACCCCACAATTCTGTGTTTTCAGTCGGTCGTCTCTATTTTCACATATAAATTTCACGCCATTGACCTGACACATCGAGTAAACTTTTGAAGCTATCGGTTTCATCGCAAGGACCCTCAATTCGTTTGACCACTCTGGGTAACCATCATCTGCTACATGGTTCATCTGAAAACGATAAGAAACCACACAAGACATTATGAACATAGAAACCACAAAACCACGTACGTACACACATGCTATATAAGGAAAATGGCAATAAAAAAAAGACATATACACATATACCCTTACCCATGGACCAAAGTAGTTTGCAAACGTCCTGTTGTGGTAATCAACATTTCCGGCAATAGCAGGGCAGTGAAGATGATAGTTTTTCCAATATTGTACTTCTTCACAGTTAATCAGTACCGACCAGTGGGCAATGACTACCTCATTTTCATCCAACTTGTACGACTTTGGCAAGCTTCCCTGTACTACAACGTCATTGGAGATGATAGAAAGGTTGAACTGAGGTTCATTTATCGGCATCTGTTGTTGGGGGTCCTCAAGCGCTCCCAAATACACTTTGGTGTACGTGACACACTCGTGTGCAACATATGCTTCAGCGATACACCCTTCAGGTGCATATTTATTCTTCACATAGTCCTTGTAGGCTCCCAATTGTCTACAAGTTAACAAGTGCATGTTAAAAGGGGTAAAACTAAGACTTTACATATAAAAACAGAGGCAAACCAAATGTACCTTTCCATGGGATACATCCAAGTGTAGTGTCCGGGACCGGTAAGCAACAATTGTTCGGGAAGATGGATCGTGAGGTGAGGCATGATGTCGAAAAAATTTGGCGGAAATATCCTCTCAAGCTTGCACATGATAAAAATGATGTCATCTTGCATCTCCCTGAGATCTGATTTTTTAACTTCCCTGGTGCATAACTTCTGAAAGAATCTTGACAAGGCCACCAACGGCTCCACCACCTCCTTGGGCAGGTACCCTCGAATGAAAATAGGGAAAAGACGTTGAAGCAGTACATGGCAGTCATGACTCTTTAATCCGTACATCTTATTGTCCCGGTAGTTAACACACCTGCTTATATTTCCTGCATAGCCATAAGGATACCTGCATGTATATATATATATATATATATATATAGCCATAGGCAACAATTATATTTATCGCATATCACCATAATCCGGTAAAAATTAAAGGCAAACCAATTTTCGTACTGCATAGTCATATATAAGAATATTTACTTGACATTACTCAGCCACCGAAAAATTTCATGCTTATGCTTCGGCTTGACGGTCACTACAACATTTTTGCCCATTACCGGCGAGATCACCGGAGACAAGGCCGGCGACCGGAAAAGTCGCCGGTAATGTTCAACATTACCGGCGACTTAGCCCGTCGCCGGCAATGTCGCCGGAATCTCGCCGGTAATGTTGCAAAACATTACCGGCGACTCCAACCGTCGCCGGCAATGTCTAGGGAGACATTACCGGCGATTTTCCGGCGGGAATTTCGCCGGAAATGTCTCCCTAGACATTGCCGGCGACGGTTGGAGTCGCCGGTAATGTTTTGCAACATTACCGGCAAGATTCCGGCGTAAAGTCGCCGGTAATGTCTTCATTTCCGGCGACTTACTCCGTCGCCGGCAATGTGTCTTATATTAGATGCCGGATCGGGCAGCTCGATCATTCAATCATTTTGAGCGAAAAAAATCCAGAGAAATCGAAAGAAGGAAAACGTACGCTCTGAAATCGATCATTCGGTATATTGTCAAAATTAAGGCGGGCGTCGAAAACTCGATCACTCGGGAAGCTATTTATATAGGTACGTAGGTGTATATATACGTATATGTGGTATATATATATGTGTGTGTGTGTGTGTTGATCAAATCCAATTCGTGAGATATATATATATATATATATATGAAATGTTGTTGATGTACGGTCACCGAAACGAGAAAACAGCTTGTAGTTAATCTTGTGTCTGAATCAATGACTGGTATTATCGTATTGTTATCGGAGCCAGGCTTAACAGAGATTAGATCGATATATCATTGAGTACTATCATCGAGTACTGAATACGTACTATCATCGAGTACTGAATCGAATTCAGAGATTAGATCGATATATATACATATGCATGCATGTGTTGATTTAATTAGAGTTGAATTGAGAGATCACGTCGATTATTAGCAGTGAATGTGTGTATATATATATATAATTAATACGTAAAATTGTTAGAATTTTCAGGATGGACAAGAGTTGGATGAGCCTCGAAAGATGGGATGTCAGATATCACGAGGGAATTAGGAGTTTTGTGGATTTTGTGAAGGCTAATTGTGGAGACACTACACTTCATTATTGCCCGTGTAAAGAATGTAAGTGTTTCAGCGATCGATTTCGATTTCCCATTGATAAAGTGCAGAGGCACCTGAGTAAATACGGGTTTTGGGATAAGTACACTTGTTGGATTTATCACGGTGAAACATCAGTAGCGGGTCCGCATGATCATGGACAATTTGGTGAGAGAGCCAGTCCACGCTATGATTATGGACATTTTGCTGAGAGGGGCAGTTCATCCTATGATCCAACATCGATGTTAATCAATGATATGTTTCCTCATGAGAGCGGTGTATTTGCTGATGAAGCACCAAATGTCCCTCCCGTCGTTGAGGGTTTCCCCCATATCGAGCCAGTCGAACCATTACCTGGAGGTCATGCCAACACAAGCGGTATGGACAAGTACAACAACCTGATTGCATTGCAACAGACTCCGTTGTACGACGGTTGTAGTAAGACTGTTCTTGAAAGTGTGATGGGAGTGATGCAGCTAAAAATGGAGAACAAAATGTCTGTCAAAGCTGTTGATTCTTGGTTGAAGTGGACTGCTTCGCTACTGCCACCCGGTCATCGTCTTCCTACCACTCATCATAAGGTGCGACATATCCTGAAAGATCTTGGGCTTTCCTACATCAAAATCCATGCATGCAGATATGATTGTATTCTCTTCTGGGGAAAAGATCTCGAAGACCTTGAAGCCTGCCCGGTATGTTTTGCAGAAAGGTATAAGTTGACTCCTGCAGGCAATAAGAAAGCTGTGAAGATACTTCGATATTTCCCGCTTATTGATAGGCTGGAGCGGTTGTTCATGTGTGCTTTCACGGCCGAGGCAATGAGATGGTGGGCTGAGAGGAACTTGCCTAACGATGACACCCTTATACACCCTTCCGACGGAGAGGCTTGGAAGCACATGGTCAGGGAGTTTGATCATTTTGCAGCAGAGGTCCGAAATGTTTGGCTAGGGCTCTCATCTGACGGATTCAACCATTTTGGCAACATGAGTCTTCAATACAGTATATGGCCAGTTATTTTGGTACCGTACAACCTTCCACCATGGATGTGCATGAAGAAGGAATACAATATGCTCACTCTGTTAATTCCGGGCCCGGGTTATCCAGGAAAGTGTCTCGATGTGTATTTGAGGCCTTTGATTGAGGAGCTTAAGTACCTGAGTGAGTGTGGCCACCCCACTTACGATAGGTTCAAAAAGGAGATGTTCCAGATGCATGCCATGCTTGTTGGCACCATCAGTGATTTTCCTGCCCGCGGTATGTTGTCGGGCAACGTTACCAGGGGTTACAGGGCTTGTTCAGAGTGCATGACGGTTGATTGTTGCAGTCCTCATTGCAGTAAAATTGTCTCGATGCGTCACCGTTGTTGGCTTCCATATGATCACCCATTTAGGCAGGATCCAGACGCGTTTGATGGGACTGTTGAAACTGGTGTGGCACCCAGGCAATGGACAGGGGACGAAATTTTGGAAGTGTTGAATGAATACGATTTTGGCCAGCTGAGCAATCATCCTGACATAGTGGCGTCAATTCCAGAAAAGCCCGAAAGGTATAAGTTTTGGACACACAAGAGCATATTCTGGGAACTCTCCTACTGGGCCAGGTTGCCTATCAGACATTACCTAGATGTCATGCACATAGAGAAGAATGTGTGTGAAAGTGTGGTGGGCACAGTTCTTAACTTGGAGGGGAAAACAAAAGACATCCCTAAGGCACGCATTGATCTTAAAGCAATGGGTGTGCGGAAACATTTGTGGTTAAGAGATGGTAAGAGAAAAATGCCGCAAGCTCCGTACACCGTAAAGCCGAAGCATAAGCATGAAATTTTTCGGTGGCTGAGTAATGTCAGGTATATATTCGATCTTATGGCTATGTATGAATTTGTCCTTAAATTTTTAGCGGAGTATATATGGTTATATGCGAGAAATATAATTGGTCCATATATATGGCTTCATCTATATATATATGCAGGTATCCTTTATGGCTATGCAGGAAATATAAGCAGGTGTGTTAACTTCCGGGACAATAAGATGTACGGATTAAAGAGTCATGACTGCCATGTACTGCTTCAACGCCTTTTCCCTATTTTCATTCGAGGGTACATGCCCAAAGAGGTGGTGGAGCCGTTGGTGGCCTTGTCAAGATTCTTTCAGAAGTTATGCACCAGGGAAGTTAAAAAAGCAGACCTGAGGGAGATGCAAGATGACATCATTTTTATCATGTGCAAGCTTGAGAGGATATTTCCCCCAAATTTTTTCGACATAATGCCGCACCTGATGATCCATCTTCCCGAACAATTGTTGCTTACCGGTCCCGTACACTACACTTGGATGTATCCCATGGAAAGGTACAAATGATTCATAAATTTGGTTTGCCTATGGTTTTTATATGTAATGACTTCTGGTTAAGTAAGTTAACATGTACTTGTTAACTTGTAGACAATTGGGAGCCTACAAGGACTATGTGAAGAATAAATATGCACCTGAAGGGTGTATCGCTGAAGCATATCTTGCGCACGAGTGTGTAACGTACACCAAAGTCTACCTCGAAAATGTAGAGGACCCCCAACAACATATGCCGATAGATGAACCCCAGTTCAACCTTTCTATCATCTCCAGTGACGTGGTAGTACAGGGAAGCTTGCCAAAGTCGTACAAGTTGGATGGAAATGAGGTAGCCATTGCCCACTGGTCGGTACTGATTAACTGTCAAGAAGTACAATATTGGAAAAACTATCATCTTCACTGCCCTGCTATTGCCGGAAATGTTGATTACCACAACAAGACGTTTGCAAACTACTTTGGTCAATGGATAAGTATATGTGTATATGTCTATTTTTATATATATATCCTTACATAGCATGTATGTATGTACGTGCTTTTGTGGTTTCAAGATGACATAATTTCTTCTGTACGTATTAATATATGGACGTTTTCAGATGAACCATGTAGCAGATGATGGTTGCCCAGAGTGGTCAAACGAATTGAGGGTCCTGGCGATGAAACCGATTGCTTCAAAAGTGTACTCGATGTGTCAGGTCAATGGCGTGAAATTTATATGTGAAAATCGAGACGACCGACTGAAAACACAGAATTGTGGGGTGATGGTCCATGGTGGGCAGGATGGCGTTGACTATTACGGTGTCCTTCATTCAGTTGTTGAACTAATTTATGGGAACCGCATGAAAGTGCACTTGTTCAAGTGTAGATGGTTTGATACTAGCCCGGAGAACACAAGGACCGATCAGTACGGAACATTTTCGGTGAATACTGCTACTACCTGGTATGAAGATGACCCTTTCGTTCTTGCCTCATCAGTAAAACAAGTGTTTTACCTGGACGATCTTCTTAACAAAGTCCCGTGGAAGGTGGTTAACCATGTTGCTCATAGAAACATATACAGTGCTGCCACACTTGGTGATACCGCAGATGATGAGGAAGTTATTGCATACCAAGAGCCGAACGCTTTTGACATTCCGGAATCATCTACGATTCGCCTTAATAATGTGAGATCTGGGAGTGTGGTTCGAATTACTGGAGCAGAACTTCTCGATGTTAATCCATATGAAGTTGACGCTGATTCAGATGACGAGGAGCGGCACATATTGCCAGAGGTTACCTATGAAACCGAGTCAGACTCAAGTGATGAAGATGATTACGATTATCATCCTTAGTACGTTGGAAATTGTAGTCGGAAATTGTAGTCGGAAATCGTACGTAGTCTGAAAATGTAGTCGAAATTGTAGTCGAAAATTGATAATCAAAATTGTAGTCGGAAAATGTAGCCGGAAATCGTAGACGGAAATTGTAGTCGTTAATCGTAGACGGAAATTGATAATCGAAATTGTAGTCGGAAAATGTGCATAGCTGGAAATGGTACGTACGTATACGGAAAATGTAGTCGTTAATCGTAGGGCTGGGATCGGTACGGGACGGGTCGGGATTCGACCTATCCCGATCCCGATCCCGAAAGTAAAATCGGGATCGGGACGGGTCGGGACGACATAATCTTAGAGGTGTATCCCGACCCGATCGGGACGGGATCGGGACGGGTCGGGTTCGGTATCGGGATTTCGGTATTGGATTCTCAGCCCTAGTTAATCGTACGTATACGAAAATTGATAATCGAAAATGTAGTCGGAAAATTTAGTCGTTAATCGTACGGATACGGAAATTGTAGTCGAAATTGTAGTCGGAAAATGTAGCCGGAAATCGTAGAGGGAAAATGTTGTCATTAATCGTACGTATACGGAAATCGTAGTTGTTAATCGTACGTATACGGAAATCGTAGTCGTTAATCGTAGTCGTTAATCGTACGGATACGGAAAATGCCCTAGTTAATCGTACGTATATGGAAATCATTAATCGAAAATGTAGACGGAAAATGTAGTCATTAATCGTACGGATACGGAAATTGATAATCGAAATTGTAGTCGGAAAATGTAGCCGGAAATCGTAGACGGAAAATGTTGTCGGATATTCTTCGGGAAATAATGACATTACCAACGAGTTGAAGTCGTTGGTAATGACATTACCAACGAGTTATAAGCAACTCGTTGGTAATGACATTACCCACGAGTTAACTCGTCGTTGGTAATGTCATTACCAACGAGTTGCTTATAACTCGTTGGTAATGTCATTACCAACGAGTTAACTCGTTGGTAATGACATTACGAACGAGTTATAAGCAACTCGCCGGTAATGTTTTCTGGTTTCCCCCATATCGAGCCCGAGCCTCTCCTCTCCCTCTCCTCTCCCTCTCCTCCTCCTCTCCCTCTCCTCTCCCTCTCCTCCTCCCAAATCGGTCCGGTGAGCCTCTCCTCTCCCTCTCCTCCTCCTCTCCCTCTCCTCTCCCTACTCCTCCTCTCCCTCTCCTGCTCTCCACCGATCCCCTCTCCTCTCCTCCTCCGAAAATCTCCTCCTCCCCTCCTCCCCTCCTCCCCTCCTCTCCTCCCCTCACCATTGTAGGTGGAAGAAAATGGCAGGTCCGATCCTCTCTCTCTCCCTCTCTCTCTCTCTCTCAATTTTTAATTATTTTTTTGCATGTGTATGTGTATGTGTATGTGTATGTGTATTTGTAAATTAATTAGGGTGCTAAGTTGGAAATTAGGGTGATAAGTTCTAAATTAGCATGTATGTATATATGTGATGTATATATATATATTTAGGTATGTGAATATGAAGTGATGTATATATATATGTGAAAATTATGTATAAATGTGGTTTTGATGAATATGTGATGTATATATATACGGAAATTAAACCTAATTAAGATGCATGATATATATATGTGTGAAAAATGTGGAAAATTAATTAGGGTTTGTGATTTGGATGAATATGTGATGGATAAATTTAATTAAGATGCATGATGTATATATATATACACATCGAATATGTATAGTCGTTAATTTAGGTGATATAGTTGTTAATTAATCGTATAAATGAAGGTGGAAATCGGGATCGGGACGGTTTGGAACCGGAACGGTTTGGAACCGGAACTTATTGTAACTGGAACCGTTATGTTACAAACGGTTCCGGTTACAAACAGTTCCGGTTTCAAACGGTTCCGGTTCCAAACCGTTCCGGTTCCGATTTGTTATAGAACCGAAACGGTGTGGAACCGGAACGGTTTGGAACCGGAACTGTTTGTAACCGGAACCGTTATGTTACAAACGGTTCCGGTTACAAACAGTTCCGGTTTCAAACGGTTCTGGTTCCACACCGTTCCGGTTCCGATTTGTTATAGAACCAGAACTGTTTGTAACCGGAACCGTTATGTTACAAACGGTTCCGGTTAGAAACAGTTCCGGTTTCAAACGGTTCCGGTTCCACACCGTTCCGGTTCCGATTTGTTATAGAACCGGAACAGTTTGGAACCGGAACTGTTTGTAACCGGAACCGTTATGTTACAAACGGTTCCGGTTAGAAACAGTTCCGGTTTCAAACGGTTCCGGTTCCACACCGTTCCGGTTCCGATTTGTTATAGAACCGGAACTGTTTGTAACCGGAACCGTTATGTTACAAACGGTTCCGGTTACAAACAGTTCCGGTTTCAAACGGTTCCGGTTCCACACCGTTCCGGTTCCGATTTGTTATTGAACCGAATCCATGACTATTACGATGTCCAGGAGGTTTTGCGGCTAATTGGCTTCGGAGAGGTTCCCGAAATAGTGGAGGGAACAGTAGTCAAGCTTCCTCCTCGCCCGCAGTTAGCAACACGCCCAGTGGGCCAATGATGACTGCTCGCACGAGAGCCTTGCTAGAGGCGCGAGCTGAGGAGGAAGCTGCACGATCAAGAGCCGTGGAACCGGAATTCGAGGCTCGAGCCTCAGTCTCTAGACGCTCAATCAGCAGACGTCCCTCCGGTGGCAGAGCCTCAGACGAGCGACAGTCAACGGGGGCATCAGAAACTCCCTCAATCCGAATGCCCCATATTCGGATGGTGCCTACTCCCGTTTCACGGGAATCATCTGAGGCACATGGTGGTGCTGGCGCCTCATCGTCCAGGCCTCGTCTATCTCCGCCGTCCGGTCTCTTCCTACCCGACGAGATTCCTGTCATCCCTGAATTCGATGATAGGGGGATGCCTGTTTATATTGAAGGACGGCCGGATTTCCTGACCGTGGAGGAAGCGTATAACTTCCTCCCGTTCGACCCCGTGTATCTTTGGAGTGTGAGGTGCACCAACCAACAAACGGACGATGCAGGTAAATTTTATTTAACATCAGATTGATTACTTAATTATTACTTAAGACTTGCGATTGGTTCAATTAATGATATCAATTTGTTGACTTTGTTTTATTAGGCAATTTCGTTAATGGGACTGGAAAACGGAAAGGGGCTAGAGGCACCTGCACCGGGAAGAGACTTGAGCAGGCCACCGGCGGAAGGAAAACGCCCATAAGGGCCAATGAGGATGGCGAGGTGATCGAGGCATTCGACACCACGCGCAAATATGTCAGCATGGCCGGTGCGATCGTGCGGGACAAGGTCCCGATGCTTTGGCCAGATTGGGAATCTGTGCCTATCTACGTGAAGATGCAAGTGCATAATGCACTCAGTGTGAGTAAAATCGTATTTTCATTACGTAAATTTTACATTTATTAATTAAGTCCACTTAAATATATAATTTTACCTTTTATATATTCATATTGCAGGTGTGGTTTGACGTGGATGAAGTTCTTATTCACACGTGGGTAGAGCGTCAACTACATAATCGGTGATGTGCTTCCACTTATTTGAATATATATCGAGTTAGATTTTTGTTTATCAACTGTTTTAATATCTCTAACTTTTTTTCCTTATTTTAATATAGGTATAAAGAGTGGAAGAACGAGCTTTCTTCCCATTACACTGTATACAAGGAGCTAGGCCGAGGTTCTACTCCTAGCGAATTCCGGTTTAGGGAGTACGAGTGGCTGTGGCTGATAGCCCACTTCGAGCACCCCAAAGCTCAGGTATGCATCCTTAATATACTTACAAGCCTAATGTATCGTATCAGATTGAAATAGTTAGTTACTAATTTTTTTCCATATGTTTATCAAACAAGGCGATTTCGAAGACGAACCGGGCGAATAGATTGAAAAACACCAGGGCCCATCATGCAGGTTCACTCAACTACATGGGTTGGTCGACTAAGGCGCAGCAACAACAAGAAGTGAACCCCTTGGTGTATATTCATCAGAAGTTCTATCCGCAATGCCCTGATGAAGCGGTAAGTCTTTCGCCTCTCCATGTGTTAATAAAACTATTTTTCGATATTAATAGATGTTGTTAGTTAATACGTTGTTCATTTTCGCTTTTCAATTAGGCGAGAGTGGAGGAGGCGACGGCAGAAGTGACCATGAGTATAGCTCGGACTAACCATCCTGACTGCTCCGAGGAAGAAGTCACCCAGTATGCCTCTCAGATCGATCCGCTTGATCCCCCGATAGCGGCTCAGATCATGGCAAAAGCGTGCGGGACTGGAAAGAATACCTACTACTGTAGGGGAATGGGCTCGGCGAGCGAAGGAGTATTGAAAACCACTTCACAATACTCTACCGGGTCAAGAAGTTCAACTTCTAGTCGTAACCTCGCAGCGGAGCTTCATAGGACGCAGAGGGAGTTGGAGGAGCAAAAGAGGCAGATGGCCGAGTACCAAATGCAGCAGACACAGGTGCAGGCTCAGATGTACACATGGATGCGGACGATGTACGAGGCTCAGACTACCGGACAACCGTTCCCCACACCTCCCCCGGTCCCGGTCCCTCCGTTCCCTAGCTATCCACCACCACCACCGCACCAGTCAACGCCAGAGCAAGACCAAGGTAGCCACCGGAATTCAAATGAGTACTTTGATTACTTCGACCCTGACCCGCAAGTTCCTCGACCCTGACCTGTAGTTGTAGTTAATTTTTGTATCGTCGTTGCTATTTGTACTGTACGTTGGACATTTATGTGTACTGTTGAACTTGTATGATTGTACGGTTTATGTCTTTCAATGCAGGTTCTGGAATTGGGCCCAATCCAGAACCGCGTTTTTTTTTCAAAATTTTTTCTGACATTGCCGGCGACATGGACCTCAGTCGCCGGCAATGTCACAAATTCCGGCCACGGCGGCAGAACCATTGCCGGCGACGGAGTCGCCGGTAATGTCGGAGACATTGCCGGCGACGCCGTTTCCCGTCGCCGGCAATGTTAACACCGGCGGGAGATTTCCGGCGACGTCATTGCCGGCGACTCGTCGCCGGGAATGACATTTCCGGCGAAAAAAAAAGACAAGGCCGGCGACCTCCCGTCGCCGGTAATGTCTCCTTTTCTTGTAGTGGGTATAAGGAGCTTGCGGCATTTTTCTCTTACCATCTCGTAACCACAAATGTTTCCGCAGTCCCATAGCTTTCAGATCAATACGTGCCTTAGGGATGCCTTTTGTTTTCCCCTCCAAGTTAAGAACTGTGCCCACCACACTTTCACACACATTCTTCTCTATGTGCATGACATCTAGGTAATGTCTGATAAGCAACCTGGGCCAGTAGGGGAGTTCCCAGAATATGCTCTTGTGTGTCCAAAACTTATACCTTTCGGGCTTGTCTGGAATTGACGCCACTATGTCAGGATGATTGCTCAGCTGGCCAAAATCATATTCATTCAACACTTCCAAAATTTCTTCCCCTGTCCATCGCCTGGGTGCCACACCTATTTCCACAGTCCCATCAAACGCGTCTGGATCCTGCCTAAATGGGTGATCATATGGAAGCCAACAACGGTGACGCATCTGAACAATTTTACTGCAATGAGGACTGCAACAATCAACCGTCATGCACTCTGAACAAGCCCTGTAACCCCTGGTAACGTTGCCCGACAACATACCGCGGGCAGGAAAATTACTGATGGTGCCAACAAGCATGGCATGCATCTGGAACATCTCTTTTTGAACCTATCGTAAGTGGGGTGGCCACACTCACTCAGGTACTTAAGCTCCTCAATCAAAGGCCTCAAATACACATCGAGACACTTTCCTGGATAACCCGGGCCCGAAATTAACAGAGTGAGCATATTGTATTCCTTCTTCATGCACATCCATGGTGGAAGGTTGTACGGTACCAAAATAACTGGCCATATACTGTATTGAAGACTCATGTTGCCAAAAGGGTTGAATCCGTCAGATGAGAGCCCTAGCCAAACATTTCGGACCTCTGCTGCAAAATGATCAAACTCCCTGACCATGTACTTCCAAGCCTCTCCGTCGGAAGGGTGTATAAGGGTGTCATCGTCAGGCAAGTTCCTCTAAGCCCACCATCTCATTGCCTCGGCCGTGAAAGCACACATGAACAACCGCTCCAGCCTATCAATAAGCGGGAAATATCGAAGTATCTTCACAACTTTCTTGTTGCCTGCAGGAGTCAACTTATACCTTTCTGTAAAACATACCGGGCAGGCTTCAAGGTCTTCGAGATCTTTTCCCCAGAAGAGAATACAATCATATCTGCATGCATGGATTTTGATGTAGGAAAGCCCAAGATCTTTCAGGATATGTCGCACCTTATGATGAGTGGTAGGAAGACGATGACCGGGTGGCAGTAGCGAAGCAGTCCACTTCAACTAAGAATCAACAGCTTTGACAGACATTTTGTTCTCCATTTTGAGCTGCATCACTCCCATCACACTTTCAAGAACAGTCTTACTACAACCGTCGTACAACGGAGTCTGTTGCAATGCAATCAGGTTGTTGTACTTGTCTATACCGCTTGTGTTGACATGAGCTCCAGGTAATGGTTCGACTGGCTCGATATGGGGGAAACCCTCAACGACGGGAGGGACATTTGGTGCTTCATCAGCAAATACACCGCTCTCATGAGGAAACATATCATTGATTAACATCGATGTTGGATCATAGGATGAACTGCCCCTCTCAGCAAAATCTCCATGATCATAGCGTGGACTGGCCCTCTCACCAAATTGTCCATGATCATGCGGACCCGCTACCGATGTTTCACCGTGATAAATCCAACAAGTGTACTTATCCCAAAACTCGTATTTACTCAGGTGCCTCTGGACTTTATCAATGGGAAATCGAAATCGATCGCTGAAACACTTACATTCTTTACACGGGCAATAATGAAGTGTAGTGTCTCCACAATTAGCCTTCACAAAATCCACAAAACTCCTAATTCCCTCGTGATATCTGACATCCCATCTTTTGAGGCTCATCCAACTCTTGTCCATCCTGAAAATTCTAACAATTTTACGTATTAATTATATATATATACACACATTCACTACTAATAATCGACGTGATATCTCAATTCAACTCTAATTAAATCAACACATGCATGCATATATATATATATATATATCGATCTAATCTCTGAATTCGATTCAGTACTCGATGATAGTATTCTCCTTTTTTCAATTCAAAACGTATTTGACTGGGTAGGAGGCTCTGTTAAGCCTGGCTCCGATAACAATACGATAATACAAGTCATTGATTCAGACACAAGATTAACTACAAGCTGTTTTCTCGTTTCGGTGACCGTACATCAACAACATTTCATATATATCTCACGAATTGGATTTGATCAACACACACACATATATATATACCACATATACGTATATATACACCTACCTATATATATAGCTTCCCGAGTGATCGAGTTTTCGACGCGCGCCTTAATTTTGACAATATACCGAATGATCGATTTCAGAGCGTACGTTTTCCTTCTTTCGATTTCTCTGGATTTTTTTCGATCAAAATGATTGAATGATCGAGCTGCCGCATCCGGCATCTAATATAAGACACATTGCCGGCGACGGAGTAAGTCGCCGGAAATGAAGACATTACCGGTGACTTTACGCCGGAATCTCGCCGGTAATGTTCCAAAACATTACCGGCGACTCCAACGTCGCCGACAATGTCGAGCCACACATTTCCGGCAAAATTTCGGCCGGAAAATTGCCGGAAATGTTCGGCTTGACATTGCCGGCGACGGTTGGAGTCGCCGGTAATATTTTGAAACATTACCGGCGAGATTCCGGCGAGATTCCGGCGAGATTCCGGCGACATTACCGGCGACGGAGTAAGTCGCCGGTAATGATGGACATTACCGGCGACTTTTCCGGTCGCCGGCCTTGTTGGCCGGAATCTCGCCGGTAATGTTTCATTTTCTTGTAGTGAGGCTGGGAATGTTAACCACGTTGCAAGTATGCATGAGCCTCGGGTTGGACCTATGGGACAAGTGTCCTACATGCAGGACAACCCTCTTTTGGAGGAGGGGGTCCACTAACTTTTTCAGATTCTCTGTAGCTTACAGGTTCGCCTAGTACATTCTCTCACGCCACGTGGGGGTGCCTGCTAAGACCCATCCGGGTAAAGGGGGTACCTCAAAGGCTTAAGTCTCTTATAATAGATCTGATCGATGACAGGCTACTCGTATGTCCTAAGGGGCAGGCTTCCCTCATGTTGATGGAGCATCTTTGTTGAAGAGGTTTGCTCGTGAAGAAACACCTTACCAGTGACTGGGGCAAGTGGAGGCAGCAATGGGGCTCACAAGCTTGAGTCCCTGCATAAGAAGGTTGCGATAGATCCAGCAGCACTCGCGGAGTTTCAAGCGGAGCAGTGCCGAATAACTCTGATGTAGTTTGGGGTGCGTAACTATATAAGGTGTGAGACCCCCAATTTTTTTGTCATTGTTCTACACCTAGACCGTTTAGCTATGTATGTTGGGTACCAGATTGAATTGTAAGTGTAGGTTGCTTTTGAAGAGTTCTTTCTATCGTGTCATTAATCAATGAATTTATTTGTAACTTACCAACTCTATATTTTACCATTTTATCTTAGGAAAAAAAATTTAAAAAAAACTTTTTATCGATTTTGTAGTATTCATAAAATTGAATTTTCTGCTATGGAAGTGCTCACTTCTTATCTCTTGGATGTGCCCAAGAAAGTTCCAATAGAGTTCCAAACTACAAACCCTCTCTTTATTTACTGGAGGCATTTGTTAAATATTTGGTATAAGTGAATATTTGACCAGTGGGGATTAAATGAATTATGCCCATACGTATTTAATAATAGAGAAATTCTATTTAAGTTCACTATTTTGATAAGTTATATGCATAAACCTAATTGAGACGAATTAAAGAACTTAGGAGAGCGGATCTCTGTGTCGAACAAAAGCTCAAGCACCGTGCCAATGAGACTTTAGCCCATTAATTGAATTATGACTTTAAGATATTAATTCAGCTGCTTGCTTAAATGAGGATAAAGTAAGAGTTTTTAAGCACACCCCCAAATCATTTGTAGTTTAGACCCTTGAAGAGCTCAATTTCGTCCAAGAGACGACGACCAAGATATATTGGAGCCTGAAGTCCAATTTCTAGAGCAATAAGCGCTCTATTGTACATGAGTTAACGCACTAGACCACAGATTTCTTCATTCCTACACTCAGCCTTTGAATTGACGTTAAAGACTTTAATTTCCGCTACATAAAACTTAAATCATACGTGGGCTTATTTTATTCCTACACACATTTATGAAGGGGTCAACTCTCTTTGCACATTTATTTCTCCCGATGGATACAATGGCGCCGTTATAGTTGGACCTGAAAATTTGGGACCTGAGGTAAAAAGCAAAATTTGTGCTTTCTTAATTTCAAAAAAAATAACCGTACAAAAAAATAAAGCAAGGATTAGACAAAATTATGTCACGCGGATATTCAAACTAATATACTCTCATGTCATTCTCATATTGAAATTACTAAGCGATGGAGTTTACCAAAATTGAAGCAAAGTAAACACAAGTGTATAACTTAGTGATAAGCACGAAAACTGAGTATTAAATATTAACACAAAGTAGACATCCAACACACAAGTCACACTTATAATTTAAAACTCTTCTTTGTAGATTGTAGCACTCATAAGTATGGATCATTCTTAAACTAGGGAATGCGGGTCTATCATGTAATTCACTAATTAAACAGAAATTAAAATCATGAGGGTTTATAGATTGGTATGGCAAAGCCACGAGATTGACACTAAATTAAAATGAACATTTGTGTAACATATCCATAGAAATAAGAATCCTAACATGCATAGACTCATAGACAAACAATTAATACAACGTAGTCTCCAATTCTATTTCAATGTTAACAACAAGATATTTTCTGAAATATCATGAGTCTCCTTACCATGGATGAACTCATAGACAAGTTAAACACTTCAAGAAACTCAATTCTCATACATGTCAACAGAAACACTAAACTAATTATATACATGTGATCATCTCTTCTCAAAACATCAACAAAACAGGTTTATGCACATAACAACCAACCATCAACGAAATTCATCAAATCGACTCCATATTACAGTTCACTTTGTAAGAAATTAGAATGCATCTTAATGCTTACACACTAACCAAACATTCACCTTTTGCTTAATTGTTGAAATACATAAGTGAGAGGGATTTAACGTAATCATCACATACATAGATCAACACTTGAAGTGCGAAGTAAATCATGTAATACTAAATCAAAATAAGAACACATGGATGATGAACTGAAAATAATGAAACATATAACCAAAAAAAATTCGAATTCAAACTCCTTCAAAACAAAGAATATAATACAAAATCCAAATCACGGAGCAAAGAGGTCATTATTACACTTTTTTCGTTCGGTGTTGACATGATGGAACTACTTCGGCTTAACAACTCTCTTTAGTGATTGGAAGCCTTGGAATTCAGGGAATTAGCATTTAAATCCAAGGGAATGGGTTTCAAAATTGCAAGATAGGTCCCTTGGTCTATAAGAGCTCTGGAAGAGTGAATACGGTGTACTTTGGCTTTGGGGATGAAGAAGAGCTTGGGTTAGAGGTGTTTAAGAATAGGTTTGGCATCCTTTGTTTTAGAGAATGAGACATATCTTTGACTGCTGACCGAACTATCCTTTATACAGGCATAGCAAAACCATCCTCCAAGTCTACTTAGAAAGGAAGTTAACTCCACCCAGGTAATTTGACCCTTCTCCAAGAAAACAAGAATTCCCAATAATTTAGAACTCCAAAAGCTTTGATTATTATTGCACTGGAAACTAGACTTCTAGATCTTTCCATCCATATGCTAATCACGTCCTGATCCATCCTGAGATGATTACAATAGTTTGTCAAGGTGGACTGATGCACAAGCCGATTTTTGATTTCTGAATTTTTAATCCATCTTCTTCTTTGGGTGTCTTTAAACATGCTCTTGGTAATTGACCCATCTTCATTAATCTTGGTCCATTTTTGATAATCTTGGACTCCACTTTAGCAATAGGATCGGCCTCCTTAGTATATATGTAGCCCGTTACAACTACAACTCCTAGATGGACTAGGATTGCATCTCCTTCTTCAATCATCATTTGGAAAAGTTTCCTACACCAATTAGGAAAGATTCAGACATTTTCTCTACACTTTAAGAATTATTTAGCACATATGTTCAGAATTCATTTTCCTTCTCTTCAAAAGACTTCTATTCCAACAAGGATTCCTAGTCGAAATATGATTCTTCATTTTTTTGCGTTTTTGCTCTATTTTAACATCTTTACTCTGTCTCTTTTGAACTAGTACCTAAAAACAATAAAACAAGTTAGAAATGAGTTTACTAAGCTTATAACATAGCTAAATGTAGGAAAAACAATAAGAATCGACCATAAAATGCGTAGATCACTTACCTACAACACAAAAGATGAACAACCAAACAACACCAATATGTTTACGTAGTTAAACTTCCAGGAGGCAAAAATTGCGGGATCTCAAACTCAGGAGATCCAAAGAACAGTTCACTAAATCAAAAAATTTACAAAACTTCATACAATAGAAAAACAAAGAAATCTATTCCTATGAACCTTATCAATACTAATCACTTTGATATGATAAGGATCTTAAACAATAAACAACATTATATCAAAAGTTCTAAACCTGTTTAAAAGCCATAATGACAATACCAACAAATCAGGACTTCCCAACAGACTTATCACTCAATTATATGTATACAAATCAAATAACATGATATAATTCGAAGAACTACAATCCTAGTTCACCAATGAAAAACATGTAGTAAATGCTAAACATGTAATGACACACTTCGACACATAACATAGCAACAATTTTAAGAGTTTAATACATGCATGTCATTACTTTTAGAAGAATAGTCCTTGAATGCAGTAGTTGAGCAGACTTCCTTTCTTAGGATGAATTACCAAGTACACCTTATACCTACACAGTGGCCGTATCTACTAATATTGTAAACACAAAAACAAATTCAAATCAAATACAAACCTATAAACAAAACTAATATACACTGATGCTTCGACATAGTACATAAAAAAAATAAACTAACAATATTTTAATATGGTACATATAAAAAAAAATTAATGTTCACAACGATACTAATAAAAATTAAAGAAAATGATCCGCATGTCATGACTTATTTCCTTAAATGCATCACAAATTTATGTCACATAGGTATTAAAAATGATCTACTCTCACGTCATTCTTGTATCTACCAATATAGATAAATACAAGAACAAATCCAAATTACAAACGCCAACTATGTTTGCTTTGTTAATCACAAGACAAATACATACATATAATCAATTACTTATAAACAAAACTGATATAAACTAATTTTCTGACATAATAAATAAACAAATAAAACCAGCACTCTCGCCTGAGCCGACACCACTTCCACCTGAGGGGCGGCGTGTCTGTTTGAGGTGGTGGCAGCGCCCTAATGACCACAGCAGCACTTAAGCTTAATCCAAGTGGTTAAGCCGATAAGTGTTGCCACAACGAAAGAGAGCTGAGAGCATACATTAACAGAAAATCACACTTAGACGACGAAAGAAAAATTCGTCGGACAAGTGATAGTTTCGTCATCTAGGCTGACCTTAGACGACGAAACTGATTTTCGTCGCCTAAGAAATCTCTTAGACGACGAAAAAAAATGTTTCGTCGTCTAAGATCTGACTTATACGACAAAAAACATAATTCGCCATCTAAAGTATAATATCTTAGACGACAAAAATATTTTCGTCATCTTAGAAGACGCACTTAGACGACGAAAACAGATTTCATCGTCTAAGTCTGCACTTAGACGATGAATATATTCATTTTGTCGCTTAAGTGAATTTTTATATTTTTTTTAAATAACTGAAAAAGTAATTTTGGAGAAAATTTAAAACACTTAGACGATGAATATTATATGTTTCCTTGTCTAAGTGATAAAAAAATTAGAAGGTTTTTTTCTCGCCAAATTTTTTTCCAAAAATTCAAATGACTTTGGCGACGAAACTATTAAGTTTCGTCGTCTATGTCAAAAATTTGGCAGTTTTTTTTCCCGCCAAAATTTTTGCCAAAATTTTAAATCACTTAGACAATGAAATTATTAGATTTTGTTGTCTGAGTCAAAAAATTGACAGTTTTTTGAAAATTTAAAACACTTAGATGACGAAAACAAATAGTTTCATCATCTAAGTAGTTTAAAACCCTTTAAATTCATAATTTTTTCAATCTTTCTTCATTTTCTCCTTTCTCAATTCACTCTTCTCTCTCTCTTTCCCTCTCCTTCTCCTTCTCCCTCAATCAAACCACTCATCACCACCATCACCATCACCATCACCTTCACCATCACCATCACCATCACCACCACCACCACCTATAAAGTATAGGTTAATTTAGTTTATTTAGGTTAGATTAATTTAGTTTAGGTTAATTTAGTTTGTTATATTATGAATTTTATATTTATTTAAATAAAAAATTATTTTAATTATTTATTTATTATGAATTTTATATTATTATTAATAATTAGCATTCAATAAATTTTGTAATATTATGAATTTGTTATACAAAAAATTAAATGAAAAATTCATGAAATGCTAATTAATAATTAGCATTTCATTAAGTTTTTATTTAATTTTTTTTTTACAAAATCGATCACGTAGACGACGAATTACAATTTTGTCGTCTAAGATGCAACACTTGGACGATGAAATTATAGTATTTTCATCATCTAAGTGGTTCATTTATTTTTTTCATTTAATTTGTTTTGACAAAATTAAGGACTTAGAGGAGGAAACTACAATTTTGTCGTCTAAGTGTTCACTAAGCCGATGAAAATTTCGTCGCCTTTTTCAGAAATATTTTATCGTTTAAAAACTTAGACGACGGAAAAATATTCGTCGTCTAATATGTCACTTAGGCAACATTTTTTGTTTTCGTCGTCTAAGTACTAAGACGACAAACTTTAGGCGACGAAAAAAGTCACTTAGGCGATGAAATTGCTTCGTCGCCTAAGTGCATTTTTCTGATAGTGATATCAAAATCGATTTTTCTTAATAGATGGTTTTTGATTGGTGGAACGAAGTAAACAAAAGTGATTTTACATATATACTCTTACGTAAGCTGACGAATTTCATTAAAAAGAAAATTCTGGTACTATTTCAAATGCTTCATTGTTTACTTCTCAAGTTGTATCTTGTTGCCTATAAGGGAAGAGAACTGCAAACTCTAGGTCTACTTATGCATCTTTCTGAGTTGAGCAATTAATCTAATATAAAAAAAGTTGCATTCATGTTGAATTGTAGTCATCAATTAATGTATGCTTAGCAGTCATACATATATGAAAAATGTTAACCACACAATACATCTTATGCGCCAAGTTTGGCTTAAAAAATCTCTTAACATCATATATGCACACCGATAACTCTGTTCCTCAACAACATTGTAATACATGGTCCTATGTTCCACTTTCCTATCTTCAATTTTTTGCTCCAATTTACTCATCCTAACAATGCCAAAGCATTGGTGACAACCGATAAAAAAGATTGAAAAAAGAAGATGATACGTGAATGCAATTTGATTCCAGCCAGCCGATTGTCATTAGAACAGCCACCAACCACGTTCATACAAAAACCAGATTAGCATTATGGGGGTATAAATTCTAGACATGGGGACTGTAAAATTCAGAATTTTCACATCTTGATGGATTTATCATCCTTGTTTGTCTTTACCTTTTCTATAGCCTACAATAATGAACAAAAAATATATGTAAAATCCATGAGAATTGACTACAACTTGCATTTGTTATCCCTTTAACTTTGTGAACCCAGTTGCAACATAGTTAGTATATATCTGTCACCAATATTGGCCACTCAAACGGGAGATCAAAGAAAGTAATAAGATGCAAAAGATGATAAGTTTGATAAACGTAATAGTACGTTGAAGCTCAAGCATGCCTGAACGACATTCAATTAAAATACAATTTCAAGCGGCTCCTTAACCATCTCAGCATCTTTCATGCTTCTCATCCAAACAACAGAATTGCTCACAAACTCATCTACTTTTAACATTTGAGCATAATGGAGATGAGTTGTACATATTTGAAATTAAGAGAGAGATTTAGTTTCATGGAACTCTATGATCTCTGAATATGTGCATCTGAGTGGAACAATACTAAGAGTGGAAGTGGTGATGAACAGATCTCAACGGTGTGATAATGAGTGGTACTCCCATCCGAGCCGGCTGCGGCGCCCCGGTCATCTTAATTTGCCGGAAAACAGGTCATAGAACCTCTTTGTCGCCGGAAACTCTAGCTATTTTACTTTCTAAACACTTTTCCCTTTCTTCTTGATCCACATGACAAAATGTCATATATGGGCATGTCCTCTAGGAAATAAACAGTAAATTTACATACATAGCCCCCTTGATTAACTAACGAGTAAGGGTGAAAGAGAAATTTCCTCGAAAAGAAAAGCAAACTGTACGTAGATAACTAGATCAAGCATAATAATTGTTGCCAAATCAGGCAAAATAGCATATGTCGGAGAGAATATGTCAATCTGTGAAGTAATGGCAAATTTTAGACAACCTTTAGCAAGTTTATGACACGATAACATTTTATTATTATTATTTTCGTAAAAGTACAACAATGCCAAATTCAAGAATAAGCATCTATAAACCATATAGCATGTACATTTTTCGGAATGAGAACAAGTCGGGTCGAAGCCGGGTTTATCATGCCTAAATTCGATCCCAAAGCCAACTGGTCCAAAGAATCTGAACAAGTAACCGCGTTGTTCGCATAAACTATTTGTTTCAAGTGTATAAGAGCAAATGCACGTATTACTTGAGTAATTGCTTAAGCAATTTCTCAAATTATTCAAGCAGTTTGAAATTACCAAACTGCTTGAGCAAGAGCAAAACAAAATGCAGCACTTCACAAACTGCTTAAGCAGTTACTATTCAGTGACCGAATGAGGGCGTGACACGTGTCATCTCCGGTTAACGATATCGACGAAATAATTGAAGCCAATTGTCGATGATATTTTCGACCAATGAGGTTGTGACACGTGTCATCTCCAAATAACAATATCGACGAAATAATTGAAGTCGATTGTGTGTTTCATTTTCATTAAGTGTGTTTCAAATTCAGTATGTGTGTTTCAATTTTTTGAAAGTGTGTAATAAATATAATGTGTTTTAATTTTAAATGTTAGATTATGCCTTTAATTAAGTTTATATGCCGGTGGCTCCCAATCTAGCTACCTCCTCCGAAGGTCACTCCTTTTCAATGTTGTATTTTGCTTTTATTTATATCAATTTGGCGGCACCGTCAGATTGTTTTAGTAACACAATTTATAGAATAATTTGAACATCTATTCGTGCACGAATCATCGAGAAGTTCATCATTCGTTTGCTTTGTATTGAGCTGGTTAAGAGTAGTTACAAATAATTGTCACCCGTTATGCTAATTATATAGGAGTAGTGATATATATAGTTGAGTCCTGATTCCATCTCCGTGAAGAGTTGTAGGAAATGTAATTGAATGAGGAGGGGTCGTGTACTGAAGGCTACCAGGTGTCTTTCTCAACTTTCTCAGGTTATACTAGGAAACTATTAACAGTCGCAGTAAATGTGGTACATATCATCTATTTAAACTTTGGACTAAAGCTTGAAGCAACTTATGAGAGGAAGAACTAAGCCTAACTATTATTTTTAGGGTGTGATAAAGTAATATGAGGTTCCATATTAAAATTAATTGGCAATGATCGAAGTAACTCAAATTCTTACAACCACTAGCAAATTCCCTCATTTCCAATATCGAAGTCTCAATTCACATTCTCTAACATGTCCCCGCACGTGTAACGACATCTCAAGCCAAACACATGGACATAGGGGTCATCATTTGGCCCGTGGGCCTCGTGGGCCGGTGGAGGCCCGCAAGCCCGTGGGCTAAAAGCCCGGCCCGGCCCGCAAAAAAGCCCGCAAAAGCCCGCCAAGGTGGTTGGTGGGCCGACCATGGTTTAGAGATCAAAAGCCCGGCCCGGCCCGCGGGCCCGGCCCGTCAAGGCCCGTTAGGCCCGGCCCGTCAAAGCCCGTTAGGCCCGGCCCGTCAAAGCCCACACACATATTGACATATATCATTAAATCATTTAATGAATTTTAATCATTATACAATTTAAACCTAGTTAATGTTTACCTACACACATATTGACATATATATATATAATATAGTGACTAGTAGTCTAATAGACTAATACTATATAGATATATATATTTTACATTTGTGTATATATATTAATATATTACATATACATAGATAGATTGAATATTTGAATTTCATATATAATTAAATTTGTGTATCTATTTTACTATTAAGTCATTATTTAAAGTTTAGCATAAGTTAGGGTTTATGTTTAGGGTAAATTAGGGTTTAGGAGATTAAGATTTATGGTAAGTTAAGGTTTAGGAATTTGAGGTTTAGGGTAAGTTAGGGTTCCGGTTCTAGGATTTTATTGTAATTTTTTTAGGGTTTAGGGTTTGGGGTTTAGGTTTTAGGGTTTAGGGTTTAGGTCCAAAATTTATAAAAATTAGGGACGGCCTACTTAGAATATTATGAACAACCAATCCGACAGTCAATTTTTTATATATATAAGATAGTAGTACGTATATCATTATACATACACTTATATATATAATATAGTGACTAGTACTATATATATATTTTTTATATTTGTGTATGTCTATATTAATATATTACATATACATATATTGATCAAATATTGGAATTCCATATATAGTTATATATGTGTATCTATTTTACTATTAAATCATTGTTTAGAGTTTAGGATAATTAAGTTAGGGTTTAGGTTTAAGGTAAGTTAGGGTTTAGGGGATTGAGATTTAGGGTAAGTTAAGGTTTAGGAATTTTGAGGTTTAGAGTAAGTTAGATTTTAGGTTTTAGGAATTTTGAGGTTTAGAGTAAGTTAGGGTTTAGGGGTTAGGGTTTAGGGTTTAGGGTTTAGGGGTTAGGGGTTAGGGTTTAGGGTTTCATTGTAATTTTTTTTATCGATTTACACAGTAAAACAGTAAATATAATAAATGGTTCAGATTAGATCTTGTAATTTTTCAATGGTGAGAGTTTAATTGAGAGTATGTGAAATGACATCAATACCCTTCTCTTATATATTGCTTATTTTTCCATGGAGAAACTAGATAAATTAAATTTTTATATTAATTTTTTTGACACTATGAGATAGATATGTAATTTACAAGAATGTGTGTTAAAATTTTGATCTTAAAAAATTCCTCTAGGGATGGGTAATTTATGTTTTAGTTGTAAGGGTACTACGGTCACATTTAGCGAAACTCATAGATGTAGGTCTAAATCAAGTCCAAAATTTATAAATTTTTAACGGCATGCTTAGAATATTATGAACAACCAATCTGACAGTCAGTTTTGTAAAATGATGATACATGATCGATTACGTTTCACAAAGGACTTTCAACCCATATAACCAAGGAATAAAGGTAAGAACATTAGTGTGCATGTAGAGAATTCAAGCAATATAAGAATTAAAAATGTTTTAACAATAAAGAAGGTCATATATAATAGTTCACCTTGTAATAAAAGACACCGTACGTAAAAATTAGCCTAATCGAAGTACGTTTGGATCCCAGTCAATACAATTAAACAAAATTTGTGAAAACACTAAAATACACTCATCTTATTTTCCTTATTTTCCTATGGGGGGAGTAGATAAATCAATTTTTTATGTCAATTTTTTTGATACTATGAGATAGATATGTATTCCATAAGAGTATGTGTCCAAAATTTGATGTTAAAAAATTATTTTCGGGAGGGGTAATTTCCGTTTTAGTTGTAAGAGTACTATGGTCACATTTGGCGAAATACATGAATCGATGTCTAAATCAAGTCCAAAATTTATAAAATTTTAAAGGCATGGTTATAATATTCTAACCAATCAATCTAACGGTCAATTTTATAAAATAATTAAACATGTCCGATTAAGTTTCACAAAAGTATTTCATTCCATATAACAAATGAACAAACGTAAGAACATTAATATACATATGGAGAATTCAAGCAATATAAGAATTAAATATGTTTTAATAATAAACGAGGACATGTAGAAAACTCCATCTTATAGTGATAAACATCGTACGTAAAATTTAGACTCGTCGGAGTACGTTTAAACCCCGGTGCATGGATGAAGGTTACGTTTATTTTGAAATGTCTTAATTTTTTAATAATTAAAGCCCGATAGGCCCGGCCCGCATATATTAAAATGTTGTTGAGGCCCGGTCCGGCCCGGCCCGTGCCGGCTATACATGGGCCAGGCTTTTTGCCGACCCCTACATGGACAACATATATGGGTGGCAATGAGCACGTGTGGCCAATTTGACATTACACGATGGTGAACCTTTTCTAATACCATGATAAAGTAATCTGAGGTTTTATATCAAAACCAATTGACAATAGTAGGAGTAACCCAAATCCTTATAACCCACTAGCAAGGTCCCTCATTTTCAATGTGGGAGTTTTTCTCCATTCACATTCTCTAACAGGGCGCACAATCTTTCACTAAAGATCATCAATAAAATCACTTGTTTCTGATCTAAGAGGGTATTGCATTGGTGCTGGTTTATTTTTTGACATGTATAATTTGTGGTTAAGATTATTTTGTTGACACATGTTTAAGCTATGTATGTTTTTGGTACACGATCTTGAGTATGCTCTCTTTGCCTTTCACAGGTCGATTTGTGAACTACCTTAGTCCTATCTAGGGGCAAGTGCTTGCAGAGATGAAAAAGTTCTTCCATTGTTCTTCAGTTTTGCTGATAAGTTCTCTTAGAAAGTCAGAATGCTCTTCTTCCAAGGTTAACTGCTAAACATGTTTGTTTAAATTATTTAGCAAATCTTTGGCATCTCTTGAAGGTCTTCTACTTCTCATGTGTTGAATTAACTTTACACACATGACTGAGATGATCGTCCTGTACTTTAAGTAATGCCATATTAGCTCATTTGTATCAAACTAATGAAGCAAAGGCAAATTTATTCATGGGAAAATAAATTACCAAAAAGCATCCTGATGGAATCCTAATAGCTAAGTTCTGATTGTGTTGCCAATAAGACACCAATCTATTCCCATAACTTTGACAGTTGCAATGCTATTTCATTGTAAATGGATTTGAAACCCAGTTAGTTCTTTATTATCGTTAGACTAAAACTATATCACAACCAAAGTCATGTAGCAAACCTGAAAGTCCGAGAAATTGAGGCGCTATCTTTAGTTTGAAACTAAGATAGTGCCAACACATAATGTAGGTTCATAACTACATAAGTTTTGTGTTTTTTGTGCTCTCTTTTAATTTACTATTTTGCCTATGAATGATTATTTTGAACTATAATGGAAAATGAGGGGATGGCTTTTAATTCAGTATCATTTCACGCAGATTGTTTTTGAGGGAAATTCCTGAGGGGCTTTCATTTAAAAGGGCAACTGCCACATGTTTACGTTTCTGTGCTTGTTAGGCAAGTTTATGTAAGTAGGGATTCCCTACGTTTTATTAAGTTAACAACAACACGTTGCTATAACAGTTTTTATATACCGTCTAGGATCTATAACCCTCTTGCAGACACCACACAGTTGACCGAAAAGAACTTCCCTGGAAGTACATAGCCTCATACAAGACAATACGTATTCCATCCCTATATCACTGTACATGTATACATTTCTTAAGAAATATAGAAATACATTGTTCCGACCGCTAATATTTGCCGACATAATATTTTGGTGCAGGAATAGAATAGAGAATTTTTTAAGTGTCATTATAAGTTATTAATTTGCTGTTTACATGAAAATGGACTTCCACCAACTTCCCAAATGATCATAGTACTCAAGGTGTATGATAATTTTATTTTATCGTTTGAAAACAGTTAGTCATTATGCTAATATGAGTTATTCTTTGGGTTATTTAGTTTATTTAAAATAATTATTTTATTTAAATACTTAGTTACAACTTTTGAACTAGTTGTGCTCAAAGTTGTAAAATTGATCTAATTATATTAGTTGTAAACATTATAAATAATCCTAAAAAAATGTGGTCATTGTATTAATATTGTCCTAAATGTTGTAAATTTTTGTTTATATGTATTGTAATTTTGATTCTCAAAGTGATAAAATAAAGATATGGCATACCCCTTGAGTACCATAGCATGTCCTTCCCAAAAACTGCAGAACACATTGGAGGCTTCATTAGGTCCTTGCACTACATAAACAATATCTTTGAATTGGTAGGATACACTGCATTATTTTAGTTCTAGGCTTTATTTTTTGTTGTTGGCAAGTGTAGGCTTTAAACTTTGGAGACCAAGTAGTTGAGTAATCTCGAGTAATCTTTGAGTAATTGCCGAGTAAACCTGAATCGCCCGATTAATCAACCCAAATCAGTCTCACTTAAAAAAAACTAATTTCAAAAAATAAAAAAATTCCCAAAACTTAAAACAAAACCTAATTAAGTATTAATATGAAGTTGGAGAAATGGAAGACGAATTTGGAGGGTTTAACAATATGGAGTGATTTTTTATTTTGAAATACATTTTCTTATGCTTTTATTTGAGTATTGAACTATGTGTTTAATGATTTTGATAACTTTGATGTCAATTTTATTATTAATTTAATTATTTATACTTTAATTAATGACATTTATATACATATATAATATATTAATAATTATCTTATTATTTAAAAAATAAAATATAGCGACTCCGAGTATTCCCGAGTACTCAGTTGAGCAGTGATTGGTACCAAAACGAATCACGGCCGATTACCGTTGTTTTTAACATTGATTGTGGTAATAAGAGTTTTTTTTTTGTTATTTAGTTGTATTTGAGATAAGTACTTTATTTACAGACCTAGTTACAATTTTTGAATTAGTTGTTCTCGAAGTTGTAAATTTGATCTAAATAGTTGTAAACATTATGAATAATCCTAAAAAAATATGGTCATTAGGGTAATATTGTCTTGAATATTGTAAATTTTTGCTCATGTATATTGTAATTTTAATTCTCAAAGTGATAAATAAAAGAATGAGATACTCTTGACTACCACAATCACTATTTCTGTAATCATCGAAGCGACGACTTTTTGTCGTCGCTTCACTACCCAAGCGACGATAAATCGTTGCTCGGATGTCGCCGCTTCATTCTTGTCGCTTAGATTTCAAATGACGAAGATTGAACATATCTTCGTCGCATGTATATTTCAAGCGACGGAGGAAAAGTTCGTCGCTCTTTAGCTAGCAACAAAGATTGGGTCGTCGCTTCAATGTTTTTGCGATAAACTTTGGTTCAAAATTCGTCACATAAGGTTAGGTTTTGGAGAAGAAAACATGAGACGATAAAATTGAAGCGACGAAGGTTGGTTGTCGCTTAGTTGTTCAAGCGACAAATTTTGAACAATTTTTGTCGCTTCATTTTGTGTTACAGAGCAGAAAAACAGGTTTGTGGGTCTAGTTTGAACCAATTTCCTTCGCATCCTAATAACACAATCCGCAAGACATTCAAATAACATAACACACACATCCAACATAACACAAACACACTACATTTCACACACACATAGTTTTCATCTAAAGTTACAATATGTTTCATAAAAATATTGTACATTAATCTAAATACAAGGAAAATGAAGGGTCCTAGTCTTGGTCTTCCTCGGGAATACCTGCTGAAGCACATGAGGATTTATCGGCGACAAAGGGAGTTATTGCGGCTGCGGCGGTATTGTCACCCAGATTGCCTTGGGCCGAGATGACATTATTGAGGGAGGCCTCCAACCTTGTCATACGTTGCTTCATCTCTTCTTTCTCCATTTTCGAGGCTTTGCCCCACTCGGAAATTTTTGCTAGTTGCCTCCTCAATTCCTCAACTTCCGCATCGTTGCGGGGCACGCGTGCACCGCCTCTTGGTTTCGGCAGGCGTCTTAATGCACCCCCTAGACCTTGAAAATTGGTAAAAACAAAAAAAATAGTCAAATTAAAAATCATATAGTATCTAAAAATAAAAACACAACACAAAAAGTCAAGTGGTTTGTTAAAAGATAAACCATAAAAAAAAATAACTCGGACCCTCGTCCCCGGCTTCCCACCCAGTTCCTGCTCGATTACAGCAATTTGCTCGTCAACGGTAACGGAGTTAGTCACGTAACTCCCGCCCACTTCATCACTCACTCGACTAGCACACAACTCATCCATCTTCCTCTTCACCCCTGACTGCAAAAAAATAATTGTCCAATAGATTTGTGTTATTACACTTTTTAATTCCAAGTCAAAAACATATTCGCATAAAATAATGTCACTCACCACTTTCTCCTGCTCATTCTAGAATGATTGATAAACATCGCAGACTGTTTGGAGTAAAGTCGCTAGATGCATTTTCTCCTCATTTGCAGCAACCCGGTAGCTGTAGGGAGTGGTGCCAGAATGATGGTTGATTGCATACACCTTTTCCTTTCTCTTGTTTCGGTTAGCGGTGTTCCGAGCACACATCGCCTACAAAAACCATTTCGAATATATATTAATATATATTATCATATGAGAATTAATAAATTATATGAAATGCAAAAACCGATCATTAATTTTCATTACCTTATAACCGTCTTCCTCAAAGTGAGCTTTGAGGTACTCTCACTGCTCAGGTCGGTGGATAAACTCTTCGGGGGTCACCTTTGATACTTCAACGTAATGAGTATGGCAGTCGTGTTTCCAATCTTTGTAAATCTTTGCGGCGGTCTTGTCGATATATTTCCACATGCCTGTCTCGGTGAGAGGGAGATCATAGAACATCTAGTAAAAAATAATTCAAACAAAATCAAACGAGCCTTTGATTATCATATTTGTGCATATAATGTGACTGAAAAATAGTTTATCGAAATTATTCTAAAACAATATTTTACCTCCATATAAGTGGTCAATACATCTTGGTGTTCCTCATCCAGCTCAGTAAAGGTAGGCGCAAGCATCGGAACTTTACTCCGGACAGCACTCCCGATGTCTCGGGACATCAAAGTCCTCCACTTCAATTCTTTGGGACCCTTGTGTTCTTCGGCGTATTCGATCTTTAGAGGCTGGTTGTTGTTCATGTTCTTCAGATATGCCGACTTTGTGCCCGTTACGATGCCGCGCTTCTCAAGGTTCCGCCTTGTCACCTTCTTCCCCGTTCTCATATTAACCACCTCTGCCATATAAAAACACATACCGAGTTGTAAGATAAATCAAATATATTAGCAGACCAAAAAATTTATTATCACATAACGTTCTCATAAAGGTTACCCGGCTCCATAGGACCCCTCTTGGTCCTAATACTTATCAGAGGACCGTCATCGCCTTCCCCACCACCACTGTCAGCGCCACCTCCAGCATCCCCCAGTCCCGAAGGGTTGGTATCTTCCAACGATGGGATGGGTACCAGCGTGTCTCTCGCCGCCTCTGGTGTTGTCGTCGCCGTCGCGGCTGCTCTTAATGCTTCTGCCGCCTTCCTTTTCCTTCTCGCCTCGAGCTCCTTCTTCTTCTTTTAGGCACTAGAACTTGGTGCCATTATTCTAGAACCTATAAATACAGATCATATGCAACTTTCAATAACTTAAGGATAGAGATGTTGTAATAACTTAAGGGTAGAGATGAGCAACAGTTCATAGCTCACATTGTGACTGCAAATCTATATACTAATTAATCTATATATACTAATTTATATATATTGTGACTGCAAATCTATATATACAAAAGTGAGCTTGTATATGTTTTTATACAAGTGAGCTTGTATTACTCTATCTTTTTTGGTCAATTGTTTAGCCCAAACTTTCATTTACAGCTATTTTAAAGCATCTAGGCATTCAAGGCTCTCCTATGGCTTCTTTTAATGAACTTTGAACTGCATTAGGTGTCTAACTGCCTAAAAGCTTGTGATACGTTTCTTTGTTCAATCACCATTGTCTAGTTGAAGCATTCTATGAAAAATATAGCTAGAGACGAAGACAACTAATACTTATCATCAACCTTAAACATTTTTGTTTCCAATCCTTAGGGCATAGCTAGCTCTGTTTGTATAAGAAACTAATGCAGGAATCGATCTGATATATGAAGTATTTAATTATCTTGACATCTTCTAGATGCTTACAGTGCAAACATATGCATATATACATAAGAAAATATTGCTCTAACAATAGTACAATTTATCAAGTTCCAGTTGACGAATTGGAAAACTGTGGTGTCCGTGTGTGTAACTTATGCGAGCATGGAGAGGCTGACCGAAGTCCTGCATGCTCTAATTAGTCTAAATACGTACAAGATGTCTACATATTAGGAGTGATATAGCATGAACACTATTTACCCAATGCAATCGCACAAAACCTAACCTAGCTAATTGGATTGGAAAAGAATTTGATATAAGAGCAAAAAGTTATCTTGGCTTGGCAATAAGCTTGAAAATCAGAGAGAGAGGAAGACCGACGAGATAACCTAGAAAACCGAATTGGGTTTGGGGTGAATTTTCGGGTTTAGGGGTGAATTTAGGGAGAGAGAGGGAGAACCGGAGCGAGAAACCGACGGGATTGGGCTTTTGACGAAGGAAGAACACGGGTTTTTGGTGGTTTGCAAAGGAAGAACACCTGTTTTACAGTTTACAGAACGCGAAATGAGAAGGAAGAAGAAGCAAAGTCCCGATATAATCCCCTCATCTGAAGCGATGAACTTTGCCAAAAATTGTCGCTTAAAATATGCCTTAAGTTAGCGACGACAGTCACTTAATATTCGTCGCTTAGGATTATCTGAAGCGACGAATATTGAGTTCACTAGGTTACCTAGTGAGTCCAACTTTGTCGCTTCACATTATCTGAAGCGGCGACTTTTGTGAAAACAGCGTCGCTTTGCCTTTAAAGCGACAAATATGAACCAATATTTGTCACTTGGATTGGATTTGAACTTAACATATGTAAATATTGTTCAAAATAACAACATAAAATATTTATCATCATCATATTACAACATATAACATAATAACTAGTAGTCTTCCTCTTCGTCGTCTCCGCCATCATCAACTTCATATTCCTCTTCCTCATCGAATTCGTTGTCGTCGAGGTCATCTATGCCATCACCGGTTGATTCTTCATTCTCTTCGTGTACTTCTAAATCGAGTTAGACATTAGATGCATCAATATGGTAAAATTATATTGAACTTAGTGTGTCTTCTTGGTAAGGCTCTGTGATTTGATTCCCTGAAGGAGGCCTTTTATCTTCTGTTACCAATACTTCGGCATTGTATACACTTAGGTGCGATATTTCTTGCAACATCTTCCAAGTACCACCCGCCGCAGGATCGTCCAAGTAGAACACTTGTTTTGTCTTCATCGCAAGACAAAATGGAGAATTCTCGTAGTAACTAGTGTTTGTATCCATTGATATCAGACCATGATCTACCTTGACGGTGTCAATTTCTTCGACATCTAGATCGTCAGTGGTGTTGTGCCATATACCTTTGAACAACACGACCGACATATTGTCTGGATAACATACCTCTACTACATAGTCAAGATGGCCATAGAAGTTTCCAACTTTCGTGCTTAACATCACCCCGCTATTTTGAGTCACGAGACTTTGATCTCTATCGAATGAGACATACTTGATACTGTTCACATAGCATGCCTTATAAATCCGGGTGAATTGCAAACGTCGAGCCTATGACCATATAGCCCTGTTAAAGTTAAGGTCTTGAGTATCATGCAGATTCTTTGCCTGAAGAATAGATGGTGTTAGTATTATACTATCTAGGGTTTAGGATCTTTGTGCAAGAAAAAAAATTGAAGCAATTTTCGTACATATCTTAAGAATCATCTATGGAAACTCCTCCTCATGGGGCGCTCGTCGTAATCGTCACCAAATTTCCCTATGTACGCCTGCAAATGAGTGTCCATGTAATATTGAGTTTCTTCTGTATCCGTCAAAAATTTCCAGTGAGCCTCAGCCGTTTGCTCCTCTGATAACCTGATATTTCCGGTGCTATCCATAATATAAGGCTGAACTAACTACGAAACACAGCTAATATTCCATATTGGGGGATTGAGATCTTCTTCCTCTTCCAATTGCAGATAAGACTTACAGTACCTCACCGACTCCTATGATACGTACCTTTCTACAATACTCCCCTCGAGGTAACGTGTATTACTCATTGACTTTTTATATTCACATAATTGCCTATAAAATACTATATACGATTAGTGCATATATACAGTTAGTGTAATTTCAGTTTAACAAAAAGGGGAGAATATTTGGTTAGTACACGTACCTTTCCATCAAATACATCCATGTAAAATGTACTGGGCCAGTAAGCATAACTTGTTCAAGAAGATGAACCATGAGATGAACCATAGAGGTGAAAAAATGTGGAGGAAAAATCAACTCCATATTGTAGAGAATCATCACTATCTCAACTTCCATCTGTTGAACATCTGCCTTCTTCAACTCCTTAGCACATAATTTTTGAAACCAATTTGACAATGTTATCAATGGCTTCACGACATTATTTGGTAAAAATCCTCGGATAACCACTGGAAGAAGACGTTGAAGCAGGACATGGCAATCATGCGTCTTCAATCCATAAAAATTTTTATTAGTTAATTTGACCTTATTTCTCAAACTTCCCGCATAGCCAAGTGGATACCTAGCATAGTGAAACCATTCAAATACTTTTTCACGATTTTCCTCTTTAACTAAAAAGGGTGCATGAAGAATATTTTCCCGTCCTTTTTTCAGCTTCTGATTGATGTTGACTTTTGCGAATTTTCAATTTCTCCAACGCTTCGCGAGCCCTTGGAATATCCTTTGTCTTCCCTTCAGTTGCAAGAATGGTGCCAAGGATAGCGTCACACATGTTCTTTTCAATGTGCATGACATCTAAGCAGTGCCTGATTAACAACGAAGACCAATAAGGAAGCAACCAAAATACGCTCTCGTGGGTCCAACATTGTCTGTTGTTTGCTGAGTAAGGGACCAAAAAATCCGGATGATGATTAAGAGTGCCATAACTGTGTGACCTAATTTCCTCCAAAATTTCATCTCCGTCTTTATGAGCTGGTCTTTTTTCCCACTCTGGCTTTCCGTTAAATGCCAAACTTGATCGCATCGAGTTTGTCTCGTCGAGCCATTTTTGATGTCATTCATAAACAATTCTCCCACAAATATGCTCTGCTGTTAGCTCATCTAGACAAATTAGACATGCCTTGTACCCTTTCACCGTTGAGCCCGCAAGCATCCCTAAACTAGGAAAGTCACTTATAGTACACATCAACGCTGCCTTTATCTTGAATACATCATTGTCCACTTTGTCCAAAGTAGAGACTCTATTTTCCCACAAGTCTTTGAGCTCGTCGATCAATGGACGAATGACTACACTAAGGCACTTTCCTAGAGATTTAGGTCCAGGAATTAACGTGGCCAGCATATTATATTTCTTCCTCATACACATATTAGGGGGTAGATTAAATGGCATCACAACCACGGGCCATGTACTATGCTGGGTTGACATTGTTTCAAATGGACTGAAGCCATCAGTTTCCAATCCAAGACGCTAATTTCTTCCCTTAATGTCGTCGAAACCTAAAAATGTCATGTTAAAATGTTGCCATGCTTCTCCATCAGATGGGTGCCGGAGGGTACTTTCATCTAGTCCCATATTCTTATGTCATCGCATATGCTTTGCGGTGTGTGATGATATAAATAGGCGTTCAACCTAGGAGTGAGAGGGAAATACCATATTACCTTTTTGGGAATGTCATCCCTATCTGGTTTATATCTGTCAGCACCACATACTGGACAAGTCTTACGGGTTTTATTTTCAGCTCCCCTGAATAGGTAACAGTTGAACTCACAAACATGAATTTTTTCATATCCAAGGGAAAGATCCTTGAGGATTTTTTTAATTCTTGAATAACTCATAGGGAAATTTTGCCCTTTAAAAAACTTATGCAACCATTCACATAATTTATCAACACTCGTATCCGACCATCCATTTTCAACTTTAATTTTCATTGCATATAATATGGCACTTAATACAGTTTCTTCACTTCCTTCATACAATGGGGTTTGCGACTCCCTTAGAAGTCTTTCATACTTAGCATAATCATCATCTACAATGTCATTGAAGTGAACTTCAACATTTTCTTCAACAACATTTTGCGGTGCATCTCCATGGTATCTAGGATAGTATGGAAATACATCTTGTATAATCTCCACAAGCGGGATCACTAAAGAACCCGCAACACTGGAAGCCTCGACTCTGTGTTTAAGCCACGGTCTCCATCGACTGATCCTTGTCGGTTGACCAGAAACTTCCCCATGTAGGTGCCAAACTGTGTAAGTCGGATCCAAACCATGGTGTATGCAGTGATGATAAATCTCTACGATATCCTTATAATAAGGACCATTTTTGCAAATTGCGCACGGACAAGGGAGATACTAGGTTCCAATAGTGTGAGTGTTCCCAAAATTGATGAAGTTAAGTACGCCTTGTTATGTAGTCAGGGTGTGTATAATGATGATTCATAAAAGATTTGTCGGGGACATCATCCATGTTTCCTGTGATAACATAAACAGACAATATGCATAAGGTTAGCACACAACATTTATGATAAAATCAAAACCTGTCCCAACACTTCTTCTCCTTATTCCTCCATGTTGGGTCCTATCCCCTTCAGGAGAACACGACTTTTGTTAACCCTCTTACATCTATGTGGTTTCACCTCCAGTTTAGGGAAATTTCGGCAGTATCTCCCTATAGTTTCCCAAGTGCACAGATATCTAAACAACCTAATTTTTACTCGAGAAACATTTTAAGGAGACACTGTCGAAACCATATCCCAAAACTGAAATTACATGAATAGCAAAAGGATCAACAAATTTGAGTTCACCTAAACTGTCCAAAAATGGGACAATTTGAGAATCAACAACTCATCTCGATCAACTAGATGAGTTGTTGATTCTCAAACAGGAGTTCTAAGCTAATAAACACCACAATTTCCATATTCTAAGACTAAAGCAACAATAAAACACAAAAATTCAACACAACATCATCCAACTTCCATTAACCAACATAAAGTGTCCAAAAATTGGACAATTTGAGAATCAACAACTCATCTCGATCAACTAGATGAGTTGTTGATTCTCAAACAGGAGTTCTGAGCTAATAAACACCACAATTTCCATATTCTAACACTAAAACAACAACAAAACACAAAATTAAACACAACATCATCCAACTTCCATTAACCAACATAAACAACCATTTAAATTAAATTAATACATAATATGCTCTCAAAGAGGGATAAAATAGAAGGAAATTGCGCTAACCTTACTTAAGAATCAAAGAATTGGCAACAAAAGCCTTCCAATCTCACTTTCTTCTAACTTCTCCCTCATCTCCTCCAAAAACAGATGCAGAACCCGACTGCATCTGTAAACCTAAAATTTTACCTATATATACAAGTTGCATTTAAGATGAAGTACAAAGGCAGATGAAAAAAAAACCTAAGCTACGAAGTTTGACCAATGTTCGTCACTTCGTTTATACCCAAGCGACGACATCACTTCTGGTCGCTTCAATAATTCTTTAGCGACGAATATTGAATGTCGTCCAAAAACATAGTTTTGAGATAACTTGAGGCGACAAACTATGAATATTGGTCGCTTCAGTACTTTTGTGAGCGACAAATATTCTCCCTGTTATTTTAGCGAGGACATCAATAGTCGTCGCTTAGATTAGTTGAAGCGACGAAATTATATTTTCTTTTTCATTCTTCGTTGCTTGAATCAAGATATCCAATAGTGAGTACTATTGGGTTTGGGTTTGTGGGTGACTTGAGAGGAGAAACTGAGCAGAACAAATATTTAATAGGATAATAGCTTATTTAGTTTTGATGCATGTATATGGTATTTTGAGAAGGAAGACACTTTCTTGTCTTGTTTGCTGATATTTTTTGTTTTAGGGGATGGCGTGTCATGATCACATGTTTTAGTTTGCTGCATTTGCTTAATTAAGAGTTAATTGCTTGGGGTTGGGGGTGCTTTAATTTGTGAGTTTTTGTGTAGTCTAAATCAAACATTTGATGTTGTAATAGACTAATAGTCGAGCAATGCAATTTGAGATGTTCTCAGTTCTAGTTTTAGCATTATCTGTCCTTAATTGACTCATCGTATTTCATTCATTTTAATTAACACTTGAGGAGCTGAGGATAGCACACACCAGTTCTTAATTTCTTCAATAGTGAAAAAAATCTTTCTGGAATTTAAAATAGGAAAGAGAATGTAAGTGTATACACTTAATGAGTGTAAACTTAATAAAACTCTGGGGAAGCAACCATGTAATTAGAGAGATTTGCGTTTCCTGAGAAAACTATATATATATATATATATATATAACAATCTATTTCATCATCAACCCCATGGGAAGAAGACAAAGCTCACTGAGATCAGTATAATTTTTATTTGATGCACGTACTTTGTACAAAAAAATGGGGAAGCCATGTATCTGTATTTTATTTATTTATTTTTGATATATGACAGCTTTCTGGGTCGTTATTTATAGTATTTTCATTCCTTGATACCAACCTATTCCTGCAGCTTTCGTATAGTATAATTTACTGAACAGTTGGCTCTGACAGTCCACCATTATATACGTATTCTGTTTAAAATACCCAGTTGCAAATTACCAAATGCTGACATGCATATGCCATAATAACATTGGCCCTCCAATTTCCAAACAAGACCATGATACATACAAGTGAGATTTAATCCATGACCTGTCCAAGTTGGTCTTGTTCCACTATTGGCAAATTCCATGAAGTTTCATCAATCCAAGTTCCTTCTACATTTTTTATAGAAGTAGTAGTTTGCCAATTATGGAACTTGTTCTACATAAATGGCAAATTCCATTTAGAAGGAACTTGCAAATTGTAGTAGTTTGTTCTGTATTTTAAAACCTTATGTCACTGGGATATTTCTCTTTAGGATTTTATGCACATTTCTTTAGATGTTTCGATGCCTCACTGCTTTCAGATGGTCCAAAAATGTTTGGATTTTCTTACAAGTTTATCAACTTTAAGAATATTAATCTACATTTGAATTTTGGACCTTCACCAACTTCTTCTTTTTTTCAAAAAGTTGAGGCTCGAGATTGAAAGTCATATAAGATTTGGTTAAATGGCGCTAGTATCTGCCTAACTGATGTGGTTGACATGATTTCATTTCCCAAATTGTAATCACAAGGTCATGATTCAAGACTTGCTGGAAAGACATAGGAATTAAGTACCCGTTATTCGTGTAAAATGGTGCGAGCCATGTTTTTCAACTGATCAACTAGAGTAGTTAGAAAATGTAAACTATATATATATATATATATGTTAGTGTGTGTGCGCGCTTTTTGGCCAGTCTTCGGGTGAAAAATCGGATTTGATTTTGATAAGAAACATACATGCATATACAGATCGAGTTTGTCACTAAATTATTATGAGGATGAGAATTCTGTATTTATCACGGGTTAGCCTCCTACACGTTCAACTGGTTCAAGGATAGTATGCGCGTGGCTGTAATGAAGGCCTGAAGGCTCTATCCTCTTATTCCTCTAGGACAAGAGCATATAGGGTCCATAACTCACAAGTGTGCCTCGCTCGATCCTGTTTGTATTGAATAGAAGCATTCATTATGTTGTTGAATGAACTGCATATGGGATCTCCATTTGCACGTCGGATCTCATACTTTTGTCAAAAGTTAGGCTGTCGTAAATTATCATCTTTTCAATCGAAGAACTGGACAAAGAATTCTGAACGCAGCTACCTCCATGGTCGGAAGCCGATTCTCCGACCAGTAGACCACCAGAAGTGCAAAACCCTAGTAGAACCAGATTTCATAATAACAGCATATTTTTATGTATAAAAGGTGTAAATTTTGTAACTAAAAGATGAATGACTGGCCAGATAACTTAAGTAGTAGTTAATTAGCTGCCTTAATGGGAGCATGTTCTAAATCATGCATATATAGTTGCATTCTTTCATTCTTATGCGCCTTATTTTCAAAGCTACGTACTTTTTGAGTGGATAATACTCTTTTAAGTGCCACTTAATTATATCCCGCCAGCTGCAAGCAATCGTAATTAGAAACAAAGTCTGAACCCATGCATCAATTTAGGAATCGAACTCTGTGTGTGTGTATATATATATATATGAGATTTTTTATATTCCGAGTGGGCTTAAGGAGGAGAAGGAGGAGGGAAGCAGTCATACGGGAGGGGGCAGTTCACCGATAAACAGGGTTCATGTGATGGGGCACTAAATATATATATCAAATATATAAGTATATGTATTAATTATTAGATGTTTATATATTGATGAGGTTAATTTTGTTCAAATTAAATATTGTTTATCAAATAAGATCAAATCACGTATATCAAAAGTGTTATATAATTCATGTTCATTCCACGGTTAATTGTAATAAACGTTGAAACTGTCAAACCTACATGGTTATCCGTAGCCATCCAAAAACGTTGAAACAGGCCTAAATCCGTAACAACCATCGTCTTGCTTGTGAGGGTCTGGCAAAGAGAAACGATTGCGATATATGTTGCATTGCTCCACCAAGCCGATTCAGGTCAACCATGCCACCATTTACTGCCAAAAGCCAGGGAGGCAGTGAATAGGATCCATCCACATCTCAGAGTAAAGAATAGCATAAATATTGCATACAATTTAGGATTTTGTGGGAGAGTTAAAACATACTAATTTTTTTTTTTTGAGGTAAAACGGTAGAATATGAAGCTGGTAATAATTACAAAGGAGTTCCTCGTTCAACGGTTTGATAGAAAGAACTCTCCAAAAATAACCTACACTATTACAATTTAATCTGGTAGCTAACAAACATAGCTAAACGAACTATGTGTAGAACAAAAATTAAAAATATCAGGGGCCTCACGCCCTATCTAACTATGTACCACAAACTACATTAAAGTCATCCGGCGCTCATCCGCTTGTATCTTCGTGAGTGCTGCCAAATCCATTGCAACTTTCTTCTGTGGGGACTCAAACTTTAGTGCTCCCTCCCTGCCTCCACTTTCCCCATTCACTAGTGGATGTGTCTCTTCACGGACATAAAAGTACAAAAATGCCCCATCTACCTGAGGAAAGTCTGCCTCTTGGGACGGATGAGAAGCACATCGTCGATTCGATATGACATAAGAAACTAAAGTCTTTGAGGTGATTCCTTTACCCAACAGGGCATCAGAGGGCACCCCTACCATCCATGAGATACCGCTACTAGGCGATGTAGTAACCTGCAAAGTATCAGAAAAAGGTTAATGGAAGCCTCCAGAAATAGGGTTGTCTTGCATGTGGGACACTTGTCCCATTTGCTCATGTCGAGGATCCTGCATGGTTGCAACTTGGCTGACATGCATCACCTCGAAGATCGGGCCTGTATCGACCGATGCAGATTACACCGCCGCAACCTATGGGGCCGAGTTTGGCATCACCACTCGAGCCGCTGCATCCACCACCATTTCCTCAAAACCCGGTGGGGCCAAGGGAGTGGTTCGGGCAGTGGGCCTTGCCGCAGCCACAAACTTCGCCGCTCTAGCTTACAAAGTACGACAACCCTCCTCTCTATGTACAAATTGACCACATAAACCACAAAGACCCAGAATAGCATGGTACTAAAATCCAATAAGCTCAATGCATGCTAGAGTAAATCGAAATTGTTTTCTTACCACAACACCGCGGCGAAGATCAAAATCCACGAGAATCTTCATCTTCCCCCCTTGGAATAGGGTTCATCATGGGTGCGAAATATGCCGATGTCATTCCCAATCTTTTGCGCCCATCTTTTGTCCAATGCCGCATCCGGAACATCTTGGACAAACACCTCCACCGTCACTTTAGCAGCCGGCACAGCCTCTAGAGGAGAGAAACCATCAAATTCCCCCACTACCACCGTGTGATCTCTGTAGTTCCAAGGCCCCCGCCTCTTCGCACGGCGGAGAGCTGCCAATCTTTGAACTTGCTGAAGACACGGTCCGGTCCTCGGCGTTGGAGAGAGATCCTCACCAGACCAAGTGATTCATGCCATAGTCGTACCATCATCGCCTTAAACGACTGCTCATGGACCTCCGGCAAAGCCGTTAGCTCATATAGTGGTGCCACGACATAGCTGCACCTGTTCTCTGCCTCAACGTCGACATCTGCGACGAGATTGGCGACCTCAACGTTATCGAGGTCCGGGTCAAAACTGATCACGAGACTTAAGAATAGCGGTAAGCCCCTATTTCAAAAATAAAAAAATCAATGAAGTTACATTTATGTGCTAAAATTCATCGGAGGAAAGGAAGAAAACTTTGTAGCACTCAGACAGACTGCCAATTATGCCTTGCTTGCTTTCAATTATAGTTGTGTGTTGGGAGCAGCGGCAGTTGTTGAGTATACACAACTAAATTTATTTTGTGGGTCAACATTCACTTTCATAATCATCTAACTGCATGCCCATTTCTTCTTCACTAATATATATATATATATATATATATATATCCACCATGTCACCAAGATACCAATTCAGATCTCATCCAGATTGACTGTAACACAGAAAATTCTTACCACCTGACTTTATCCTGTAAAATCCACATCTATATAGTTAGAAAACAAATGTAGACCACTGTGTTTGTTGATGCTTTCTACAAATATCTCCTATGCATTATTGGTCCCAAAAGCCTTGCTATTCGTACTACGTTTCATCTGGTTTTAAAATTACCATTCTAGTGTAAAGTGTAAACAATCAGCTTAATTAATTATGGTATTTACGAGCTTAATAAATTACATTTATCTTCTGTAGTTTACTTGAGTAATGATGTCATTACAAATATGCTGAAAATCTAACAGAAGAGGTATGAATGTATCATGTTTGACATAGTTACATATGTGATTGGCTTCAACTACACACCTTATATTAAATCACACAACCCAATGTACGTAAAAGGAATTGAAAGCAGCCATGATCCTGTCACAAAAATGATGGTGGTGCTAGCTTCTACTGCTACAAGACCAGACCAGGTCCAAATTCTTTGTTAGCCTAGCCTCCTCTTCTCTTTCTTTTCCCTGCTTTCTTTTTTCCTCTTTTGAATTCTTTTCTGTTATGTCACCATATATGAACTGTCATACCAGATAAACAAGGCAAGCTTGAAAGTCTCTGTCTGTGTCTCAGTCCTCTTCCTCTTCCTCTTCCTTCCTACTTCTTAAGATGCAAAATTTAAGGTGAGAGAGAGAGAGAGAGAAAGGGACATAGAATCATATTTAATTCTTGCTCAAAGAACCTGTCTTTCCTTACCTTCTTTCTCATTATCTCCCTCTCAAGCTCTCGTTTACAACATTTAAGACAAATCCCATTTCTAAAAAAAAAACCCAGATCTCTCTCTCTCTCTCTCTCTCAAATTCAGAGTTGCTATTTTACAATGAGAGACAAAGTGTCTTGCTTTAGTGAAAATGCAGTAAATGTTTCTCATCCTTCATGTTCTAGCTATGCAAACACAGCTTGTGTTTCTCCAAGTCAGACTCCATCAGTCCAGAATGCAGTAACTTGTCTCTACAAAATCATTCTCTCCACCTCGAAGAAGCAGTTATTAGTAACAGTCACCTGGTGCAAGAACCATTACGCACAAGGCTTGAGCATAAAGTTTGGTGATGATGACCCCTCAACCTCCTTCAGACTCAATACCAATTCGCGCTTGTTTCGCAAGAAGAAGGGCACTAAAGTCATTGAATCCGCAACTGAGGATTTGAAGATGGAAATCCTTTGGGATCTTTCCAAATCCAAGTATGATGCAAGTGGCCCTGAGCCAGTTGAAGGGTTTTACATTTTGGTCATGGTTGATTCAGAAATAGGCCTAATTCTAGGTGACATGGCCGAGGAGGCTATAATCAAAAAGTTCAAGACTAGCACACCAGTTTCTAAAGTGTCTTTAATTTCAAGGCAAGAGCATTATTCAGGAAACAGTACCATTTACTCTACCAAAGCTCAGTTCAGTGATACAGGGATTTCACATGACATTTTGATCAAATGTAGCGGAGAAAATGACCGCTTGAAGCATCCGGTGCTGTCTGTTTCTATTGATACCAAGACGGTGATTCGAGTGAAGAGGCTGCAGTGGAATTTCAGAGGAAACCAGACCATTTTTGTGGATGGATTGCTGGTTGATCTGATGTGGGATGTTCATGACTGGTTCTTCAACAACCCTTCTTCAAGATATGCGGTTTTCATGTTCAGAACAAGAAGCGGAATGGACAGCAGACTTTGGTTGGAAGAGAAGTTGGTGCAGAAAGAACAGGATTCACTTGAATTCTCCTTGTTGATCTATGCATGTAAGAGTTCATAATGAAACCTAATTGGCACATGCCATTCATTTTTTTTCTTTTTATCATTTCTCTTTGACAATTATGTGATTTTCGAAGTTCTACATTTCAAAACAAGGTAGATACTGATTCTTTTTCATCATATGGACGGAAAATAAATCAATGTACCAGGATTGTAATTGTAGATAGATGGACTTGACAGGTTTATAGATCTCTATAAGAACCAATAATGTAGTTTTTCTCTTTAGTATGTTATTTTCCAGAGCCATTGAATTCAATGATGGATCACTGTTAAAGGTTCTACAATATCTCTAAAGAAAATATATATATAGCAATGAAGATTTGCTGAAAGTGAAATTGGGAGGGTGATCTATATTACAGATAAAGCTGTGAATCCACTCATAATGATAAACACGATTTCATGAGTATGTCTACACTTAACTTAGCTTGCAAAAACAAATGATTGATTACTGTTTATTGCTGCAATTCATAAGGAGGATTATGGTGTTGTTCACTTGAAGCAAAATTACAGAAAATCCATCTCTTCCCTCTTTCAGATCGACTTTGTGAATAAAAACAAGCACTGAATCCTTTTGTCTACAATTATACGTCTGTAAAGTCTATTAGTTTTGTATCGTATAGTGACAGCACCAGGAAAGTATAATTGTAATGATCCTTTCTTCCAAGATTGATCTGCATCATAAAATTTGGCATTTGATATAGATGTAGCAGCTTGTGACTGACAATGGAAGATCAGTTGGGCACCAAACAATTAGAGGACAAACTATGCTTTTGTTTTTTCTATGATTTTCAACAGCAATTCAACTAAGTTACAGTTTATAGCTAGAGATAAGAAAGTTATATTGTGTGTTCTTTTACCGATTATACTAACTTGGCTTGCTTTCAGAAATGGTCTGTCTTTGTTATTTATATTGAACTAGTCTACTAGATAATGGTGAATTACTGTAAACTAAACGAACCCATATAGATATCAGAAGCACCAAATTAAAATAGGACTTAAGACCAGCACTAGCTTAGCTCAGTTTGGTCAATTTGAATTGTCTGCTGAAACTTGAACTAGAAAGCTAGCTGCGTTCAAAACTTATGCAAACAAAATAGTGGAGTGGTGTGCCTTGATCTCAGACCCACTATTAGCACAACAAGTCTATGGTCCCTTTGTCTTAAACCCCTTGTTTGGTCCACCAGTGGAATCCCAATCATTACTATTGCATGCCCGATTCCAAGAGCACCACAAAAGAAAAGATGCCCTCTAGGCTTGGGACACATGACTTACACAAATTGCATAAGGGTAGAGTACCATAACACTAAACATGAGGAAAACCCAAAAAAGCAATGGGCAGCCAGGCTGCCTTGGCAAGCCTTGCTCATGCATAGAAAAGGGACATACATGTGTAGTGTGTTGGTGCGGATAGTAGTTGGGTGGATATATGATCGAAGCTGCTTTTTCATCAAGTCTCAAGCAAAATCATCCCCATTCTGATAAAGGTAGACTGCTATTCATCAGGGAGAGAGCATCTCAAACACTAACTTGCATGCAGATCTTATCAGACTAGGGGTTAAGTTTGGACCATTTGATCAGTAGGGATTTCCAGGACCATCTATTGAAACCAAGACTACTTTTTTGTTAAGACATCGATCATCAATATATTACATGCAATACTTCCCTTTCAAAAGAGGAAAATAAAAATACATGCAATACTTGGAGGGTGATCCAGTTTCTTAGCTTACGCCATGCAATGTTGAAACTGATATAATTACATAATTATAATGTACTCTATAACTCTATTGGTTGGTATATGAATCTCAAATCTCAAACTAGGACCAGAATTCCCATTGCAGATATTGGATGGGGAGGAATTCAAAAAAAAAATTTAAAATGATCTTGTCCCCAGTAAGTTATGTTAATCGTATAGTTATCATCTGATTATTAACATTTCTTGGGGACCGATTTTTGTAACGTGAGAGATACAGATTACCTGGATGAAATTTATGTCATGATTTGAAATCAACATGAGATGATCAGAGGCTTCATACACCACACCATCAGTAGTAGTTGTTTGATATGACAAGCGTTGATCCATCTCATCCAACCATCTTACAAATTCATTGTAGTAGACATAAAAAGATCTTTCAATCTGTTTCATCCAAAAACACAAGTGATGAAGTTCAAAGATCCGGGTTTCATCTGATTCATCATATTAAGTCTTGTACAAGACATCCCAAGTTGCTTTAGCAGTCGGCAATCTAAGATACTGATTCCTCAATCCCGGAGGACACTTCACACGAGGTTTCATTTTCAAGGGTTATAATAATAGGTCCACGAAAATTCAGGTATTAATGGAAAAAATTTGCCTATAAAAAATGTTAACTAGTAAATTACTAATTTTCTTTAATATTTTTACAGAAGATTATTAGTTCCTTTGAACTTTGAGATCAACTGACAATTGAATACTTCTAAATAGCAATTTCATGGCATTGACAAGCAAATTTTAATATGAACGCAGTTTGAAGGAAATTGATGGAGGCATGTTAAATATTTCTTTATAAATAATATGTCTAATCATTTCTGTATAATCATGACTATTGAATCTGATAGTACATGTTACTTTAGCTTTGTGTTCAAATTTCCGCTATATTCATTTCTGTGTTTACAATGTAGATCAAAGAAGTGTACTTTTGATAGTGTATTGTGATACATTTGATTGCCAGGCTAATTTATTCTCTTACTTTAACTCAGATTGAGTAAGAGTCATGGCAAGAACAAGGAAACTAATGCCCTCGTTGACACTCTTAAGAAAGAATAATATAGAGGCAAAGTTCTTCAATAAGATCGAGAGTTGCACTTGAAGCCAAGTATCAGCAAGTTTTCTCAACTTCTAAGAAGCACTGGGTGGCGAAGCAGTGAATCACTGAACTTGAATTGTGAAAGGCGCATCAAACTTATGATAAAGATATTGATTTGCCGAAACCTTACAAACTCGAGGAAACATACAACTCAACAGAATTATGGCATGAATATGAATTCATCCCACATACTTTTTTATGGTTCACACTAGAAGGGAGATGATTTCTGCTACTCGATAGACACGATCAAAGGTGGAAGAGAAGATGCAGGACAAGCAGCATGTGATTTGTGCGGAAATATATATTGAGTAGCTTAGCCCCTGTTTTGATCTTGTTTAGTATACACTGTTTGGCAAATATGGTATGGCAACCAATTGGCAATTTGTTTCTCTTGAATCCAAATCACTGATAATGTATTCACAACTCTCATTTTGTCTTTCAGCTCTGTCCGGGTTGTATAAATAGTGATTTTTGATATGGCCTAATTTACTAGGGCTGGGCACATGGGCCTGAAAATTCTGGCCTAATTCGATTTTGAACCGTCCCCGCATAAAATGGTACGAGTTTGTATTTTTGAAATCGAAGACTCGTCCTATTCTGTTCCGCTTAAAAAAATTGAGACAGACTTTGGGTTTGTTTTCCAATATAAATAATATCCCGTACCGACCTGAACATTATACCCAAACTAATAAAACTGCCAAATCTTCTAAGACTACTACATTTTTTTTAATCAATTCTCATTTTTATCCCATTATGTTTTTTTATCTTTTTCACCGCCGCATCTCACCCCCTCCACAATTCCATGACTTTCATTGAGTTGGTGGAAGTTTAAGGTTAGTCAGTTTTCTACTTTCTTTACTATTTTGTGTGACAACCCGAACCGTAATCATGCAGTTATCGATTTGTGTTACGCATTATCGCAAATTAGTCGCATAATTGGGTTTGTTAACGACTTTTTCATCAGGCAAGAATTTGTGTTGACTTCCTTCACGAGAATTGTAGAATATTTAATTCCGACCTCATGTGAACTTTCGGGGAATTTTTCGGATAAGCGAGCAATTATTTAACGAGTTTTGATGTCGGTTGGTGAATATATATAAAAGTGTTATTTTTATTGTTGATTTAATCGTGACCATCCGATCTTGATCAGATTGAACCATAGCCGTTAATTTGGGCTGTATGTGTATGGATATATATACGGTATAAATACGAGATATTAATGGAAAGTATCCATTTTGGAAAAATGACCGCATTGACCGTCATGGGCGACCCGTTTTGCACCGTGAGTTTCTTGTCGACGGTGAGTTCGATTCCGGCCACCTTTGGCCGTGACTCCTTGATGAAAGATGTTAGGCTTGGGCTCCTCTTCAAGTTGATAGGTGGATCACCGAGATTAGTGGCCAGAGGAGGAAGAACCGAGGTGATGAAAATGGAGATTTCCGACCGGATTTTGTCGATGATGGAGGTGGCGGCGATGAGGGTCAAGGTTATAGAGGTTTTGAAGCCCATGGAATGGTGAGTTGATCCCAAGTGGTTTCAGCCCTTGCCGTGGCCGGTGGTGGCCGATCGGAGGAAATGGATTCCGGCGAGGTTTTTGAACTTCACGGTGAGTTTTTGACGTTTTTCGGTTAAAATTGGGCTTAGCTTTAAACTGAAAAGTTGTTGGAAATGTTGAGATCTTGAAATTGATGTATAGGTCGACGATTTCTGGGCCGATAGGATTCTGGCGGCGGTCCGTGGCCCCACATGCCGCCGTAGGCGGTGGAGCTCCGGGGAGGGGGAATTTTCGAGGAAGTTTTATGTTGTTTTGCTCGTTTTCGCGTGCCGAACGCAATAGTGAGGTTTATATTTGGATTTGAGTTTGTTAAATTTGGGCGATTATTTAATCGAACAATTATCAGTTTAATTCACGACAATATTTAAGAACGCTTTGGCTATCAGTTTGTTTGTGAGTCATTTGATATTCGAGTTTGGTTTGGGACTCTTAAAAGTGAAGGATTATAGGGAATTAAATTCAGAATTTGGCTGAGTCAGTATTTGAACAGGAAAATACGTTATTCGAGTATATGAGATTCTCGATGTTATTACTCACCAGATTACGATCTTTGCTATTCAGGATGAACTCCGATGATCAGATATTAATTTTAATCGTTGTTTCAGGATTATGAGTTAGTAGGCGTGTCAGATGAATAAGTGTGCATTTGGTGAGTTTCAGCTTTATGTTTATCCCGGCAACCTGTAAGTGGACACTTTGTTTTCACTGTCAATTTGCGAGTTTATGATTATGCATTTTACGATTATGCATTTTACGGTTATGCATTTTATGATTATATACCGTACGAGTATGCATTTACGATTATGTATTTTATGATTATATACCGTACGAGTATGCATTTACGATTATGCATGTGCATGGAAACAAATATGATTTGTTTTACACAGAGTACAGTCTCAGAGGTAAAAGCATCGATGCGTTGGCATGCTCGGCTGATCCCTGAGATGCTCCGGGGGGGGGGGGGGGTAGGGGGACAGATATCCTGACCCGAGGTCTTTCTGACTATTTAATCACCTGTGGGTCTGGGATTTAGACTGTATTGTTGTGGATGTGTCCGAGAGGGACCCCGCAGTTTTAGACTTGCATCATGTTTATTTTCAGTCTTGCATTATTTTTTATACACATTATATATATATGAAAGACATATTATTTACAGTTTCAGTTAAAAAGTAAAATATTATTTTCGTCTACTCATTCTAACAGTTTTTATGATTTTATGTGCCTTTTTCCTAGACTTTTCGGTTTTACTTGCCCATATTGCAGTGTGTATCATGAGGGTGCTAGATGTCGTCGAGTCCACCAGTCAATTCCTTAAGCTGTAGGTTCCAACTCACTGTTAGTATGTCTCTTGTGTTATTGAAGTCACTATGGATATTGGTTCAGTAGTATCGTCTTGTAAGACTCTTATGAATAAGTTGTTACTCGTATAGTTGTCGAGTTGAGTTTCCTTGTATGTGAATCAGTATATTTACTAGAAGTATGTTTTCCAATTCTGAATAATGTATCAGGTTTAATTCCAGTCTTATGTAGAGAAATCCGAATGGACATCGGTAGTCCACGGTATTGTCTGTGGATTTATCTGTGAAGTGTCAGTTTTACCTGCAGGTTTTCGGATGTCTCTTTTACAAGGGTAGTTATGTCAAAATTTTCACAAAATATTGTAAGTTAGGGTCAGTCGTTAGGGCTTGATTCTAGATTACTACTTAATCTAGGGTCGGGTCCTTTCATTTTGATAAACCATTGTTTTGAGTTTGGTTGTCTCTTTGTCATCTTCGATAATCAATAAAGATATTGAAAGCACATATATGTGTTGTTATTATTTTATCAAGTAATTGATCAAGTGACATTGAAATTCTCATATAGATAATTTGTGACTTTCATAATATCATTTCATTGAACATTGAATTTGGAGATTTCATGTACTTATTGAACTTCTTTTATTCAATCATTTTAAAAATTAATATATATATAGTGCTTATAAGTATACACATATAATTTTTGAAAGAACAAAAAAATATATATAGAAATCCCCTAATGGACATTCCAAACCGATCTCATTTGGGTATGGATCTTCTTGGATTGTATTTGGAATGTCAAATTTCCTCTCGTTCCGTCCCACTACAAAATATTGGAATTTTATATGATTTACGTCCGGAAACGACCTATCCGTTTTGTAACCAGTCCTATAATTTACATTCTCGGTCCATGCCCAACTACTATCTGGGTCGGGTCATTTGATCATCCGAGATCATCCCAATTTACTATATAACAATTTTGATCTTCCATTCGCACTGTTCACAGTTCCTGTTGCATATTGCCCTTTTAGTCTTTTCTCCAATTTCGTGCCAAGCGTGTGAGCCTCTTTCTTTCTCTCTCAGGATTTAACCTATTCTCTTTAGCTGCTCTCCTCTCTGTGGTTTGACAATCCTCACGACTTCCGAGATCATCTCTGTGTCGGCTTCCAACTCCATGTTGATCCCCAAACCAGACGATCAGTTGTTCGATTCTTCTTCAGTAGCAACGACCGGTGGTTCGATTCCACAATCGTCTCTTCCATCTCCGTCAACCCTCATGTACTTATGTCGGTTATTCTTGGAGCACATAATTTTGTTTCTAATAATTTGGTTTTTAATTAATCCTACACTCATATGCTGCCAAGAATTATAATGGGTTTTGAGAATTTTTTTCGTCCCAGCTCAGATTTGGGCTTTTGGGTCTAAATTTTGATATTTTCTAGGGATTTCAGAGTTTTGAGTGAGTGTAATTTCTGGGTTAGCTATAATTTTTCAAGGTAAGGGTTTGATTTTTTGAAGTTGTTCATGAAGAACTCGGTGTCTTTGTTGTACTTGAGGCTGAAATTATGGTTTGGGGTCCCAAATTCCCAACTACCCCATTACAATTCACTCACCAACTTCACAGAACAGATAAAAGACCCATAATTCTATCCGTAAAACCAATCCATGATCTGAGCAAAACTCACAGGCCCAGATCATAAAAACGAAGATTATACATGAGAGGTTGGTGATGGTACCTGTACTTGGCCTGATCATTGGCTCTGACGTCAGCTTGGTACCTGGTCTTGCAGGTGTCAAGTGGGTACAGAATGGTGGTGCTCAACAGTGATCCTATGGCGCCAGAAGTGGCCTCCGATATAGATTCTAGATCCATATTTGATCCTCTCTCTCTCTCTCTCCTTCTTCTTCTTTAAGAAATTGTTTTGTTTATTTTACGAAGGCCGAATGTAAGCGTATGAGATTTCTGTTTATATATAAAGAGTAGAGGAAAGTAGGAAACAGAGTGAAAAGACCGATCCCGGGGCGTTTTGAATTTTGTGTTACTTTCAAGACATATTGGGGTTGATTATATCGATTTATATGTGGCTGTGGTTTGTTCTATACTTATGATTTCTAAGCATTATATACCCGTAAGATAAGTATCATAGGTCGCTGTCTGGCTTAAATCTGATGCCTGAAATTTTCTGTCTGTGTGGTGGTGTTAATGACATGAGGATGTATTGGAAAAGTGAAGGATAATAGAGGTACTAGAACGGAGATATTTAGAGTTTTTTGCTGATTGATGACACCACACCAAGATCTTTCTCAGTTGAACATGGCTTGGGACTACACTATGTAATTTACAAACGATTTGATATTGAATTGAGGTCCAAAGCAAACGGAACGATAATCTTTCATGCTTTTATAGTTTGATATTGAATTGAGGTCTAACATTCAAACGAATGGTTACAAGAGAACCATAATTATTCATGCTTTTACAGGTTGATATGGTTGATATTGAATAGAGGCCTAAAGTTCACTGAGCATTACAATTTTTTAAGTTAGTGGTATGAGTTTTAAGTTTTTGGGTTTGGGGATTTTGACTTTGTTTAAAACATGGAATTATGGTTTAAGAGGTTCGCAGGTGTGTGTTGATTCCCGTTACATGTATATATTATTAGGGGAGCATATACTTTCATCTCCATCGAGTAGCCTCTTAGCTATGATGACATTAGGAGCTTTTGTCGGATGATAAGCATCCCAAAACACATACTTGGATCGGTCCTCACAGAGAGTATTGTTGGTTAGTAGATTAGGTGCCTGGACTCCATGAGGGGTTTTTAAATCTTTTAACTTTTGATAGCTGGGTTCTGAGCTCTTTAAATATCTGATGTAGTTTAAAACCTTAACTTTTGATACATGGGTTCTTAACTCTTTGAACATTTGATTATTTCTAGAGTTTGTTAGAGACCATTATGTAAATTTAGCTCAAAGGTAATTTGTCTTTGTAAATGGGTTGAACTGTGAGATTTTGCTTATTTATGTGCTCTTTTTTTCTTTTGAAGGAGAATTTATTCAGAATTTTGGATCACTCAATTTGTTGCTGTAGTCTCTCCCTCAAATCAGATATTGCGTACCCGTTTCTCCCTCGGTTTTCGATCGGTAAGCTTTGTTTTTTTGTGGATTTTTTCTTTTTGTACATTGATTCAGTATTCACTCCTTTTCCGATCTTCTCTCCGGTTCTCGATCTTCCTCTCTCATGATCTCACGATCTGCTCCATCCTCTCTGTTGCATCCTCTCTGTCGCTGTTGGATTGCATCAAATTTTGCATACCCGTTACTTTCTCGGTCTCTGATCGGTATGTTTTTTTTGTGTGGACCCTTTATTTTTTGTACATTGTTTCGGTATTTATGTTTTTTTTGTTATCCTTATGTATCAGGTGTACCATATCAATAAATATACTAGCTTTTGCTTTTGCGTTGTGGTGCCGACAAGGCAGGTTTATTCTTTTGCTTCAGTATATTAGACTAGAAATGATCTATATATCGTTGAAATCACACTTATAGAAAGTTTGTTTGACTGAAATATCATGATAAATTTCATATGGCTTCAATGTACAAATGGTCAAAATAGATTATCTTTTCTTGGTTCGTTTTTATGTTTATATGGATGATTCTCTATCGAGATTGTTGTTTCATTTGTGATGTATTTTGGGGATTAATATGACATGTGACCAATCCATTATACTAAGTGATGATCTGTGAATATCATGTTTGTATTAGTGAAATCACACTTGGTCCGAGTCTCTCGCTCAAGACCACCAGAAGCTCACACACATACACAAACTCGCTAGGAATTGATATGAGATTCTAATTGAGATTAGATCTAAAATTCTTTGATCTGAAATTCTGAGAGGAGGTAAATTTCTTCTATTTATCTATATGTGGGTTCTCTGTATCTGTCTTGATTGATGATCTTATGTGAAATTTGAATGTTATGACTTTCTTCACCCCTTTTCTCTTTGATGGATGTTTCATTGAATCTATGCTCAAAACGGAGACTTGGGTATTAGGTAGTTTATTTTTTTGTGTCATCTCTATGTTGTTGGTTTGGTGAAGTTGAGAATAAAAAGTTGTTTGCTTTTAGTTTGAAGATCAAGGATTTGTGTTGTTTGTGCTTGAAGCCAACTGAGTTTTGATAAATGTAAAGTAAGGGAGTTTTTCTGGGTTTAGTGGAATCACTGATGTGTTTGGTTTTGGTTTCAGGGAACAACTTCAAATAAGGCTTTGGGGCTGCTGAAGTGAGTTCTTAAGCAGCTAAAGTGAGTTTTTCTGGTATGTTTCTATGGTTTAAATTGTTATATTTATGCTGTTGGTGACTTATAATAGTTGGGTTTAGTGAATGGGTTTCGTTGATGTTCAATTGAATTGTTGTTGTCAATAAATTATAAACGAGGATTTTTGTACTGTAATATTGTTATGCGACTTTAAGTCAGTATATAAACTTGAACGAAGTCTGGAATCAGGCGAAAAGGGTTTCATTACACTGTTTGTGACAGTGTAAAAGTGTGATGGACTTTGTATTTCTAGGTAATCCACATTCGAGTAAGAAGCTGAGTGAGGAGGGAGGTTTGATATTACACAAAGTTAAGATTGATACTTGGATTTACCTGACGATCCTCTGCGTCGATCTCACAAACTCTCAAGGTAATGAACCAACAAATCCAATTCACTGTTGCTTTCTTTGGTTGTTTATGTGATTATGTTACTTGAAGCTTTTGTTTCGGATGGTTGAGTTTTGGTTTGGAAATACTCTCTCTCTCATAGCCGATGGAACCTTTGTAAAAGCATCAGATAAACTTGGTTTCTATTACTTAAACATTTGTACTCCATTAGAGGGATTGCTATATCAGTACTAACGTTGTATTTGGTTTTATCTTGATAAGTATTTGAGATAATTTCAGTACCAATTTAATTGTTGTTAGATATGTGGACAATGGAAATAAGTAATAGATGGTTATCTGATTAACGTTGTATACATCTAATCTAAACCCATTAAACTCAATCTACATGAATGATCACTAAAAACCCAAATAGCGAGAGAGAGAGTGGTTTTGGATTGCAAACATGAGGCACGCATGTACATTGAGTTTGATTGCATGAGTGTTGAGCTCTACTGAATTGGTATGTACATGAGTAGCAAAATCCAACCCTATGCCATTGCATGTAGAGACATTGAATGCTACATGCATGTATTTTTGTTTTGAATTATGTTTCTTTATCCTAAAACCGAAATAAAGCGTGGTGCATACGGTCTCTTCCATAATATACTACTTTCTTCAAACTTTTACCTTCATTTGTGATTGCTATCAGATTCTATAATTGGTATTTTGCTATATCAGTACCAATGTTGTACTTGATGTCAATGTATCCTGCATCACATACTTAATATGTTAGGTACGCCTTTATCTCATAAAGCTCCCTCAAATATTGGTGCTATATCAGTACCAATGATACATACCTGATTGGTTTTGTTTATAGGTTAGTCCTAATCTGTTGGATATGTTCTATAAATGCTCAAATTAAAAAAACTGTGAAACATGTTTGTTTGAAGTATTTGTATTGTCTTAGACATCATTGGAACATCCTGTGTGTAAAAGCTTTCATGGACATTCCATTAGACCTGATTAGCACCGTCTAAACTTTGTCAGTCTCTCTTGCACTCTCTGGCCTCACACAACATTTTGAAGCATTCCCGGTGTTAAATATGAATAAAATTAAGAGCTCTAAAAGATCTTATGCTGTGCTGATACCTGAAATGTATTCTATTTGGTAGTCAAAAATCTGCTTCTTTTCATCTTTTGTGGCTCTCAGTTGAAATCGAGAGTGAACCTTTTTTATTTGATGCTTTGGAGGAAAGTCTTTTTTGATTAAATGTATATAACCTTTAAATGAGGGTTGCCAGAGTACACCATGATTATAAACTTATATTTGGAGGAAGAAAGTTGTTGCGGCCTGTGCAAAAGAATGTAGGAATCAATTGATTACTTCCCCTTCCTCATGCAACTTTACGAACCCTCTCTTGCTCACAGTATATTTATCTAACATTATATAACCCGAGGGGTTTAGGGGCTCTATTCATATTCAAACTAAATGTTTCTTATTAGTGAAACAGCTTAGTGAAACAACCTTCTTCTCAGTTCGATTTTCATGTATATAACCTTTTTTGATTTTTTGTGTTTAGATATTCACTTCGGCATATATATAATTATGGAGTACTGTAATTCTTGGTTTTCTTTTTATAAAGCTTTCTGTGAATGGAGGAAGGGGATACGTGTATCGTAAAACTATTACATAATTAACAAAAGTTGTTTGCTCTACAGGGTTGGATCTCCAAATTTCAGCAGTGTTTAAGTTTTGTTGGTTGAGTTTGGACTTTTCCTCCTTCAAGGTACCAATTCTTGGGTTTCTTCTTCTTCCTCTCTATTGTGTTTGTAATTTTTATGGTGAAAAAAAAATACTAAATGGGATGGTGATGATGTAAGGTACGGAAGCTAAGATATATATATATATATATATATATATATGGAGATGATATGTGCGTACAAAAGTTTAGAAAAATATATACATATGGAGTAGTATTACCGAATGTAATGTGAGTATGATTGGCCTTGGAAAGAATAGATGGGAATTATTGGAATTCAATATCCTAATTTACTGATGAAATTCTAAACTGAAAGTCAAAAGCCTCTGTATCCTTATATCAATCTGATTCTTAAGCTGAATCCCCATCGCTCTTATTTTCTCCAGCTTTATTATCCTAATTGAATAGAAGGGGAGATTCCTGTTTGTCTTCACGCTCTCAACGCGACTGCTTTTAGATCTCCGTCTCTCACCTGTTTCAATGTAGCTCCCTCACACAGGACGATCACGCTGCTTTTAGCTCTCTGTCTCTCACCTGCTTCACCTTTAGGTATGGGTTCTCTCTTTTTCTTGATTTTCTTTTACCTTTCTTTCTACAAAATCATATTGGTGTTGATGTATAAGTTTTTAAATGATCTTAAATCTTAATAGGTTGAATGAAAGTGATATACAAATAAAAATTAGTTCTATACACAAAATATGTTGATTTATGAAAATTCATTGTAATTTTCCATCTCTGGATTTGTTTTCAAAGCTCGAATCCTAATCTTACTAGATAAGGAGTCACCTCTCTTAAAAAACAGATAAGGAGCCATATTTAGTGAGTCGATTCAGTCTTCCATTAGTACCATCATTCGTTTATGGCATACATGTATCATATGTATCATTTGTGCGAAAAGTAATGTCATTGAGAACATTCATTCTATCATGGTAGCATTAAGTGAATCTATCTTTGCAGGTAGAACGAGGTAATTGGTGTCTCGACATTTCGGTAAGTATTGTATTTAATTGCATTTGTGATATCTGAACATGTTATATTCATCTGAAAATATTTCTTTTTTGTCATGGCATGGACGAGTGTAATGCGACGTATATCTTTGAATAGTAAAAATTTATACTAATGAAAAATCCGATGGACTCTAAATAAATCTGTATTGATTCAGAGTAGGTTGAAATTCTTGCTTTCAAAAGATTATTAGTCGGGGTATGTGGTTTGTATACCTGATGATTTTTTTACTTGAATCAAGGATTTATGCATATTTTGGGATGGTGTGTGAGAGAAGTTGAGTTCATGTTATAGAGTTGTAATTGTAAATGCATTAATACATACCGCATTTGTTATTATTGCATTATAGGGTCAAACTTTACATTATGTTATGATGCTTTTATGTGAAGTTTTACTTGATTTGGATGATTATGCAGTAGAATGTAGTACTAAATTGCTTTTAGGCTAGCCAAACAATATATCTTTGCTTTATGAGTATTCCCAAATAGCTGATTAGTAGTTATTGAATTGATATTTGGGTAAAAAGAAAGCAACTAGAAGAATTGTATTGTCTTCTATTTTATGCAACGGTTGATAATTTGGTGATAATCATATATAGAATCTGTAGTCGCGATGGTGATAATTAGTTTCATATTGAATTATTAATAGATGTTATTATGTTTTCTATTTTAGGTATGGGTCGAAAGAGAAAGTTACCTTCTATGATTGAGAAAGATCAAATGGTAGATTCACTAAGGGGCTTTGAAGAGACAACAACTTCATTAACCACTTTTGATAATGTGTGCCTAAGTGTTGGAGATAAGCGATTTTCAAGCAAGAGACAACGTTTCTTTCAGAGTGAGGGTACGAGTACACAATTGATGGTATCAACGGAAAAAAGAAATGATAATGAGGATGATGTTGATGAAAATGTAGCAGGTAAACTTAAATCTATAGTGTTTTTTGTGTATTATAATGAAAATATGGAAAAACTAACAAATCTATATTAATGGGAAATGTAGGATCTCATCTGAGTGTTCATGGTCAAGCATCATATCAAAGAAGTCGTCGAGGTGAAATACATTCTATATTATGTTTTTGATGAGCAATAAATTTAATGATTTTCAACACTGATTTGAACAATTCTATCATATAGGTGTGATCGTAAGTTATAAGGATTCATGCGACGATTCTTATACTTGCAGTCATTGCAATGCTCGATTTTGGCATGGCGAGGCTTTGAAAAAAAAAATCAAAAATCAATTGGTTTATACAAATTGTTGTGAAAAAGGACAAATTAAACTTCCAATATCAAATCAAACTCCAACATTTCTTGAACATTTATTGAATCCAAACAATGGTCGTGAAAGTACACTTTTTCGTGAAAATATTCGGGTGTATAATTCCATGTTTGATTTTACTTCTATGGGTGCAAAAATTGATTACAAGATAAATAATGGCACAGCTCCTTATGTATTCAAAATCTCTGGACATGTGCATCATTTGATGGGATCGGTGTTACCTTCTGCAAATGAATGTCCTAAGTTTGCTCAATTATATGTTTATGACACGGAAAATGAGATTTCGAATCGCATTAATGCCATTGATCCGAATAATGCAAATCAAAATATTGATGTGGTGATTGTTGAAGAATTAGCAAATATGCTTGATGATGTTAATGAATTGGCCAAAAAGTTTCGATCAGTTAGAGATCAATTTGAAAATGTTTTGATACCTAATTGTAATATGACTCTACTTGATCGTCAGTCTATGGATGGTAAACAATATGAATTACCAAGTGTTTCTGAGATTGCTGGTTTAATTGTTGGTGACATTGGGGAATTTAATTCTAACAGAGATATCATAATTCGACCGGTTGATGGAAATTTGAAGCGAATATCTAAGATACATCCGAAGTTAATGTCATTACAATATCCGCTACTTTTTCCATATGGTGAGGGTGGATTCAGAACAAATATGTTGTTAGAGTGTACAGAAAGAAATCGTCAGAAGAAAAGAACAAAATTAACAATGATAAAATTTGTATGCTATCAAATCCATGATCGAGAAAATGATTCAAGTACTTTGTTAAAAGGCGGAAGATTGTTTCAACAATACTTGGTTGATGCATATGCGACAGTTGAAGAAAATCGCTTGGAATATATAAGAAATAATCAACCATTAATGAAGTGTGAAAAATGGAATCAATTGTCTGCTTCTGCTTCACATGGTGTTACCCGATGTTCTGATGTGGGAAAAACAATTTTTCTTCCAGCTACTCACACTGGCAGTCCTAGAGATATGTTATATAATTATCAAGATGCCATGGCAATTTGTAGATATTACGGTAATCCGGATCTGTTTATAACTTTCACTTGCAATGTTAAATGGCCGGAAATTGTGAGATATTTTGAAAAGAAACCAGGATACAGAGCGGAAGATAGACCATATATTGTTTCTCGGATTTTTAAAATTAAATTGAATGATATGATTGAATTCATTAAATCTGGAGAACCTTTTGGGGTTATTGATGCACATGTTTGTACAATTGAATTTCAAAAACGAGGGTTGCCTCATGCTCATTTACTATTTTGGCTTCAAAGATCATACAAATGTTACACATCAACAGATATAGATTCTATCATATCAGCTGAATTACTGGATAAAAACATTAATCCAGAACTTTTTGAAATAGTCAGTCAATTTATGATACATGGTCCATGCGGTCAATTAAACTCAAAATGTCCATGCATGAGAGATGGAAAATGTACAAAATCTTTTCCTAAACCATACATTTCTAACACCGTATTTCATGCAATCAAGGCTCCTCAATATAAAAGACGTGATGATGATTCAAAGTTTGTGAATAAAAATGGAATTCATATTGGTAATAATTTTGTTGTTCCATACAATCCCATTTTGTTGTTGAGGTATAATGCTCACATAAATGTTGAATCGTGTTCTCAGTTTATGTTAATAAAATACTTATTTAAATATATAAATAAAGGTTCAGATAGAGCTCGAGTGATGATTAATGACAATGTAAATGATGAAATACAAAACTATTTGAATTGTCGATATTTAACTCCCCACGAATCTGTGTGGCGATTGTTTGAATTTTCCATTCATGCCAGATATCCTGCTGTGCAATACTTAAAAATTCATTTGCCAAACGAGCAGAGCGTTTTCTTTTATGAAGGTCAATCTCTTGAACAAGTTGTGGAAAATCCAGATGCAGAACGTACCATGCTAACTGCTTGGTTTGATGCGAACACTGTTTATAAGAACGCGGCTAAATTAACTTATGCTCAATTTCCTTCTCAATTTGTTTAGGACAATGATGGGAAAACATGGAATCCAAGAAAAAAACGGTATGACGTTATTGGCAGAATTGCTCACGTACCACCAATTGCAGGGGAATTGTTTTACCTACGGATGCTACTGAATATTCAAAAAGGATGTCGCAATTTTGATTGGATCAAAACAATTAATGGAATTACTTATGCCACTTTTCAGGAAGCATGTCGAGCATTAGGATTACTAGATGATGATAAAGAATGGAACGATGCACTGGTTGAATCTGCATTTACTGCGACCTCTTCTCAGATCAGACAATTATTTGTTACCATTATTCTCTTTTGTAATGTCTCAAATCCTCGAGCTCTTCTCGATGCACATTGGATAAGCATGTCTGATGATATCTTATACAAAATTCGATCGGAATTCAACATGCCCAATCTTACCATACCTGAGGATGATTTGAAAAATAACGTGTTATACAAACTTGAAAAATTATTCAGCATGGCATCCACTTCATTGAAAGAACATCATTTGCCAATGCCCAAAACAGAAAAGATACAAGAGTTGAGTAACTGATTATTGAGAGAGGAATTAGATTTTGATTGTGAGACACTTAAACGTGAATTTTGTGAATTGGTTTCTAAATTGAATTCGAGTCAGAAAATTATATACGATGAAGTGATTGAAGCTGTGCAACAGAAAACTGAAAAATCATTTTTTGTGTATGGTAGTGGCGGAACAGGAAAAACTTTTTTGTGGAATACTATAATTTCTAAACTGAGATCCGAAGGAAAAATTGTTTTGGCCATTGCTTCGTCAGGAATTGCTTCTCTTCTACTTCCAAAAGGCAGAACAGCGCATTCACGTTTTAAAATAAAGCCTGTTATAGAGAAGGATTTAAAATGTTCAATAAATAAACAAACACAGCTTGCAGAATTAATTGAAAAGACATATCTGATCATTTGGGATGAAGCTCCAATGTGCAATAAATGTTGTATCGAATCATTGGATAAAACTCTTCGGGATATTTTGTTAGCAAACTCTGATGATCGAAAGACACAAATACCATTTGGAGGTAAATCAATTTTGCTTGGCGGAGATTTTAGATAGACTTTACCTATTATAGAAGGAGGAAGCAAAGGAGATGTTATTAATGCGTCTTTAAATAATTCATATCTATGGCCACATCTTAAAGTTTTTTGTTTAACAGAAAACATGAGATTATCGTCTGTCGGATTGACGACCGCTGAAAAAGATGAGATTCAAAAATTTTCATAATGGATGCTACAAATAGGAGAGGGTCGATTACAGTCAAATTTTCCAACAAATGACCCTGATACATCTTAGATTCATATTCCTGAAGATTTACTCGCTGATTCAACTTTAGATCCTATCAAATCAATTTTTACGGCTACTTATCCAAATTTTGATTGTAAATACAATGATACATGTTATTTGAGAGAGCGTGCCATCGTCACACCGAGAAATGCAACTGTACATGAAATAAATAGATATGCTATTAATTTGTTGTCTGGTGATAAAAACACATATTTTAGTTCCGATTCAATTTCATTCAATTCTGCTACCTACAACGATAATAGTCTTTTGTATCCTATAGAATTTTTAAATAAACTTGAATTTAGTGGTCTGCCATCACACGAACTTATACTGAAGATTGGAATGCCAATTATGTTATTAAGAAATTTAAATCAAATACAGGATTTGTGCAATGGAACACGATTGATTGTAACTAATTTGTTTGAAAAACTAATAGAAGCAAAAATACTAACAGGGACTAATATTGGAGAAAAAGTTTATATTCCGATGATTGTTTTGATTGCAAATGAAACTAAATGACCATTCATATTCAAGAGACGACAGTTTCCTGTCAGAGTCTGTTATGCAATGACAATCAACAAAAGTCAAGGTCAATCGCTAAACCAAGTCGGAATATATTTGACTGAACCAGTATTTAGTCACGGACAATTATACGTTGCATTATCGAGAGTTACATCAAAAAAAGGTTTAAAGATTATGATACATAACGGTAACAACATACCAAATAATTATACAAAAAATATAATTTACAAAGACGTTTTTGAAAACACATGACACTTATATATTGTTTAGAACCAATATGATGTAAATAGTCTTCAGAACCTACAATTATCAAAGTACACCACAATTGTTTGGTGTTGGCCACAAATAGATGACTTCCCAATTTCAAGCACTCTATTAATCACCTCTTGCTTTTACAATATGATAAGCTAAGCTGTTGGGCATGAATGTCCTCTGTGCTTATTCATCTAGAGCTTTGTTCTTTCAAATAGTCTCTCTTCTTCTCCAAATCGTTTCTATACAGCCATCGATGTTGCCATCTCCAGTGCCATTCGGCCGGCACCAGCCATCTCTAACGTCGATGTGAAGCCACACTACAACTCCACTCCACAATGTTGAAGAGGTTAGACCCTTCCCCCAAATACTAAACCCTAACCATTCAATTTGGGATTCTGTTTACTGAATTTGATTTTCGAGTATATCTCTGATCCGTTCGTTTCAGACGTATTCCAATGTGGTTCAGTGTCAACTTTTTGATGTGGCTCTTCCATAGTCCATTATGCGACGATGAGTTTGAGAACGTCCTCCAATACCTGCAAAACTCCCTCAGATCATAGTCAACACCTTCGTTGTGTCCAACGTCGTCCTCGCCGTTTTGATACTTGAATTGGTATGGTCAGTTCGTCAAATTTCATCATTCTATTACTGTATCTTATGCTAATTTTGATTGGGTGTATGATTTCCATTATTCAAGGAGATAAATTTAATTCATGTTTCTAAATTTTATAGTAATGAGATTAGTATTGCAAAAGTTGAAATGTTTGATCTTAAAACTAAAAGAGGATACACACTGGTATTCGTTCATGCAATTAGTATATGTTCATAAAAATGTTATTAGAAAACTAATCTCTCATTTTATTGACATTTTAGGAAAGTGAAACAAGTGGAAGATAAATGATGAGTTTGATCCCAATTTGGAATGCTAAGCATTGAGATTTGAGGAAGAAACATTGTCTCATAGGGTAAAGTATTCTTCTTTGATTGATCTCCTGTTCTGCACCAATGATTTGAGGTAATAGATCTTATTTGTTTTGCTTCTGGTTTCATTCTGACGTTGTAGGTGTCATTTTGTTCTTCTACAATAGTGGCTCATTCTTTGTTGCACAAGAGGAACATCCAACTAGGTGCGATGTTTGCAATTGAAGTTGCTGAAGAGAGGATGACTTTGACATCATTATCTCAAACATTTTACTCATGTATTTACTGCTTTGCATGTTTATATTGTCAGGGATCAAACTGGAGTTTGGCTTCAGTTTGGAGTTAATCTAAAACTCTTTGAAGAGGTTTTGATTTTGGGTTACAAGGTGGTTTTGCTCGCTGGATGCTGCAAAACCAAAAGAAAGGTGCAATGAAAGCATGGTTCGAGATTCGCAAAAGATTATATTGAGGTGAGTATGGATGTCCTTTATGTAGTGACATGAAATTTAATTGTTGCGTTGTTGTAGTAGTATAATTTGAATGCCGTAACATTTTGTGCTCTTACATTTGAGGATTAAGTTCGATGTATCTATATGTAGAATACAGGCTAGGACATCGACATCATTGAAACACCTGAGTCACTTAAAGGTGATTGCTCACTTTTTTCCTACGTCAAATGTTTAAATATTTTTTCAAGTTTGTTTCTATTCTGTTCCATTATCTGCCTACTCTCATTTGATTGTCAAAATTTGAATTTCTCATGATTTTGCATGCTTAGATTGGCCAATATAAGACACTTAGAAATTTCATTACACTACATACATATTGATTATAGATAAAATGGATATATAGAAACATAAAACCTAAAATGTAGAAGTATCTGCCATCTTCTGGAGATGGAATAAGATGATTACAAAGTTTGTATAATGATATTAATCTGTCTAGACTGTCAAATGAATGTGGCACATAATTATTTGTAAAAATAGTCATAAAGTTTGTGGGAGTATTTGCGTCTAGAAAATTTAAATTATATGTGTTAAGCAATGAATTCAATTTATGGTATGTAGGTCTAACGTCGGTTGTTGGCCTTCACAAAGCAACGTAAGATGTTGAATTACTGAGAAGCAGACCAATCCTTTTACACTTTAATTTACTTATGATAATCACTTTTCCTATTTTAGATCTTGAAGCGCCCAATCAAGAAAAAAAGAAAGTTTGGTAAGAGAACTGGTAATTAAATGATTTTTGACTCTAATAAAAGATTATATTAAGACTAATTGTCTTACACTTTTACTTTTAGCAAACACCATTTATTTCATGTTTGAGATTTTGTTGAGTGCTGAATCATTAGACTCTCCCCTTTCCTTTTCAGATCTTGATGAGCGGATCTTGAAGCAGCAACAAGAAAAGGCGGACATAGAGAGCATACATTAAGGAAAGTAGAAAAAAAAGGTTGCTAAAATTATTTTTGACTTGAAGAACATTATAATTAGTCAAGCACACCCTCACAATTATGTTTTATATCTTTTTCATCTCTTCTTATTTTACGTTCAGGGCATAGTCTTTCATTTTAGTTTCCAATACAATAGGATATGGTTGGCAGATGTATATAATATACCTTCATATTGTGTTTATAGAAACAAAGACAGACACATGGATCTTATGAGCCATGCACACGGATTTAATATGTAGAGGTACGCAGAGGCTCTATCCAATGGAATAAGCTTCTCGATTTGGATTCTGGTTGCTGATTTTGATGTTCAGGTACCTCATTAGACTTTTTCCTGTGTTATAAGTTGCGACGAAGAAGAATCGAATGTTAATGAACCTAATGTTATTGTGCTGACAATGTGTCTTTTATGTCGATTTCAGGACATTTTAGGTATATAGACCATCATATACCTATTCATCGTTTTAACCACGTCATTAAGCTTAAGCAGTTGCGTTTTTTATGTATCAGATGCTTGAAAATGAAAGAGAACAAGTACCATTTGATTGACTTCAAAGTTAGTAATATGGTTTAATGTTTGGCGCATAAAATGAACTTTTGTACATGGCAAGTAATGGAGAAGTCTTTTGTAGTATATTTTTACGACACACCAATGTATATATAATTAGGATATTAGAGTTAGGCAAATATTTTGGATGTTGAATATAACATATGATGATATCTATCTATGTAATTGATGTTTTTCATCTCTGAATTTTTATATTATTCATATGCATATATCAATATCCGATTGTTGTCACTCTTTTGTCGCATAGTACATTTGTAATAATTTATTTCAATTTATCTTGACACACCGCCCCAAGGGGCGGGCGGCACCCTAGTATTCTTACGGTTTGGGTACGAAACGACATGTCGTTCAACTTGTGAATTCAACTATCCAAGTTGGCAATCTCAAAAAAACCCAGCTTTTCACCAGCCACGCTCAATTTGCAGAGTCCGCCACTTCTTCTTCTTCTTCTTCTTCTTCTCCACCGCAGTCCATAACCAACCATGTCTATGAATAATCCATACAATATCTCATACCCACTTCTACATCTCTCCCTCCCATTATGACCCTCTTTCTTTCCCTGTCTAATTATTCTTAGAACCCTAAGCCACCGCGCTTCAACATCCTCAAATACTTTGGAAACCAATAGAAGATTTCATATTCATTTGATTCTTTGGCTCTGATTACTTTATTTGCGTTCTGGGTTTTGTTCAAATTCTTGGGTTTTGCTTAATTTATCAATATGGCGCTTGAGTCTTCTGTTCTGTGTGCGCCCAGGTTCGTTTCTGGCTCTAAACCATTGAGTTTCTTGTTTTGCAATAAGCAGAAGAAACTGCCCACCAGGGTTTCTGTGCAGAATAATCGATACCCATTTCCATTGGTGTCGAATTGTAATCGTTTCTCATTTCCATTGGTGTCGAATGGCATTAGTACTAGAGATTTTAGGATATTTTCGGGTCCAAGATGCGGAGGAGCTGACTTATTTTCTAATAGAGCTCGTCTGGGAGAGTGTGAGAGTTGTAGTGGTGGAAATGATGTTTCAGGTTCGAGTTTTGACTTTGTTGGGCTAATGGTGAAGTGTGGAGTTGTCTTGGCGGCTCTGGTTTGTGGGGTTTTGGTGTATGGGTGTAGGAGAGCTTATGCTGTGGAAGGTGTGGCTAATGCAGGGTATGATGTTGTTGAAAAGAGCATGGTGATGCTCAGAAATGCGTGGCCGAAGACACTCCAGGTTCTTCAGGTTTTCAAAGAGCAGGGCTTGATTTTGGCCGCGCTTCTGGGTCTCTCGGCGTTCTTCTCAATGGCAGAGACTTCGATTACCACACTATGGCCGTGGAAGGTATGCATGTTTTGGCCTCTCCTATAATGTAGATGATGAAGTTATATATCATAATCTCTGATGAAGGTGATTGATCTAAACCATTAGGATATTTGATGAATATGAGTCATCTAAGCTATTAGAATCTTCAGTTAGCACATTATCATCTTTGTAGGTATGCACTTTATGCGTTTTCGCTTTTTGGATAAAGTTTTTGTCTTTAAAATGCACATACTAGCCAGTGAATGATAGAAATATTAGGGTTTTTGGAAGCCGATAAATGATGTAAACTGTTGATTAGAAAGATGTCTGTGATCTAACCTACAATAGAAGGCCATCAGTTAATTGATATTAATTATGCATCAGGTGCGAGAGTTGGCTGAGAAAGAGCCGGAAAATGGTGTCTTCAGATTGCTTCGCAATGATGTGACTCGCTTCTTAACAACCATACTTATTGGCACAACGTACTTTCCTTCTCATTGTTGTTGGTATTTGTTTTCCCTCTCTTTCGCCATGTAGTTGAACATTTCTTTCTTATTGTAGAATTTACTTGTGTACTCAGTGTTGTCAATATTGGAGCAACTGCTTTAGTTACGGAGGCTGCAACAGCGATATTTGGTGAAGCTGGTGTTAGTGCAGCAACTGGAGTGATGACTGTATGTATCATTTTCTATGCCTGATTTGATACTTTATTGGATGTCTAAGTGTTTTAGATGTCTAAGCGTTTTAGATGTCATTTTTCATACATTATGTATCATCAAATGATAATGAGATGTCAGTAACTTGTACTCTATAGTCTACTATATCAGTATTTTTGCCAAATCTCATTTGTTAATGTGGTATCTGGGGGAAACCTGAATTGTATACTTTCCCTCAAGACATATTCTGATGATTTGGCCATTTAGACAAATTCATCGATGCCCACACTAATTCTGTTCTCTCCAAGAGGGAGGGATCAAGAGAAAGAGAGATATGTTCTTGTATGTTCAGAAGCAATTCTGGTTATGCCGAAAATAGAATGTTTTATTTTTATTTTTTTTATTAAGGACTATGTTGGGTTATTATTATTATTTTCAGTCTCAAATGTTTGTCCTTGAAAAAAAAGGTTATACATGTTGGGTGTTGACACCGGATGTTTTCTAAAATGCAAGGTCAGTGCTCTGTCTTGTCCACACCTCACTTGTCAGGGGAGGTCAAAGCCTGCATATAAACATATGAGGAAATACTATTTGAATTGATATTTAATATTTTTCTTCTGCCATTAATGATGCAAGGTTCTTATTTTGCTCCTCACGGAAATAACTCCAAAAAGTGTTGCTGTTCACAATCCCCAAGAAGTTGCTAGATTTGTGGTAGGTTTGATTCTTTTCTCTCAAACCACAACTAAATTCCACGTGTACTAGTTGGACATCTCTGCCTTTTGGTATAGTGTTGCAATCTTCTTGCTTAACTTGCTATATTTTGACATGTATTGGATTTGGCGTCTCTAGGTTAGACCGGTAGCATGGCTTTCATTGGTACTATATCCTGTGGGAAGAGTTGTTACTTATCTTTCAATGGGGATGCTAAAAATTCTAGGGTTGAAAGGAAGAAGGTTTGTCTTTGAATACTCACGTTTGAATTTCCCCAATTTATTTTATTTTATTTGTATTTATTTTCTTGTTGGTTTTCATTCAGTGAACCATATGTTACTGAAGATGAGTTAAAGTTGATGTTGCGTGGGGCAGAGTTAAGTGGGGCAATAGAGGAGGAAGAACAGGTATGACACTAGTTCTATTTCTGCATGTATTTTGATGAAGTATTCATTGCTTTGGTTATTCCAACTAGTAAAGAATGGATGCTGTTTTTGAGTGCTAATATTGAAATAATCAATGTCAGTAAGCTATCTGCTCAAAATACTATGTTCAACCATCAAGTGTTCTGCTGTTGCATCTGTAATCATATGCTCATATATGCGAGACATTTATTTTAACAAGATAAATATAGTTATCACTAATTTTTGGTGAAATCTTTTTTAGGAAAGAAGTTTGTGTAAGTTGGGGTCTTGCTGTCTGAGGAGAGAATTGAAGTCAAAAATTGGTGTCAGATATTAATAACTCCTCTTTAGTATTTGTAAGAATTGTTAAACTCTCTAGTATTGGTAAACTTTTGCAGGATATGATTGAAAATGTTTTGGAGATTAAAGATACGCATGTTAGAGAGGTGATGACACCTCTTGTAGATGTAGTTGCAATCGATGCCAGCGCAACACTAATTGATTTTCATGACTTGTGGGTGACTCATCAATATTCAAGGCAAGGAAGGACTTTGTTTATTCACATTTATTTTCTGTATTTCTTTTTTCTTTTCCTTTCAATTGATGATATTTTGAACTTTCTTGTAGGGTGCCTGTTTTTGAGCAGCGTGTTGATAACATAGTAGGAATTGCATATGCCATGGATCTTCTGGATTATGTTCAGAAGGTGAGATTTTTTTTTGTACTCCTATTTACCCTCTGTGTTATGCATGTTCCCTATTCTTGATGGTATGCAACACTCTCACAGTGTGCAGAACTGTAAATATGTTTTATTTTGAAGGGTGAGCTGCTAGAAAGTACTAATGTTGGAGATATGGCTCAAAAACCTGGTTACTTTGTGCCAGGTAAGCTTTAGAACTATCTCAAGCTCTGCTAAATATGTGAACTGTAGAAAGAGGTTCATTGTTTAACTATCTCTAAAAGATAGTCTGTTCATTACCAGATAAATCTCAGCATATCATTTACAAATGAAACTAAACTATTTTTGAAATGATACTGCTTGGAGTTATAGTTGTAATGTGTTTGTTGCTTAATTGCTTACTGGTGTCTTTAACCTGTGAGTCATTGAGGGGTTAATCAGACAAAAGAAATGCATTTTTCCTCTTTATTAAAGGCCTAAGCCTACACAAAATGCTAACTGAACAGTGATCACTATCCTTAACTTTACTACCATCGTGATTGTCATGCCATAGTCTTCTCCATTGAATTTCAAGTGCTCATTTGTCATAATCGACATTAATTACAATCTGTTGGACTCATTGATTAGACTGTGTGCTAGGTCACCCAGTGATACTATTCAGATCCATAAAAGTCGTCCCACCTTTACTTTGATCAATGTGAACATTACTTTTGTCACAAAAAGAATGTGAAGCTTTCTATCTAGTGTAATATGAAGGTGATGTAAGGCTTCCCTTCAAGCAGTTTTTGGTTGTTAACTTGTTATAGTCCAAGCTATCTTTGAAGCTCCCGTTTCTTGGTTAGTGTAATCCAAAAGTTATGTGGTACCAACTAAGCATTTCATCACTACTTTAACCACCTTATGTTACTACATTATTTTATATGCAAATAAATTTTGGTTTCTAATACTTAAATGTCTGAAGTAGTGGTATGCCTCATTTTGCAGATTCAATGTCTGTCTGGAATCTTCTTAGGGAGTTTCGTATCCGGAAGGTTCACATGGCCGTGGTTCTTAATGAATATGGTGGAACTGTAGGGGTAAGTTATGTCATTCATTTTAATTTAGGGTGTCCAATGCTGCTGATATAATTTTAACAAATTGCACTACCTGGTATACCTGCCTATTAACTTTTGGTGAAACAGATAATAACACTAGAAGATGTAGTTGAAGAAATTGTTGGTGAAATATTTGATGAAAATGATTCCAAGGTAAGGTCTTTCATCTACCTTTGTTCATAATAGAACTGGCAGGCCATATACACCCAAATGTACAAAACAGTCAGGTGTAAACAAATATACAGATCTTTTGGTGCAGAAAACGTAAATGGGTGTTCACTCCATATAGTATCTGACCTATCAATGTAGCTCTCTTCCTTAATCATATACTCACCAGACTGCACTTTCTTACTTTGCTATATACTAAGTATCGGGAGCTTCTTGATCAATGAGCAGACTTTTCATATGATAAGGATTTAGTTTGGACTTATTCCTAAGGATATGCTGTATACTAGAGACTTAAAGTTGCAGCTAAATTATAAGTACTTTTCCAATTATGGAAAAATCTGCTTCTTTAATTCACATAGTAAGTTTTATCGGAGCAGCTCTTAATAAACTAGTATTAGTATATTGACTGGAATAATTTATTCTACTTCTAACTGGTCGGTCATTTCAAATTTCATACTAAATTGTTGATTTCTGAACAGGAGGAGATTCAGAAAAAGACGGGTTACATTGTGATGCGTGTAGAGGGAGTATTTGATGTGGATGCAAACACATCTATTGACCAGCTCTCTGAAGAATTAAATGTGAAAATGCCCGAGGTATAATCCTTCTGAGTTTTAAATCGTGAATATTGGGCTTGAGATATTTGGTAAAAACATTCAATTTGCTACCCTAGGTTTTCACAAATAGCGAATTTGTTGTCCTTTCATCTAAATGGCCAATCAAAATTTGCTACCGTCGATATTTTTTGATATTTGATCTTTTTGCAATCAATGAAATAGTGGACTTAGAAACTGACTAGCCTACGCTAAAGAATCTCTTTGCTTTGTTTGAGTCACTTCGTCCTAGGAATTAGAAAGCTACGGAAGTGCTCTCATTGCTCATGTTTAGATGGAAGAATGGCCTGGAAATCAACTAACTTGATGATGAAGTAGCATATTGATTTATTAGCAAATCTTAGGGTGTATATTGATAGTACTCATAGTAGGGTGATACCTAGGATGAAAATTTGCAATCAAGCAAAATATTTTTATAGGAATACCATTCCTATGTTTGCCTCACTCTATAATTGTCAGCAAAAAAATTATCCTGGTCAAAAATATCCATTTGTGTGTCTGTTTCTATTAGCTTTGATATTTTTCGTGGAAATGTCCAAGGCTACACTTGCGCACATTTAACCACAGTGAGGTGTATCTAACTTGTGCATCTTTAATAGGTTCTTTCTAGTACTGTATTGTTACATAATAGTACTAGAATTTGTAATGCATTTTTTTTATATTTTTAGTTTCTATGAGTAAAATTATGCTAGAAAGCACATATGAGGCACATCCCATATCAAATAGCAAAGTAATGCCTGAATAAATAGATAGTAATTTGAACAGAGCTATGGAACTCTAAAGACATGGACTGAAAACACAATTGTTAAGACTTGCAACCATCTGTAATCCATATAATCCTCCTTAATCTTTGACAAGCAGCAATTCTTAACAATTATCAAGAGTTGAAATCTTCGGATGAATTGTTGTTCATATTTGATGTCAATGGTAGATCAATCATATAGCTGGATTTTTTATTTTTTATTTTTATAGCACAGGTGTACACTCTATATTCACTTTTAGTGCCTGGTTTCAAGTGGGGTTTTGTTATACTTGGGAGATAGTAATCATTAAGTCTAAGTCTGAACTGCAATAATACAAGATATCATTCATGTCTGTTCAGTGTTGATTAGCACAGCATAATTTTATCAATTTTCGTTTTTCTTCTTTCCACTCTGATGTGTAGTATTTTCAATAAAGCAATGTAATGTGGTTGTATGGATCAAATGGTATATGACACATTGTCCATCAATTTTTCTATGCATATTGACCTCCAGTTTTTGCCTGATTTATAGGGGCATCAATATGAGACAGTCTCAGGGTTTATATGTGAAGCATTTGGATATATTCCAAGGACAGGTGAGAGCATCAAAGTAGTTCTTGAAAAGGAAATTGAAGAGGAGACTGAAGAGTCCAAATCTGAGAAGCAGGAGAAAAAAGAAAAGCACCAAATTTTTAAACTTGAGGTACGTGCAATGTTGAATATCTTGCTACGTACAAATGCTAATCCATTACATGGTGCAGACACATTTAAGTGCCAGTTACTACAATGGCCTTGCATGTGTTAAAATTTAGGATGTACAGTTAGCCAGTAATTTTCTCAAAAATAAAATAAAATAAAAGGATAACTATTAATCATTTCGTATGTGATGAATAATTAGCCATTCTCATCATAACCTCAATGCCAATTCCCAGCGCTATCACTTCTACCAAATCTGGGAAGAGTTCTCAACCATTGCTTTCTGTATCCGAACTCTTTGCTTCTTTGATAAGACTAAGACCTTAATAGATTGATGGGCGAAATAAGCACTAGGGTAGTGGAGTGATAATTTGGTGTTCTAAGTGGGTGATTATGAGACTAGAAAGCAATATTAAGACTATTATCATCTTGAATGCAGATTCTAGCTGGAAATGCGAGAAAGGTTGGTGCTGTACGATTTGAAAGGTTAGAAAATGATACTGCCACATTGGACACCAAGGAAATTGCCCGTTTGGTTCCGAAAATAATGAAAAGAAAGTCTAGTGGTCATGAGTCTGATGGTGGAGAATCTGATGAAGATTCATTCCAGAAGAGACCGCATCTTGAAATATCTGATGAGCATCAAGACACCGATGATAATCTCAGTAGACATTAGTTGAATTGCTCGGTGTTTCCATTTTTTTTTCACGGAACCATAAAAGAGCAAAAGTCGAGAGTACAAATAACAAGGAACGGGAAAGAATGCTGTAAAAAAAGATGCTTTTTGAATCTTCGACATCTGAAAATTTTCAGTTACTTGTTGTAGGCTGTAGAAATACGTGTTTTTTTTCCTTTATGATGTAGCAATACATGTTTGTCATATACGCCAATTGCAGTCTTTTGATATAGATTTTTTTTGTAAATGGATATCATCATGAGGACAATTACTATTTTACTAATACTAACAAGCTCAAAGAATGACATGCTCATTTGACTACCTATCAACTTTTGATCGGTAATTTCCCAAAAGAGAAGGGCTTAACTCAGGTTATCTTTCCATGCTCATTGTTCAACTTAGGCTCTTCAATTTATATAGTCCAAGACATTATGGTAAAATAACATTACAACTCTTTCCGGTGCAAAGCCATTCGATGAGATCTAGATATAAACCAGTGGGAAAAGCATATATCGTCTTTCTTGCCCCCATGTCACGACTCACGACATTGCATTTGCACGATCTGTTGCAGAAGCAAAAACCAGTTCAAGCATTAAGAGCTGCAGGTGATCGAATAATGTCCAAAATATGCCGGAAAGCATGATTTCGGTCTCATCGATCAAATTAATGTGAACATCATGCAGGTACTGAGGTACGTACTGTGGAGTTGCCTTGATTCATGAAAGGAATGCATAATATGATCGATTACAATTTAGCTCGATCCGGGCAAGTGGACTCGATCTAAAACGAACGTGGTACAGATAATAATTACAAATGCTCATATTTCTCTCCATAAATAGTTATTCAGGTACGTCGAGATAATCGAAAATGGAATATATAATTAGGCCTCAAAGAAGTTCCATTATTGCGGGAAGTTACTCAAAGGTGAAGAGAAGTGTCCACATCCGAATCATCGAAGCAGCTTGTTAGTCTGCGCACTATATCCTGATAATTTTGCTTGTTTTGCAAGTAACTAGGCTGGAGGAATACTGAGACTTGGGGTTGCTGTTTATGCTGAGCAACTGTCATTTCAGATTGGCAAAACAAATCCTTGGCCTCAAAATGCGCAGCGGCTTGAGTTTGATCACCTCTCTCCTCGGATTCCGCTAAGAGCTGCCTCAAGAGCTCTCTCTCCTCCCTTATCTCCTTGGTTCTCTGAAGTTGCCTAAACCGCTCCTGCAACAAGGCAATGGAAGAGTCAACTTTGACAGACGTCCCATTATCAAGGGTCTGTGATCTAGCCATGTAAATATAGGTGGAGTTTGGAAATGTAACTATTTATCGACGAGAGTATTAAGAATTGATCGCCCTAGGGAGGTGGTATATATGGCATTGTGGTGCGTTGTGTTGGTTCCTATTATATATATAGGACATGGCAGGGGGTGAGTTTGAAGATGTTCAAACTTTTAGCTATCTGGCAGATTCTGATGGATCAATGGTGTAAACGAAGAAGCTCAAGTATCTGCAGTTGTGGGGCAAAGCGCCAAAGGCTAGCTAAGAAGGCAAAGGTCGGGGACTAGTTAAGTTGGGGTTGGTAAATGTGAGAATTAAGACGTAGGGAGACACAATAGGGAGAAGAAGGTGGGAAAGAGACTCCAAATGGGTGTTGTATTTTGTGTAACTTAGCTCTTGGAAAGGCTTTTGTGGAAGAATATGTGGATGGGTGATGCTTTGTCGGCTTGTCTCGAAGAGCCTCGATGTGGCTTTGGAGAAGCTGTTGCCCTCTTTTGTGCGGCTTTAATTGTTGGGTTCTTGTTACTATATATCTTTTACCTTAATTTGTACAACCTAATTCTTTACCGTTGCCAAGTACAAAAAATTGAGGCACAGTGCTGATAAAAATCTATTCGTAGCGTTCTTCTACAGCATGTTAATTTGATAAGAAAATGAGTTAGAAATAAGGTTAGAAAATTGAAAACTCCAAGGTCTGATATACTGCTTGACGTACACAGGTACACTGTATACTAATAAACATCTCACCTACTATATATAGTTGTTGAAAATGAAATTAAACGGGTTAATATTATGAACCTTTACTTGGAGAAGAGAGAAAGAAAACCTACCAAAGGGCACATTGATCTACCTAATGTCCCTCCATTGGTGTCCTGGAGTTGGCAACTTGGCATGGAAAGACTTTTTTAGTTTATAACTTTCTGATTTGTTCTCTAGTTTTTGGATGAAAACGGAAAGGAAGATATGGTTATCAATGTTTATTGCGAATTTGGGATCGATATATATACCTTCTTTTGGTTGTTCTTATTTCAAAGCTCGATTTAAAATGATCAACAACACTAGCTAGATTGTAAATATGTTCACTAGCTAGAGAACAAATACATGCATGCCTACGTCAAATTTGAGCCACGATCGAGATCGATATAATTAAAATGAAACACAAAACACATTTTATAATGATTATATTATTTCATCACTAATTCACACACACATTATATTATCTTTTTAGTCAATATATCCATCCTTCATTCTTTCGGATTTCAATATTAATTTTTGTTAGAAATCTCTAGTTATTTAAAGCCGTGGTGAACCACTAATACGCTTATATCTTTCAATTTTAAAGAAAGGGTTGCATGCATGCATGGGTGCATGAGAACTGGTTAATTAGCGCCAAGATGACTGAAAAGTGAGAACTGTAATCTTGGGGTACCGGTACAATACTAGCTAGTGTGCCAGGGCTCTACATACCTCTAATACGTAATGCATATATCAACGAACTAACCAATTCCAACAATTAATATAACATTCCTCCGTTATTGTTCCAGGATTCTGTATCCCTCACTACAAGAAAACAGCACTTAGACCACGGAAACACTAATTCTCCGTCGTCCAAGTGACACTTAGACGACGGAGAAGACTCCGTGGTCCAAGTACCACCTGGACGACGGAGAATACCATCTCCGTCGTCCAGGTGACCACCTGGACCTCGGAGTCTTCTCCGTCCTCCAGGTGACCACCTGGACGACGGAGAATACCATCTCCGTCGTCCAGGTGACCACCTGGACCTCGGAGTCTTCTCCGTCCTCCAGGTGACCACTTGGACGACGGAGAATACCATCTCCGTCGTCCAGGTGACCACCTGGACCTCGGAGTCTTCTCCGTCCTCCAGGTAATCACCTGGACGACGGAAATAACCATCTCCGTCGTCCAAGTGGTCACCTGGAGGACGGAGAAGACTCCGAGGTCCAGGTGGTCACCTGGACGACGGAAATGGTATTCTCCGTCGTCTAGGTGATTACCTGGAGGACGGACCGACACGTCGTCGTCCGAGTTCACAAAACGTACTTCCACTTAGACGACGTACCGACACCTCCGTCGTCTAAGTGAAGCATTATATAAGCCCACTGCCGGCCAAACGTACTGATCGAATTCATTCCTAGCTAGCCTCGATCTCTTCATGATCGATTCCATTTGAAGAATAATTGAAGGAGAAGGGAGAAGGAGAAGCTAGGGAGCTCGATCGAGCTAGGTAGCTAGAAGCTAGCTAGGCCGAGAAGAATCAGGATCGATAAGGCCGGGATCTCCGCTGACACGCTAGTTAGCTTAATTAACGTAAAGATATCGAGAAGGCCAGCAGGTACGTACGTACGCAGTTAAAATTTGCTTAATTAATATGTATTTAGTGAAAACGTACGTACATATATATATACATGCAAGGATGTTAGCTGATGTTAGCTATATATATATATATATGTACAGATCGATTAAATTACGTACATACGCACGTAATTGATGGATCGATATGTAGATCGAGTACGTATAATTAAGCGTAAATTAATGGACAAATATATATATATATGTAATAATTAATTAAGTATAATATTTTGTAGCAGTATGGACAAGAGTTGGATGAAGTTGAAGAATAGATGTGATGTCCGGTATATGGATGGAATTAGCGAATTTGTGAATTTTGCGATAGAACATGGTCAGGGAAAGAAACGTTTCAGGTGTCCGTGTCAGAAATGTCTTAATTGTCAGTATGCGGAGGTTAATGTTATGGTGCAACACTTGTACGAAAATGGTATGATGTGGAGTTACACTACATGGAGCGAGCATGGTGAAGCAGTAGAGTTCAGCGCAGCAGACTTCAGCTCAGGGTACAGTTACCATGGTGCCTCATCCAGCGGCAGTGGTGCCGGACCCCCAGCTTGCAACCCAACTGCAGATTTGGTCCATGATGCGTTTCCGGGATGTAGTCATGGCAGACACCAACACCAAGACGGAGGTTACAGTACCACCAATGAGCATGATGACACATTCCCCGCAGCTAGCTTGGCCACTGACACCAGTGAGATGGAAAAGTACAACCGGATGGTACTTGAAGCGCAGACCCCGGTGTTCCCTGGATGTCGAGAGAATGTGTTGCAATATGTGATGGAGCAAATGAAGATAAAAGTGAAGCACAAAATGTCAGTGAGTGCTTTTGACGAAATTCAGGAGCAAATATGTAAGTTGCTTCCTGATGATCACAATCTTCCTAAATCTCATTATAAGGTTAGAAATATCCTGAGCAGCCTCGGCCTAAAGTACAGGATAATTGACGCATGTCCGAATGATTGTGTGCTATTTTACAAAGAGTATAAAGAGTTGGACTATTGTCCCGTATGTGGCCAGTGCAGATTCCAGTTGAATAGGAAGAGTTCGAAAAAGAGAATTCCTGTGAAAGTTGTTCGATATTTTCCCTTGATTCCCAGATTGCAGCGCCTGTACATGTCGCTACACACAGCAGAGGCGATGCGATGGTACGCAGAAAAGCGAATAGATGACGATGTCCTGCGACACGCCGCGGATGGGGAGGGTTTCAAACATTTCGACAGAGAATTTGGAGACTTTGCTTCAGAGGTTAGAAATGTTAGACTCGGCCTATCTACAAACGGATTCAATCCTTGGGGAAGTAATAGCTCCGCCGTCAGCACTTGACCAGTTATTCTGATGCCGTACAACTTGCCTCCGTGGATGTGCATGAACAAGGAATTTAATTTCCTTACCGTACTAATTCCAGGTCCTAAATCTCCATCGAAGTGCTTAGATGTCTACCTCAGACCTTTGATCGACGAGCTGAAACTGTTGTGGGAAAATGGAGTCCCAACTTATGACAAATTCACTGACACGATGTTCACGATGAGGGCTGCGGTAATGTGGACGATCAGCGATTTTCCAGCTTATGGGATGTTGGCAGCCTGCAGGACAAAAGGATATAATGGATGTCCTATATGTTTGGACGACGTGAACTCTAGTTGGCACGCGGGGAAGGTGTGTTACTTGGGTCACCGTAGATGGCTTCCTCACGACCACCCGTGGCGACAGGATGAAGCTCATTTCGACGGTACGGTAGAGAACAATCCTAAACCCCGTAGTTGGTCGGGCGAAGAGATTTTAGAGAGGTTGAGCTATTTCGACTTTGGTGTGTTGAGCAATGACGCGGATGTAAAGAAATGCAATCCAATTCCTCCACATGATCTGAGCTATTGGGATCACAAGAGTATATTCTTTGAACTCCCTTACTGGTCGAAGTTGAAGCTGAGGAACAACTTGGACGCGATGCACATAGAAAAGAATGTGTGCGACAGCGTGGTGGGAACAATTCTCGGTATTAAGTTCAAGACTAAAGATACTCCCAAAGCGCGCAAAGATTTGGAATCAATGAATCTACGTCGTCCCTTGTGGTTGAGGAGGGATAGGAAAGAAGTGTACAACAAGATGCCAGATGCACCTTACACAGTGAAGCCGACGCTTAGACGTTCTGTATTTCACTGGTTTAAGGGCGTTCGTTATCCGGCTACGTATGCAGCTACTATAACTGGAGCAGTGGACGAGGTGCAACACAAGTTTGTTGGTCTAAAGACACATGACTATCACGTTATGCTGCAACGTCTGATTCCAGTGGTAATTCGACCATACTTGCCTCGGGACGTCGTAGAACCAATAGTGGCATTGTGCAGGTGGTGGCAGAGGTTATGCGCCAGAGAATTAAAGAAGTCAGATGTGGTGGAATTGCAACAACAAATTGTGCACATCATTTGCAAACTAGAGAGGATTTTCCCCCCTGCTTTCTTTGACATCATGATTCACCTAATGATCCACCTGCCCGAGCAGGTGCTCATTTCTGGTCCGGTCCAGTACACTTGGATGTATCCTCAAGAAAGGTACGTACAACTAATTAATTAATTTGTTCCACTGGAGATTATATATATACTAGCCAGCTAGCTATATGTACTTATGTAATGTGTACGTTTGATTTTGTAGACAGCTTGGACAGTATAAGTCATTCGTCAAAAACAGGTCGGCCCCGGATGGCTCCATAGCAGAGACATACCTAATGCATGAGTGTGTTACTTACTGTAACAGGTACCTCAAAGATCCACCCCCTCCCAGCACTGCCTCCGATCGCAGTGCCCGCATCAATCTTTCTGTCGTCACCAATGTCGTCCGACCGTTTAGAGGAGTATTAAAGGAATCGTTAACACGTGAAGAACTTATTGAGACACATTGGGTAGTGTTGCGAGACTGTGATGAAGTTGAGCCGTACATGATGTCATACAGGGAGAGGCTTCAGGCGTTAAATCAAAACAAGAGTTCGGCGTGGATTGAGAAAATGGTTAAGAAGAAGTTTCCTGATTATTTCTTCCAATGGGTACGTACGTACGACTCGGTATTAATTATTTAAATACATATTGCTCATGTTTGTAGAAAGTAAACCATTATATTAATTTGGCCTTTTTCGCAGATGATTGATCTGCAAAAATCTGATAACCACGGAGGGTGGTGGTCATGGCCAAAGCACTTGCTAGCAGGGAAGCCGGTTAAACACTATATTTATCCCGGATGTTTTGTGAACGGTGTAAAGTTCCATTCATTGGCCCGAGACGAAGGAAGAAGAACACAAAACAGTGGGGTAGCCGTTGGGAAAGACAATGATCTATATTACGGGGCTATTGTATACGTGGTTCAGCTATGTTACGGGAATGATGTCAACGTTTTCCTATTCAAGTGCAGATGGTTCAAGCGTACAAAGGAAGACCTGGGACTATTATCTGTCGATACAAACTCGCACTGGTATGAGGATGAGCCTTTCGCTCTCGCCACCTTAGTTCGGCAGGTGTTCTATCTCGACGATCCGAAAGTCGGTGAAGGGTGGAAAATAGTGAACCATATCTCTCACCGAGGAATATGGAATACAGAGACAATTGAAGGGACACCGGCGACGACTGAAGATGCTGCTGAACCAGAAAGAGACATTCCTGCCTATCAAGAGCCTAATATTTCTATGGTCCGCTCCGATATAATGGACCTGGTTCAAGATGGTGAACGGTTACCCATGCCTGATGGTTGTACAGATCTAACTGAAGATGAGATTATCCATGAGGTAGATGAAGAAGACGAGCAGGAAGAGGACGCGGACGAGGACTCAGGTTATTCGTCGGACGATGTTGAGTACGATGACGAGGATGAGCCGTCGACTAACGGGGATGAGGACGATGATGATTATGACGAAGAGTACGGTCATACGACGAGGGAGATTAATTGGTAATTAATTACTGTAATTATTGTAATATATATATATATATATATATATATGATCGATGCCGGATTACGGTAAGAAATTAATCTGAATTATATATATATCCTGGCCAACGGAGAAATTAATAAATATTGGCGCCAAATCTCAATCTCATATAAAACGTACCCTAGCTAAATCCTCGACCCTAAATCTAGCAAATCGGATCGATCCATCATTTATTTAATTTTTTTATGGTCATTCAAAATAATTTAACGGACACCTGAATTCTGTCCACGTTTATATTAGGTCCCCCGCCATATTCACCCTAAACCCATATAAAACCCTAAATCTTGGACCCAAAACCTAGCAGATCGGATCGATCGATCAATTTTTTAATTATATTTTTGAATCAGAATAATTGAACGCACACACAAATGACCGGGGACGACCTAAACCGTAAACCCTAAGGCCCTAACCCCTGAATTCGGGGTTTTTACACCTGGACGACGGAGATGGTCATTCTCCGTCGTCCAGGTACACACTAGGACGACGGAGATGGTCATTCTCCGTCGTCCAGGTACACACTAGGACGATGATGATTATGACGAAGAGTACGGTCATACGACGAGGGAGATTAATTGGTAATTAATTACTGTAATTATTGTAATATATATATATATATATGATCGATGCCGGATTACGGTAAGAAATTAATCTGAATTATATATATATCCTGGCCAACGGAGAAATTAATAAATATTGGCGCCAAATCTCAATCTCATATAAAACGTACCCTAGCTAAATCCTCGACCCTAAATCTAGCAAATCGGATCGATCCATCATTTATTTAATTTTTTTATGGTCATTCAAAATAATTTAACGGACACCTGAATTCTGTCCACGTTTATATTAGGTCCCCCGCCATATTCACCCTAAACCCATATAAAACCCTAAATCTTTGACCCAAAACCTAGCAGATCGGATCGATCGATCAATTTTTTAATTATATTTTTGAATCAGAATAATTGAACGCACACACAAATGACCGGGGACGACCTAAACCGTAAACCCTAAGGCCCTAACCCCTGAATTCGGGGTTTTTACACCTGGACGACGGAGATGGTCATTCTCCGTCGTCCAGGTACACACTAGGACGACGGAGATGGTCATTCTCCGTCGTCCAGGTACACACTAGGACGATGATGATTATGACGAAGAGTACGGTCATACGACGAGGGAGATTAATTGGTAATTAATTACTGTAATTATTGTAATATATATATATACATATGATCGATGCTGGTTTACGGTAAGAAATTAATCCGAATTATATATCCTGGACAACGGAGAAATTAATTGCAGATTCACCTTTGGCGCCAAATCTCAATCTCATATAAAACCCTAGCTAAATCTTGGACCCTAAATCTAGCAGTTCGGATCGATCGATCAATTTTTTAATTATATTTTTGAATCAGAATAATTGAACGCACACACAAATGACCGGGGACGACCTAAACCGTAAACCCTAAGGCCCTAACCCCTGAATTCGGGGTTTTTACACCTGGACGACGGAGATGGTCATTTTCCGTCGTCCAAGTTCACAAACCCTAAACCCTAAACAGTAAGGCCCTAACCCCTGAATTCAGGGTCTATACACCTGGACGACGGAAATGAGTGTTTCCGTCGTCCAGGTTCTGACTTGGACGACGGAAATGAAGTTATCCGTCGTCCAGGTTCTGACTTGGACGACGGAAATGAGTGTTTCCGTCGTCCAGGTGCAGATATCGTAATTTTTTCTAAGACAACGACCATCTAGACCTTCTTCCAATGCAAAGTCTTTTCATCAAGACTTTAGAGTAAACAATTCTTGGTGTGTGAGCTTCGACGGTTCGAAAATCGGAGTTACGAAATGCCTAGTATCCACGTTTCCGGTTTGTGAAATTATCGGTTTTGCGGTTGACTGTGCCGATCAAACATTTCCCGAACTTATTATTTTATGATCCTTTGAAGACAATTATATATTATGTTACGACGAACATATCCAACGGTTGTTTTGTCCAAATTCAATTTCGTTAATACTCTGCTGCAAATGAGCGTCTACTCATGAACACTTAAGTCGTAAAGATTAGTCGATACTTAACATGTTTCAATACGTAAAATTAATCGTCGGTTCAAATTTAACTGTTTATATACACGATGCGTTCATCGATATTGTACGACTATTTCACTCGAATGACAGATCGCTAAATTCCTAGCGAATTTTTTTTAAATTTTTTTTTTACGTAATTTGAACCTGGACGACGGAGATGGTCATTTTCCGTCGTCCAGGTTCAAAAACCATGGCGGTTCAAATTTATTTTTGTTAATTTTTTTCATGTAATTTTCACTTGGACGACGGAAACTGACCATCTCCGTCGTCCAAGTCCAAAATTATGGCGGTTCAATTTACCGCTTCCGTTTTCGGCACCGCTTGAATTTTCACTTAGACGACGGAAAATCCATTCTCCGTCGTCTAAGTCCAAATTCATGGCGGTTCAAAACGTCCCGCCGATTAATTACGCGCCGATTGAAAATTTTTAAACCGCCACCTAGACGACGGAAAACACATTTTCCGTCGTCCAGGTGGACTTAGACGACGGAGAATAGTACTCCGTCGTCTAAGTGAAACTCTATAAATAGAGTTGCACCCCCCCTCATTTTCTCATCATTCCTCCTCTCCCTCTCCTCTCCTCTCCTCTCCTCTCCTCTCCTCCGGCGATCCTCCTCCGGCGACGCTCCGACGACATTTTTTCCGGCGTGGTTGCTCCTCTCCGACGACTCAAGTCCGGCGAAATTCCCGTAAACTCCGCTTCGGTACATTTCTATTTTTCCCTTATTTAAATAATTTTCATTTTATTAATTAATTTAATTCTAAATATAATTAATTAGTAGAAATTAATTTAGTAATTAATTTTAAATATTTATTAAATGATTAATTGTTGTTATTTATTAATTAAATCATAATTATTGTTATTGTTTCCTAATTAAATGAATAATTGTAAATTTGTTGTTATTAAATAAATAAATAAATAATTATTGTTATTAATTAATTAAATAAATAATTATTGTTAATAATTAATTAAATGGTTAATTATTGCATGCTAAATGGAAAATAAATTATTGCATGTAATTACGTGTATTTTTTAGTAAATAAATTAGTAGTACGTGTTCGATTTAAATTTAGTACATAGGCTTGGTGTAATTAAGTCGCACTCTTTGGAATAGATGGCGCTTCTTTTCCTTGCTTATCTCCTTAACCCCTCGTGATGTGTGGATTTCATCACCGCACACCATAACCTAAGTGAAGTTATGGACACGATGTTGAGGGCGGAGTTTGCAAAGGACTTGAGGGAGTGTAAATTTTCGAAAAATTGGCCGAATGTCGGACATGGTGTCTAGAAACGGGTTATGACTGGTGACAGGATTTGGACTAAGAAAGACTTTTGTCGAAATTAGTCCTGCCTCTCGCGTTATCTCTATCCCTAACTGGCCATGTTTTTCGATTTAACCAAGGCTGATTAATTGAAAATTTACACTTTATCGCGCGGGTCGCACGTCCATTGAACGACTGAAAATGCCAAGCTAGTGTACTCTATTTAAATCTTAAACGTACTTAATTAATTAGCGTAAATTTTGGACATTGTAATTATTACGGTAAGTAGGTATTTTAACCCCGTACTCTTAGGTTTAAATGGCTCCGCCAAAGACGACATCCGGCAAGAAGAAAGCCCTACAAGAGGCAGAAGATGCCATGCTCCGCCGCTTGGCGGACCAAGTCGGTTGGGAATTACCACCGGAGGGCAACGACGCTCTCAATCCGGACGGATCATCTGGTCCGTCCGTAGCGCCCTCTGGGGAAATTCCTGCTCCCCCATTCATCTCGAGCGGTGATGACGTCGACCCCTTCCAATCTCCGACGCCCGGTACCCATTCAACGGGAAGTACTCAGGCGTCCTCCACCGCCGAATCAATCATGTACAGCGCCCGCCGTAGGCAAAGGAGGGCTCCCACTGACCCGGAACCGAAAAGGACTCGGGGTCTCGTTAAAGGGGGGAAAGCGGAGCGTATTTGTAAGGCGACCGGTAAAAAGATCGACTTGCCGTACGACGAATTCACCGGTGGCCCTCCCACAGCTCAACTAGCAAGTCTCTCGGCGCATGGGATATGGTCAATCATCCGTAACCGGGTTCGTATCACTGCCCCTACTTGGAAGGAGGCGCCAGATCATGAGAAGGCGAAAGTCTTCAAAGATCTTTCGGTACGTAATACGTTCAATTTAGTTATTATATAATATTGTTAATCTCGGCCTAAAATTTCATAATATATACGATTATAATTTTCTATTTATTTTTCATAGGAACAATTTGACGTGGATCCGACACCGGCTATGTTGAGGCATATCAATCAAACCGCCAACTCCATCTACAAAGATTGGAAGTACAGGCTCCATAAGTACTTCAAAGATGTCGGTCCCGTGCCTCCCCCGGTAGAGCTGCAAGGGGAGAGAGAAGATGAGTGGGAGTGGTTGTGTAACCACTTTGCCGATGAACAATTTAAGGTATTAATTTAATTTTTTTATTTCAATTAAAATAATTGAATTATTTAAATTGTAGTTATTCATTTTTTAATGATTTAATTATGTTGTGTAACAGAAATTCTCCGGTGTCAACAAAGCCAACCGGGGGAAGAAGGAGAAACACCATACTACCGGCGCCAAGCAGTTCATTCAAATTGCCAAGGAGCACAAAGATAAGGGTTCCAAACACCCTTTTATTGATGCAAGCGTAAGCGCGTACGTGACGCCAGGGCTCGATAATGAAGCGAGTCAATGCGGGGTAAGTGATATAAGTGATATGTATATATATATATATATGTGCTTTTAATTATAGTAATTATTATTTAAATATGATTACAAAATTATAATAAATTAATTATAATTTTGTAGGCAAGGGCGATAGAGCGTGCGCATGAAGAGTTGGCCAACACTCAGCTTGCGTTCCCAGATGTGCCGCCGGAAGACCTGCCTCCTCTATCCTTAGAGAGCCAAATTGCAATCGCGGATGAGGTCTACGGTCGTAGAGCTGGCAAGGAGGTTAGGCACTTTGGGCCTAGGGTGGTACGAAATTTGTCGACGACCTCCGGCTCATCATCTACGGGAGGTTCGAGGCAGCGGAGAATGAGTCAAGCTGCGGCCGTCGAAGCAGCCATTCAAGAGGCTCGACTGGCACGAGAGGAGAATCGACGGACACAAGAGCAGAATGAGTCAATGCGGCAAAGACTTGACGAACAACAAGCACAAATAGCCCAACTCATCGCGCTCATGAACCAAAATCGAGAAGTATGTCAACCTCCTCCGAACCCACACCCCGACGACAACGACCCGGCTGGAGGCGGAGGACTCGGCCCCGCATCTGCTCCTCCAGTGTATTAGCTAGCACGTAGTATATTATCTCGTTTCTTTACGCATTCCGAACAATATTTTAATTTTTAATTTATGGGTTTTTTCGTATGTACAAATTAATTTACTTTGATTATTTAATAATTATATATATAAGTTATTAATTTTAATATTCAAAATTTAGTTTATTTATTTAATATTAGCATTTTTCATTATTTAAATTAAAATAATAATAAATTAAATTAATAATATTTAATTTCAATTTATTTTAAAAAAAAAATAAAATATTCACTTGGACGACGGAGATTATGTTCTCCGTCGTCCAGGTGCAGAACCCTAAACCTAACCCCTAACCCCTAACCCCTAAACCCTGTCGTTCTCCGTGGCCCAGGTGCTCACCTGGACGACGGAGACTTAGTGTTTCCGTCGTCCAGGTGAGCACCTGGGCCACGGACACACGAGCAATGTCCGTGGCCCAGGTGCTCACCTGGACGACGGAGACTTAGTGTTTCCGTCGTCCAGGTGAACACCTGGGCCACGGATAATATCCGAGGTCCAAGTTCACTTGGACGACGGAAACACTAAGTCTCCGTCGTCCAGGTTCTTGGACGACAACACTTGGAGCACGGACCTTGGACGACGGAATCTCCGTCGTCCAAGTACTTAGACGACGGAAAACTGCACTTAGACGACGGAAATGGTCCGTGGTCTAAGTGCATTTTTCTTGTAGTGATATGAGGTAATGTGACGATGATCAAACATAAACCTGGACAAAGACAGTACAACTACCACAAAGGTGTATGATCTGGACAAAACCTGTAGAGCCACCACAAAGGATGTAAACCGATTTGTGATAGAAGAGATCGCCAATGATCTTATTTTACTTAAGCAAAGAAAATTAAAAAGATTTAGACTTGAGGAAATCTCCCAAACCCACAACCCACGAAAATCAAACCATAGGCCAAATAACTAAGCTAGAGATTCAGGGTAACCTGTTGCCTTCAAGTCGCCGTCACAACGCAGCCTCGCCGCACCTCGATCAAATACCACGCACCAGCAGCCAACATAGTGAAGCACAACCAAAGCAACAACTTGATTCGTCAGATCCCTCTGACTAAACTCAGATTGCTCAACACCATCGTGCTCCACCCAAGTCGGACGGGAAGCTCCGACGATGACGGACGAATATGAACCACCACACCCAGCCCTCATGCCACAACTCCAACACCGAGTCATGCGATTCCAAACGGCTCTCTGACTCCTCTGCTCTAGATTGAAATAGCCCTAGATCTGATTTTCGACCTCATCATCGGCCACAGTAGGCCGCAACTCCCATCCGGCCAAACCAAGATAGCACCGATGAGACCTAAACCACCGTCGAGCCATTAGCGGCCGGACGAAAACTTTTCGCTTCTTTAAATTTTTTATCGGACACGTCAAGCGCGTTCTAACTTATTAGGCCTAAAACGTACTATGACCTTTTGGTCAATTGCTGCTGCATTCCTTGTGGATTAATTCCATGACCTCGGCCTGTACCGATTATATATTGCGAATTAATTTTCCTTTGTTTACACTGTCTTTGCAGATGTGGATTCGAGTTTTGCTATACTTGTGGAGCTGAGTGGAAGAACAAGAAAGCTAGCAACATGTTCCTGTCCGCTCTGGACTGAGCGTAACATTATCCGGCCATTGCGCAACTTTGTATGACCAGGAAGACGAATACGTTTAACATTACAACCTTGTAAGTTGTAACCAAGTGGAGTTGGTTTTCATTTCCATTTCCATTGGTTCTTTATTTTGTAAAGAGGTTGCGGATAGAGGATTTCGGATGATTGACCAAAATGATGCAATCAATTTGCATTTTATAAATTAATTTGTGGAAATGTTGGTCCAATTCCATACTAGCGTTCAACTACAGTAGCCTTTTTGCAGACACAATAGCTCTGGTGATAGTGGGAGAAGTGTACGTTCTTGGTCGACCATAATTAATTCATGGTGATAGCTGGTTATTTTAGGGATTCTTGCATGGACAGTAATTTAGGATATTAATTATATAGTGAGAGAACTGGGATGTTTACACATTCTCACAATTTCATACCGCCACAAGTATTGATCAAGATATATATAGACTGGTCTAAGGAAGTCTCAGACTCTTTACAGAATTAAATATTGATAGGAATAGAGTACTTCATCACCCTCGTGGAGTTTAAGAATTAACCAAATGTACAAGACATATATAGCTACAAAAAAGGACATAGAAATTAACTAAACACTAATGAACTCTTACAAGCTAGAGAACACGACGATGAATAAAAAGGGCAATACATGCATACACACACATATATATAGCTACTATGTTGTGTGTGTCTAATATACTAATATATTTCATCGTTCACGATCTTCACATAATGGTACAACCACCCCTTGACGGTGGATCATAGATGTGCATTTCCATCTCACGAGGATAGTGATGATCGTAATATCCTCCCTCTGCCCTAATTGGGCTATAACTATAAGTATTTTTCACAACTTGGCTAGTCATGATTTTCTTTTTATTATTAGCCTGCGGATGCGGAACTTTCTTTTCTGGTATTTCTTCCACACTCACTAAGTCTGCATAGCCAAGCTTCTTCCTCGGCAATTCGACCATCCCGGCTGCATCAACTTGGTCTCCGATTATCTCTATTTGGTCTATCTTTGCCCTCTTGAAAGCCACTGGTACAACACCTGCAACATTCAACCCAATAATGAAGTTAGAAGGAACACACACATATATATATATATATATATATATATAACACAAACAAACAAAACACACACAAACAAACAAATGCCGGATTAGTGATTACCATCTTCTACAATAGCTATTTTCATGGCCTCGGATCGACATTTTTCGCAATCAAACTGCGCCTCGATGATTATCTTTTGCGGCAGAAACATGTCATAGTTAGTCACAGAGGTTGATTATATATATTTAAGCAAAGCTTCACTAGCTTCTGGGCTTTTTTTTTAACTGGGAAGAAATCCTTTGCTGTGGATCGTTCACCTTCATTTTCTTCAGGTACTGCGGAAAAAGACCAGAATATATGTTGGTTCTCCAAGAAGAATAGCTAGGAAGGATGTTCTAGCTAGCTTCAATATCTATATATATGAATGTAATGATCGATCGATCGATCCAAGAGCCAGAAAGCTGAGGGTCTTTTATAATGCAAATTAAATGTAAACTAGTTTGCTAATTAACTAACATGGCAAATTGGCTAATGGCAGATCATCTTCTTGATCCACGTTTTGGGGGTTCAACGTTGTCACAGTTAGCTACAATGCCTATGCATGCCGATTGCCGAGTGTCTTTGCTAATTTGGATTTAATTGACAAAGACTGCATGTTAGAAGTCAATTAGTATCATAATAAGTCAATTCAATTAGCTCATTCGTTAATCAAGTCAACAGGATTAGATGCATTTGTGTACGTACGCGTGAAAAATGTTACGTCAAAACTCTTCAGCACATGCATACATGTTTAGACACTAATCCAAACGAGTAAGTACGTACGCGCGTACGTATGTGCATGTGCAAGCCAGGACAGGCTCATATGTATCCAGAAAATATCGAGTACATTACATGCACTGCGTAGTTATAACAGAACGACTTAATTAAGGTGCAGCTAGCTTCAAATTTCAAACTTCAAACGAGACTCACAGGGTTTCATAGATAAAGTCGTATCCAATGTATCTAAAACCTTAATTTATAAATTCAATTGCGAGCGTTTAATTGGAAGCCAATAATTGATCCATATATTTAGCACGATCAAACATTGAGAGTTAATTAATTTGCATGGCTTTGTGGCGGCAATGTGCGCTCGATCGATCATGCAATATTAGTGCGTAACGTTAGCTAGCTAGCTAGTATTACGGCAATGTCTTGTTCGCTGCGGGCCGGGCAATGCCGACCGCCGAGGTAAGACAATGCATGTGTGACCACCGTAAGTGGAGCTAGCTAGAGCTACAGAGAGGTCGAACCGTCAAACTAGATAGCTGCAAGGCGGCAACGTAATGGGATGAACTAGCTTGTTCATTTAATCATTAGTAAAATCCACCTACATATTGATTTATGGGGGGATAAACCTTCTATCAAAATGGAACAGCTATTTATTACATATATTCATACCAGGTAAACAGACTAAGGAATCAAACAACATAAAATTTTATCACTAATCGGCATGGAGAGGAAATTTGCATGGATCATGCATGTTTGCATGTCACCCTTTTTTTCTTCTTCCTCGATCTCATGCATCTTCCACTTGTTCCACTAATTCTTCAACATTCAGTAACGTACGTAGCATGGCCAAGCTTCTTCCTCATAGAGAGGCTTTGTGTAGACAAAATGCTCAAACGAATTAGGCAAACACCACAGCAAAATCAAAGCTTAATCTTCATCATCAATCTTCACATCCATGTTTCGTAAATCAGATATGAGTTTATTAAACTCATTAATATGGGTTTGAACACATCCTTCAGACATACGAAGAGTGTATAGCCGTTGCTTCAAATACAACCGATTTGTAAGGGATTTGGTCATATATAATCTCTCAAGCATTAGCCACAAACTTGGTACAGTTTCTTCATCAGCAACTTCACGCAGAACCTCATCAGATAGATATAACAAAATAGCACTGTGTGCCCTCTCCAACATGTCTTCTTTATCCTCATCTGACATAGTAGTTGACAAAGTTTTACCTCCTTTCAGCGCCTTAAGTAACTCTCGTCGAACTAAAAGGGTTCGCATCTTCACAAGCCAAAGGTTGAAATTATTCCTCCCCGTAAATTTATCGATCTCATATTTCACCGATGTAGTAGACTTCATAATTGTAGACAAAATCACAACCCAAATGTAGTATGAGCTCTGATACCACTTGTTGTGCTGAAGCCCCAAACAATATGAACTACCGACGAATATGAAAAGCTAAACAGAAAATCTATAACACATAGATTTACGTGGTTCACCAAAAATGGGTTACATCCACGGACGGAGATGATGAGGAGATTCCACTAAGATCAAAAGGAGATTACAAGGTGTTTCATACACAAACCCAAAACCCAATTACACCTAAATACACTCACTGAGACAGAAAGACAAAAGAGATCAAACAACTATAACGAAATATAAATGCACAAAAGAGATTATGGGAAACTCCAAGAGTAATCTCAGGATTGTAAACTAAATTGGTTGTTCTCCCTTGAATTAGCTACGTAGGAAGCTAATATTCTCTCTACTTCTGTCAACATACAACAAACATATATATATGAGATATATGCCAAAATCTTGCCGTCCAAGACTCCAATTGCAAGGTATACAAATCCTAATCTACTTGGTAATTATGCTTTAGTCCCCAAGCATACTACAATTGGGTTTACTTCAATTTGGTTTGATCCAAAAGCCATCGACAGTGACTTAATAATTAAGCCATAAACCAATATCAACATCATCTTGATATCCTCAATTAGATTACTCATAGTAGAAAGGGCGAGACCCAAGTCCAAATAAAGAAGCCCAACAAAACAGTAAGCTATTGCCGGCAGTACAACTGAAAAAGAAAGCGCAACAGCTAAACCACGGCTCCCGTACGTACGTGTCCGCCGCATACGCCACCGCGGCTTACTCCCTGCTCACCACCAGAAGGGTTTAACTACTTTTTATTCATATTGAGGTGATATTTTCTTCCTCTTTACTAATTCCCATTTGTGTTTTAAATGCTGAGGTTCTAGTTTTGTTGATTAGCTTTTGTATTTTGTTTTTAGTCTCTAACATATTCAATCTATTCTCTTTTGCTGTCAATTAGGTGGTCATGGAGGAAACACAATATGATAATGAACCACGAATAAGCAGTTCAATTCGCGGTCAAAAACCAAATCGACTAAGACAGAGGGATTCGAGGAGACATAATCTCATGGAAGATTACTTCATCCAACACCTCATGTTCAACGCGCAAGAATTTTGACAGAGGTATCGAATGAGCAGAGATCGATTTAACATTATCATGACGGATCTCTACAACCGCGACCAATATTGGCATCAAAGAGTAGACGCCACTGGATTGTTAAGGCTTCTTCCTCAACAAAAGATGACCGGTGCTCTACGAATGTTAGCGTACGAGGCAGCTGCGGATCAGTGTACTGAAATTACAAGGATGGGAGAATCGACTCCTTGAAATGTATGAAGGAGTTTTGCCACCGAGTGGTTGACCTCTATGGTCTAAGATACCTCCGCACTCCTACATAGACGGACCTCGATCACTCGGCTCCTAGATAAAGGTCAACGTCGAGGCTTTCCTGGTATGATTGGAAGCATCGACTGCATGCACTGAGAATAGAAAAACTGCCCAGCCGCTGATCAAGGGACTCAGGGCGAAAGGGTCACCCCACTATTATCCTAGAGGCTGTGGCCTCGTATAATACATGGATATGACACAATTTCTTTGGTTTTCCTAGAGCTAGCAATGACATTAACGTGCTCCACTAATCTAATGTGTTACGAGCAGATCCTTGCCAGAAGAAGCCCAACTACATTCTACGAAGTCCACAGAGAGAGGTACTACAACGCTTATTATATGGCTGACAGAATATATCTGAAGCACTCTACATTTTTCAAAAAAAAATCTCATCCCCAGACGCTCTTCACAAATAAATAAGAGGCATATCGGAAAGATGTGCAGATGTGCTTTGGCATCTTGCAATCTCGTTGGGTAATTATTCGTCATAATTGTACATTCCACCATAAATCAGTAATCATATCCATCATGTTAGCTTGCATCATGTCCGTGTTCTTTGCCCGATTTCTTGCGTTTATTTCAGAAATGGCCTTGTTTCATAAATATATATTTAAAAAAATTGATTTAGAAACTATCAACACCAAATTATCCACAAGTAAACATATATGATGTGACATATATACCTTAAATTATGGGTTGTTGAAGTGGATTAGAAGCCACTTCCACTTGTACTCCCTATAAATCAACTCTATAGGGATACCCGAACAGTCATTGAATATGCCATGCCTCCTCCCGAATGAACAAAGCTTATTCTTCCACTCTTTATACATATATATGAAACACATTAGTTAGAAACACATTACATGATCCCTCTAATATCTAAATATATATTATATAACTCCCGTCACCTTCCTCCTTGAACCTCATTTGCCCAGGTGGATTTAAGATCTTCCGGAACATTAAACCACACTCGCAATGTACCATTTTATTTGTTAATATATTTATATTTTAAATTAATTTATTAATATAAGTAGACATACACAATGAATATCGAACTAACTCACCGACATCGCATTGTTCAATTGGTCCTTCACGGACTAAGGACCACTCTAACCACGGAACATGGACTTTATCCCGAATAATGCTTCCTACCATGCCGGAGTACCTCCTACGAGTCAACCCCTCTCTCACCAATCCTTGCTTGTCAATCTTTATGACTAGTGGCCCATAGGCCTCGACGTCCTTCTGAAGTTGCTTGCCCACAACGGGGCCTCTGGTCTTCCTCCCTTTTTTTCTCCCTTCTGATGCCTATCACATAAGACAAAGTAAAAAAGATTAAAAAAAGATCACCCAAATTAATATACAAATTATTAGTAAGTTTGAAATTAAATAATACATATATTTACTATTTACCCGATGATTCTGACATCGATGTGTTTGCTACCCTCGAACTCCACAGAGGTGTATCAAATGGCTGAAAGACGTATGCTTCCTTTAGGTGGATGTGAATAGGGTTTCCCTCGTCATCGATAGCTGGAATAGGGTTTCCCTCATCATTGACATCTAGCAGGGTAGGTAATCCCTTCAAGGTCATAAGAAGGTGAGAAGGGAAGACACCTCTTTGTTGTCTGGATGACGAAGTCCCTGAACCACCAGCATAAGCAAGAGAATGACTCGAGATGGCTCTGGCAAGTGAATTTTTGGCATTCGGTGACCCGAAGGGGCGGGACCCGTAGAGCCGGGCGTAGATGATGCATGTCTCTTGTCGCAGGCCTAGAGCTGCCTCAGGCTTTATGTTCATTGGGGGTCGGCCACTACATCCTGCACAGGCGTCTCCTGAGTGTGCTGAAGTAGTATCTGGTGACGAGAGTTGATCGAGCCAGACCCGAAACTGTCATCGTTGGACCCGTTTCCTTTTTTCTTACATGCCGCCTTCTTTCCTTTGCCCGAAAACAAATTCATGATTCATAAAATACAACAATTTGAACATCATCAACATTAATAAATTCAATAAACATCTGATTACTGTATTTCTTAAAAATCATCATTCATCAACATCAATCAATTAAACATCATTTCTAAACTTTAATAATTCATCATCAACCTCAACAAACCTCAATAAATCAAAGTAGAACCTAAATATCATCATCAATCAACATTAACATAAAACAACATCGTTGGCTATACTATAGCCGGCGACGTGTTGTAAGAATGTTGTCGGCTATAGTATAACTGACAAGATGTGGTAAAAATGGTCGGGTATAGTGACTATGGCCGACAAGTTTTTCTAATCTTGTCGGATATACCCTGAAAACAATTTGAAAAATTAGTCTCGATCATGTAAAAACATAATGCACACAAATACCTGTTTAAGTAATTTTTGAAGATAATCATAATCCTCGCTATATTAAGAAGTGTGAAAATAGTTAACAAAATTATGATCATCACAATTCAATAAACACATAAATTTAACACATTCATTTTTAACTAATCAAGGCTCATAATCAGAATCGTCTCTTGAGTCTAATTCGGTGTCCGAGATAATTTCTGGTAATATGTGCTGCTCCTCGTCATCAGAGTCTTCGTTGTCTTCATTTGGATTAACATCAATAAGACTTACATTTGCTCGAGGAATTCAAACCACACTACCCGAACTCACATTGTTAAGGCAAATTGTCGAGGATTCAGGAATACCAATTGCGTTCGGCTTTTGGTATGCAGTAACTTCTTCATTATCTATGGCCTTTCCAAGTGTAGAAGCACTATATATGTTTCTAGGAACAACATGGTTAACTACTTTTCATGTGCCTTTATGCACAATATCATCAAGATAAAACACTTGTTTTACCGCTGTGGCAAAAATAAAAGGTCATCTTCATACTATGTTGTAGCAGTATTCATCGAAAACGTTTCGTGGTCATCAGTTCTTGTGTTCTCAGGGTTAGTATCAAACCCTCTACACTTAAACAATTGAACTATCATGCATTCCCCATAAATTAGTTCAACCACTGAATTGAGAATACCGTAATAGTCAATACCATTATGTTGACCATGCACCATCACCCCAGAGTTATGTGTTTTCCATCTAGCGTCTCTATGTTCACATATAAATTGCACGTCATTGACCTTACACGTCGGATACACTCTTGAAGTTATCGGTTTTATTGCCAAAAGCCTCAATTCGTATGACCAGTTTGGGTTACCATCATATTCTATGTGGTTCATCTGAAAAAATAGTAACCGACAACCATTAATGTTAGATGACAAACGTCATGATATTAATTTAGATATAGCAATAATTATATATATAGACGTACCCAGTCGCCAAAATAGTTTGCAAACTCTCTATTGTGGTACTCAAGATCACCGCCAACCTAAGGATAATATAGATGGATGTCTTTGCAATATTGAACTTCAGGACAGTTAATCAATACCTACCAGTGGGCAATGACTAGCTCATATTGTTCCAACTGGTACGACTTTGGCAACTTTCCACCAACTTCAACATTATAGGAAAGGATAGAAAGACTGAACTATGGTTCCTCTACGTGCATGTATTATGGAGTGTCCTCCAATGCTCCTAAATACAACTTGGTATATATTACTCACTCGTCCCAAGATATGCTTCCGCTATACATTCTTCAGGTGCAGATTTATTAGCCATATAGTCTTTATAGTCTCCTAGTTGTCTATCAAGTTTAAAAGTGCATATTATGATTATTTCCAAATAATGTTAAAAAAATTAGACACAAATTCAGATGTTGAATCGTACATACATTTCCATATGATACATCCAAGTGTAGTGTACGGGACCAGTAAGCAACAATTGTTCAGGAAGATGGATTATTAGGTGAGGCATGATGTCAAAAAAATTTGGGGGAAATATCCTCTCAAATTTGCACATGATAAAAATGATGTCCTCTTTCATTGCCCTCGGGTCTGATTTTTTCACTTCTCTAGTGCATAACTTCTTAAAGAATCTTGACAATGCCACTAACGGCTCCACCACCTATTTGGGTAGGTATCCTTGAATGAAAACAGGGAAGGGGCGTTGAAGCAATAAATGGCAGTCATGGCTCTTTAATCCGTACATCTTATTATTCCAGAAGTTAACAGACCGGCCTATATTTTCTACATAGCCTGAAGGATACCTGACATACTCATCCACTCAAAAATTTCATTCTTCTGGTCAGGCTTGACAGTGTAAAGAGCTTGACACATTTTTTTCTTCCCTTCTCTCAACCACAAATATTTCTAGAGTCTCATTCTTTTCAGACCAATGCATGCCTTAAGGCCGTTTAGTTTTTTCCTCCCAATTCAGCATTGTGCCTACCACACTTTCGCACACATTCTTCTCTATGTGCATGACATCTAGGTAGTGATTGATCGACAACTTGGACCAGTACGGGAGTTTCTAGAATATGCTTTTGTGTGTCCCGAATTTATACATGTCGGTCTGTCAGGTATTGATATTACTATTTCAGGATGATTGCTCAGCTACCCAAAATCGTATCTGATAAGCACTTCTAAAATTTCATCCCCCATCCCTATTTTTACAGTCCCATTAAAAGCTTTATCATCCTGCTGAAATGGGTGATCATGTGGAAGTCAACAATGATGACACATCTGGACAATCTTCTTGCAATGAGGTATGTCGCAATCAACAGTCATGCACTCTGGACAAGACCTGTATCCCCTGGTAACGTTGCCCAACAACATCTCATGGGCAACAAAATCACTGATGGTGCCAACAAGCATGACATGCATCTGGAACATCTCATTTTTGTACTTGTCATAAGTGGGAAGACCAACATTACTTAGGTACTTAAGCTCCTCAATCAAGGGTCTCAAATACACATCGAGACACTTTCCTAGATAACTTGACCCTAGAATTAACAGAGTGAGCATATTGTATTCCTTCTTCATGCACAACCATGGAGGAAGGTTGTATAGTACATAAATAACTGGTCATATACTGTATTGAAGACTGATGTTGCCAAAAGGGTTGAATCCGTCAGATGAGAGCTCGAGCCAAACATTTCGGACCTCTGATGTAAAATGAGAAAACTCCCTGACTATGTGCTTCCAAGTCTCTCCGTTAGTAGGGTGTATAAGGGTATTATTGTCAGGAAAATTCCTCTATGCCTACCATCTCATAGCTTTAGCTGTGTATGCACACATAAACAATCGTTCCAGCCTATCAATCAGCGGGAAATACCGAAGTATCTTCACAGCTTTCTTATTCCCTGTAGAAGTCAACTTATACCTATTTGTACCACATATCAGGAAGGCATCAAGTTTTTCAAGATCATTCCCGTAAACATCATCACTCCAGAAGAGAACGCAATCATATCTGCATGCATGGATTTTGATGTAGGAAATGCCAAGATGTTTCAAGATATGTCACACCTTACAATGAGTGGTGGGAAGGCGATGACCCGGGGGGGGGGGGGGGGATGTGTAGCAGCGAAGCAGACCACTCCAGCCAATCATCAACAGCCTTGCCACTCATTTTGTTCTCCACTTTAAGCTTCATTACTCCGATGACACTTTCAAAAACAGTCTTATTACACTTGTTATACAACGGGGTCTATTGTAAGGCAATCAGGTTGTTGTATTTGTCCATACCGGCAGTGTTGACAGCTCAACGTAATTGTTGGGCTGGTTCAATATGAGGGAAGCCCCCAACGATGGGAAGGATATATGGTGCTTGAGAAAATACATCGCTCTCATAAGGAAAAATATCATTGATCAACCTCGTTGTTGGATCATTGGATGTACTGGCTCTCTTAAGAAATTTCTCATGATCATGCTGACCCGCTGATGATGTTTCACCGTAATAAATTCAACATGTATTCTTATCCCAAAACTCGTTTTTCTTCAGGTGCTCCCATACTATATCAATGACAAAATGATACATATCGCTACGACACTGACAGAGTTTACATGGGCAATGATGAATATCATTCACATTAGAATTAACATTCACATATTCCACAAAACTTTTCATTCCAGTTTTATAATTTTGATCCCATCTTGGAAGGAAAATTCTACGACACTGACAGAGTTTACATGGGCAATGATGAATATCATTCACATTAGAATTAACATTCACATATTCCACAAAACTTTTCATTCCAGTTTTATAATTTTGATCCCATCTTGGAAGGAAAACACCCAACAATTTGAAAGCGCTTTGAGTTTTCCTCCTCTAATTTTTTTGAATGGTTGAGTACTGCCCGATCTGTTAAAGATAAGGAATTATAGCCGACGACCTAAAACATCATCGTTGGCTTTAGTTAAAAATATCGTTGGTTTTTTGGAAAAACTTCGTCGGATATAGTATAACTATAGCCGACAATAATTTTTTACTATAACCAACGATCAAACTTTTACCGTTGGCTATAATACTATAGCTGACGGTAGAAATTTATAACTAAAAATGGTCTTGTACCGTCGGCTAAAGTTCAGTATAGCTGACGGTAAAAAAATTCGTCGGCCTGCTTTCCCTCTTTTCGTCGGCTATAGTACTTATGCTTGTAATGTGACAAGTCAACCTAGATTTATTCTCAATACAATACTATAACTATTATGGAAAGAGCATGTGACTTAGGTGATAACAATCCGAATATGTTTCATCGGTAGTTTGATCTTGACTAGGTTCTCTTTCATTAAGAGTTGCTAGTTTCCTCTTAGTAAAATATCTTTTTGAGATTGGGGTCATGCATAGCCTCCAAATCCATTGTCATGATCCTTGTATCCTCCTCTTGTTTCTTGAATCATAAATTTTCGGCTGCCATTACTTCCTTTCGCTTTGGAATTTCTATGTACTCTTTGTAATAATAAAACTTACATTCATTAATTATGCATCTTCCTCGAGGTATGCCACGATACTTGATCAGTTGCAATGGTATGCAAAACCTCAACTCGTTGCTCAATCGGAGTCTTACCTTGTTTCTTTTGTCGTCTTGCTTCCTTTGCCACCTTGCTTCCAATTGGTCTAGCCAAACTTGAGGGGGCAGCCACATTGCTTTGAGGTGTCTCATTCACTTCTTCGTCTGCCAAATTGATGGTTGGAGATGATTCTGTTGCGAAAGAAGTACCTTGGTAATTACTAGCATATGGAGATGGAGTAGTTGGTAACACCTCAACGAAAGATGGATGATTATTAACCGTTTCATAACATGCAAAGTTTGTAAACGGTTTCTTCTTGGCCGCATAGTAAAATGATTGAGCTTGCTTGATCTAATGAAAAATAAATATTTGTTATTTCACAATACTACATATTTAAATATATTAGATATGTAACTTATATAATTTAACTCATATAATCAAATAAAATTTACATCATATACGATAAAATAATAGAAACTCACTTCATCCAATAGTGAAGTGTCGCTAGCTATACGTTGCCGTGCCGCATGTAAACATTCACCCCTTTTTTGCAAGAGTAGTAGAACTTGTTGTAGTGAGACAAAAACGTGATTCGGGTCCTTGGTTCCTTCGGAGGAATCTCACCTTATGTTGGCTCCCAATTTTGCACATCATCATCATGAATTGTCTCCCATAATTTGTCCTTCTTTTGTTTGTTGTCATTGTATTCATCAACGCTATGACATATGAAATATATGCACATTTGTAAATCTTCGAAACGAAGCCAAGGGGGTGCCCATTTGTTTGAAAAAAAAATGCTAAATGAAATGATAGAAGAGATGGAGAGAGATGTGAAATTTGTTGTGCACAAATTGGTGTGAGTTGTGAATGAAATAAATTAGTATTTATAGGGAAAAAATTAAGGAGTTTTCTGTAATTTTTTGGGATTTTTTTTTGCAATTTTTAGAAAATTTTATGCAAATTTTTAAATTTTCCCGTTAAAAAAATGGTTGTTACATATGAATATGAGCCTTCGAATCAGATTTGGCTTTCAAAACCAACAGCCTAGATTAGAGACTCATTGCTTACCGTTGGGCCTGAAAAACTGTGCCATGTGGCAAGTTTCTATTGGAGCGTAACTCGGTAGTTATTTTTTTCTTTTACTTTTCACTACAACACGTGCCTTACTGAAGAAAAAAATCTCAGTCGCCTGACATCACCTACGAGCCATGGGCTCCGACAACAAGCGATCAAATACCGGAGTAAATATTGCTCGAGCGTTTGCTCCCGAGCGAAGTCAACGAGCAGCCCACCGGTGATTTTCAACCGTTGTGGAGCCGATTTCCTCTTGCTCGAGCACCTTGTCGTCAATCTCACCATCTACTCGAGCACCAAGATCTTCGGTGCGAATGATCTAAAAGGCTCGCCAACTCCCTCTAGAGCATCGTTCATCTGTGCTCAAGTCCTTTCGGTGCGAGTTGGGCCATTGTTGTCTGGCGTAGGTTTTCCTTTGTAAGCGATGGTATGGCATCCTCGGCCTTGGATTTCTGGTGTCTATGATGGAGGAGTTCATCTCATGGAGCTCGTTAATGCGATCAGAGAGGATTAGGTGCGAACGACCATCTTTGGCAGGTTGGTTGGTCGTTCGGTTTAGGCTCAGTGGGCTCAGATTGTTTGGGACTGAGGGAGTCCAATGCGGTTGGGATTGGTCCTCTCTAGTCGTGTTTGGGGGTCTTCGAGTTTTTGGCGTCATCTTCCTACAAGAAGAGGTGAGCGGATCAACGGGTTAAGAGTGTTTAGGAAGTGGTGTTCTGGATGTCGTCGATCTTGGGGAAATAGTTGTCTTGGTTGCTGGCCGCACAATGTGGCGCTTCGCTGGGCATGGCTCCTTACATCACCTGTCAGTTGGGGGCCCATCGTTACCCTAATCCCTTTTGGGTTTTGGGTAATGTATCCTAGTTTGGATCGATTTTGGATTCGGGAGGTATTTTGGATAGAGTTAATTTGTTTTAGTCCCTTTGTTGGGGTTGGCGGTAATATGCCCGCTACCTTAGAAGTTTAAAACATTAATTGTCCTGGTTATAGTTTGTCGAGGCCTAGTTGGTCTGCCTGCCCCAACAATGGCTCTTAATCATAGTCACATGCTTTATTTTTTCACTTCATCCTAGTGGTTGCATTTCGATCAAGGTCATGTTAGATCACATAATTTCTTTAGGAATGTTAGTGTTCCCTCGGTTGTGCCCTTTGGGTGGATCTATATATAATGTAATCCATTATTTGTTGAATGTGACAAACATTTTCTTTCAAAAAAAAAATCTTAGTTCTTATTTTGAATGGTCAATTGAAGATGGAGGATCAGTAGTAGATGGTCAGATGATTTTGGATGGTATGATGATGCTCTATTCTATATCAAATTTGGACAAGAATCTATCTAGTACGTGCAAAGACAAGAGAAGGTCGCTAATCAGGTCTATACTAATTTAGCTATGGTAATTGGATATTTGGAAATTAGAATTTTAAAATTGGGGGTTGATTCTTTATTAGGAGAAATTATTTTAAAAATTCAAAACCAAATAAGATTTCCTAAAAAAAACCAACTTATGACACTAAGGTAAAAAAAAACCCAACTTATGAGCCATTTTTTTCCAAAAAAAACCCAGCTGATATCATTTTCTCCTAAAAAAACTCAAAAAGTTATAAAACTCATTTTTTCATTCCAATGTTTCCCCTAAAGAAGGGGTTGCTGGTTAGTCGGCCAATCTCCTTCCATTTTATTCTCTCTATCTCTCCTAACCTTCTCTCTCTCTTCCTAGACTCTCTCTCTCCTACGACAAAATCGTCGGCGACGAAGCAAGGTTGTCCTGACACCAAAACCTTCGAGTAAGGTACCAAAATGACCACGTCGACATTTTTTCTCTTTCCCTCAATTCATACTCTTATCTGTGGCCAAATCACGCAGAAAAGTAAAGAGAAAGTCCGAGAGAACCCAAAATCTTAGAAATTAGAGGTTGATCGATTTCAAGCCAAATCCGACGGAAAGACTCACTAGACTTTGTAGCCCTTACCTCCACGAAGCTAACAATAACTTACTTGCTTCCAAATTCAATCGGTGTTTTCCGAATCGAAGAATTGAAGATTTTGAGATTTTAATGTTCAAATGTAAATTTGATGTTTTGTAGATATAATTGGAGGATGTTGTAGAAGAGAAAGTTGTTTGTTGTTTGATTTTGAGCAAAATAAGTCTCGGGTTGCCAAAAAATTGATGAACAAATCGACAGTTATCCAGACAGCTACCTAAAGAGCTCCCCAGACAGCTACCCAGACAACTACAACCATAAATCATGGGGGGAAAATGATGTGATAGAGGAATGTATTGAATAAAAGACCCCACAATTAGATTCAACATTGTTTTCTCGTCATATATAATTTCTCAAGAAAAAATGCTCATTTTAATTTGTATATATATGCATGTGAACCATGAAGAAGAAGAGATTAAAAGGGAAAGAATCTGATTAATTGATTAAATTATGGAGTCAATTAAGTGAAGTGCATGGTAGTATAAGACACCATTAATTCAAATGAAATTGATTTTTGAGACAAAGACAGCTCTCCAGATAGCTACTTAGACAGCTATCTAAGCAGCTACCCAGACAGCTTCCCAGACAACTTTCTCTTTATATGTTTTGAAAATCGCTACTTTGCTTCAAAAAAAAGAACGAGAATGGAAGAAAGACTGAAAAATAAGGATATGACAATAAGAATTTGAGGCCAATTTACTGCATAGCCATAAGAATCTATACCTGACATTACTCAGCCACCCAAAAATTTCATGCTTATGCTTTGGCTTTACGGTGTAAGGAGCTTGCGGCATTTTTCTCTTACCATCTCCTAACCACAAATGTTTCCGCAGTCCCATAGCTTTCAGATCAATGCGTGCCTTAAGGATGTTTTTTGTTTTCCCCTCCAAGTTAAGAACTGTGCCCACCACACTTTCACACACATTCTTCTCTATGTGCATGACATCTAGGTAGTGTCTGATAGGCAACCTAGGCCAGTAGGGGAGTTCCCAGAATATGCTCTTGTGTGTCCAAAACTTATACATTTCGGGCTTGTCTGGAATTGACGCCACTATCTCAGGATGATTGCTCAGCTGGCCAAAATCATATTCATTCAACACTTCCAAAATTTCATCCCCTGTCCATCGCCTGGGTGCCACACCTGTTTCCACAGTCCCATCAAACGCGTCTGGATCCTGCCTAAATGGGTGATCATATGGAAGCCAATAACGGTGATGCATCTGAACAATTTTACTGCAATGAAGACTGCAACAATCAACCGTCATGCACTCTGAACAAGCCCTGTAACCCCTGGTAACGTTGCCCGACAACATACCGCGGGCAGGAAAATCACTAATGGTGCCAACAAGCATGGCATGCATCTAGAACATCTCATTTTTGAACCTATCGTAAGTGGGGTGGCCACACTCACTCAGGTACTTAAGCTCCTCAATCAAAGGCCTCAAACACACATCGAGACACTTTCCTGGATAACCCGGGCCCGAAATTAACAGAGTGAGCATATTGTATTCCTTCTTCATGCACATCCATGGTGGAAGGTTGTACGGTACCAAAATAACTGGCCATATACTGTATTGAAGACTCATGTTGCCAAAAGGGTTGAATCCGTCAGATGAGAGCCCTAGCCAAACATTTCGGACCTCTACTGCAAAATGATCAAACTCCCTGACTATGTGCTTCCAAGCCTCTCCGTCGGAAGGGTGTATAAGGGTGTCATCGTCAGGCAAATTCCTCTCAGCCCACCATCTCATAGCTTCGGCCGTGAAAGCACACATGAACAGTCGCTCCAGCCTATCAATAAGCGGGAAATATCGAAGTATCTTCACAACTTTCTTGTTGCCTGCAGGAGTCAACTTATACCTTTCTGTAAAACATACCGGGCAAGCTTCAAGGTCTTCAAGATCTTTTCCCTAGAAGAGAATACAATCATATCTGCATGCATGGATTTTGATGTAGGAAAGCCCAAGATCTTTCAGGATATGTCGCACCTTATGATGAGTGGTAGGAAGACGATGACCGGGTGGCAGTAGCGAAGCAGTCCACTTCAGCCAAGAATCAACAGCTTTGACAGACATTTTGTTCTCCATTTTGAGCTGCATCACTCCCATGACACTTTCAAGAACAGTCTTACTACAACCGTCGTACAACGGAGTCTGTTGCAATGCAATCAGGTTGTTGTACTTGTCCATACCGCTTTTGTTGACATGAGCTCCAGGTAATGGCTCAACTGGCTCAATATGGGGGAAACCCTCAACGACGGGAGGGACATTTGGTGCTTCATCAGCAACTACACCGCTCTCATGAGGAAACATATCATTGATTAACATCGATGTTGGATCATAGGATGGACTGCCCCTCTCAGCAAAATCTCCATGATCATAGCGTGGACTGGCCCTCTCACCAAATTGTCCATGATCATGCGGACCCGCTAATGATGTTTCACCGTGATAAATCTAACAAGTGTACTTATCCCAAAACCCGTATTTACTCAGGTGCTTCTGGACTTTATCAAAGGGAAAACGAAATCGATCGCTGCGACACTTACATTCTTTACACGGGCAATAATGAAGTGTAGTGTCTCCACAATTAGCCTTCAAAAAATTCACAAAACTCCTAATTCCCTGGTGATATCTCACATCCCATCTTTCGAGGCTCATCCAACTCTTGTCCATCCTGAAAATTCTAAAAATATTACGTACTATATATATACACATTCACTACTAATAATCGACGCGATATCTCAATTCAACTCTAATTAAATCAACACATGCATATATATATATATATCGATCTAATTAGATCGATCAACACACATATATATATATATATACATACACATATATGTATATATATACGTACCTATATATAGCTTCCCGAGTGATCGAGTTTTCGACGCGCGCCTTAATTTTGACAATACCGAAGGATCGATTTCAGAGCGTTTTCCTTCTTTCGATTTCACCGGATTTTTTTCGATCCAAATGAATGAGCTGCTGCGATCTGCATCTAATATAAGAGGCATTGCCGGCGATTCATGGAAATGGAGACATTGCCGGCGAAATTCCGGCGAAAAGTCGCCGGTAATGTTTTGAAACATTACCGGCGACTTTTCGGACACATTACCGGCGACGGAGTAAGTCGCTGGCAATGATGATCATTACCGGCGACTTTCTCGGTCGCCGGCCTTGTTTTTCCAAAAATCGCCGGTAATGAGCGAGAATGTGGTAGTGGTATAAGAGATATAATCAATGGCATAAATATTATTTTCTTCAACTACAATACTTAGCTAGGTTAATGTTAATGCCATAGAAAGATACATCTAAACTTAGTTGAGTCTAAATAATTGAGAGAACAAAAGATTTTCAATCAATAAATGAGATTGTCATGAAATGTGAAGTAAAATATGTTTTGTACACTTGTGAAAATAACTTTATAATCCATATACCAAAGCTTTGAGGTTTGAGAATCAATTCAATTATAACAATCAAATGAAACAACACCTTAACGTAATTACTGTGAAAAAGTAAAAGCTCAGTTTTAAGAATCTAATAACTTCAACTTCTCTATTAAAGATAATCCGAATGCATTCCCCATTGATTTCCATCCATAGACGTACCACTAAGTCATACAAAAAAAGTAACATTTACCAAACATAAAATTTATATCTATATAATTGATCTTGTATATGTATAACCATTAACAAAGAATAACAGGACTTAGTCAACTTAAAACTGGATTGAAAGCGTTGAAACGAAACAGAGTCAATTTAAATATACTCATTCAAATCAACTATGATCTTGGGTTTGTGCAATCGGTGGCACTCAGTCATCCTAAAAGCCTAGATTTAAATGGAAATTTACTATAAGAGAGAAAACTCTGTAATTGGAAATAAGGATCAAACTCGTGAATCACACACTTGTATATGATATGTAAGTCAATTTACAAAAGCAACAATATTGTGACCACACAACACTAAAAAAATCAACAAGCTACATTAACTACTATCTCACAACGTAGAACTCATACTACACCAGTAGAGGCTAATCAAAGTAAAGAGAGACTACCATATTCTTACTTCATTCATTGCTAAAATATAGAAGAAATGTAAGCACTTGAAAATTTCCCTTTAAAGATAAGGAAAACTGACCAAGAGGGTTCTGTGAAAATAACACCTCGGCATCAGATTCGCATGGAAATGTATGTATAGATAAAGAAAAAACGATGCAAGAAGCCAATGGAAAGCAATTTGAATCTTCAGCTACCATAGAAAGTAACTTTATATCAAGAGCTGCAGTCTAGCGCAACAGAGAGGAAAGAAAACCTATTTCAGGGGAAAAAATCGGTTGAATTTTTTTTTCTACTCTCCTACTCATTAGGATATATGTTTCCATTATCTTATTCCAACTTTCCTTAGCCGGTTAAAGGACTACGTTGTGGTTTTTTAAAATTTAAAATGCAACATATTTGTACCTTTCTAATCACCTGTACACTAAAGTTGTTTGATCACAGAGACAAACATTCTACATTTGAAAAGAAAATAAGAGGATTAAACCAATTAGTCTTACGAAGCATGCAGTAAAGTGATGCATGTTGTTTGATAATCAACTTGCCGAATTCCATCAAGAAACAATCTTCTCATAAAAACCCCAACCTCAAGACATGACCTCAAACCCTATCAAAAGAGAATCTCATTCAACAAACACAAATCATATGACTCATATATAGATACAACCTATCTTTCTACACATCAATTGAGCCATACAGTTAAAAAAAAAAACTTGAACTCAAAATTTTGTGGAGTGCGAATTTTTTCAGTACTCCAAAGTGAAGATCGAACAACGTTTGAATGACTTAGAAATAACACAGCGACAAAAATATAACAAACAAAATTAGAGTCCAATTTCTAAACATAACCAAGCTTCAAATATCGGTTGCAACAAATACAGCTTGCAAAATCTGAAAATCAGAGCAATAGAGGAATCAATTTTGATTAGATTGAATGTTCAGAGTGCTGATACCTTGGATTAGGTGCAGCAAATTTCCATTTCCCCAGAGGGTTCTGTGAAAGAGGCACAAAGATACTTAGGAGAAGGGAAAAAAATATAAAGTTAAAAAATCAGAAAAGGTGTTGCAAGGATAATAAATGAGCTCTATCCAACTCAATCAATATATGCTAAACCAATTCAGTCAAGCATCTTTTCATAAAACGTACACAACGTTCTTCCTATAACAATAAGTAAACATATAATGAAAGTAAAAATTCACAAAAGCATTGGAAAGAGAGATGTACCCCCCAATTCCACAAAAAAAAATGCTGAGCTTCAAAAATGAAAAATCAAACTACCCAAAACTCAGCAGTTAAAAACTGAAAATGTCAGGAATAGTTTGGCAGAAAGACCATGCAATTTACTGCTTAATAGAGATGAGAAATAAATCTTAGTCTACATACTCATATGCTTATTCTCTTGGGATGAATCATGTAGTAAGGGCTCAGATAGTGACCAATCTCCACACACAATATGTAGATTAACAAAACCCAAAATTGGAATGAAAAATCCATAATTGTTGCAAAGGGACGGAGAGACAAAAATCTCACTATTGAAAGAGAATATCAAAGTTTACAGAAGTTCAAAACTGTAAGTTTTGTAGTATATATGGTACACTTTTGTAGTGCTACGCTAAAACTTTATCAAATTGGGATACTCCCACCATTGCCAATTGGTTTTGGTATAGAACCTCATATTACTTTATTATGGTATCAGAGGCAGGTTACCCACAACACATGTAAAGGCATAAGGATCACACGAACTCCACGTCACCCAAATGTTATTCACGTGTTTGGCTTGAGATGTCACCACACGTCCGAGGGCGTGTTGAGATATGAATCCCACATTGGAAATTTGAGACTGTGCTTGTGAGTTAATAAGAATTTGAGCAACTCCCACCATTGGCAATTGGTTTTGGCTTGGAACCCCAGATTACTTTATTACTATTGTATTGGCTTACTAATAACAAGCTTATCTATATTTTCTGTATCACATATATGTTTTATGGTTGCTACAAATCCATCATCTACTAGGGCTCACCTTAATAATTTATGATGTCTAAAAAAAGAGATTTTTGATAAAGGAATTTAAGAGGACCTTGTGTCCCACCTACATTGATCTCTCTTGACCTGGTCATAAGTGAAGTTACTCAACAGACTTTAGATGACCTAGTAAACTTGCAAATTCATCCATGTATCAATTAGGATAGCTAAGAGTGCTCAAATCCCCGAAAAATATCACAAACACAGAAAACAGAATCTGCTCTGCAGAATAGCCAGCTTCGATGATTAATTGGGACGTTTCCAGAAAGATTCAGCATATGATTGATATATGGATGAAAATATATGGATGTCTAGTATTTAGAACTACCTCTAAATCATCGATGGCTAATTCCTAGAAATAGTTATACCCATTTTACTGGACATAGGTTAGAAACAGGACATTACAAGATATGCTCTGTAGATTAGTCCAATTCGACGATAAACTGGAATTTTCTCAGAATGAGCCAATATATGAATTACATATGGTTAGAAAGCTACAGATTTCTAGTTTTCAGAACTATATCCAGTTTGTCAAGATTTATATTCTAAAAACGTTATGCTCGTTTCACTTGACAATGGTCAGAAACAGACATGACAGACTTGGCTGTGTAGATCATTTGGCTTTGATACGAAACTGGGATTTACTCAGGATAAACTAGGAATAAATGATAAATGGCTGGAAATCTACGGATGTCTAGTTTTCAGAACTCCATCCAGATTGTCAATAGCTATTTTCTAGACAAAGTAATGCCTGTTTAACTATACGGAGGTCAGCCGGGCTCGACAACAGGTAGAAGTCACATCCCGAGAGGGACCTTCGATGGATCAAAGCCTATGCCCAGAAAACAAAAACAATTTTTTTTTGTTTTTTTGTTTTTCCTCATGCAAGACTTGTTTCTTTGTAATTATATCCCCCGAGAACTTTGAGTGTCTCATTGATATGGGAAGTACACATACTATGTTATGTCATAGACAACTTATATCAACTTTGTGTCTTATCGATCATGTTTCTTTATGATGAGAATGAACATATGTCTTCTCGTCATCTTTACCAACAACTTTCAAGTGAGAATGAACATGAATTCCTTTGCATTATCTCTAGTGATTGCAGTATGATCCGAATATTAGAGAAACTTATGTGTCAGCCATATAAGCTATGTAAGACAACTAAAAGAGAGTTGTAGAATCAAATCATGTCATGAGAGATGGCTTAAGGGATGCAGACACATATAGGCTTTGGTATGACAAATTGGGACACCCAAGACATGATATGATGATCCGTATTTTGAAAAACTCAAACGGACATCACCTCTTTCGAATGAAAGAAAGCAAGAACCAGAGTTGGTTCATAAGAGAGTAGAGTCGGGCACCATTCAGTGGTGGCACCTTCATCCACAACCGGCTAGTGACTGACGCCTTTTCCCCCAATAGGAGAAAACTAGACGCCGAGGATGGCATGCTAGTCTCCTATTGTGCTTCCCAAGTCCATGGAGACTCCAAGCCTTAACCAAAATCTTCATTGGTTATTTTCAAAGGCTCATCACTCGCTATTACAAAGCCCACTCATTTGAACGATTAGGATTGAGACCATCTTAAGCAAATGACATATACGTTCTCACTAGTAGAATCATAAGGTGATTCTATGGAACGATTCAACGAACTAGCGGACCCATTGATCATTGATACTCAAAATTTATCATATGGTTATCAGTGAGAGACACCTTAATGTTAAAACTAAATCCTCATAATATGAAGATCCCTACAAAGTACAAATTACACTAGTGTACATGAGAGTATGGAATTTTGAGACTTATCGAACCTATCTATGTTGAAACTCCCAAACATAGTAGCAATTGGCCTACATAGAAAGAAGCGATTTAGATTGAATTATGTTCACTAACAGAGAGAAAGATAGTTGGGTTGGTGATGCCGACACACCCAAGTGTAAAGCCTATCGAAATGAGTCTTTGTTAGAAATCGTGATGAGAATAAAGAGATTATACTCACCTCATGACAAAAGTTTTCTCACAACGCTCTAAAATCGACTACGATGAGATAAATTCTCCCGTAATGGATATTATTGCACTCCACTACCTTATCAGTTTGGTAGTTTTCTGAAAAACTTGACATGCGGCTTATAATCGTAATCATGACATATCTCTATGAGGATCTAAAATAAGAGATAGATATGAATGTCTCAAATAGACTTCATGTACCCAAATCAAGTGGCTCTAAACCATATAACGTGTTTGCTATGAGATTGAAATGCTCACCAAGTGACTACTTGATTGGGAAAGGATATGCCCATGCGTGTTCATTTATATGACAAGTGCAGGATTTGCAAAGTGTTTGAAATCCGAATTTGAGATGATGGATCTTAGGAAGACACGGTGTTATCTCGAACTTGAACTCGAGCACTGTAATGATGAGATTTTCCATCAATCGACTTATACTCTAAGATATGTTGCACTTTATGATGATAAAGTGAAGTCCATGAGTACTCCCATGATCTGCTATAGTCTTGACCCTTAGAGGGATCCGTTTTCGTCCAAGGGATAATGACGAAGACGTGTTAGAGGCTGAAGTGTCTAATTTAAGTGCAAGAGTGTACTTATCATAATACACAAGACTTAGCTCCTCATTCTTATTGAACTTGATAGCTAGAGTTAGCTATGCGCTCACACAATGTCATTGGAATGACTTAAAGACAATTTTTTAGTCTCAAAGAGTATGAAAGATAAACGCTTGATCTATCCTTACAGAGAGGCCACAAAGAGAGTGGCGATGGAAGTAAGGACACCACAAAGAGGGTAGTGTCGCTTTTCCATCACCCCCTACACCAACAATCATTGTGATGTGTTTGCAAGTTTTGTTGAAGTTGGATATCTCTCTAATCCACACAAAGTTTGTTCTCAAGTTGGTTATGTCTTTACCATGATAACACTGTGATATCTTGGAAGTCTAAAAAATGGACTTTTGTCACTACATCTTCGAACCATGTTAAGATTATTGATCAAACATGGAGTTGTTCAGAGTGCATATGGTTGAGGTCCATAGGTGCACATATTGAAGATCAAATGATTTATGAATCACCGCTGATGAACTTACATGCATTTCGAGGATAATGTTGTTTGCATCAAGTTGATAAAGCTAGATTACATGTTGGGCGACAACACCAAACATATATCACATATGTTATTCTATAGTTAGCAAGTGACCAAGTTTGATCTGAGGATAAAGTAACAGACTTACATTCTAAGTTATTAGCCAAATCCACATTTGAGAAGCATGTGAAGAGCATAAAGTTGCTTAGCTTATTTAAGCTACCTTGATTGTTGACATCGAGGAGGGATGCAGACTTTAAGGAGAGTCTGGCATTCACATGAGCGTTTCAAAATGTAAAAGACACATTATACTTTTTTCCCTTGACCAATGTTATTTTTATCTCAAAGGGTTTTTATTACTTTGCAAGATTTTAATGAGACAATATACTTATGTGTCATATTATCGTCTGTGACGACTTGCACTCTTTTTACTTGACAAGATCATTTTTTCTTCTGCAAAGGTTTTTTTGGTTCGTCAAGATTTGTAATGAGGCATCAAGGAAGTATTGAAAAAGCACCGTCTACCATAACCGGTACAAGGAAGAGTGTTGAAGGATGTTTACTTTATTATATGTGTTCCTAATTATGGTAAAATATGTAGAGAATAAGGGAGATAATCATATTTAATGATGTATTAAGATTCTTACCATATGTAACTCTATATACTCTACTATATAAATGAATTTTTTATTATCAATGAAAGATTATAAATATTGCTTCCACAATCTCGATTGTTTATTTTTCCTAAAACATTTTCTACAAGAGTCGAAGCTTCTTTACAAGTCAAACCGCCCCGCCGTGCAAGTGCAAATGCAACACGAGAATGATGAATCAAACCAGTTGAAGGAGCTGGATTGCCGGAAATTTTTTCTGCTTATTACTTTTGGAACAAAATGTGTCCATAAATAGGTCACTGGTCAGTGGCAGCACTGTAAATGAAGACAAGGTTGAGGTGTTTTTCTGTTGAGTAAGCAGCATTGGGTACAAGACCCAGATATTTGTCGGCTTCATTTTAATTGGATCTTCACTTCATTTTAATTGGCTCTGCAACAAAGAAGAAGAAAAAGAAAAAGTAGAAAGCTCAACCTTGAAGCATACTGGGTATGTTCCAAACCCACTAATTGTATTCATTTTCAACTGAATTCCTTTGAAGTACATAAAAGAACTCTTCACTGCAATGATTGATCACTTGATGCAAACTTCATATGTTTTCTTGTGCTTTTAGATTTGAGAGGAGATACTGAATTTGCTAGAGTTGAATTTAGTTTATTAAGACTGAAGCTCTGTATTGAGATATAGTCATATCATTTGTCTGAGAATCCAAGGTGGTTTGCAGGCTCTGTGTTTTAGTTGATGAGTGAGCAAGGAAAGGATAATCCTTTGGTTTAAATTTCATGGTTTGTGTTTCTTTTGTTCTGTTTTAGCTCACCTTTTTGTTCTTCCTTTGTATAAGAGAATGAAGATATAGTGATTGCTTTGGAATTTTAAGCAAAACCTTGGTCAGAATTTGGATATGTCTCTGTTTTCTTAAAATCATGAGTGTGGACTGCAAGGTTTGGACTGGTAGACAAATCTGGCTATGACGTTCCTGGGAGATGTCTATGCTTTATTAGTTTCCTACGTTTTTGCTGTACGCGAAATGAGTAACTAACCAGAAAACCATATGTGAAGGTTTAAAGATGTGCTATATTGTATGTTGAGAACATATGGCATGGTGGTATTATGACATAGGCCAGCTGAGCTATAATATCCATCAATTCGATTTTACATATATTTTCTTTTGCATTTCCACTGGATATCACTAATTATCTTGCTACCTTTACCTGCAGAACTTGTTGCCATCCATTATAAGGATCATAATGGAGCTGCATAATAAGGTTCACTGTGTATGACAAACTGTTGATAGTGGAGTTTATTAAGTTTCATGTTATTAGAACATTTTCGAAAAAGTTGCAAGTTAAAGCAGTGATAAATTAGAAGAATTAGCTATCATTAAAATGCGAGCAACAGAAAAACATGGAAACCCCAGTGCTGCTGACAGATTTAGTGAAAGGTTTGTGGAAGAACCAGACTCTTATGTTTACCCTCGGATCCACAGTGTGGTCATCCAAGGAACAGATATTTCTGTTCAAAACATTGAACAGCATGAATCATCTTCATCAACCAGTACTTACAATGTTCAAAGTTCTCCATCTAGTTTAAGCTTCTCAGCAAATGGAAGTCCAACATCGCATCAGGATTTTCAGTCTTACCAATCTAGTGGGTCTCCAATACACCAGTCCTGCTCAACAAACGATGAAGGTGGCCTCAGCCACAAGATTCGAGAATTGGAAAGTGTTTTGCTGGGAAATGAGTCTGATGAACTTGACATACATGGCCTCACACATGATTATATGGCAGTTAGGCCTAACCAAGTTTCTTTAGAAGCAAGCAATTGGAAACAATTGATGGACATGATCTCCAGAGGCAACTTGAAAGAGGTGCTTTGTGCTTGTGCAAAAGCATTAGCAGAGAATGATATGTCAACAACGGAATGGTTGATGTTGAATTTGCGTCAGATGGTATCAGTTTCAGGCGAGCCAATGCAACGTTTAGGAGCTTACATGCTGGAAGGTCTTGTTGCAAGGTTGGCTTCCACAGGAAGTTGTATCTACACGTCCTTAAGATGCAAAGAGCCTGCCAGTGTGGAACTACTCTCATACATGCACATTCTATATGAAGTCTGCCCATACTTCAAATTTGGATACATGTCTGCTAACGGGGCGATTGCAGAAGCCATAAAGGATGAAAGTAGAGTTCATATAGTTGATTTTCAGATTGCTCAAGGCAGCCAGTGGATCACCTTAATCCAGGCTTTAGCTGCTCGTCCAGGAGGACCACCACATATTAGGCTCACAGGCATAGACGATTCTGCATCTGCTTATGCACGTGGAGGGGGCCTTGAACTCGTAGGAAAGAGGTTGTCAAAGCTGGCAGAGTCATATGGGGTACCCTTTGAGTTTCATGCTGCTGGAATTTCTGCTTCTGAGGTTCAGCTTGAGGACATTGGAGTTCAAATGGGTGAGGCTCTAGCAGTGAATTTTGCCTTCATACTGCACCACATGCCAGATGAAAGTGTGACCACTCAAAATCATAGGGACCGCCTATTGAGGGTGGTTAAGAGCTTGTCTCCCACGGTGGTGACTCTTGTTGAGCAAGAATCAAACACCAATACAGCCCCTTTCTGTCCTCGTTTCGCTGAGACATTCAACTACTACAGGGCTGTTTTTGATTCAATTGATGTGGCTTTGCCAAGGGAACACAAGGAGCGAATCAATGTTGAACAGCACTGTCTGGCACGAGAAATTGTTAACATTATAGCTTGTGAAGGAGTCGAAAGAGTAGAACGCACAGAGCTTCTCAGTAAGTGGAGGTCACGATTTATTATGGCTGGGTTTTCATCATATCCACTTAGCCCCATAATTAATGCCACTATAAAGAGTCTACTGCAGAGCTATTCTGAAAAGTATACTCTTGAAGAGAGAAATGGAGCTCTATATCTTGGCTGGATGAATCAAGCTCTCGTTGCCTCCTGTGCATGGAGGTAAAATCCCATTAGCATTTTCTCCTGTTTCTTGGTCTTGTATGGAACTCTCCTTACTGATCTTCTGCTGTTATTTGAATTTCTTTTAGTTGGTCAAGATATAATTTGTAGAGTGACGGCAGTAGTATGTTGTAACTTGTAAGTTTACCCTTCAATAGTACTAAATGCTCTTTTCCATACACAACTCTGTACCTTAACTTTTAAATCTCTCAAATCGATGTCTTCGGTCAGGACTATAGGTTGGCCTAAAATTTGAAGTTAACTCCAGTTACTAGTGGCTACAAGATGAGTGCATAAAACTTGCAAAATATGTAGACCAATATTATTACACATTTAATATTTGAATTGACAAAATTTCAAGCGAAAGATCATTAGCTAAGCTGCATATAATGTTCTGTGCTAGACCATCTCAGTTGGATGCTAGAAGAGAAACAAGGGTGTACAACACTGCGATTCTGCACTAATATATAAGACAAATTAATGATTTCTTTTAGGTAAATAGATGAATATCTAGACATGCATTGAATGCCTATTTACTGATACCTTAACTTAGTTTACACTCTTTGGTTGCAATAGTTGTCCTTCTATGGTACCTAAGGTCTTGCACTCTTGCTGCTAGATACCTAAGGTTTGGTACCTAGTCATATACAGAGGACCATATGTACTTGGAGTTGTCCTCCTAGAGAAAGAAAGAAAAAGTAAGTAGAATAACATTAGAGCTGGACCTTATCAGAATTCAGAGGCGGCATGCTTCAAGCTTATTCAGACTTCAGAGCTTGTAGCTAGAACAATGTCCTCCTATACGGGCACAGTATAATCTATAAACTAAATTGATCACCTAATCATGTGGGAAATCCACATAAATAGATGCTGCGTGACCACATGTGGTCTTTATGGATCTCTAAGTCAAGAACTTTATGCCGTTCCACAAGTTCCTCCTGTAAGCTTTTGTAAGTTTACACACACACACACATACACACACACACACACACACACACACACACACACACACACACACATATACATATACATACACAGTATTACGAAGATCCTTAAATTAAAGATGAATTTCAACTCCAAGCAGAAGAATATGCACAGTATATTACTTCCTATATTGATGAACCCTAAGAATATGCAGGACATGACCCTCTTGGTTCCGTAGTCATACTAGTTTATAGAGTCCAGAATATCATCAGTGTCATGGAGCCCTCATCCTGACCATTACTAAAAACCATCACCAGTGTCATATATAATTAAGTGTAGGAAAATCATACATGCTTGGGTAATGAAGAGACAACTGAGATGCTGAGAACCATATTTCATGTTAACAAACTGAAGACAGGCTTTTATAAACAAATGTGGCATAACAGATTCAATGTGGATGAATTAGTGAACTTCTCTGAAGCCGTCGTGCATGGAGGTAAAACTGGCTGGTAGCTGTGTTCGCTTGTGTGCCATCCTTTCTTGATCTTGTTTGCAAATTTCTTAATTACTCGATAGCAGGCCATCTGCTTCTACTTGCACCATCTTCTTTACTCAGCTCACTCGGCTGAGGTATCATTTGTAGAGTGATTGCGATCTGCTATGTTGCAACTGTAGTGACTAACAGGTATAATATTGACATAAGTTTGAGCATATTACCATTAGCTAAGCTTCATAATTTCATATATTGTTATGTGCTACATTAGACCATATCAGTTGAAAACTATTACAAAACAGGGAAGTACAGCGCTGGGATTCTGCACTAATATATAATCTGTGGTGCTTCCAGTTGAATCTGATTCTTCATATTCATCGAAATTAACAATGCTCCCTGCAATAGTCCTGCAAACTCTTACAGCCCTCTGTCTTGTTTGGCCTTGTTATGGGAATGGTGTTTTCACTACTTGTACTCAACTGAATCCCATTCTCCAATATATATTCTTTGTGTTCGACTGAATTGACCTGCAAACTCGACAAGTTGGAGCATTACACAGCTCCGAGAACCGCTTTGACTCTCCATGGCAACAGGCCATTGTTGTGCCATAGAATCTCAACAGCTCGTTTCCATCTACCGTGCTTCTTGTGTGCCTTGTATATCTTTCCTTTGCCATGTTCTTTACCTTCTCTCTGTACATTTCAAACATTTCTAGTGTTTCTGTGGAATTCTTCACCCTCAATACAGTTTTGATCCTGCCGGATGGCTTCAAAGGATTTGCAGATGCTTTTCGAACAATCATCTCAATGATTTTTCTTGATGGGTCTCCATTGTGAAGCTCTGGTAAGAACAGAAGTTGAAATTGTAACTTTAGGGACTAGAATTCAAAGCATTGATAACAAACCTTGAAATATCTATCTATAGAAGTGTAATTAATAGATCACTTCTCCCTCTAGCTTCTTAACTGTACATGAACATATTTAGTGGTTCTGCATCTATGAAATCTCAACTCAATAACCTGCTTACAGAATTGACACTTTTTGGGCCTAAAATGAATATTTCATATTGAGCTTGAATGGCTAAAATCTTGGCGAGCGGCCCAAAGTTGGCTGAAGTCTTGGCGAGCGGCCCATGTATTATAAAGAGCTTGGCGAGCGACCAAGTGTAATAAGTAGAGTTCGGTTAGAACTGTGATTCTTTAATTAGCTGATTTCATGCGGCTTGAATGTCTGTATACATTTTCTATTTCAGATAGGTGTCTTTGATAGAAGGGTTGTGATAGCATTGAGATTCTATAAGGATGAAAACCCATATGCTAGTGTTGGAGTTACATTGGGAGTCAAAGTGCAAGAACAGAGGAAGTTCAAATGAATTGAAAGACAATTGGTGAGCGAGTATATAAGGAAAGTAAGAGATTTGTGGAAAATGTTCCCGACCAAATACATACATTTGTTATACGCAAGTACACCTAGAAAGACATCTCGTCTTCGAGATTCTATCTTCATTGCAACCAGCAGATCAAAATGTTTGTCACCTATCGAGTGAGAGTATTGCGATCAGAAGGAAGCAATTGCGACTGGACGGTTGAAGGGTTTGTCACCTATTGAGTAAGAGTTTTGATATCTAAAGGAAGCAGTGTTCTCAACACACCGTCAGAGAGATTGCTCTGCTTTGCACTGATAAAGGAGTGTGAGGTATCGATTTCGAAGGCTCTGCTAGAGACACATATCAAAAGTCCTAGGTTACTAGGCGAGAATGACCTATTCAGGCAGGGTTGGTGCTCTCCTTGTCTAAATCGCTTTATTAAGAAGTCAGGCGGCTCTTATAGTCCATATTCCGTTGAAGAACGGTGACACTCCAGCATACGAAGCACACATACAGGATAAACCAATACCTGCGGTTAAAACTATCTGAACCCATAAAATAGATTGTTTCGCGGAAGGATCTCTCGGCGAGAGATATTTTTGCATCGAACAGACACACTGTACTAAACTTGAAAGCCAAGTGAGATAGAGCAAGACATTTACCAAAAAGTTGGGGATGTGTATAGTTTTTCAGGGTATATCAAAACCCGGATCGGAGTCTCTTTCCCTGAAGGATGTAAAAATTCACCATCCACATTTGCTTTTCCAAAGCTTTTCCTTCTTCTGTCACAACTCTCTCGTAAGGCAATGACATCTGCAAGCTTTCTCCCACACTTCACATTCTCCTTCACTGATTCCCAGATTGCATGCATCTCTCTCTCTATGAGACTTCTGAGTTCCTCAGGGAGTGAGCACTGAACTGTGAGGTAGTGAGGGTGTTCTGCTGTGAATTATACTCTTCACTGCACCATTTTATCCTTGCATGGTTGTATTGGACGTAGATGTATCCAAAGTTCGAAAACAAACAAAGCTAATGAATTTCATTACGGGGCTCTTACTGTATTGTGGGATACATGTTACTGTGGCAGAACACATATAGCAGAATGTTACAGATGGAATAAGGGTAATTTTATTCTACTTCAACAAAAGACAACCTGGTGAATTTAAGCACTTCTGTTATTCTGTATGGTATATACTAGATTTCCTATATAACAAAGTTGAACCATGATGCACTATTTATTTTACTGTTTACCTACTATTTATTCACTTTTTTTACTTTTCAGTTTTCACTCTTTTATCCATGAATATGCTATAAATAACGTTTTCAACGGAAACCCAATTTTGACTTCAACATTCATTCTTCTTCAACCTCTTAACTATTATGTATTTATAACTTGTAATTACGATGTCTGATTCTCATTTGTTAAATAATAATTGTTTTCTCGTAAGATTAGATGGTTGCATCTCTTGGCGTGCAGGCTTTCCACCTGGTATGTACAAAAGGCATTCAAAGATCAAATTGGATTCTTTACTCCCTTTCTCTTTTTTGAACGAGTCTTTACGCCCTTTCTAAAAGCGCCAAAATGCACTTCTTTCTACCTCTATACTCCCTGTTTTGCTACAGACCAAAGAGACCAGGAAAAGAGACAAACATCCCAATCGTCACAGACTCTCTTTTAGTTTCTTCGATGAAGACACAAACTCTCTTCTAGTTTCTTCGATTAAGACATGTTGTAGTAGATCGGGTTGTTCAAGATAGAAGAACGTCACGTTTTTCTGTGGGAGTCCGGTTCCCAAGTAATCTACACAGGCACCAATTTTTTTTCCACCCCACTGGAAATGGCAATAAAGAACATTTGTCCGTCTCCATGCAAAAACGAATCACAATTAAAGCTCCAAATCATATGGAAGGAAGAAAGGTCTGCTTTCCGGTCTGCTTTCTGATCTGAAGACACTTCCAAACTTTTCTAAACTACAGATGCTACCTTCTTGGCCACACAAGGGTCTACGATGATACTCTGAGGAATTCATTTACAAAAAACCTTTCTACTGAACTAGTCGGATATGAAGTACTACCATTAAGCTTCCCCATCATTTAAGCTACATCTCAATTCCTACATATATAGCCAACTTATCATTTGAATGCAGCAACATTATCACAAGTTCAGACCAATGAAAAGAAGATGAATGACAACCTCATGTATCTAAGCAATATAATTCTCTGCTCAAAAGAAAATAGAAGATAGGATTCGCAATGCCTTCAAAGTCTTAAAAGAAGCTACTCCAAAAGTAATCAATTTAGCTCCCATAAGAAAAGAAAAAACAATACTTTATTTACTACAAATTTGCTCGGTGAGGATAAAAGAAACAAAATTTTCATATAAATATAATTTTAAGCATCTGAATTACAACAGGCAGTCGGAGACTCTATAATCTCGGTATCAACTCCTATTTGTACATAGTATTCCCTTACAGGTTAATGTTACCAATTCATTACCTGGACAGGGAAGTCATTCAGCAGCAGGCACCTAACACCGCATTGGAATAGACAAAGACGAACCATACAATGTCTCATTTTCGGAGGTTCGATGCCCCTTTTGACCATAACCCATCCAAAAAGAAGGGTGAAAGCAGCTTACTTTTCCTGCCTTTATCTTGAACACTTCTATGGACCTGTTAGTACTCTTCCCATGTTCTGTGGATATGGATAAGCCGAATGGTTTAATGGTGGCATCTCAATATTATGTGAGTCACTTGGATTTTCTCTAGATCCATACTGATTCATGCCATTATTCAGAACACCATAGTAAGATGGAGCAGGGGTAGTGTGAATAGCCTTAAAATTGGAACTATGGTGAGTCTGTCTTTCAACTTGTTCAGAGTGCAATCGCAGGTGATTGTTGGATGTATTTTCAGCAGCAGAGCTCATTCCAACACCGAGATCAAGGCTTATGGTATCATTATCTTCAGTTCTAATTCTCGAAGGGGCATTCATTGTTGTTAGTGCGGAAGTGTCATGGCTACTAGTTCTTGCGGTTGGGACATTGTGATTATGTTTGCCCTCATATGTTGTTATAACCGCTTTTGGATCATGTGATGCCCTCTCCACATGCTTTCGAACAGGGCACCCAGCATTTGTGCACTTGTAATAGCTCCTGCACAAAATGTGTGAACAGGAGAAATCATGTAATCATCTGGGGAAGAATGCAGTTACCAATAGTTCAGTCACATATTTTCCATGCAGATGAGGGAGTTCATACAACACTTGAACTAGCAGTTTGTACATATGATCAACAATGCTTGCATATGCAGTAGCGAGACGGATTTAAAGAAAAGAAAATTTCAGGATACATTCAAAATTAATTCAAGACCAATCAGTACATACTGTAACTGCACATAAACAGGTTCCATACTTCATTTAGAACCAGTAATCATTTCTGGTGGATCACTTTTGAAGTTTATCTGTCAACCGGATAGCATACTGCTAGAATAAGAGTTTACGTTTTAATATCCATAAATTTGTGGTCAGGAAGTTCCAGAAAGGATTCAAGCAAGCACCTAAAATTTATATTCTTATGACTGAAGTTTACATCATCTGCATTAGCAGGAACCCCATACGGCGGGCCATACCATAATTTTTTTTTTACACCTGAAAAAAACACTCTAATCACAGAAATTGGTTTTATGCTGATTTATACCATACCATTCTCGGCTGAAGGTAAGCCTCATATTATGAGATTCACTATCTAGAAAACCACTGAATTACTTGGATTCAAGATGGCATGGCTTGTGGTTCAGAAAGGGTACATTATATTTGTAAGTAAACTGATGGTGCAGAACATAATAGTATCCACAAAGAATTGCGTCAAATGGCTAAACAAATCATGTGGAAACGTTGTTCAACAAAAGGAAAAGAAGGTCAAGTGTTTAATGTCACATCTAAATGAACTTAAAACTTTTAGGATATCTGTCATAAAGGATTTTGAAAAGATAAACCGAGTATCAGAGTCACAGGGCATCCAGTAAACTGCCAACCAAGTATTCACCAAATATATGCATATATGTAGTACACATTAACCAGATAAAATCAGTAAGCAATAAAATTGGAAACTCTCTTCTGAAAGTTTATACCTTGGATTAGGATTTCCCCTCACAACTTTCTGACCATATTTACGCCAGCGGTATCCATCATCCAATATATCAACCTCACTCAGAGTTTGAACAACTACTCGTGGTTCCCGGATAGGCTTAACAACTGGTGTAATATCAATTCCACCGACATCCATCCTCCTGCTCAATAAGGTTTAGGCACTTGGTTAGAATTAACCAGACTTTCTTGTACACATGTGGGAATCATTTGTGGGAAACATCCCTGCAAGTGCACATAATGAACAATGTAGGCAACTTAAACAACACATGAACAGCATAAGATTAGAGAATTTATACCTTCTTTTAGAGAATGGGTCATCATCGTCAACCTCATTGGGTATCCTGGAGCCTGTTCCTTCAACACTGCCATCATTTCCTCTGACAGGGGATAAATCAGGAGTACTATTGGGCTCGTTCGTACTCAAAACTTGCCCATACATGTTGGATGACTTGTCTAAAATCAGAAACGAAATTGGAAATTAGTAAAGAAGATTAGCTTTGTTCGTAAATCAGCTAAAGATTATTACTCAATGCTCACCATCTCGGCCAGTCAAAGATGAAGCTTTGTCAGATCTTTCTACCTGGACAATAGTCATAGCACCAGTATTATATCGCCGATTTGGTTGAGGCTTAGGATGATCATGTGTACCCTTGTAGATAATCTCAGTTATATGTCCCTCATGAGATCGCTCGAATAGTTTCTTCACTTCACAATTAGGATGTGTGCATTTGTAATAACTGCGAGGAAATTCACTTCCTTTAACATGTTTTTGTCCATATTTTCGCCAGTTATACCCATCATCAGAAGATACTGAAGGCCCACTTCCTTTTTGATCAAACTGTGATACTGGGACAGCAGAATTTGAATTTCCCCTCTGACTTATATCATCTGTATCAGATTCACCAGGTGCACTAGCTCCTGAAGACACCATATGAACAGGAGCTGATGAGCCTGCCATATCACTTTTAACCATAGGTTGGGACACATGTGACTGAGACTGATCTTGACCTTGCACAGCCTGCTCGTTGCTGTAGTGGTTATAATCCTTAGCAACCTTGGAAAAGTAAGAGCATTAAGCAACCAGTACATGTTAACCAGTTCAGCAAATTGCATAATTAAGACAAACTCAAACCAATATATATTTAGTTCTAAACTTAAGGGAGATTTTGGCAGTCCCATTTTGGATTATTACTACTTCCCACATACATCCTTCAGCCCGTGTCTGTAAAAAAAAAAAGTGAGACAGACAGAGAGGATAATAAACAAATATTTCTCTCTGACTGAAATAATGATGTAGATAGAGTTAATTACTTAAATTGGCACCGGAAGTGTTTCACTACATAAAAAAGCTTGTGGAGATCACAGAAATGACTTCAACACCAACTGAAGAACTTATAAGGTCTATAGATGTTGCAGGTTTTAGCTAATGTACATAAGCCAGAGATGAATCAGTTAAACATGAAAGCAAGACCACTGCTTGATCACCATCTTTACGAATATGAACTAGAATATAAACTTTCCAACTACAAAACAATAACCAATCATTCGTAAAGAAATTACCATATTTGATTGAGAGTGGGGCTTAAACTCAAAACTTTCAGAATTTCTTTCATCAGAGCACATCATGGTTGCCGAATATGTGGAACTGGCAGTCCCATATACCATCTTAGGATTTAAAAAGGACCCCGTAGTCGGAGAAGGTTCTGCCTGCAAGACAGCCAGAATTCCCTTCATTAGAGAGACTGGTAGGTGGTAAGTGCAGATGCAAAAAACTACAGAATTGGAAATACGGGGGACTCCAGGTGAAACAAAATAGAATAAAGATTGAGAAGTAGATGCAAGATGAGTTATTCTTCTGCATGATGAAAGCCCTTTAAATAGGCAAACTAAAGTTTGGTAGTTCGTTGACATACTTTTCCAAATCTGTTCATCAACAGGAAGCTCTGACAATCACTGATAACCTTCTGATGGCCATCACTAAACAGATACGCAACTTGTCTATCTATCTTAGATTACCCACGTTAGCCTAAATTAGGGATATAAAACTGAAAAGAAGATGACTTCCGGTCATTAAAGAGAAGCAGGAGCTAGTAGCAAATATTGATTACCCAAATAACTCACGTTATTGCAGTATGCTTTGAACAAGAAAGAATAAACTGTAATCACAATGAAGAGTCATGTCCTCAATAAAAACACGACAATTGGCAACTGTTGTCAGCACCTAAACCCACTATCTTTCTATCCTCCCTATTCCTCCTCGATGATGCAATTATTCCTTATTCCACATACACAATTAGAAAAAAAAAATTGAAGACTTGCATCCACTGCCACCGTTTAACAAAGACAAACAGATAGCCTAAAACCCACCAACAAAAAAGCAGAGGTGAAAACAGAACAGAACCAAAGATTCAATATGCGAAAAAACAGCACGGATAATACTGATACAAAAACAACCAAGTTTGAAGAGTTTGCCATATTCCCCCAAAGCCATTGCTCTCAAACATCACAATCCGTTGGAGCATAAAGAGAGAAACACCCAATACGCTCCCCAATACTGGCATTACATTACTCTAGAAAAGCATCAGAATCAAAGGGTCCCATTGTAAGCATCCCAACGGTGTATTAAAAATCCAGAATTCCTCAGCAAACCCATTAATTTTAATGAGCAAACCCACACTCGTACAAGTAATCCGACAGTTCCGAATGAGCATCTTCTCTTCTCTGAACTCACTCATCAGCATCACATCAATTTTTAGGTCACCAAAAAATTCCCCAACTAAAATACCATATACTACCTCAACACTTGCCTATTTGGCCATCGAGATAATAATGTGAACAGAAAAGGTAACAAATCCAATGCGCAGCCATAAGATTCGAAAAGAACATTTTTTTTTTTTTTTTTCAAATTTTAGAAACGACGACGTTGTGGTCGGAGGCTGACCTTCATGTTGGAGAGGAGGACGGGAGACTCGAGAAATGACGTCGGAGTGAGGCCGGGAGGGATAGTGAGGCAAGGCGAACGCGAGATCGGGAGCTTGGCAGGAGACATGAGCTTGTACTTGGCCCCACCACCGGAGTTGGAGCCGCCGTGGGAAGTGAAGATGGCCGGGTCGAAGTCGGATAGACCCGGATCGAGCTCGTCGGAGGCAGGTTCCGGTGCGGTAGAGTCCATTGGAGAAAGAGGTAAGAGTTAAAAGGCAAGGCTAGGCTTAGGAGAGTGGGTTTTCGTCTGGTCTGGTTTGGTTTGGTTTGGTTTAGAACAGAGAAACAGGAGGGAAGGGTAGAATTGTATTTTCAGGATCTGTTTGCTGTGTTTTGGAAGGTTGTGTTTGTATATTGCCATTGTCAGAGTCAGAGAGAGACGTCAGTTGACTTGCAGCAGTGGATTCAACGACGTCGTTTGCGGTTTTTACAATCTATCTGCCTTTTTTTTCTTTATAAAAGGTTATCTCCACGCTTGAATTAAATTGATGAAACAAAACAATACAAAAATCTGAGTAGGCCATAACGTGTCACCAAAATATAAATCTTTACCGAAAATGTTCTAGATAATCACAAATATTTCATAGAGAACGTCTTTGAGAATTGTACATGCATGTTAAACATCTTAGTTTAGGTCTGATTTTGGGTCGTGTCATTTTGTGTTTTTGTCTAAAACTGCAAAAGTACTAGCGTGAATGCAAGGGATAAATGAAGTAGTTGACCACCATATTTAAACCGAGTTGTTTTAACACATCCATGATTGAATTGGGAAATATCTACGCATACTTGCATTTTAGGTAGATATTAATCACTGATAGACATTTACCGGTCATCAACATGAGCACAAGGACAAGAAAATTACACATGAACGTCTTGGGAAATTAGAGTTTAAAGTAAAGGAATAAGAAAGAGCGGAAGATGGAAGTTTGTGATCGATTTATTGGCGATAAGGACAAAGACAATGATTGATTGTCATCATCAAACTGTTGGGGGAAAGATTAGAGCAAAATATCCCAATACGTAAAACTGTTCCATCGCTAATGACTTGTGTTTCCAAATCAGCTACTTCAGTGTTCACTCACTCTTTATGATATGATATTATGATTTAAACTCACTCATTAAGTGTGGTGTTCTTACGGCTACGAACTTAACTCAAGCTAAGCTCATCGCCAATCTATGTATGAATGAAACTCTTTCGGAACTTTTTAAGTCGCCTAACTGCATGGCATGGCTTGGCTCAAGTTTTTGATTTCAAAACACATAATTTGCCTACAACGGTCAATGGTGCCGGAGTTATTCATTAAAAATCGAGAGCTTTATGCTAAAAATGATTGCATGAATTCATAACTCACCAATATCATTGTGTGGGAAGCAAAGACTGACTTCATTGAATTATTTTTGGCAGAGTAGAGTCTGAACTTAAAGGTGTCCATCCTGAATATAGAAGCTGTCTCTGAGTTTGAAACCACTGGAAGTAAGTAGTAGTTATGACAAACAATAATGCAATTCATTTCAAGGACCACTCACCATAGTGGCTCCAATTTAAACCGTATAGTGCATACAATAGCAATAGACTTCAAATCTATAGTGGAACAGGTTCTATGTCGCTACTATACAGTTGCACAAAAACGTGCTCAGAAAGGTTCATCAGGAAGATTTTGTAAAGGTAACTTGCATACTTCTCATTCTCATTATTGGGGGTAAATAGTTGTATACAAATAAATAACTAGAAGAATACACAGCCTGAAACTTTAGCAAGAGCGAAAAAATCACAGCCTGAAACAGATGCACGAGACGATTACAAAAGACCTTCTACCAATATATATCTAGACACCTCTTGGATCTCAATCTAATAATTGAAAACAAGCACAATAAATCGCTACCATATTCTCAAACTGTGATATATAAGTTGATGACCATTGCCTCTAGGGGGAGCAAAAAATCATCCCCACAGATGGACATCAAAAGTTACTCATTCGAGTGACAACGGTAAACTGGGGGCACTCATGATTTCGCTTGCATGGAGTACGAGGAAAGAAGGCGGAGGGAAGAACATAATGTCGAAGAAAGAAAAAACAGAATCATACAGGTCTAATTTATACAGAAGGTTCCTGGAAGAAATCACAATTTTTCTTCCTATTTCTTTTGTTTAAGAAACATGAACAACCTGTACCCATTTTCGATCTAATAGACGAACAACTCAACAAGGAGTCGGAAATCGGAATGAAGACCCCCACCTCATTTCTTCCTTGTATGCCACCACTAGGCTACAACTCCTACAAGGGACTCAAGGATACCATGAGATCAACATGGTAAAAACTAAGGATACAGATTAAAAATTGAAGGCAGCATCAATCTTCAATTTTGCTTTACGCAGCAATGCTAGAAAATTCATCCAGAGATGGATGTTACAGAAAGAAATATTGTGTACAAGGCTTTGATGCAATATAGGGAAAAAATGTCAAAGAGATCCCCTGTTTAAATGTGCTATTGAAGAAGAGCGAAAACTCTGCTTATGCCTCAAAACAGTTTGAGATGGGGATGAAAGAACCCCCTCCCAGAACAAAAAGGAAACAAATGTCATGCACTATTATATATTCAATATGCAATAATTTTTCATTAAGTAAAAGGTCAGTTACCAATACTACTTAAACTTGACCTCTCCCAGGCATGCATGGCATTTTTCTTATGTCAAAGGCAGAACTTATGTTTGCCACGTCTTGGAGACAATACATCTAGCTAACTATAGGCACTATTTTCCTTCTATAAAAACAAATACAATGGAAAGACTGTCTACAAGAGTTGGTGCTCAGCAACAGCATTTTTAAAAGAAAGTATACTACTGAGCAGGCAAAGTAGTATTCAAATTTCTAATAGTCAATAATTTCTAATTAAAGATCTTAGAAATTATTAGAATTTAAGAAAATAATAGTGGACAAGTGAGTACTTCTGGGCAGGAAAAGAATTCGTTAAGTAACTAGATATGTGAAAGTGTCCATGCAATCACAGATCTTAATTACCCATTCCAGTTGATGTACTACAATCACGGTGGACAAAAAAGAGTATTTGCTTCTTCGATAACCAGAATTCCCAACGAAAAAAATGCAAAAGCCATAGTAACATGTTGAGTATGCTATGACAGAAAGAACCAGTAGCAAACACTACTGATGATAGTAAGATGGATGGTATTGAAGAGGTACACCATTTCCATCAAAGGCAGTTACCCTGTTGTAATAGCCTGAGGGCACATGCTGTTCAGATGAGTGTACATGGGTAGTAGAAGGGCCTGGGTTCCTAGGAAAACCCATCTGCCCTCCTACAAAACGGTACTGCCCAGTTGATGAACCCACATGAGGGGCAACTCTAGGAGCAGTACCCGACATGACATACGGCGCTGCTGCAGAGCTCACATATGGAATAGGAGACACTAAGGACAAACCTGCTGCGCCATTTGAGACAGCTGCAAAGCCAACAGGAGCAGTCATTCGGGGACGCTTTTGACCATAGTGCTGCTGCAGTTGCAGAGGTTTCCGAGCAGGACCTGCTGCTTGGCGTTTTCTGTTTGCCTTCTCCTTCTCCAGCTGCTCAATTCGATTCTCAAGAGGAGACGGTGAGTATTCAGATCCGAGCTTTAAGTCTTTAATAACTTTAACTACTGATTTCAGAGCACCGGTTTCTTTAGCTATAGCTTCATTCTGCAGAGGTTTTTATCAATTTAATGGAACTCATATGTTAGATTAAAAAGACTAAGCAGAGCTATAAGAGAACGTAAAATTACCGCCAAATTCTTGGAGTTATGTCCTTCATCACAAACTTTCTTAGCCAGCCTCTTAGACTCCTTCACGTAGGCTTTTAAGATTGGAATGGGTGGAAATTTATCAGTCAAATCGTATTCAGAAATGAACTTGACAGCCAACAGATTTTTGCCCTTGCTAACAAGTTTCTCAATTAGATCTGTAAACACAACAGAAAGTCTTACAGTTAATTGTGCAATGCTCAATCTTTTCATCTAGCAGTGCGCTACTTGTGCATCTAGCAAGGTTACCTAAGAATGCATGGGTGTGTATAGCTATATGCTGTTCATTCTCACACACCCTTGTTTCTACAGCTTCCTAGCTTCAGTTCCAAAGAGTCGGTAATTCCCCAAACCCTCATCAATGTATAGTTAGTGTTTGCATATGGAAACAAATATAGGTGAAACTCTTCCTGACTGTACATTTATGCATTACATTTTTCGGATGTTGTTCAAATTTGTGGATAGAGTCCCATTAAGACATAAGAGCAACAGAGAAAGACTAAACATGGTTCTGTATTCACCTCGATCTATACGTATCCTTCTTCAACAGCTTCTTCATAAAGGATTCATTTTCTAAAACTTAATTGTATATAACTACATTCCAAGTCCCCTATTTCTATCAAATCGGGGCTATGTTGCAATCTTATATATCATATTCATCAATAACAATACCCCAATGGTGACCAACAAAACCTCAACTGACAGAAAGACGTAACAAAATATAAAGCAAATAAACAGCAAGCACAATGGCATAGGATAGAATTCTACCTCCAAGCTTATCCCTCAACCCAATTTTCCCATATAACTCATTCGCTTGCTTAAATCTTGCAACTACAGCAAAATGATCCAGCAGCACATCCATGTCGAATTCAGATGCGAGTCCATAAGCTGTCACCAAATTCAAGAACCCCAACACCTCAAATTGGTTCTCTCTATCCAAATCACCCTTCCCTTTCCACTCCAACGCCAACTTCTTGGCTCTCTCTCTCACTTCAAAACTCACATCTGGCGAAACTCCCTCCATGACTTCCAACAACATCAGACTACTACTCCTCAAAGTGATCATTTCAGGGTCCTTATCCCCCACATTGTCGGTGCCACTTCCGTAAAACCCCTCCATTGCTTTGAGAACCAGCAATCCCGGGTCCTGTGCCAGCCGCAGAGCCCCGTGGAGCTCGGACTGGAGTGTGTTCCGGTTAATCTTTGTGTAGCCAATGTACTTCCTCAGCCCAATCGCATCCATTTTCTCACAGAAAGACACCAATTCGGGCCGAGGAGGCACTGCCTCTGCATTATCATCAGAATTATTCTCAACGCTGTTCTGGGTCGGCGGGTTCGACGAAGGAGACGGGTCTTTCGCTATCCGGTTCGGCGAATTAAGATCCAAAGATGACTCTTCTGCTATCTGGGTCTCTAAATTCGACGTGGAAGATGATGGGTCTTGTGGTTTGGGCTCGTCCTGGGTTATTAGGGTTTGTGGAATTGGGGTAGAGGAAGAAGATGTGTTTTGGGATTGGGGCTCTAGGGTTTGGAGGAGTTGGAATTTTTGGATAAGGGAATTATGGAGGGAGGTGAAGTGAGAATCGAGGTCGGACCATGTTAGAGAGAAGAGAGAGAGCACGTCGGAGTCGCATTGAAGCTCTTCGAAGGACTTCTTAAGGTTATCGATCTTGGGGTTTATCAGCTCCATGGCCGCTGAGATAGTCGCCGCTGACGTCGCCCTTTTTGCTCGGAATGAAATTGAGGAGAACCAAAAACGAAAGGAAAGACTCCCGGTAAGACGCAGCCTGTCTATTTATTTAAAAATAGAAATACACATTTTAATCCTTATTTTGTTTAAGAAAATAAGGATTAAAATGTGTGTTTCTATTTATTAAAAAAAAGACATTGCCGGATAATTAAACTAAGTATCATAAATAGAAATAACTAAATCACAATATTATTTAAACAATTAAGGACGGCCTGAAGCCCAAATGAGGTATTAATTATGTCTAGTACATTATACAATCAAAAAAGATGATTTTATCCCTGGATCCTTAAATTCAATCTCGTCATTCTATTTCCTCTTTCAAACGTCTCTCACTGATACTGTAAATCCACTACTACTCCAAAATCTCAATTCTCGATCAATGATACGTTTTCACCAAAATCTCTCTCAAATCATGACTCACATTCTCAATTGAAGTATCAGGGTTGCTTCGCGTCGATTTGATCACTTCAAACGCATTCTTCGTCGCTCACTACGAAGGTAAGTACTGCTACTACGCTTTTTTATCTTGAAAATTGTTTTGTTTTGTAAATTTTGAGATGATATTGTTTAATCGCAATGAAAAGCTTCAGAAAGCCGATACTATGTTATTCTTCTTGGTTGTATTTGAGAAACGATTAGGCTTTGCATGCTCAGTTTTGAGGTTATTGAAAGTAGTATATATTCATAGACTGGGCTTTGTTTTTAGGTGGTACTGTGTTTCTGATTAATGAGTTAGGGTTTTGGTTGTTTTTCCCCCAAAATAATCACTTGATCTGCTACTGAGTTGTGTTTTTGTAGTATCAGGGCATCGATTTAGTTTTGTTATGTTGATACTATGTTTTCTTTCAGAGCCTAAAATCTGAATGATACTGTATTTTTCTTCTTGGTTGTGTTTGAGAATCGATTGGGTTTTGCATGTTACTGAAAATGCTTGTTATTGTCCTAAGTTTTTCCAAATTTTCTTGTTGTATTTAAATGAATGCTACTGAATGTCTGCTACTAAGTTCATTGAATAGATTTGTTGTGTGAATGCCTGCTGCTGTGTGTGTTTGATGGAGTGATACTGTGTTTTTTTTCCAGTTTCAATGGTTAATGCTTCGTAGTTTCACTGCTACTGTGTTTCTCTGCACTCACTTGATATTGTAATTTTTTATTGTTTGTGAATGGCTGACACTTGAAAATGTTTATTTGTTACTGAGTTTTGTTGAAATTAATATAGATTTAATAATGTATTTGAATGGATGATACTGAAAAGATGCTTATGTAAGTAGGTTAGGCTGATATGGCTACAGCAAAATATCAATAGAGACCGCAATAAAGAAGCAACACATCTACAATGGTAAAATTAATCATCCGTGTTGCAAACGATGTAAAAACATACAAAGATGCATAGAAAGCATTGGAAAAAGACTATTCAAAACACCATTCAAGAACATTTTTAGAGTGTTTATTGGAGGACATATGGATTCAAAACAACACAAATGTGATTCGTACATGATGGAAAAGCATGTTGACAGCTTTGACGAAACCCAACAGATGTTCGGTATCGGCAAAGAAATGCGCCAGTTAAGAGCTAAAGACGTGGTCAATATTTTAGGCATGGAAAACACAAGTAGCTTTTCATTTTTTTGTTTCTGTTTAGTTTCAATAACTTCTAGAGTTGAAACTGAATATCTCAATTGCTATTGCATACTTGATACTTTTGTTTTGATGTTTAATTGTCATCAGGGCTGCCAGTGCCAATAAGCAGTACTGATTTTTCCAGACCAATTGGAAGTACATTTTTAGACAGATATTTTGGCAATAAGCACCGAGTGATAAGGCAAACCATTTCATATCGATTGAGGTTAATCATTTTAAGGCAGAAGAAAAACAAGGATTGGGTGGAGGACACAACAAAGATGATAATATTGCTTCTCTTTTGCACATTTCTTTTTGTTGGTTCCATATCATACATATCGTGGTGCTATGAGAAGAAAAAGTAGAACATGGCCAAGGAGATGAACAAATTCAAGATTATGAATTGTCATTGGCAAACTGGGTAAGTTACCTCTACATGTCCATTAAAAACATGCAGATACTACTATGATAAATCAGTACCACATTTGCTGATGTTTCTATATTTCTATATATATACATACAATCATTATCTAAAGTGGAGCTCCGCTTTGAAAACACGGAGCAAAGTTTTGATTTTCACAACACTGATAAAGTTGTTCGACGATTGAAACCTCTCATTCTGTAGATACTATTAGACAATCATGCTTGCAAAAATCAGCCCAATTGGAGATGATTTGGTCATTTGATCATCACGTTCAACTTTTGATGAATATAGTTCATTCGATATAGCTTAAAAATTTAATGTTGCAATCAAATGGTCAAATAATCTCCAATTGGGTGGATTTTTTGCAAGCATGGTTGTCTAATAGTAATCTAACGAATGAGTGGTTTCAATCGTCGAACAACTTTGTCAATCTTATGAAAATCGAAACTTCGCTTCGTATATTCAAAGCGGAGCTCCGCTCTGGATAAAGACTGTGTATATATATATATTATTATTTTTTCTTCAGATACTTGAACCAATAGAATCAGAGGATGTTGATACTGAAGATTATGAATCAGAGGAGGCTGATACTAAAGAAGATGATGACGATAATCTGTTCTCCACCTTCAACATACATGAAAATATAGCAGCAAACCCTTTACTTCATATGAGATACAACAAATAAGACTTTGATGAATGGAAAAAGTTGTTGATGAGTGAAGTCGTCTTTGATGCCCTGATCTACAATACTCAAGAAGAACAAAGATTAACAACAATTGAAGAGTGGCAGAATGTAGCATATTTGAAGCAACAAATGGTAAGTAGTGGCTGTAGTGGACTAAACTCTTGCCGACTTAAGAATGATTTCATAGAGAGGTGGTGGAAGGAACAAGAGGAATAGAAGGAAAGAACATTGATTTTTCATACCATGTTATGTAACAAAAACAATGAGTTAACAAATATGAGGAAGTGATGCATATACTTGGTGAAGCAGAAAAAAGAAAATGAGAATATAGTATCACAGCTACAAAAGGCAACCACCGAAGGATGCAACTAAAGACACAACACTGATGGAGGATGAAGCGGATACTGGAACAGAAGAACATGCTGCTACTGGAAAGAAAAAAAAGGATTAGGAATCCGAAGAATTTTATGGATGATCAAAATTATAAAGAGTTTAACAGTTGATGTGGAAAGCTACATGTCAAAATATATGTGTGAAACAATGTACTAATTAGTTATGTAAATTTTGTTTATAATATTTAAGAAACTATTAGTTAGAATGAATTAATGAATGAATGTGGGTTTCTTGTGTTGTTAGCACTGATATTGGAAAACTAGAAGAAGAAAGATAGTACTGCTAGCCTACTACTGAAAGAATAAGATGTATACGTATTTATTCTCATTACAATAGAGCAGCATGCTGCTGTACCGCAACCCCCAACTCTACTTTGTATTAAAAAGAAAAAAGATTTACTAACACATTAACAAAGATAAAATGTTAAGTAAACGGTTATTTGCTACTGATACTAAGAAGGAATAGATCCATTACATAAAAAAAAGACCAATCATGTAAAACCATTTACTGATACTGCTTCTAAAACGAACAACTAAAAATAAATATGCTACTTAATCTAGTAGAATATCCAAAATAACAATAGAAACAACATTTTGATACATTCTTGTAAGCATAGAAAATAGATAGGAAGCATCAAACGAGGAAGAGTTTGGCTAATTGATATGGACATTGCATGATCGAGCATTGTGATGACCAACTTGATGACACTAACCGCAAGAAACTGGTCTTGAAAATTCACCAAATGACTTCTTTCTTTTAGTCCTTGGCCTTCCAGGGGATTTTGTTTTCCACCAAATGACTTCTTTCTCGTAATTGGAGGTTTCAGAGGAGAAATGTTTTCATGTTCCCATGACTCCAAGAATGCGACACATGACATGCTCACAAGTACCATCGATGTATTATATTTACCAATAATAACAATTATGATTATATAAATATTCTTAACACCGCTAGCTTCCCACACCCCCCCCCCCCCACACACACACACAGACACACACACACACACACACACACACTCTCTCTCACGTCATCTCTCACATATCCCAACTTACTACTTTTCCCCTCTTACCCTACCGATGCATTTGAACCTTTTTTTTTCCTCTTTCTTGTTTCTATCTCATATATATGACAAGAAAAGACATGAACCTACTTTATTACTTCCAGTTCGCTTTTTACAAAGCCTTGTGAGATAGTTTAGTGCTGCAAAGATGAGATTAGACGTTAATGATAAAGGTCTGTATAAAAATCACTCTGATTAAATTTCATCTTTAAACGTTAATATTTTTCTTAGTCGGTTAACCGATTTGACTTCTTTTGCAGTTATAGACATTGATAATTATGAAAACAACCATGGAAAAGTTGATCAAGCAACTGAGCCACTTTATCGTCAAGCGAATCATGACAATGATAATTTGTATGGAATGGTTGTCAAAAGTTATGAAGAAGGTTATGAACTTTTATAATGATTATGCTATTAGAGTTGGCTTTAGCGTTTGTAAGACACAGAGAAGGCTCATCAATATATTTTGCGACAATTTAATTTCAGATGCTCAAAATAAGGCTTTCGAGATGAAAGTGATCCCTCAGAGGTGGAAAGGGTCAACATGTTAGAAACTCGAACTGGTTGCCTAGCTAAAATTCGATTTTCATTGCAAGATAGTGTCAATGTTTATAAAGTCACTCTCTTTGATAGTGAAATTAACCATGAGTTTGCAAGTCCAGAAGAAAGACAGTTCTTATGATCTAATCGAGTTATTACTGATGCTTAACATAGAGTGCTTAAATCAATAAGAAAAGCAGGAATCAAAGCCGAGGATGCATATTCATTTTTGTCAGAAGAAGTTGGAGGAGCTCAAAACTTGACGTTTATAAGAGGTGATTATTATAATGTTCTGAGTAGAGACAAGAAGATTAAGGTAGAAGCAGGAGATGCTCAAAGCTTGATCAATCTTTTTAAGCAAAAACAAGTCGAAGATCCTATGTTCTTCTATACAATGCAGGTAGATCAAGAAAATAGAATGACAAATTTTTAGAGAGATGGAAGATCTAGAATGGACTTTGAATGTTTTGGCGACGTAGTAGTATTCGATATGACATACCAAACAAATAAGTACAATATGATTTGTGCTCCTTTCATATGATTTTTTGTTTTTTAGATGGCGTTAAATTTCATTGAAGGATAACAGCGATATAGAGCTTCATCAGATTACCCGGCCTGATAAAACAAAACTCTATAGCATCACTATTGTGAAACACAGTTTAGTCAACCTAGATAAAAAAACTAGAGTAGCACTATACTAAAAGAAAGTTGGATGAACCACTCCTTAGATGTCTATGCACATCATCTCTAGGCAAACGCACTCGCCTGCATTTTTTGGATCTACCATTGCATCAGTCTCACTTGGCAATGTGGCGGGTAGGTCCCATCTTAGAGCGACCTTTCTTCTCCACAAATGGGCAGTTGTATCTCGCCCATCCAAACCAGGTATTAGGTCGGTCCCCATCTGTGCAACTATTTCCAGACACCAGAAAAGAGACCGAAACAACTCCAACATCCCACCTAACTAGTGTCCTTGAAGCTCTAGACACCACACCTGCAACAAATCTGACTGGCTCTAGATCTTAGACTAGCAGCCAGGAAACCTAAACATCTAAGTCGTTATCATCGGCGGGTAAGCCTAAAACCCCTGAAAGACTAAAGACACCAGTTGGTGTCATGACATAAGAATCTGGTACTTCCGGAATGGTCATGTATGGCTCCACACTTTGCACTATTGAACCATCTGGTCCTAAAACAAAACTGCATCCTGCATGTTCCATCCGAGAAAAGTCATCATAGTTAGTAGGATCCCCCTCCAATGTAGGATTCCTCGGTGCTACCATATATGTCACCTTCCATTTCTCTATATCCACATCCATCAGCATCCCAGTAGCGAGATCAAGCATATATGTGAGTGGTGTTGGCATGATGCCATCATGTGCATCTCTCAGCTGCCCAGAACACCATGTAAACCAACCTCCATTCAACACACGACCAAATGATCACCCACTCCAGCCCGAACCTGTACTCATGTGCTTTGTAATTTCCCAACCACCCATACTTATTGAGGCTGCCACACTAGAAGCCAAGGTTGACTTCACCTCACACCCTTTCACACCATGAGCGAAGCATCCACAATCCACATAAAATCCTTTAATCTTTATAATGCAAAGCAATAGTCACAACATGATCTACATATAAAGGAACTCGGTACCTTACTACTAACGACCGATTGAGGTCCACCTGCACCCGAAGCCGCATCTGTGATCTATGGTAAATGAGGTCTTGATCAAACTCTAAGTAGCTATCTAGAGCATTGCCAATATGGTGACACCATTTCTTCTAAAAAAAGTCAGGATCAGTTGAATCCGTCACCGGCACCACTGACACCCAAGTACAACCTCAACATGCATGCAGCACCATAGGGTCCGAAAGGCCATAAAAAAACCTCAGCCATCACCATATCCTCTTGAAAAAACCACGATCCACCTCAAACTGCCCTTCGTCGGTCACACTTCGATCAAAATTTGCAAATGAAGCGATCTGAGGCCACCTGCATAAGATAATTAGACCTGATCCGTCGACATCACGCCATAGCCCGGATAACCAAATATGAAATGATTACAACTTCGCTGGTGCAATTGGTTTGAGAGAGAAAATGCGGACCACTGCAAAGAACCAGTCGTCCAGATCATAATCATCATCGCTAGAGGTCAGATCAACCACATCCATCATCGTCGTCGTCAACACAGTTGACATCGACTTCTTATATGGGTCAGGGTCACCAACAATTTGCTTGGAAACCGACATGCAAGGGTATAGAAAGTTAGAGTTTGAGGAGAGGAACAAGAATATGAAATCATAATAGAGATTGGTTGGGTAAATAGGTGTAGATTGGGATAAAAGGTGTCGACGATAGGGTATTTAAGAAAACTTATCACCAAGAAGGAGAGAGGCGAGAGAGAGAGAGTGAGAGCTCGGTGCACTCAAAATTTTACATGCCGTATTCCTTTTGTTGGAGTTAACCAGCACTAGAAAAATATTTTTTTGGTTATGCATTTTTGTTGGATGAGACTACTCCCTCATTCATTTGGCTATTTCAAACATTCTTAGAATATATGGGAAACAAAAGGCCAAAGACTATATTTACTAATCGTTGACCAGCAATGTCAAACACTATCTAGAAAGTTCTCCCAAAGACACAACATCGTTTATGTTTGTGGCACATCTCAAGGAATGCAACACAGAACTTGAGAACTCTATATGCAAACATTGTGTTTAAATTCAACAAGTAACTTTTTAATCGTGTCATATAATCAGAATTTGAGTCTACATGGGAAGAATTATGTGAAAAAGTTTCCTAAAGGTATCATATGGCTTGAAACTTTATATGACATTTGCCATAAGTGGTGTCCTTTGTTTAGTAAAGATATTTTCTCTGCTGGGATACTATCTACACAAAGAAGTGAGAGTACAAACAATATTTTCAATCGTATGGCTACTAAGACGATGACTTTAACTGAGTTTGTGCAACATTATATTGATAAAGCAAAAGAGATGCGTTTGAGTGAAAAAGAAGAAACTTTTTGTTGCAACAATGGTCTTTCTTCTAAAGCAGTTAGAAGCAGTGCGATAAGAAAGCAGGCAAGTATTGTCTACACAAGAAAAAAATTCAATTTATTTGATACTGAGTTTGTGCGTGAATATATGGATTTTTAAAGAAGTAAACGATGGCACACTTCATACTTTGGGACTGAAACAAGAGGGGCACAAGAGAGTTTATGTGGTATAGTTCAATTCGATGACTTCAACCATCGCTTGTAGTTGCAAAATGTTTGAATTTATGGGTTAGTTATATCGCCATGCCTTAAGGGTGTTGAATGTGAGTTATGTCACTCAAATTCTAGCTCAATATGTATTAAATCAATGGACAAAAGTTACAAGAAAAGAACAACAAGGAAGTGATGGAATCCTACAAGAGAAAGAAAAATCTACAATAACATTGCAACGAAATAGCTTCATGTGAATGGCTTACAGTACGATCAGTGAAGGAGCAGACACAGAAAGCACTAGTAACATAGTGCATCAAAAGTTAAAAGAAATGGCTCAACTAATAGAAGAAGAAAAGAAGAAGTTAAAGGTTACTGATATTAGAAAACAAGCCCCTGAAGTTTTAAGTGGTGACAATTTGGATAATGATGATGGAAACAAGAGTGCAACGGAAGAGAGACTAATATTAGATCCCTCAGGTGTGTGGCCAAAATGTATCAGTAATACTAGAAGAAGAAAAAAGGCAGAATGAAGGTGTGTGGCCAAGACTTCAACTTCATCTAGTAAGTAAACATATGCAATATGAATGTTATTATCATTACTCTTGTGTTATTCATTTTAAGTAATATCTTTTGTTTTCTTTTACAGAAAAGGCTAAGCTTCCAAGTAATGTACCCAATGGTTCATCGACAAAGAGTGTTGTAATAAACCCTCAGAATATCTCACATCATGAATCACATAATTTCAGTTTTATGCACCCAATTGTTCCTACAGTACATGTTAATCTTCTTACTTAGGTGTGAAGCTATAGAACAAATGTATCTAGTTCAATCTTATTTTTAGAAATATAATAATAATTTGTCATCTTATTCTATAAAATGCTATTGTGTTATTTCAGATTCCAACTCAGTTGTCATCTCCAGTTCCATTAAACAACCTCAATCAATTTCCTCAAATTTATCAAGTAATTAAACTTAACTTCGGATTTAGGTAAATTTGTTATGAAATATGTAATATAATACAAGCTAATGGTATATTCTTTTTGTTAGTACCCTACTTGGACATTTGCTAAGCCTAATTTTCCTACCAAAGGCTTCCAACTTATGATGATAGGATATGTTTGAATCAGGTACTATATGAATATTGTATTGACAATCACTATGATTATATCAAGTATATTACTAGATGTTTTGTTCTTGTACTGGTTATCAGCAAAGCTCACTCACAGGTCAAACTACAGCTCATATAAGTAATCTAACTAGTCCTTTTCCAAATTAAACAAGGTGTGAGTGACTTGTTACATATACTGTTAAATTTAAAAGCATTAATTTACCAGTTCAACTAATATAAAGATATATATGCAATGCATGATATAAATTTAGGTGATATTGAGCGCTAAGGAATGTCAAAGGAGTAGGTGATATTGAGCACCAAGGGATGTCAAAGGAGTAATACCATAACACATTTTCTCAATGGAGGAAAAACTAGAAGAATATTATTGATTTTTACAGCTTCTAAAAATTGTTATGCCTGTTACTATTAAAATTTGAAGTGAGTATTGGTTGGCCTTGATTATACTTGTAATTCTTTTCCTTATCCATTGATTTTGATTGTATTTTTTAAGATGAATATTTATTTGAGATACAATTAGCTATAAGCTTTCCTATGTATCATTAGCTGCATGCATTATAATCGACTTGAAACAATATTTGTTGTATGTGGCAAACACAACAACATTTGATAGTGTAGCTCCAATGCTACCGACAAAAAGTAAAAATATCTCCAATGCATTTTGCTATTAACATCACAAATACGCTAAAAAGCAAAACAAATGTTTAGGAGTCCAGAACCACATCCAACCATAAAGTGAAAACATATGAAAATAGATCCCTTCAGACTTCGACTTCAGACTCAACTCAATAAGCACTTAATTTAATTTCTTAAAAAAAGAATAACTTTACTCTTTCTATTGGCATGGTCGGCTCCTATTGAGGCGAGAATGGTTTTCAATTTTCATGCTATTGGCGGAGGGATATTCTTTCCTCGCGGAGAAGGTAGCCAGTTGGAGCCTCGGTGTTGAGAGATCGGCGAGGCGAGATGGGTCGTCTGATCAAATTGGAGACATTTTCGGAGCTCTAATCTATCGGCGTTCACTTGAAATAAGATAATAGATAGGTGGTCTGAGCTCAAGGTGGTTGAAGATGATGATACTTTCATGGCGGATTTGCTATAAGAGATAATGAATTTATCTTTCTCCCTCTTACTTTTGTTCGACATAAACAAAAAGGGGTTCCTCAAATAAAGAAAGAAAATAAAATAAAATGTGAGTTTGATTATTAGGGAGAATGGGATATCACATGGGTGGGTTGGGGTTTATAGGGTAGGGGTTCAAATTTAACGGGTTATAGATTGTTGGCGGTTTTGTTAGACTGATATAGTATTTATAATTATTGTTATTGGTAAATATAATACATCAATGGTAATTGTGAGCTGGATGGAAGATGTCAGGTGTCACATTCTTACATAGGCGTCAAAGAATCCAATTGGAGTGACGGGAACGTGGAAAAATTTCTCGTTTTAGAGCACCATCTCCAAAACTTTCATGTGACGGTTTATCCAAATCTAGAAACACGATGGTACTAAAAACACCCTGATATTGGAAACACCCTGATACTAAAAAAAATAAACACATTCACATAATTTGCTACAAAAATCGAAAACCTAAAATTCAAACATACACATAAACTCAAAATTAAAATCATACCTTATAACATCGTAGCAACAACACAAACGAGCACCTGCTACTAAAAGAATCAGGCAATTACAACTAAAAACACTCCGCTACTAAAAAAAATATACAAACAAACAACTGGAGAAACTATTATTGATTATCAAGCAACTGCTACCGAAAAACACGTTGCTACTAAAATCTTAAGCAAGTGCTACCGAAACATCATACATTACAAGCCACAACAACAACACAGTAAAAACTGGGCAACTGCTACTAAAAAATCAAGCGATTACAAACATGTTGATACTAAAAACTCAAGCAACTGCTACTAAAACATCATTACAATATCATAGAAATAACATAACAAAAACTAAGCAAATATTACTGATAAATCAAACAATTGCAACTGAATAACACGCTGGTACTGAAAAAAAAAACTCTCAAACAACTAATTTTTTTTATGTGAAACCTAAAATTTAACCACAATCACATGATTTGCTGCAAAATCAAAAACCTAAAACTCGAACAAACACTTAAACTCGAATTAACATCATACATCCATAGCCATGGTGGATCTTCCCTGGTCGAGGTTGAGCAAAACAAGCTCGCAACTTTCCAAGATGCAGGAGGCCGACCGAACTCACGAAGACAATGCATTGACAGTTGTAATGATAAGTATAATTCTCATTATTGAATATATGTCTAACATATATATACTATCAAGAAACTAAAGCATGTTTTTATTTTATGGTGGTGCAGAATACATTTATAATTCTGGAAATATATTAAGAATATGTGTATTCTACTACTAGAATTCTGTGGAGGGAAGTGAAGAGTAAACTATACATCATGTACATTTGACCATACTTGGATGATCCTGATATGTTTGCACACTGCCCGGATGATTATGCACATAAAACAAGAGCAATGTGATGCATTTGTTAAGCATCGGTTAAGTATGCTGGTTTAATTAAAATATGCATTGCCCACTAATTTTGCAATCTTTTATTGGCTAGGCCTAGTTTTTTCATCAGGTAATTGATAGATATGAAACATGATTGAGGTATTTGGATTGATGTAAGTTATGTAGTTTGAATGATGTGTGTTGTGAATTAATCTGAATGGAATGTTGGTTGAATTGAATGAATTTTTAATATGTGGTGTAGCATTCTGGTTACTTTTCGTTTGTATCATTTGCATAATGTTCATTGTGCAACATTTTTCTTCTCGAGGAAAACGGCCACCTGGAGGAGCTGGAGGATTATTTTATTAAATAAATACGGCTAAGGTCATAATAAAGGCATCCAGAACATGCTCTGGAGCGGAGGTGGACCATTCATAATGAATGTCATAATTATAGACCACACTATGTGCTAAACTATTATAGGTGCTAGCACTATACTTGAAACCCATGAATCTCAACAAAAGTAAGTTTATTTGCATCAGATCAGGATAAAGAGAATCAAGAGATAAATAGAGGTAACCATACCCCTGAGTACACAATTGTGGTAGGTACGTTACCCCTACTGAATCGCACAATCCACATGAGAGGCAAATGAACTATTGACATTAAACTCAAACATGTTATCAAAAGGCCATAATCACCATGCCCACTGAAAGGTCCGCTAGGATCCCAACACCATCTAAATCCAACGGCTTCAACTTCAAGCCCAACAGTCCAAATCGACACAAAATAGCACCATTTGCGGTGTGCTCTGATCATCGGCCCCGCCCTCAGACTAGGATGAACGTCGCACCTTAATATTGCATGGACCGGCCACCACACAATGACTCACAACACCCGTTTGAAAACAGCACCAACCGACCGATCACGTCTCCCTTGTGGGCTTCCGATTTAGATAGAACCTTTTGAGATGTGCCCTACCAGGTTATGGCCCAAGTCGAGCGAGACCGCTATCCAGCAAAGCATAGCCTTCCTCCCATAGCAAATTTCCACTCCTCACGACAATAGAACCTCGAAAAACAGCTCAACACAGCAAACATGCCACGTCAGAGAGAGGGTCAAGGAACAACGCCAAACAAGAACGTTCTAGAGACGACGTCGAGGGAGCCAGGCATCGTATGGATCTGGCATTGAGGCTGGAATAGGGTCGCCACCACTATTGGTCATTAAGGGTTAGAGAGAAAACCCATACAAGTAAATTGGATTGTGTTCATTGTGCAATATTAGTATATTCTAAACCACAAATAAGATTTAAAATAAGATGTCCGTGATTGTTATTAGACAACAGACATGAAAACTTTATGATGTCTCAAAAGAACCCACATAATTACAACAAAACTTAAACGACAGAATTGTTCTCTCTTATGAAGACTACATTACATAAACTCATTAAGATGTCGATCATTAAATAGTTAATGACATAATAACTAATTGAGCTCACAAATTTATGATGTATGAATGAATCTAAATATATATATATAATGGAAGTAGAAAGTACACCTCATACGACATAGCATAAACAAATATATGTTATTTTTATGGAGATCACATGCATAACATAAAGTCATTAGTAAATTGTTATACCTAGAGATCTTAACCAAACAGTTTTCTCAGCTTATGCCATTGGAGATTGTCAAATACAACAAAAATTTGATTAACAAGATTATTACGAATATCAGATGTCAGTACACAAATGATTATGTTATCTAGCAAATGAAGTATTATTAGTAGATGAAGTATCATTACTTAGTTCATTTTCTTACTAATTTGTTGGAGAGAGAGAGAGAGAGAGAGAGAGAGAGAGAGAGAGAGAGAGAGAGAGAGAGAGAGAGAGAGAGAGAGAGAGAGAGAGAGAGAGAGAGAGAGAGAGAGAGAGAGAGAGAGAGAGAGAGAGAGAGAGAGAGAGAGAGAGATTGACAACTTTTTTCTTTGATAGAATAGGGATTGGAAGCCATACCCAGTTGGGATGACAAGAAAACTGAAGAGCACTATCAGATATGATCCCAATACTAGAAGCAACAGCAAGTCGAAAGTCACACTGGCAACCTGAAAAAAAAAATGGTAGTGAATAGAATGCGACATACTAAAAGGACCCAACCCCGGTTTAACTCCCTAAACCGAAATCAAACCCTTTCGAAAACACGAACCAACAAAAATCTTTCGAAATTTTGGCAGAGTTTCGCTACTAACGTGGAATTACCATTACCTGCACGCGGAAAATACACTTCATCCTATGCCACAAAAATCAAACCGTGGGCACCAATCCCATCCGGATTTCTCAATATATCAACAGTAAAGTAAAACGATAAATATATCTATACTTTACTGAAATCCGGTGTAAAATCGTATAGCATAAACAACAGATTACTCAGAGCGACCTCTAATGTATAAACATATCAGTATACCACAGTAGGTAGAACAATAAACCTACTGGAAGAAATAAGGTAGCTCGAGCACTATGCCTCCAACCACGACGTGCAACACCAGAGCCTGAACTGCAAACTGGGCACGGAAACCGAAAAGCCCAGGGGAAAGACATAAAACACGTTAGAGTGAGTGGACGAAAATAAATGTCTTTCACCAGTTGATATATATATATATATATAAAATAACATATGCGAGTCCAGGTAAATAAAATAACAAGTACACGAGGTAAAACTCATACTCCTCCAGTGTACTGAGCATGCAAGTAAAATCTCACGGGGTCACTCATGGACATCTCCGTGCTAGTACAGTCTGAACCACGGAGTCCCTGACTTCCACGTGATTCTAAGCCATAAATGGCCTCGGTTCCGGAGATACGCCCCTCACCGGTCTGGTTGGGGAAACGCCCCTCCAGGCGGCCCTCCATCGGGGATCAGCCGACGAGGCAAGTGTATCGATACAACAACGTAACTGAGACTGTACTCTGTGTAAATCAAATCATAAACAGTTCAATGCAAATGCATGAAACAGCATATAAGTGTATGTATAGTCATATACGTATATCCGTATAAATATAACCGTATAATCGTAAAACACATGCTCATAATAAACATAATCTCGTATGAAATCTCATGCTCGTAAAACCATAATCATGCTGCATGCTCAAGTTCGTAAAATGTATATAAAAGACTCGCAATCAATCCGTGAAAATAAATTGTCCACTCACAGACTAGCGTAACGCGATATGCGTTAACCCGTGATCCGGCGGAAAGTCCCTCGCCAAACAAACGATCACGAACCCCTGAATATTCACAATAACCATTTCTCAAAATCATCATTCAACAATTCAAAACAAATCACGAGAAACCACCGTTCTCGGAAACACGAAATCCGATTACGACAAATCGTCGAAAATCCGATATGTACATCTCAATACCTCGCTATACTTTCGGATGCTCAACTCGAAAAACGAACCTCCCCACTGCGATCGGGGCGCGATTTCGAGTGAAATGACATGCAACTTGTCGAAAATCCAAAAAGTCAAACTTTGACCGCCGTTGACCACCGCCCACGGCGGCGCCGCCACCCGACCAGAAAATTTCACGGCGGAGCAAACCCTATTCCATGCAAAATCACCCACTGAGCAACTTTGTCAACTACAACAAGGGCCAATTCTCACTCTAACTAGGTCAATTTCATGATAAACCGAATTGGTACACAAATTTCAAATCCAAAATTCTCCATGTACAAGATGAATTGGATCACCAAACTTACAGGGTAGCATCAAGGGGATGAGAGCTTCAAAGCCCACTCCAAATTTTAGCTCGAATCGGCCGGAAAATCAAAACCCGAATTCACCAAAAACCCTTGAATTTTGGCCGGAAAATTCTTCCTCTCCGGTGAGTCTCGGAGTACGTGGTGGCCGCTAATAGGTAGAGGATGCCGGGACGAGTCGATTGGTTCCTCCCCCGTGGCCGGAGAAGGCCGAACGGCAGCTCGTTGTCGACCACCGTAGCCTCCCTCACGCACCAAGTCGGTCAACACGTGTTGACTGGTCAACTCCCAATCTGGAAATATTTGACTTGCCCAATATGGCAACTGCTATTTATAGACTTTCTATTTTGGGAAGCTTTCAAACACCATTTTCGGTAAACTTCGAATATCCATAACTTTCTCGTCGTAATTCCGATTCCGATAATTCTCATGGCCACAAACTTGTCTCGACATGTTCTTCAATTATCACCCAAAGTCAAATACATCGACCAATCGGATAAAAAGTCAACTGTTCAAACCAACACACACTTAATCGACTAAATAACCAACAATCAGAAATAATCACAAATAAATCTTCGTAACTCAGAATAATACTCCGGAAGTTCCCACGAGCTCAAAATTAAATTCTGAACAACTTCCGTGAAGAAGCCGAAACCAAATTCTCGACCAGTAATTTAGTCGTTAAGAAGGTCGCCATTATAAACTCGATTATATCGAAACTTCAAATATTCATAATTAATTCCTTGGTCGTGCAAATAACGATCCGGAACAGCCCACGAATTCGAAATCACACGTAGAACGACTCTCGAGAAGAGACTCAGCTCCCATTCTCGGCCAATAATTAAGTCGTTAACAAAGCTGGCAACTCAAACATCAATCGGAAATCCGTGATTAAGCAGTAACTCACGTATATAGCTGATCATACTGCTGATTCTGGTCCGGGTCGTCACACATACAATTAAAAATGCAATATATATGACAAATTCATATATAAAAGAAATCTAAAAGATACCCAGTTGGGATGACAAGAAAACTGAAGAGCACTATCAGATATGATCCCAATACTAGAAGCAACAGCAAGTCGGAAGTCACACTGGCAACCTGAAAAAAAAATTGGTAGTGAATAGAATGCGACATACAATTAAAAATGCAATATATATGACAAATTTATATATAAAAGAAATCTAAAAGAGATAAAATTTATATAGGCCACACACACACACACACACAGACCAGAGCTGCTGACGCTGATGAGTGTAGTATTGCTGTTGAGATAGAGTGACAATGTACGGACAACGATCTATATGCAAACCAGCTGCTTTCCTATTGGTGCCTATTGATTTACAAAGGAAGGGAGTTTACAAAAAGTCCCCCATCACCCCCAACTCATTCTTCTACTTCTAATGAGAAGGCATTCCAACTGCTGCTTTCATATTGGTGAACAACCTTGAGTTTACAAAAAAGCCCCTCATCACCCCTAACTCATCCTACTGTTTCTGATGTGAAGGGTTTTAGTTTTACGAGGAAATAACTTGTACCTTAATAATGAAGACTGAAATAACTCATTGATGGAAATAACTTGTAGAAAATCCATCTTCAACATATTTTTTTTTGTTGGAACAGGGGGAAAAGTATTATCGTTTCTCAGTTTAGGCTTTGGTGAAGATTCAACAATAGGTAACTGTCATTGTAAACCACAAAACATCAATGATATGTTCAGATGATTATGTTATCTAGCAAATGAAGTATTATTAGCAGATGAAGTATCATTACTCAATTCATTCTCTTACTAATTTGTTGGACTGAGAGCATTGAGAGAGATTGAGAGAGAGAGAGAGAGAGAATAAAATAAAGACAGATTTTTTTTCTTTGATAGAATAGGGATTAGAAGCCATACCCTAGTTATGATGACAAGAAAACTGAAGAGCACTATCAAATATGATCTCAATACTAGAAGCAACAACAAGTCAAATGTCACACTGACAACCTGAAACAAAATTGGTTGTGAAGAGAAAGCGACATACAACTAAAAATGTAAGATATATGACACATTCATATATAAAAGAAATCTGAAAGAGATAACATTTAGTGAGAGAGGAGGAAGAGGAATAGGTAACCGGAGAGCTGCTGACAAGGAGTTAGACTGACTGACTGAATTAAAATCATAGAACATATAACATGTTGTATCTTAAAAGCATAATCGTAAAACATATCACATGTCGTGTTAGAAAAACATAATGTAAATTATGAACATGCATAATTAGACTCGCTATCGACAGTGAAAAACAAAGTCCACTCACAGATTACAGCTAGTCTCGTGATGCCGTAGAATTCCCCTCGTCAAACTCTCGATTACAATTCCCTAAGTCAAAATAGGAAAGATTTAACATCAACATTAATAAAATTTCAAAGCTAGCTGAAAAATACCCGAAAAATCCATACGAAAATTTTGAGTTCCTGCCTCGTCGGAGCTCCACCGTGGATGGAAAATTTTTCGGCGACCCGGAAACGGACATGTATAGCTTCCTCCTAACCTCCCCTACAACTTCTTCTTCCTCGCCGGAGACTAATTCAGCGGCGAAGACGGCGAAATGACTGCCACAGGCGACAGTCCCGGCCACCGCCGACCACCACAAAAGGAGACGATCCATACATCAAAATCTTCCTCTTCATTATTCCAACAATTTATCCCAAAGGACCTACCCCCAAAACCACCTCACCTGGCCGAAATCGAGCCCGAAAGTCAGCGGGCTCCAAAATCGTTGGAAAGCTTTCGAAAACGATTCTGGCACCGTCAAGCCACACCGTGGCACGAGATTGGCCAGAAAAGATTCCCCAACTCCTAATCTACCATAACCCACCAGCCCCGACCACTACTTCAACTAGAGCACTGCCAAACGCGACTGCAGTACCCCGTGGAGAGAAACCGCTTCGGTTCCCTCTCCGGCGTACCTGTATGCTCAAAACACTACCACAAACACAGCTAGCATAAAGAGGGCTTAAACCATACCTCAATCGATAAAAACGGTGGACAGACGAGGAATTTTATGGCGGGTCAGGCTGTGGGTTGGGTCGGGTCGGCTGCACGGGTCTCGGACAAAATCGGCTCAAACTCAGCCCAAATTGATTAGGGTTTTTGCCCCCCATCTATTTATACCCCAAGCCCAAGATCAATCCAACGGCTACAATTAAATCGTAAAAAGATTGTACATTCATAGAAATTTCGATAAAAGTTAATTTCTTTAATTAAAACACCCACACAAGCTTCTAAAATTTATAACTAATGCTTCAGTTATCCGAAAAAAATTTCCCAAAAATTCTTACAAAATTGAAATAAAATTCTCCACAACTTACGTGAAGGAGGTGAAGTCTAATCCCAATGGAAGAAAAATTCGTTTAATGATGCATGAATTATGACTAACATGCGGTTAAACTAATACGCATGTTAAATCACAGGTTTGGAATAACTTTCTCATTTTCGTACTCTTAAATCACTTGAGGCTTCTCCATGATAATTTGAGAAAGCTAGCTGAGCCTGGGTAAGCATCTTATCCACTCGGGCTTGCATAATATGTTTTTTTAGCTCACTTGGACCACGTTTATGGGCAAGAACTTCTGTCTCCTCGTCAAGCTTACTTGTGTATAGAGAATTGTTGCTGGATGCAGCCCTGTTAGATCCAGCCAACAATAGCTTTCTTGACGGTCTCGATCTCAGCGTCGACGCGGGGAGCAGCCATGACGGCTTTCTCGTTCTTTTTGGGGGCGGTGTTGGGCGCCTTCTTCCTGATGATGACGAGTTCCCAGTCCAGTGAGATTGGTCTGATTCCCGACATGGCTACCGAGCGATATCGAGACATTAATTGGTATGTGAATATGTGATTGCGAAGGGAGTGGGTTAGGTTTCTAGCTCTATAAATTGCAAGGGTGTTGTTTGCTAAGCCGAGATTAATATAGAGTTGGTTTAATACAATGATTGATATAAATTGTAGAAAGAAAAAATGTATGGGCGCACTCAGTATTACGAATTCAAAGTAAAAGATGTTATAGAGGGCAATGAAGACTTTTCGTCCTGTTATTAGGTTACTTGTCAACTAAAATTGAAACTAAGGTTAAAAATTATTTTGGTGTTTAAAAAAGAGGCATTTCTCATAAGAAATATACACATAAGTGGCATAGAGACATAAACTTAAATCCCGGGAATAAATTTTTTTACATTGACATTAACTAACTATAGCTCACCATTCAAAATCCACTTACTTGAAATTCAACAAAAATTAAATCAAACTACCAGATTTTATACTATACACGACGAAATCAGAAAAAATAACCCGACGACAAACCTTGTCGTCAGTTATAGTATACTATAACCGACGACTGGGTCAGTCGTCGGTTATAGGTAACCTTGTCGTTAGTTATAGGTACACCCTATACCCGACGACTTTTTTTGCCACAATGTTCGACAACTTTTGAACTATAGTAGACGACTGGGTACGTCGTCGGCTATATTTCTTATTTCAGATCTATTTCACAGCAGCTCGGTCATTCAAAAATGATTCGGTGAGAAAAACTCAAAACGCTCTAAAATCGTTGGATGTTATCGGAAGTTGTCCAAGAGAGGTTTGTGAAGCTATATAACTAGCTAGCTATGTACGTAAATGTTGATTAATTAATATATATATGTTAATTTTGAGTTGCATTGATTAATGTTGAACTAGAGTTTAATTGATTGTTGATTTTGAGTAATATATTGATATATTGTTGATTTTGAGTTGAGTTGAGTTGAATTTGACTAAAATATGTGTATATATATAATTATATGTAAATTTATTGATTAATTGTTAATATGTATATATATAGTTGTATATATGTAAATTTGCACGTAATTGTTGATTATTGATATATATGTACGTATGTATATATATGTTAATTGTATGTTGATATATATGATCGATATATATATATATATCAATATATATGTTTGTAATTAGGGAGTACGTACGTAGAAGATCGAATTAAATTATGTAATTTGTAGTTTAATTAATTAGATATGGATATATATAATGATGAATTTTAAATTAATTAGTACGTGTGTATATATATATTGCTGAAATTTTCAGGATGGACAAGAGTTGGATGAGCCTTGAAAGATGGGATGTAAGATATCAGCATGGAATTATGAGCTTTGTGGAATATGCGAAGGCTAATTGTGGAGGGATGCCAATTTATTATTGTCAGTGTAATAATTGTCAGTGTCGCAGCGACCGATTTCGTTTTCCCATTGAAAAAGTATTGGAGCACCTGAAGAAATACGGGTTTTGGGATAAGTATACATGTTGGATTTATCACGGTGAAACATCACCAGCGGGTCTGCATGATCATGGTCAATTTGCTGAGAGTTCCAGTACATCCAATGATCCAACAACGAAGTTGATCAACAATGTGTTTCCTTATGAGAGCGGTGTATTTGCTCAAGCACAAGATCCTCCCGCCGTTGGGGGCTTCCCTCATATTGAGCTACTCCAACAATTACCCAGAGTTGTCAACACTGTTGGTATGGACAAGTACAACAATTTGATAGCATTGCAACAGACTCTGTTGTACAAAAGTGTAATAAGACTGTTCTTGAAAGTGTCATGGGAGTGATGAAGCTCAAAGTGGAGAACAAAATGAGTGTCAAGACTGTTGATGATTGGGTGCAGTGGACTGCTTCGATGCTACCCCCCGGTCATCGTCTTCCTACAACTCATCATGAGGTACGACATATCCTGAAAGATCTTGGATTTTCGTACGTCAAAATTCATGCATACAGATATGATTGCGTTCTCTTTTGGGGTGAAGACGCTTACGGGAATGATCTTGAAAGCCTTGATGCTTGCCAAGTATGTGGTACAAATAGGTATAAGTTGACTTCTGCAGAGAATAAAAAAGCTATGAAGATACTTCGATATTTCCCATTGGTTGATAGGTTGGAACGGTTGTTCATGTATGCACACATGGCTGAAGCTATGAGATGGTGGGCTGAGAGAAATTTGCCTAACGATGATACCCTTATACACCCTGCTGATAGAGATGCTTGGAAGCACATGGTGAGAGAGTTTTCTCATTTTGCATCAGAGGTTCGAAATGTTTGGTTCGGACTCTCATCTGACGGATTCAACCCTTTTGACAACATGAGTCTTCAATACAGTATATGGCCAGTTATTTTGGTACCATACAACCTTCTTCCATGAATGTGCATGAAGAAGGAATACAATATGCTCACTCTGTTGATTCCAGGGTCGAGTTATCCAGGAAAGTGTCTCGATGTGTATTTGAGACCCTTGATTGAGGAGCTTAAGAACCTGAGTGAATTTGGTCATGCCACTTATGACAAGTACAAAAATTAGATGTTCCAGATGCGAGGTATGCTTGTTGGCACCATTAGTGATTTTTCTGCCCGCGAGATGTTGTCGGACAACGTTACCAGGGGATACAGGGTTTGTTTAGAGTGCATGCCTGTTGAGTTCTGTAGACCTCAATGCAGGAAGATTGTCCAGATCCGTCATCGTTGTTGGCTTCCCCATGATCACCTATTTCGGGAGGATAAAGAGGCCTTTGATGGAACCATAGAAATGGGTGTGCAACCCAGGAGCTGGACGGGGGCCAAAATTTTAGGAGTGATGAATGAATAAGATTTTGGGCTGCAGAGCAATCATCCCGAAATAGTGGCGTCGATACCTGTTAGACCCGACAGATACAAAATCTGGACACACAAAAGCATATTCTGGGAACTCCCGTACTGGCCTAAGTTACTGATCAGGCACTACCTAGATATTATGCACATAGAGAAGAATGTGTGCGAAAGTGTGGTGGGGACAGTGCTGAATTGGGAGGGGAAAACTAAAGACGGCCCTAAGGCACGTACTGATCTGAAAAGAATGGGATTGTGGAAATATTTGTGGTTGAGAGAAGAGAAGAAAAAAATGCATCAAGCTCCTTACACCATGAAGCCTGATCAGAAGAATGAAAATTTTGGTTGGATGGGTAATGTCAGGTATCCTTATGGCTATACAGAATATATAGGCCGGTGTGTTAACTTCCAAGACAATAAGATATATGGATTAAAGAGTCATGACTGCTATATACTGCTTCGACGTCTCTTCCCTGTTTTCATTCGAGGGTACCTGCCCAAAGAGGTGGTGGAGTCGTTAGTGGCGTTGTCAAGATTCTTTCAAAAGCTATGTACCAGAGAAGTGAAGTGGTCAGACTTGTGAGAAATGTAACATGACATCATTTTTATCCTGTGCAAATTTGAGAGGATATTTCCCCCAAATTTTTTTGACATCATGCCTCACTTGATTATCCATCTTCTCGAACAATTGATGCTTACCAGTCCTATACACTACACTTGGATGTATCATATGGAAAGGTATATACGATTCAATATTTTTGTACTAGCTATGTTTTTATATATTAATACTTATTTAAGTATAATCGTAACATGCACTTTTCAACTTGATAAACAATTGGGAGACTACAAAGATTATGTAAAGAATAAATCTGCACCTGAAAGGTGTATCGCTGAAGCATATTTTGCACAAAAGTGTGTAACGTACACCAAATTATATTTGGGAGCTGTGGAGGACCCTCCACAGCATATGCCGGTAGATTAACCCCAGATCAACCTTTCTATCATCTCTAATGATGTTGAACTATATGGAAATTTGCCAAAATCGTACAAGTTAGAGCCATATGAGTTAGTCATTGCCCACTGGTGGGTATTGATTAACTGTCCAAAAGTTTAATACTGGAAAGACATCCATCTTTAATACCCTTCTATTGCTGGTAATGTTGAGTACCACAATAAGACATTTGCAAACTATTTTGGCAAATGGGTAAGGTTATATATATATAGGCGTACTTACATATATATACAAATTAATATCAATGTTCATATTTAAAGTGAATGTTTTTTTTTCTTCAGATGAACCATGTACAAGATGATGGTTACCCACAATGGTCACACGCATTGAGGCTCTTGGCAATGAAACCGGTAACTTCAAATGTTTACCCGATGTGTAAGGTCAATAGCGTGAAATTTATATGTCAACATAGAGACGACAGATTGAGGACATAAAATGCTGGGATAATGGTGCATGGTGGACAGAATGGTGTTGACTATTACGGTATTCTCCATTCAGTGGTGGAACTAATTTATGGGGAGGCCATGAAAGTACACTTGTTTAAGTGTAAATAGTTTGATACTAGCCCGGAGAACACAAGGACCGATTACTACGGTATATTTTTGGTGAATACTGCTACAAGCTGGTATGAAGATGACCCATTTGTTTTTGCTACAGCGGTGAAACAAGTATTTTATCTTGATGATCTTGTGCACAGAGGCACGTGGAAAGTAGTTAAACATGTTGTTCCTAGAAACATATACAGTTCTGCTACACTTGGTGAGGCCACAGATGATGAAGAAGTTACTGCATACCAAGAGCCGAATGCAATTGACATTCTGGATTCTTCTACAATTCGCCTTAATAATGTGAGATTAGGTGTTGTGGTTCGAATCCCAGGAGCACAACTTCTATATGTTAATCCATATGAAATTCACGAAGACTCAAGTGACGAGGAACGACACATCTTACCAGAAATTAACTATGAAACTGAGTCAGACTCAAGCGATGATTCTGATTATCAGCCGTAGTTAAAGATGTACGTACGTATTTGAGTATAACAAAGTATTTATATGAGAAACGTGTTTAATTAGTAATGATTCAAACTATGTGAATGATCAGTTAATTAAACAGGTGTTTAAAGCGTGTTTCTACATATCTATGTTATTGAGGAAAAAATTCCTCACTATAACCGACGACATACTGTTATTGTCGTCGGTTATATATATATCATGCACATCGTCGGTTATACTATAACCGACGACTGTCTAAATCGTCGGTTATAGTTGTGTTTAAAAATCTTGTCGCAGCCCATCACTTTCACCCCGCAAACGTCCCTTTCTCCAAACCGTCGCGATCGATCGATTCGGATCTCCCTCCTCCGCCGCACGCCGTCCCAACCTCCTCTACCTCTCCTCCTATCACAGCCCATCGCTCTCCCTCTCTCCGGTATCTCTCTCCACCACCGTCCGGCATTTTCTCTCTCTCCTCCCTTCACGCCGCCACCGCCACCGTCGCCTCCTCCATCCCCCGACACCGTCGACTCCTCCATCTCTCTCTGGTATCAATCTCTCCACCGTGATTCTCTATAAATAAATAAATATATTTATATATAATTATGTTAATTTAATTATATATGTTTAATTATATATATGTTTATATGTTCATATATATAATTATGTTAATTTATATATGTTTATATATAAATGTTTCTATATATATGTTTAATTATATATATATGTTTATATAATCCTATGAATATATATAAATATAATCCTATGAATATAATTGGGAATAAATATAAATATAGAGTATGTGAATATATATTTAAATATAGGAGTAATAATAATTGAATGTATATATAATCGTGATTTTATGATTTTGTAATTTAATGTTGAATATGCCGATGAACATATGTGTAGTGGATATGAATTTGTGTTTTTGTTGAATTTGTTATGTTATCGAACATGTGCGATGAATACATTAATATAAAATTGAGTATGTGATTTATGGAATATATTTGAATTTATAGATTATATGTTTTTAATATACATTTTTAGGTATGAATTTGTATTTTTTTCACACAAAAAATTCCTCAGGATCCGGGTCAAGATCTTGAAGTGGAAATGAGAGTAGCAGCTCGGCCACGATAAGCAATAGTTATTATGACCCTATTACCTCTCGCCAACGTATTCTACTTGGTGAGGATATGATGCCGTAGGAACCCAACCGATCCTCCATCGCGAGGAGCTTTATCAGGAGGTGACACCACAACAAACAGCCAGCCGACGCTCAACGGGTGGCACGTCTCAACAGTTGATTCATATGCATATGCCGCACATTTCCGAGCCGACGCCTGCTCCCTCTACGGCCCAATCATCTAAGGCATGTGCTTCAGATAGTTTGAGGGCCGGTGTGTGATTATCACCGTCGTCCACCATCTTCGTGTCCGACGAGATACCGGCCATACCTATTTTTGATGATATAGGGAGGCCTATTGGAGGACAGGATCATTTTCTTACGATGGACCAAGCGTACGTGTATATAGCGTTCGAGACACCTCTTTGGAGTGCTTGGATTAAGGGACAGCAGACAGACGAATCGGGTAAATATTAATAAACATTACGATATGACCTTTCAAACTTATATATAAAGCCAATATGTAAATTAAATTGGGTGCTTATGATTTCATCTTATTACCATGTCTTAGGCACCGTCGTCAATGGCAAAGCCAAAAAGACTAGAGGAACCGTTGTCGACAAGCTTCTTAAACAGGTGATCAAGCACGGGCAAGTGGTCATTAGGACAACTGAAGGAGGCGAGGTGATCAAGAGAGATAATACTCGAAAGTACACCTCAATGGCCGGAAGCATCATACGGGACAAAGTCCTAATGCTGTGGTCAGATTGGAATTCTGTGTCGAACTACGTGAAGTTGGAAGTGCATAATGCACTGTTGGTGAGTTACATTTTGCATTATTACGTAAATTTTCTACTTATTAATCAAGTCTACATTTTAAACTCAATCTATACCATATATATATATATATATTGTAGAGGTGGTTTCATGTGGAAAACATGCTTAGACACACATGGAAAAATGAGGTGCAAGGGAGCAGGTGATGTCTCCCGGTTTTTGTATATATCGAGTTAGAATTTAATCCTCAAGAGTTTTAGTATCTAACATTTGTGTTGTATTAATATAGGTACAAGGAGTGGAAGTCCGAGCTCAAAAAGTACTAGGAAAATTACGGCAGCGACCAAGATGGTACCCCTAGCGAGTTTCGGTTTAGGGAGTATGAGTGGCGATGGTTGGTAACTCACTTCGAGCACCCGCGATTCAAGGTATGCAACTTGAACATATTTGTGTTGTGTCGTATTAATTATATTCAAAAAATTAGTTAATCATTTTCTGAGGTATGTATATTCAACAAGGCCATTTCCGAGACTAACACTTAGAACCGGGCAAAAAACACCAAGAACCATCATTGCTTTTATAGATCTTATTCCGGTTGGGCTGAGGTTGCAGCTGCCAAACACTCAGAAGTTTCTCCGTTGGTGTTTACTACGCATCAAGCGTATCCGCAATGCCCCGAAGATGTTGTAAGTCTCTCATAAATTAATTCACATATTTGCTACATTATATATATTTTTTCTCTACATATTTTTGTATGTTTAATACATTAATCATATTTCCTTGAAAATTAGGCGAGAGTGGAGGAGGCGATTCCACAGGTGTTAACTTAGGTAGCTCGAGAGCAATATCCTATCACCTCGGATGAGGAGTTGACCCAGTACGCCTAGATATTGATACATCTGATCTGACTGTGTCGGCGAGGATCATGGCAGCCATAATACCTCCTGAGAAGAACACCTTCTACGTCAGCGATTTGGGCAAGAAGGGCCAAGGGATCTTGAAAATGACTCTCGAATTCTCCCGCCAGTCGGGATCTTCCAGGACCTCCCATCTACATGTGCAGCTCCAGAGGCAAATAAGGAAGATGAAGGAGCAACATAGACATATGGAGAAGCAACGGAGATGGACAGAGGAGATGGAGCAAGCGATTGTATTACAAAATGCGAGATTCCCTGAGCAGCAGAGATTAGCCGAGCAGCATGCATCTATGGCGACATGGTGGCAACAATGTATGCCACATTTTCAGGCTGCTGGAATCTAGATCCTACCCCTACCTTCGAACATTTTCGATGCTCCACAGCCGCAGCCGCAGCTACCAGAGGATCAGCGCGACCAGGGGAGTCACTACTCTGATTATTTACACAACATAGATTTTGATCAGTCTTAGTGTAGTTGTCTTTTCTTTGTATGGATGCATACATTGTTGGATAATATATGTTGTTGGAAAAATATGTGTTGTATTCAGCAATTGCAGGTTCTGGAATTGGGTCCAATCAAGAATTTACCGTTTTTTTTAAAACAATGTACCAACTATAGCAGACGACATGGACCTATGTCATCTGCTATAGTATTTCCAGAATATTCCAAAACACACTATAACCGACAACAACGTCGTCGGCTATGTTGTAACACTACCAGCATTTTCACTATAGCCGACAAAATAATAAATAAAAAAAGGCCGACGAGATTTTTTTATATTTCGTCGGCTAGTGAAAATGCTGGTAGTGTAAGTTATTACTGATGACTTTTTGTCGTCGGTTATAATCTCACACTATAACCGACGACTGCCCTAACTGGTCGTCGGTTATAGTATAACTGACGGTGTATTCCCGATGACGGTATAACCGACGAGTTAATTTAACAGGCCGACGACTTCACGTCGTTGGCTATAGTAGAATTTCTGGTAGTGTCATTGTCAATATATACTACCAGCATAATATTTTTTTAATATAGAGACATTGAGTGTGCATGTATGAGTTTTGTTGTTTAATGTTTAGGAATTAATTGATAGAGTGATCGAGTTGTGATAGCTAAGTGAGAGACGAAAAAAATAGACAAATATGTTTCTCTTTTTGTTTATTAATAATATTTTATAAATAAATGTATGTCTATATTTTTTTATTTTTTTGATTAGCTACAAAATTGGGTGAGTTGCAGCCCAGGTTGCCCAAGGACTGGATCCTCTTCTTTGTCTTGAACTAGCGTAACTGCTTGCGGACAATCCGAGAGAATAACACTTGGAATAGGGACTCATCCTCTCCTAACGGAGAGTATCTAACATCTGTCTAACCCACACATTTCAGCCGTCTGATTTGGTGTACGGGTAAGATTTATTTTCATGTTTTTTTTATCGTGCACTGCTGAATGCACGAGCTCTTCTCTCTGACAAACTCTTTTCTCTCACACATAAGTTCTTCCCAGAGAACCCAGTCCCAGTTTGTAATGGTTGCCTTTCCTAATTACATATTGAGAGATTGAGAAGCTAAACTAACATATCAAAAGAGGATGAGATTATCAATACAATCATGATATATCGATTAGTGGATGATAAACATGTAAGATTAACCCAATAAACCTAGAAACTTTGGAAACCCCGAGAATTAAATCCACCTAAGAAAGCAATGTAATCAATTCAATTCAATCAATGAATAATCCCAAAATTAATAGTAAGTTGAAGGATTTGGGGATAAAAGATATGCGAGATGTAATCTCGTCGTTCTTGAATCTTGAGAGTGAAAAAGAGAATTTTCTGGCGACCGGAGTCAGAGCTGATTAAGCTACACAAAAGAATCGGCAACGAGTGAACGATGTCAAGCTTAATGTTTGACTGCAAACCCAACTCTCCAAAGAGAGTTTGCAGCCAGAGAGAGAGAGAGAGAGAGCATAAAATTAATCTTAGCCGTACATCAAATCACACGGCTAAAATTTGTCAGTAAGATAAATATTAGGTACTCCTCGTTAGGATAGAATCCGGATCCCTAGAGTAGACAGAAGCGTGGCTACCAACTCCACGACTCCGTGTGTAAAGATGACCGCCCAAACTCCAGATGTTGTATGGTAATTATATATAAAAAATGATAATCTAACATATGCAAATGGGATTGAATAAGTTTTCTGAAAATTTGATGTGACATTTAATATAGAGATTAAAATATTAAAAGAATCGTTTATATTGACATGTGATGTTACATCAGAATAAAACATATGCATTATTAAGTCCTCTAGCATTCTTCTTGTAGAAAAAAATTGCAAATTGTTCCCGGCTAGAAAACTAGAATTTATAGTTTCTAGCTATTGCAATTTTAATTTCCCTAATTTTCTTTAAAAAATTCTGAATGGATGCGAACAAAAGACAAAAGAAAGAAAGTTAATTGCTTTTTGTTTTTTTACAATTATATACAAAAACCCCTACTACAACCAATCAAACATCAAAGCTTTAGGTATGGAATGAGGATAGGAAAAATTATGGGTATTATAAAATGACCAAGGTCAGGTATTGCATGAATTTGCTTCCCTTCAAATATGTGAGAACTGAATGTTTATGAATGATCTTGCCAATTGTACAATATCTTCCAAAGTAAACTTTTTTTTTGTGAGGTGTCTAAATTATACTAAGGTTTTATTTGGAGTTGAGTTTTTCAGATTAAATCAGCTTATTGTCAACTAATTTGATAAAACGAGTGTTTAGTAAAATAAAAAAAACTGTTTATTTTTATTTTTTAAGTGTAAAAACCACGGTTAGAGATAAACAAATGAATGGTTATTTTTTTTTAATTATATTTTTCAAAATTTTAATACTTTCACTTCAGTCTCAAACTAGGACTTAATAAGCCACGAAAATTAATTGTGCAAGCGTCTGTAATCCCTTTAAAAGATGGTTGGCATTATCAATGACCATTTTAAATCACTTACCACTTTGAGATGAGTATAACTACCAAATGTGTTACATCACAGCATAAAGTCTCAATCAAGAAATGGTCCAATTAAAAAAAAAAAAGTCTCTCATATATCAAATCGAGTCTCACATTTGGCAAAACATGCACCTGTTGGCTGAAGCCATACGGTTCAGTCTCCTGCTTGCCATAAGTAAGGAGTGGAATGACGTAATAATTGAGACTGATTGCGTGAATATGGTTACAGCTATTCAAGAGATGAAGAGTGACTACTCTGTAGCGGGTAGGATTGTTGAGGACTGCAGGAAACTAATTGGTCAACTACCAGGAGCTGTAGTTCATCACATACATAGAGAAGCAAACGGCGCTGCAGACAGACTTGCACGCCTTGCTACAAAAACGATAACACCAACTATAAAAAAAGAAGTATATTGGATGGGAATGAGTATGCGAGGCCATCATATGAGTGGAAAGCAAGAGTCACCGGCGATGGAGCTCCCGGCAGCCCAATAATGGATTGTGACCGACAGATTAATCTATAAATAATTTTCCCGTTCTCAAAAATCCATCTTGCATGCTTGTTCTATTAGAAAACCAAATACCAAATTTTTTGGAGGTGAACATAATATGAGGTTTGTTGATCATTAATTGTGAAGGATTAGGAGGTGATCGAGCCGACTATATTGCCATTTTTTTTCTTCATTTTCCAGAAAAGATAGAGGAGGTGCACAAGGCACTAAAGAGTATGAGGATAAATAGGGAAGTTTAGTTGATAAAAAAAATGACTAGAGATATAAATATTAAAATAAGAAGTGTGAATAGACACATCCTATTAAGATTTAAAAAATTGTATAATCATCAAAATACCTAAATCACTCGAAAAAAATTGAATTGAGTTGAGATTTGTTTTTTCCATAGTGGTTGAAATCTCATTCTGGCACTGACCACCATGCGACGATTTTTTTTTGAGTAAGCTTACTAGTGAGTATATAAATTTAGGAAGAGTTAATTTTTAAATTTATTTATTTTTTATACTGAAATTTTGCTACAAAATACAGTATTTTGAAAATTTACAAGGGATATAACCCACCACAGTGTATGTGTAGCTCTGCCTTGACCTCGGCAAACTCGATTTGAGCATAAAGAATTTAGGTAAATAGACGACAGGGAGGTTGTTGGAGTTCATCTGAGAGGTTGCGAAACTATACCGAGAGGTTGTGTGGTTTGGGGATTCTGGGTTCATGTTTCTTGTGGGGTGAATTGGGATTAACAACAAACACAAAAGAAAGAGGAGAGGCGGCTGATTTGTTAATGATTAGTATATCTAGCAGTGTTGGTGGCATCACTAGATTGGAGACGAGAAGAAGATGACGGTGACACACCACAAAGTGGACATCGAAAAAGATGATGGTGACAAAATATTTAGAAGGAAAAAAAATGATAATAAGGAAAAATAATAGGTAAAAATCAACAAATACTAAATTGATGAATATACCCTCATGTTTAATGACATTTAATGGAAATATGACTAAAGTATCTTAATAATACAATTTTAGAAATTTAGGTATCATATTGATATTTCGGATATCATTTTAATCTGACTTGATAAGTTCAAAAACCATTGGTTGAATTTTTCCTTTCATATATAGTCCATTGTACATGTACCTGGATCGGAGATTCTATATATGCACATATGAAACTTAATTATTGTCCAAGTCCACGCACGCGTACCTATTCATATGTGTGCGACTGTATATATATAGCTAATCGATCATACTGATGATCTTTCACTTGACAGTTTTTGTTTTTGTTTGTTGAGAAAGTATCACTTGAGAGTTGAGAATGGAAAAGGAAGCTGTTTCTGATTCCCTTGTCACCCAAATAATCGACGGCAATGGTGAATTCAATGCTGCTGGGCTCGACATTTTCGCCAAAAATGTGAACCTGGCTAGCTGCGCAGTTTCTTACACCATAGTCTCCATTATGGGACCTCAAAGTAGCGGTAAGCTCCCAATTTAATTTCTTCGCCGGCCATCACTCTGGTCCTATATATAAATCAACAACATACGTCTTTAATTTGGTGATTTACTCGATCCGGTGCTTATGAAATATGAATTATGACAGGGAAGAGCACTTTACTGATCTTTTTCACACCAACTTCCGAGAAATGAATGGCGAAGATGGAAGGTAATGACAGCCGCGAAAGAGGCCAGGTAATATTCAACCTTACTTATTAATCCAGCAGTAAAGACTTAAATCCTGATTATAGAGATCAAAGAGAAGTTTTTGCATGTTCCGTTAAACCATGTCATTTGTTTGACGCTCCTATCAACTGATGACACGTTGATATCAACTCTTCACGATGTTAGCCACGTTAAGAATTACATCTTCTTTGTTCTATGATATTTCGTGCTCTTTGTACAGACTTGCAGTAAAGAAACCCAAATTATGTAACCGAACAAACAAAAAACCGAGATTCACTAACAAACTTTTGATTCATCTATTAATCCCTCCCTCCGTAATTTTGTTTGTCTGCATCTCAATGGTTGACCTAAATCCCGTTGAACAAAAAACCTTAAATTCACATGGTGGCATTCCACCATTTCGATGGATATGGGATGGTGTTCCGAAGCCCCTAGATATGGGATGGTGTTCCGATCCGAAGCCCCTAGCTAGCACATAGGAGTACTCAGTTCAATGAAATTTTCAGGGTGAGGACATTTTCATTTTATATGAACGTACTAGCCATATTGCTCCAATTATAGGATGCCCATGCAGAGAAGTAGTGTACTTAATTATATATGCATTTTTTGAGATTGCTATCAATTAATCGTATCTCGCTTGCTTTGACATGCATGATAATGATCGATCGATCAGGTACATGTAATTGCTTTGTCCAGTTTTGAGAGGGACGAGGACAAATTCAAGGACGAGGTAGATATATCACCTACCTATATATAGTCACATATACGTACACGTACTTAATTAAAATGGCCATATATATATATAGATGCGACCCTATGATTCATATTGCAGGTTGCTCAACTGAGGCAGTCTCTTTCAAGATCCATGTCCCCGGGAGGGCTTGCAGCTGGTGATAGAAAAGATGTTGTTCCTGGATCCGCATTTTCTTTTAGTTCACAGGAAATCTGGAAATTAATCAAAATGAACAAGGACCTCAATCTTCCTTCCACCAGGTTAAATAATTAATTTTGTAACTAATTAGTTTTCTTCCATCTTTATTAGTCCACTAATTACAAAATAAATGTATATATATATATCTAATTGAATATATATCTGATTACAGAGTTTTCTATTGAATTACTTTCTTTTTTTTTCAACTGAATTTTGATTTAGGTTATGGTTGCCAAATTAAATTCTCTGTGAAGATATTGCCAGGGAGAAATTCAATCACTAATAAGGTACGTTTAATTAATCTATATATTTCCGGATGTTTGATCTGCTGCTTTCTAGGTCTCCAGTATATTTAACTATCGATCTGATAACTAATTAATTACGTACGTGAATGGATCGACATGCATGAATTCAGGATTGGGATCAACTGATAGCAGCTCTCAAACTTGGTCCTGTAAAAGGTTCGGGTAAAAGGCTCAGCATACTTCTCGACACTTGTCTTTCTGACTACATATATATATATATATATTTTTTTTTTCCACTATTGCGTTGCATCGGCAAGTTTTGTTATTTCTCTAAAGAAGGAGAAGACCCCGACCTTGATGAAAAAAACCCACAAAACTCCGGAGAGCTCAGGAACCTAGGACACGCTGCAATGAGGTTTTGAGAGAGAGAGAGAAAGAATGAGAGATAGAGAAGCGGCCTTAGGGTTTTCTGCGGATGAATAACGTACTTTCTATTACGGTCGTACCTTGATGTTATTAGAGATCGATTATGAATTAATTGGATTCATATGCGTCATTTATTTAAATCATTTGGAAATTTCTATATATACATCATATCTCTACATCCGGTGATCCATCTAGCAATGTAAAAGTGTAAAATCATATGTGTTTTTTTTGGTTATATCGATCATATATATAGATATGACATGGAGGCAGAGTACTTCGACAAAGCTGTGAGGGACGCAAAACGAGATGAGCTGAAGCAAAAAGCTTTGGATATATACGTTCCTGTGTACATTACCATGCTCGGCCACCTACATTCTACGGCACTCGAAAATTTTAAAGCGAGATTGGATCAGGTATTGGGAACAAGAGAAGGATTTGCTTCGTCGATCCGTACATGTGCCAACTCCTTCGTACTTGAGATTGACCAAGGACGTAATGGTATGTGGAAAAATTAAGCAAATTTTTTTTTTATCAATATTTTTTTCAATTAATTTACCTTGATACATCGCTCTTTCAGAATGTGCCATGCATCATATGACTTGGGATACTTCAAATGGTGCATCTAGCTTAATTACCTGATATTAATACACATGCGTCATCTGTTCGAGAAAGAAAGTTGTTGGAAGTCAAAATCAACTGTGAGGTAATTTTTGTTCTTTTCGAAATTGTGATAATTATACGTGTACGTCTTGCTACTGAATCACTTAATTAACGAAATATTAGGGTAAGAACACATGCTCTGCATGTCTATTTTTTTGTTTTTGTTTTTTTTGAGTGAGACCTCTATTAATAAAGTCAAGTCATTTTTTTGGTATTATCATGCTCACCAAATATGAACTTTCGAAAAAATTCATATTTCCCTTCAAAAAAATATTTAGTCCTAATTTTTATTAAAAAAACTCAAAAAAATAAAATAATTGCTATAAACATGTTTTTACCCTCCCCGATCCTATTTTCGTCTTCCGCACACAATGAGTGCAGATATTTTCTAGTAATTATAAAAGGAAAGTATAAATAGATAAAAAATTAAAAAAAGGAATAAATAGTTGGAAAGAGAGCACTTTTTACCTACAGTTGGAGTATAAGTAGATAAAAAATTAAAAAATGGATTAAAGAGTAATTATTCAAGTTGGATAGAATAAAAATTGGGATTTTTGTTTGTTTTATGTTAAGGATAAAATTCAGTTTTTCACATTACAGTTGGAAGAAAAAGGAATAGTGCATATATACGTGGGTACGTGCCTGGGGAGAGAAATCATGAACTTTTTTTTCTTCTTTTAAATTTATTTATAATTTGTTGTTTATACAATAATATCCTCCAATAATTTAATTTTATCAAATAAAAAAGGGAATAACAGGAAGAATTGGTAAAATATGGGGAACAAAACCTCTTTTCTTAATAAATAATATAAAGATGTGTGTTTTTTTTTAAATATATAAATTTGGCATCGATCGGTGAGAATCGAACTGTGGCTCGGCCCGTACACATTTATCACGGGTTAACAATTTTTTTAAGTTGGACACTGTAAAACCTTTATAAATAAATAATTTTATGACCTTGAAAAAATTAGGTAAATTAGGCGAAGTTATTATTTTATTCATAAATTAATAATTCATACATTTATCGATAAATTAATAATTTATTAATTCATCGAGATTTTTAGATATTTTCTAGTTAAATATATATAGCTTATATTTATTGATAAGATATTTTTTTTTCTTATCTAATTGTTACAAAAATGAAATTTTTTATTAAATGTGGTACATTGTAAAAGAACAAGTACGCACCAAGTTAAATATGGTCTACATGGAACGAAAAAACGTGTCACAATAGTTTTTTTTTTCAAGAACTAGGTAAACATATAATTGTCCAAATTGTCAAAAATATCATCATAAATCAGGGAGCATTTGTGATTTTTTGCTTATTCTTACACTACTGGAGGAGAGCTTTGGAGCGACGAAGTTAAGTTTCTTCGTCGCCCCAATCTAAACGAAGCGACGAAGAATGGAATGGTAGCCTCAGAAATTACTTACGTCGCTTCAACTCACTGAGGCGATGAAGATTGATCTTGGTCACTTCAATACCATGAGGCGACCACTTTTTTACATTCCAAGCGACGAAGATATTCTTGGTCGCCTTGAAAAAAATTGGGGTGATGAAGATTGATCAATCTTCGTCGCCCCAATTTTTTTAAAACTGAATCTGCTCTCCTTCTTAAAGTCAAACCCTTCATAAAGTTGAAATTTTAGGAAAATAGTTCATTCGCGTTCTAGAGCTGTTCTTGTGGGATTTTGGGTGAAATTTGAGGAAATTGAGAAAGAAGGTTGTTCTTGCCATTCATTTGATTCTTAAGTAAGGTTAGTTTGATTTGTATCTCTTTAACCCTCTTTATGACCATAATACATGTTAATTTAGAAGTGAAAATGAAGTTTATGTGAAATTTTTGAAGTTGAATTGAATTTGGTCTTATGTTGTAGTTTTAGTGTTCGAATCATTGAATTGTGATAAATCATGTTATGGGTTCATAAATAATGTTTGAACTTTGGTTAAATTTAGTGAATTTTTTTATGATTAGTATAGATTAGGTGTATTGGTCTCAATTAGTAGTGTTATTAGGGTTAATCATGAAATTGAGTGTATGGTTAAATATAATTGTGGTGTTTATCAACTTAGAACTCCCGTTTGAGAATCAACAACTCATCTAGTTGATCGAGTTGAGTTGTTGATTGTCGAATTGTCCCATTTTTGGACACTTTAGGTGAACATGACTTTGTTGATCATTTTGCTATTCATGTGGTTTCAGTTTCAGTTTTGGGATATGGTTTCGACAGTGTCTCCTTTCAATGTTCCCCGAGTGTAAATTAGGTTGTTTAGATATGTGTGCACTCAGGGAACTGTAGGGAGATGCTGCCAAAATTTCTCTAAACTGGAGTTGAAACGCATGGGTGGAAGAGGGTTGACAAATGTCGTGTTCCCTTCAGGGGATAGGACCCAACCCGGAGGCATAAGCCGAAGAAGTGTGGGGTTTTGGTTGAATCGTAACTGTGGCATGGTAACTTTGTTCATATTGATTGTTTATGTTGACAGGAAACATAGAAGGACACCCAGACAAAACTTGGATGACATATCCTCATGCTGATCCAAGGTACATCACAGGCATATTTGAGTTTATGAATTTTGCCCGGCGACATAGTAACAGAGCCGATTATCACTTCTGCCCGTGCAAACGTTGTAAGAACTGTCCATTCAAGGTTACTATGGATGCCATGTATCATCACTTGTCACACAGTGGTTTAAGTCCGGATTATACTGTCTGGTACCTTCACAATGAAGTTTCTAGTAACCGGCAATGCTCAGTCAACGAAGACAGTGGCTTCAAGACAGAGTCGGTCCTTCTAGTGGTGCCAGTCCTTCAGTGAACCCGCAGTTGAAGATTCTACATGATGCATATCTGTATTATCCTGGATACCATGTAGATGCACCCCAACAATTTGTGGAAGATAATTTTGGCATGAACTTCAATGACATGGTAGACGATGATTAATGAAGGAGTCACAGACCCCATTATATGAAGGCAGTGAGGAAACTATTTTGAGTGTCATATTAGATGCAATGGAAATGAAAAATGAAAATGGATGGTCGGACACAAGTGTTGACTCTTTATGTATTTACATTAATAAACTTCTTCCCAAAGGGCACACATTCCCCTGTTCATACTCCAGAATTAAAAAAATATTGAGTGATCTTTCACTCTGTTACGAAAGAATTGATGCGTGCGAGTTTAACTGTGTGTTGTTCAGGGGGCGCTTGTAAACGAAATGATTTGTCCAGTGTGTAATTCTGAAAGATATAAGCCATATACGAATGACATTCCCAAAAAAATGATTCGTAACTTCCCTCTAACACCAAGGTTCAAACGTTTGTTTATGTCCCCACACACTGCCAAACATATACGATGGTTCGGGGAGCGGATATGCGTGGCTGGTAGCCTCAGCCACCCAGCTGATGGAGAAGCGTTTCAACATTTTGACAGAACTTTTCCAAGTTTCGCACGGGACTGCAGGAATGTGCGCCTTGGAGTTGCAACAGACGGTTTCAATCCATTCGGAACAATGAGAATTTGCATAGTACATGGCCCGTTGTTGTGATGCCGTACAATCTACCACCGTCAATGTACATGAAGAAGGAATATAACATGTTATCAGTGTTGATTCCAGGCCCTAAATCTCTCGGAAAGTGCCTTAGTGTACTCATTGAGCCAATGATCGAGGAGCTAATACATTTATGGGTAGTTGGAGTCCATAATTTTGATCGAGTAGAAAATATTCTTGATGAAGGCAGCGGTGATGTGGACTATCAGCGACTTTCCTGGTTTAGGGATGCTTGCGGGGTCAACGGTGAAAAGGTACAAGGCATGTCCAATTTGTCTAGATGAGCTAACTTCAGAGCATATATGTGAGAGGATAGTTTATGAAGGTCATCGAAAATGGCTCCACCTAGACCACCCTTAGCGATTGAGTAAGGCATTTAACGGGAAGGTGGAGTTTCGCGGAAGACCCTATCAGAAGAGTGGAGATGAAATTTTGGAGGACGTTAGGTCACACGTTTACCCTATTCTTAGCCAACATGACGACTTGATGGTGCCGTACAATCCGAATAACAGACAGTGTTGGACTCACGAAAGCATATTTTGGAAGCTGCCTTATTGGTCATCATTGAAGATCAGACATTGCTAAGATGTCATGCATATTGAAAAAAATGTGTGTGACAACATCCTTGGAACCATTTTTGCGATTGATAAGAAGTCTAAGGATGGTCCAAAAGCTCGCGCTGCTTTGAAGAAGAGGAATGTGCGAAAAAACCAATGGCAAAGAGAGGGTGACGAGGGGAGGGCGAAGGTTCCTCATGCACCCTTTTTAGTTAAAAAGGATACTCTAGAAGATGTGTTCCAGTGGTTCAGGGATGTTAAGTATCCTCTTGGTTATGCAGGTAGTTTGAGAAGTAAGGTGAAAGTGAGTTCCTTGTCACAGTTTTATGGATTGAAGACGCATGATTGCCATGTATTGCTTTAACGTCTTCTTCCAGTGGTTATCAGAGGGTTCCTGCCAGAAAACATTGTGAAGCCATTGATAACACTGTCAAATTGGTTTCGTCAACTATGCAGTAGGGAGCTTAAGAAGGAGGTTGTGCGTGACATGGAAACTGAGATAGTGATGATTCTCTACAATTTGGAGCTCATTTTTCCTCCACATTTTTTTACATATATGGTTCATCTCATGGTTCATCTACCCAAACAAGTATTCCTTATAGGTCCAGTACACTATACATGGATGTATCCAATTGAAAGGTAAAATATTTTTCATTGTTAATATTATGTTAGTTATGTAATATGTAGGCAATTAGGAAAATATTGTACTAACCCTCTATGTGTTTTTGCAGGCAATTAGAAAAATAAAAAAAGTCTATGAGTAATACAAGTTACCTGGAAGGTAGTATTGCTGAACGATACCTCGTACATGAGTCGGTGACGTATTATAAGTCTTATCTCAGACGGAAAGACCACGAAGATATCGACACTTCCCCAGAGTGGAATATCAGCTGTGTTTCACTCTTAGTAAGACCAGATATTATTGAGACTCATTGCCAGTTAAGGTTGACTGAGGCAGAGACTGCTGAGGCTCACTGGCAAGTCTTGGTGGAAACAGACGAAGTCAAACCTTACTTAGAAGAACATCTCAGAAGGTTCAAGGCTAAAAATGGTGAAGATTTCAACAATCTTCGTCGGACGAGGAGTTTTCTTCGATGGTTCTTAACATGGGTACATCCAACTATTAATTGTTGTAAGGTTCTTGGAGGGTTTATAACACTTATCTTTCACTTATCTAACACTTATCTCTCAGGTGTCCCTTAAGGAAAAAAACTTGGACCAGAGCTTGGTTACAGGAATAAAGTCATTAGCTCAACGACCTCAACAATTTCGGGTTTATAAGTCGTGTTATGTGAACGGTGTCAAGTTCACCTCGTTTGATAGGGATCAAAGAATCGTGACTCAAAACAGCGATGTCATGATAGACATAGGTTCATCCAAGTTCTACGGCCATGTTAACTACGTGGTCGAAGTATTATATGCAGGCCGTATGCCAATGGTGTTATTTAAGTACACATGGCACAACTCCGAGGACGAGGATGATCTTGACACTGTTATAACAGATCATGGACTAATATCAGTGGATACAAACAACAGTTACTATAAGGATTCACCCTTCATAATTGCAACCAAAGCAAAACAAGTATTCTACATGGACGATCCAAAGGCCGGTGGTACTTGGAAGGTAGTACAAGAAATGTCGCACCGCAATGTCTACAGTGGTGAAGTACTTGCCATATATGAAAACATATCGTGTACAGGAGATCATATATTCGAGCCTTACCAAGAGAACACTCCCACGGTGATACAATTTTACCAAGATCTTCAACTACTTTTGGATGAAGAAGGAGACGAATACGAGGACGAGGATGAGGACGAGGACGAGGACGAGGACGAGGATGAGAACGAGGACGAGGACGAGGAGTAAACTAATATTACTATGAATTTGAAAACTAAATTCGTATTTTCTTTAAAGCATACATTATACATTATGTATTTGAAAAAATTATTTCTATTTTTTGAATTTGTAAAAATAACACAAAATGAGGCAACCAAGATATCAAAGTTCGTCACTTCATATGTTCGAGGCGACCAATAATAAATCTTCGTCGCTTCATATGTTCGAGGCGACCAAGAATAGTTCTTCGTCGCTTCAGTCAGTCCAGGCGACGAAGAAACCAATCTTCGTCGCCTCGTCTTGATTATAATTCCAAATCTAGGTTCAATTTTTCTTTCTTCCTCACTTTATCTCTCTACATTTTGTTTATCCTCCGCCTCCGCCCCCATCATCATCATCGAATCCCCTAAACAACATTAACCCTCACCCTAAACACTAATCCAACCCTCCCTGAATCTCATCATCTCCCTCGGTGTCCAAAACCCGAGACCAAAATTCGAGCGGCGGTAACATCGTTACGGTGGAGCTAAAGAACGGCGAGCTTTACAGAGGCAGCTTGATCGAATGCGAGGACAACTGGAACTCTCGGCTCGAGAGCATCACCTACATTGCTAAGGTACATCTTCTTCTTCACTCACTTTTTTTTTTGTTCGATTGAAATGGAAGTGTTATGTGTACTCAATTGAGCTGTTGTTTATTATCGTTTCGATTCATTGCTGAGCTAGTTTGAGAAATGAAAAGATCGATTATTACTAGCGCAGAATTGGGTCCTTCTAATTTTGGAACTTAGAATTTGTAATTAGGTTAATACTTATTCAACATTGATGCTTTATTTCTTGCATTATGGTAATAGGTATCGGCTTTTATGCTTTTGTTTTCTCGTTGGAAGTTTAGTATTATTTGCTTTAGTCGTAGAAGAATGATTTGAACTTTGATTTTGTGAACATTATGGGCGAGGAAGTTTGATCTAGGAAGATGGTGATTTAATGTTTAGTTGTTTTCCACGGTTTGCAACAATATGTTTCTTTAGCCGGGGAAACCAGAGTTGGCTCTCCTTGCTTCACATCAAGTTGGAACACATTTCCATTGGAGTTGTTCATTGTAACAAACTCTCCAACTTCAACAACCTAAACCACAAACAAAAAAGCAAGATTAGTAAGAATTAGTAGCTCGAAAACTCGAATTTGAACAAATATATGTGTTGCTTTTATGAGAACACACCATGTTTGCTGGTAGAAGAAGACAGTTCTCAAAATGGGTGGAAGGAATGCTCAGAACTGAATTAGGGAGCTGTAATATAGAAAGTGAATTGGCTTCTGTGGCCTTGCTTATAATGAAACTTTGTTACTTATCTAAGAAATTAAATATAATGCTGAAAGTGATAGGTAGTTGTGTTCTGATATCTAAAAATCAGATATAAGGAAATGCAGTGTTTTGTTTTGGAATGGTGATTACTACACAGTCTTCAGTTCTTTCAATTTATACACGAAATGGGTGAGGGTAGGTCACTGGAACTGTGACTGAACCTATCTGACAAGGAATCTATTGTAGGTGGAGTTGGCCTCCAAAACTAGCTTACTTGGTCTTACAAGTTATAGCATCCCTTTCTATATTTTAAATTTTTCAAAATTCTAACATAAAACTGCCAGTTTTCTAGTCCAAAAGTAGAAATTTAAAAGTTAAAAATGCTTGTCTCATTATGCATAATATGGTCTCTTGCTAAACATAGGACAGATTGAGCGAGCTGTTTAGGTAATCCATTTGGATTTCTCTCTGATTATCTGTACCGATTTCATCCAGATAAAGGTGATACTTTTACAGATTTATAATAGAATAGGTGATATGTTGTTATCACATCTCAGTTGCAATGTAAAGACTTCACCTAAATCTTGAACTTGTGTTGCAGATGAAAATAAAACTGGAAAATTATGATATGTAGAAACAATAGGAGTGAACATGGCCAGACATAACTGATCGGTTTACAGTGCTCTTATTTCATTGTGCTTCCTTTGTGAAAAAGTCTAAGCAGAATATTAAAAGAATACAACTCAATTCAAGTGAAACTGAATGGAAATGTCACATTTTAATCACTGAATTTAAAACTCCATAAATGTGTAAAGCTTTACTAGCTTGAATCTAACTCTGCCAGGTCACAATTGAAAATTTTGATAGTAAAAAATAATTTCTACATTTTATGCTTTGTTTTAGATTGAAGTCATAATGATTATGATGTTTCTTATCATACAAGCACTCTTATGTTCTATATTCTAGCCATGAGGTCAGTACTCAAAACACCGTTTGATATAGTAATGTTTTTCTTTCTCATGGTTTTGCTCATCACTCTTCCAACTACTCAAGACAGCTAAGCGGGTGGCAACACATGAAAGTTTCTTAGATGACATCACATACGTTGCTTTGTTTTCGGTATATGTACATTTCTGTATAACATGAACATTTTTTTTAATGTTTAAACAGAATGGCTCCCGGAAGTACAAGTCACCAAAATAGGAAAGCGGCGCTCCAGCGTCGTGAAGCGGCGGCGACAGCGGTGGAGGCGGCGGGGCAAGCATTGAGCGGAGCGGGTCCTTCCGTGTCGGGCTGCCCCACGGGACAATCCGGGACCCCGTCGGGACATCATTCGAAGGGTTTAGGGGGTTTCACTACGACCCCAATGCTTGAGGACACCATTCCATTAGTGTAAAATAGTGACGCCACTACTGCTTCAGAGCGCCCTCCTACCCTCAGCATCCGATGTAAGAAGATCAAACTCCCAGACATGGTGGACATGGCAACCGGAAACGCGACGACGGCGCAGCGCGGGGTCGTTGTCGGGACAAAGACTGAGTATCTCGTCCGGATGAACAACAATAAGCAACTAAAGGTAGAATACTCTACGAGGCATCGGGGGCCTGCAACGAAAGAGTTTAGAAGTCTGATGTCCCGAGACATTGGTAGCATCATACGCAGCAAAGTTCCAATGCTTGCGCCTACCTTTTTGTCACTTAGCGATGTGCAACACGACGTCGTCAATACCGGTATTGAGGTATACTTACTGCGCTTAGCTTAGTTTGTTACTTTACAGTTTATGTAATTATAAATTTTAATTAACACATTTTAAATTTTTGTGCTAGACGGACTATGACATCCCGGCGACCGATGTGGAGATATAGAACTTTATTGATGCGACGGTGCAAACAATCTACAAGGATTGGAAGCATGATTGCCATTAGCATTATCTCCACGTCAGCCAGGAGACTCCTGCCGAGTTCCTAGGGAGGGAAGAAGAATGAGCGTGGTTAAAAGGCCACTTCGAAGACTCTGCTTACCTGGTAAGCTTCATAAACTATCCGCACAGTTTTTCGCCAACGATTTAAAATTTATATGTTTATCTATTCTTATTTTTAAATGATTATTTTGTGTGCCAAAAACTATGCGAACGGAATCGAGGAAACCAAAACAAGAATAAGGAGCAGCAGCTCAACCACCATTCGGGATCCCTCGCCCTCTCATACCGAAGCGAGGTGTTGGAAAAGGGGGGTCAAAGAGCGCCGGCCGTCCAGACTTGGATTGACGTATACCAGCCGGACAAGAATGTGGCTGAGAAAGTAGTGAGCAAAAATATGTTACGTTACGTTATTACAATTATTTTTGTTTACCATATTGTAATATTATTTAATTAATATATTTTAATTGAGCATGCGGCAGTGAAGCGAAGGCTCGACGAAGTCTTGTCGCAACAAGATAGTGCAGCGGGTGACGCTGACGGCGATGTGGTTTCCCGAAACCATCATCTTCCTCTTGATACACAAATAAATATCATAGAGGAAGATGTGGGTTCAAGGCCCGGGACCTCTATAAGAGGTAATACTATAAAATCTGTGCTCGTTTATCTCGATTTACGTTTTGCTCGCTTTTTGTTTACTATTCAAACATATTTATTTGTTCTTGTTCGACGTGACAGGGGTGGGGCGCGCAGTTACACGCGACCCCAAACCCAGAGGAGGGGCCCGGGTGACCGGCAATATAGAGGAAACCCAATCCCTGAAAAAGGAAGTCGCTGAAGCCAAAGAGGAGGCGCACAAATCCAGAGAGGATTATAATGACCTCGCCCAAAGGGTGCAACAGATGGAGGCCTTCATGTGATCGATCCAAGCTGGGAGTCAACAAGCTCCAGTTCCTCCACCTGCTCCTGGCACGCAATCCAGCTGCAACTCCGTCTTCGACCATAAGTCTACTTTTGAACAATAATATTTAGGGTTTGTATAAACTGTGTACGTTTTGATTTGTGGTATATTTTTCTATATGACTTGATTTGTGGTTGAATGAGTTCGTTTATCATATATTGTGCTTTGAAATTGTGAACTATCGTAACTTGGTACGTTAATATTTAATTATTTTTTTCCCTGTCACCCAATGGAGCGACGAAGATTGATCAATCTTCGTCGCTTCAGTGTAAATGAGGTGACGAAGATTGATCAATCTTCGTCACTTCAGTGTAAATGAGGTGACGAAGATTGATCAATCTTCGTCGCTTCAGTATAAATGAGGTGACGAAGATTGATCAAATTTCGTCGCTTCAGTGTAAATGAGGGACGAAGATTGATCAATCTTCGTCGCTTCAGTGTAAATGAGGCGACGAAGATTGATCAATCTTCGTCGCTTCAGTGTAAATGAGGTGACGAATATTGATCAATCTTCATCGCTTCAGTGTAAATGAGGTGACGAAGATTGATCAATCTTCGTCGCTTCAGTGTAAATGAGGTGACGAAGATTGATCAATCTTCGTCGCTTAGATTGTTGCCCTTGGTCGCCCCACTTTCACCAATGTTGGTCGCTCAAACAGAGGAGTGACAACTCCTATCTTCGCGGCACAAATTCGAAGCGACGAAAATTGTCTTTGTTGCGTCAGTTAAAATGAAGCGACGAAGTTTTATTAATCTTCGTCGCCCCAATAGTGAAGGGACCAATCTCAGGCGACGTGGCGTTGGCGACGAAGACTTTGTCACATCTCATCGAGGCGACCAAAAAATGATCCGAGGCGACCATGCATAAAGCTTCGTCGCCTCGGATCTCTTCCCCAATAGTGTTATTGATATACTTCTTAGAATCCACAGAGAGAATATTTTAAAGATTTAACCGTGAGTGTACAAGCTCAACTTGAAGAGGGTGGAGATGGCACATGGGTTTTGATAAGAGAACTTCTCAAAAGAGAAACTGAAGTTGCGTTATTAAAGTTATCAGCTGAAATTGTTGATTATGAATTGGACGATCAAACAATTGCCAACATGATGCAAAATCTAAGCGACTATACAAGAAATTTGGTGGTGGAAGAAGCAAGAGGACAAGCTGGCAACCATGTTAAACTTCTCAAAGACATGAATCACCGGCAGGTGCATGCATTAACTATCTTGACGTCGATTTCTTTTACACAGCCAAATTTTCTTTGTTAATTTGGTTGCTGGCTCAAGTCTTGTTTAACATTTTCAGGTTTACATATACCTTCCAGAAGAGAAAAAGGGACATTAAGGGGGGTGTATTGTATCTGGAATTAGTGGCAATTTTAAACAAGTCCATGGAATCTGAAAGTCCAAGTGTATTCAAAACAGATTTTTAATAGTCCATAAAAGTCTAGGTGTATTCAATTAGGATTTTAAAAAATCCATATGAAGTCCACCAAAGTCTAGCGGTATTCGATTAGGATTTTAAAAAATGAATAGAAGTTTTAGGGTATTCAAAATTTCATTCATATTTACGGAATTAGAATGTCAAAGAAATTTGTGGACTTTGTAGGGTTTAGTATAAATAGCAGACTTCAACAATTTGCCAGCTGCTAGGGCAAAGATTTTGAGCGTGGGAAAAGTCTATCAAAGTTCATCCTTCTGAGCGTGCAAAGAGCTTGGTTCCCATCATCTTGTTTTCTTGATTCTTCTCTATATTTGCCTAATTTCTTGTGGTATCAGAATTCTGGGTTATGTTGGTTTTTGTTGTTGAACAAAATTTGGTCTCTTCTCGAAAGTTTGTACTGTTACATTGCTTTTCTGGTTAGGGATTTGCATAATCATTATCAGCAATTCTGCAATTCTGCGCAGCACACAGAGATACGAATAAGCATAACAGATTAATTAATAGAATGGCAATGAAAGCTAAGGAACACGCAAGGACTTTTGACAGATTTCTCTAGAATTTAGGCACCTGTACAATCAAGAGTAGACTAGCATGTTAACTTTTGACATGGAGAAAAATTAAAGTGGACAAGATGTATTCCAGCCATACAAACTTTTTATTAATTTTCTAAATGGTTTTATTGTGTCCTGAAATCACAGCCTAGTTGCAAGTAAAGAGACTATGCAGAAAGAATCACAAAAACTACGGAATCCAATTTCAATGAAAAGCCTGTTTCAAACAGTGATGAACATACAAAAGAGAACAACATACTCAGTTTCTTTTTGTTTATTATCATGTTTCCTCGAGAGATATATCAAACAGAAAAAACTGTAAGATCATGCAAGATAAGAACACTTTGAAAATACAATATTGTGTAGTGAACTTACCCTGGTGACAATTACAAGTCTCTGGACATCCTGATCATGAACTATAATCTCATCATCTTCATCATCAGCCCTTTGGATAAAAATGCCCCAAGATCAGAATATAGTCAGTAAAACACACAAACAAAGCATGCAACAATAAGATGAAACACATATAGCATAGCAGATTATGAAATTGATTGATCTCAAATAAAGTAGTTTGGCTTGCAACAATAAGATGAAACATCATCAACTCTTTATGTTTGTTTCAAGTGTGTTTATTGGTTTCTATATACTTGATTGATCTCAAATAAAGTAGTTTGGCTTTTGAATGTCTTTCCTGGGTGTCGCTGTAATCAAGTAGTTTGGCTTTTGAATGTTCTACTTTGAGTAGCTAAAGAAGAGAAACTTTTGAATCATAGATGGGAGATTCACAAGGAAGTGGTAAACGAAAGGATTATAAAACTTGGACCGCAGAAGAGAGCAATGTTTTGCTTCAACTCATGGTTGAAGGAGCTAAGCTTGGGTTCCGTGATATTAATGGTGTAATAAGCAAAACAACAGTAGAAGCAAAATTACTTCCTAAGCTTAAGGAAAAACTCGGTTATGATGTAACTTTCAGCCATTACCAAAGCCGAGTGAAATGGTTTAAAAAACAATACACCAATTACTCTCAGCTTATGCGTCACAGTTCTGGGTTTGGGTGGGATCCGATCACAAAGAGATTCACTGCCGCTGATGAAGTATGGGCTGACTATTTGAAGGTGAGTTTAATGTCTTGTAGTTTTATTTTATTAGATTACTAATTATTTTGAAGGTTTACCATATTGACATTTTTGTTTATTATCTTTCAGTCACATCCAACCCATGCACACTTTCGGACAGAAGCATTTCCAGACTATGAGGATTTGAAAATTGCAGTTGGTAATGGAACTGCAACTGGGATGGGCTCAATCGGTCTAGGTGATGATACAGATGCCACAACATATGAAGCAGGTGAGAACGGGTCTTGGGAAGTGGGTGGTATAGATGACTTGGTCTTTGATCAAGATAATTACACATTTGTGCCAAATGAAAATGAGTCATTGGACCAAGAAAACTTGCCATCTCTTTCCCAACAACGCACCCCAGCCAACAATGCACATGCTTCAGCACATAGCAGGGTTCAAGGGAAAAGAAGTAGAGCTGATTATGAAAAAAGTAGCAGCTCAAAAGGGTCAGCATCTCAAGCTGAAGTTCTACAAAACTTGTCAACTGGCTTTGGTAAAATTGTCACCACTTTTGATACCATTTGTGGCATAATGGAGAAGAGAGAATCAAGAGACACTGAATGTTGGATTGTTGTTCAAGAGACCCCAGGATTGACTGATGAAACTAGCTTTTTTGCGCTTAGGTTTCTTAACACTAAAGCAAAGCAAGACATATTCTTGAAGATGAGTCCAGACCAACGACATAATTGGATCACTTGGGAACGAAATAATGCATGAGGCTAACAAGCACTATGCTATGGCTTGATTGTTTCTTTAATGTGTTTTTGTTTGAATAAGGATTTCTTTGAACAATTATGCTTTCTTTAATTTATTGCAACTTGAGGTTTTTCTGAATAATTATGAGTTCTGGTTTGCTTTTGAATGGATGATCTTATGAATAGTAACATTGTTCATTTTAATTGTTTAGGTGCTTTCTCTAAGCGCGATATCTGAAATGGATGTGTGTGGATTTGATGAAGAGGAAGAAGAGTTTTACGAGGTCAGTAGAATTTTGTTAATGGCAATACAAGCAGTTGTTTATATGTTATATGATCTTGTGCGCAGCATACTTGATGAACGTATTAGACGTCCGTTGACTCGACGACCAGTGACATCACGTGGATACATATATATGGATAAGATACTGGACAGCGACCCTCGTATGTTTCGGGAGGTTTACAGAATGTATCCTGACGTATTTCGAAAATTGTGTGCCATCATCAAAGAGAAAACACCTTTACGAGATACCAGATACATTTGTGTTGAAGAAATGCTTGCTACATTTTTACTTGTTGTCGGTCAAAACAATCGATATAGTGAACCTCGGATGATATTCGAGCGATCTCATTTCACTGTTAGCAGAAGTTTCAACAAAATCTTGAAGGCCTTAAATACAATAGCTCCAGAGTTTATGGCAAAACCACTGCCGGCTAATACCTCACCACCTAACATAAGAGAAAGCACAAGGTTTTATCCTTTCTTTAAGGTATGCAAAGCAATATTTCTATCAGATTAAATCTTGTATCATTTTTCTTTTTTATATGTTGTAAATAGTTTTTCATTACCACATGATTGCATTGGAGCTATTGATGGCACACATATTCCTGCAACAGTTATTGGACGTGAGGTAAGCAGATACAGAAATCGTCATGGGAAGATATCACAAAATGTGTTAGCAGCTTGTGACTTTGATTTACAATTCATATATGTGTTTAGTGGATGGGAGGGTTCTGCTCATGATTCAAAAGTGTTAAATGATGCTATTTCTAGACGTAATGGACTCAAAGTACCACCAAGTATGGTTTTACATCCATGAAAAACTTTAGCAAGCATGTTTCAGTTTGTGTCATAAATATACTTACTAATTACATATGTTTTTCATGATTAGGTAAGTATTACTTAGGGGACTGCGGATTTCCAAATCGACGTCAATTTTTAGCTCCATTTCGAGGTACTCGATATCATCTCAAAGATTTTTGTGGCGGTGAAGGAAACCATCCGGTCAATGCAGTTGAGTTATTTAATCTTCGTCATGCTTCTCTGAGGAACGTAATTGAGAGAATATTTGGTATATTTAAGTCGCGGTTCACAATTTTTAAATCAGCACCACCATTTCCTTATAAGACACAAGCAGAGCTAGTTTTGGCATGTGCAGGATTGCATAATTTTCTTCGTCAGGAATGTCGTTCAGATGAATTTCCTCCTGAACCAGAAGAAGATGATCATGTAGACAATGGAGAAGATAATTTTGAATGGGACGATTTTCAAACTCAAGAGCAGCAAAGGGATAACGCTAATCAATGGAGAATGAGTATTGCTAATCAAATGTGGGCAGAAGCTCAAACAAACGCTAACAATGTAAACGATGCAGAAAGTAATCAACAAGAAGGAGAAGGATGATCATATCATTGTTGTTAAGGATGTCTGCTTTTCATGTTAAAGTTATCATCAATGTTTTTTCATTCTCATGTTCGACCATGTACCTTTCAATTATTTTAATATATAACGTAAATTTCCCTTTGAAATCTGTATAAGTCGTTCATATAAAGTCTGTGGATTTTTATAAATCGTAAGAAAGTCTGTCGATGATTTTAGAAATGCTTAGAAGTCTGTGGACTATTTAGAAGTGTCTGTGGACTATTTAAAGAGTCTGTAGACTTTTCTAAAAGTCCATGGATTAAAAAAACTCCATACAAATCCATAAAAATCCAGATACAATACACCCCCCTAAAACTTGTGTCCATGAAGCCCGCTCAAATGTGAGTACTCCCTAAGAAATATGATGCGACAACGATAGTATATATGACACGAAAACTATGTTTTTTTATACCAACGATATTAATTCCTTAAAAAAACAAATTCTAACCCATGACTCGACAAAAATAAAGTCGTGTCTATTGTGGTAGGGCAAAAAATAAAAAAACAACTGAATGAAGACAACACAGACGAGGAAGGATGCATAATGATCGGTGCTCACTACCAGCAGAACCACTATATCCGACGAGCTGCCGGAAAACAGACCGACGAGAAGGGATCTCGTCGGTTATAGTTAACTATAACCGACGACAGGATTATCTCGTCGGTTATAGTTTTATGACCGTCGAGATTATCATGTCGTCGGTTATAGTCGCCGGAATCTCGTCGGTCATAGTTTTCGACTATGTCCGACGAAATTTTTGGACTATAACCAACGATTTTTTCATATCGTCGGTTATAGTTTCTTATTTCAGATCTGGGCAGCAGCTCGATCTGTCATTCAAAAAACTTTCTATTTTTTCAACAAATGCTCTGAAATCGATCTTTGGGATGAGTTCGTGATGATTCGTGCGCATTATTAATTATATATATAGCTAGGTATGTACGTGCTTAATTAATATATATATGTGTTGTGCATGTATGTATTGCTTAATTTGTTGAATTAATAGATGGATCGATCGATCGAGTTAATTAATTAATTGATTCTTGAGTTTGAGTAATTGATCGATGGTTGATTTGGATTACGTATGCGTGATTGATCGTAAATATATATATTAATTGTTGTTAATTTTAATTTGATATGTGTGAATATATATATAGCAATTATATATATATATTTAGATTTTTGTGATCGATTATATATATATATAGTTAGGGTGTACGTGTGTGTGTATATATATATTAAAATTATTGGAATTAAAATAATAAATATTTATATGTAGCTATGAAATTTGAATTAATAAGATCATGGGTATATATACATGCATGCATGCAGTTATAATTTTGAGGATGGACAAGAGTTGGATATGTCTTCCAAGATGGGATGTAAGATATCACCGTGGAATTAGAAGTTTTGTAGAATATGTGAAGGTTAATTGTGGAGGGATGACAATTCATTATTGTCCGTGTACGAAATGTCAGTGTCGCAGCGAGCGATATCGTTTTCACATCGATAAAGTATTGGAGCACTTGAAGAAAAACGGGTTTTGGGATAAGTACACATGTTGGATTTATCACGGTGAGAGCTCAACAGTTGGTCAACATGATCACGGACAATTTTTTGAGAGTGGCAGTACATCCAATGATCCAACAACAAGGTTGATAAACGATATGTTTCCTCATGAGAGCGGTATATTTGCTCAAGCACCGGATATCGATATCCCTCCCGCCGTTGGAGACTTCCCTCATATTGAGCCAGTCCAGCAATTACCTACAGCTGTCAACACTGTTGGTATGGACAAGTACAACAACCTCATTGCCTTCCAACAGACCCCGTTGTACAACGGGTGTAATAAGACTGTTCTGGAAAGTGTTATGGGAGTAATGAAGCTCAAAGTGGAGAACAAAATGAGTGTGAAGGCTGTTGATGATTGGCTGAAGTGGTCTGGTTCGTTGTTGCCCCCCGGTCATCGTCTTCCTACCACTCATCGTAAGGTGCGACAGATCCTTAAACATCTTGGCCTTTCCTACATCAAAATCCATGTTTGTAGATATGATTGTGTTCTCTTCTGGGGTGAAGATGCTTATGGGAATGATCTTGAATCCCTTGATGAATGCCCGGTATGTGGTACAGATAGGTATAAGTTGACTCCTGCCAGAAACAAGAAAGCTTTGAAGATACTTCGGTATTTTCCCCTGATAGATAGGCTAGAACAGTTGTTCATGTCTGCACACACGGCTGAAGCTATGAGATGGTGGGCCGAGAGGAATTTGCCCGACGGTGATACGCTTATACACCCTGCTGACGGAGAGGCTTGGAAGCACATGGTGAATGAGTTTTCTTATTTTGCATCAGAGGTGAGAAATGTTTGGCTGGGGCTTTCATCTGACGGATTCAACCCTTTTGGGAACATGAGTCTTCAATACAGTATATGACCAGTTATTTTGGTACCGTACAACCTTCCTCCATGGATGTGCATGAAGAAAGAATACAATATGCTCACTATGATCATTCCAGGGCCGGGTTATCCAGGAAAATGTCTCGATGTGTATCTGAGACCCTTGGTTGAGGAGCTTAAGTACTTGAGTGAGCATGGTCATCCCACTTATGACAAGTTCAAAAATGAGATGTTCCAGATGCATGCCATGCTTGTTGGCACCATTAGCGATTTTCCTGCATGCGGGATGTTGTCGGGCAACGTTACCAGGGGATACAGGGCTTGTCCAGAGTGCATGACGGTTGAGTGTTGCAGACCTCATTGCAGGAAGATTGTACAGATGCGACATCGTTGTTGGCTTCCACATGATCACCCATTTTGGGAGGATATGGAGGCATTTGATGGGACTGTGGAAACAGGTGAGCAGCCGAGGAGATGGACGGGGGATGAAATCTTAGAAGTGCTAAATGAATACGATTTTGGGCAGCTAAGCAATCATCCTCAGATAGTGGCGTCAATACCTGACAAACCCGACACGTATAAATTCTGGACACACAAAAGTATTTTTTGGGAACTTCCTTATTGGTCCAAGTTGCTGATCAGACACTACTTAGATGTCATGCACATAGAGAAAAATGTGTGCGAGAGTGTGGTCGGCACAATGTTGAATTGGGAGGGAAAAACTAAAGACGGCCCGAAGGCACGCATTGATCTTAAAAGGATGGGACTGCGAAAACATTTGTGGTTGAGAGATGGGAAGAAAAAAATGCCACAAGCTCCTTATACCGTGAAGCCTGCCCAGAAGAGTGAAATCTTTGGTTGGATGGGTAATGTCAGGTATCCTTCAGGCTATGCCGGAAATATAAGTCGATGTGTTAACTTCAAAGACAACAAGATGTACGGACTAAAGAGTCATGACTGTCATATACTGCTCCAACGCCTCTTCCATGTTTTCATTCGAGGGTACCTGCCCAAAGAGGTGGTGGAGCCGTTAGTGGCTTTGTCAAGATTCTTTCAGAAGTTATGCACGAGAGAAGTGAAGAAATCGGACTTGTTGGAAATGCAACAGGACATCATTTTTATCATGTGCAAATTCGAACGGATATTTCCTCCAAACTTTTTCGACATCATGCCTCACCTGATGCTCCATCTTCCGGAACAATTGTTGCTTACTGGTCCAGTACACTACACATGGATGTATCCTATGGAAAGGTACGTAATGCATCTCTGAATCTGGCTATATATATGTCGATCTTTAATATTATTTATTCACTTATATATTGTTGCAATAAGCATAACATGCTCGATCTGTAATTACCCATTTACAGACAATTGGGGGACTACAAAGACTATGTGATGAAAAAATCTGCACCCGAAGGGTGTATCGCTGAAGCATATATTGCGCATGAGTGCGTAACGTACACCAAGTTGTATTTGGGAGCGTTGGAGGACCCTCCACAACATATGCCCGTAGATGGAAGGCAGTTCAACCTTTCGATCATCTCCGATGATGTTGAAGTTTCTGGAAAGTTGCCCAACTCGTACAAGTTGGAACCTTATGAGCTCGTCATTGCCCATTGGTCGGTATTGATTAACTGTCCAGAAGTTCAATATTGGAAAAATTTGCACCTTTACTGCCCTACTATTTCCGGTGATGTTGAGTACCACAACAAGACGTTCGCAAACTATTTTGGCAACTGGGTAAGTTGATACTTAAATTGACCTGTATATGATCGATGTTAAGTGCATGTCTCGCATCCTATTTATACGTACTTAATAAATGATTATTTTCAGATGAATCATGTACAAGATAATGGTATCCCTCAGTGGTCACACGAATTGAGGCTCTTGGCGCAGAAACCGGTAACTTCCAGAGTTTATCCTATGTGTAAGGTTAATGGCGTACTATTTATTTGTGAACATAGAGATGTCAGACGAAAAACACAGAATTCTGGGGTAATGGTGCATGGTGGGCAGAATGGAGTTGACTATTACGGTGTTCTCCATTCAGTTGTCGAATTAATATATGGGGAAGGCATGACCGTGCACTTATTTAAGTGTAGATGGTTTGATACCGACCCTCAGAACACAAGGACCGATCAATACGGGATTTTTTCGGTGAATACTGCCACAAGCTGGTATGAAGATGATCCGTTTGTGTTGGCCACGGCGGTGAAACAATTGTTTTATCTTGATGATCTTGTGCATAAAGGCGCGTGGAAAGTGGTTAACCATGTTCTTCCACGAAGCCAATACAGTGCCTCAACCCTTGGTGTGACCTCGGATAATGAAGAAGTCAGTGCATACCAAGAGCCGAACGCAACTGGTATTCCTGAAACCTCAACAATTCGCCTTAATAATGTGAGACAGGGCAGTGTCGTACGAATTCCTCAACCGAATCTTCTTGATGTTAATCAAAATGAAGAGAATGAAGACTCAAGTGACGAGGACATACACATATGACATGAAATTAACTCGGAAACAGAGTCAGACTCAAGCGATGATTCCGATTATGCACCTTAATTAATTAGTGTATAATTTATATGTATGTAGATGGTTTGACTTAGAACGTGCAATGTCGAATGAATTTTATTCGATCATATTATCGATCGACTTTAAATGGTACGTGTCAATCGATCGGGAAAAAAATACAACGGATCGATTAATAATTAATATCGATCGATTGTATTATTAAATAATTTTACTTAATTTACTAATTTCGTATTAAGTATTAATAATTTCGTATTAATTAAATATTAATAAATATATATATATATATTAAAACACTACACATTTAATTACTTTACCGGCCGGCATAAATGAAAAATAAATAGAGGAACTATATCCGACGAGTTGCATATGATCTCTCGTCGGATATAGTTGAACCCAAACTATATCCGACGATATTCATATGAAATCTCGTCGGATATAGTTTCGGTTCAACTATATCCGACGAGATTACTTAACTCGTCGGATATAGTCTGTTTTATATCCCGATCTGGGTACGATTTGGGGCAGAAACGAAACTGCCCCAAACACTACACAGTCGCCTCCTCTCGCCTCCTCTCGATTTTCAGGCTAGTTTTAGTGTTGGAAGCAAGCAATCGAAGGTCACCAAGCTATTCCATCGATCCTCAAGTAAAATCCTCGTCGATTTGCCCCAAACAGGTTTGAAATCCCTAATTAATTTCAATTTTTCGAATTTTTTGATTTCGGTTGCATTTTACGTTGTGGAATGTGTTGATTGTCAATGTGGATGCATGTATTGATATAGTTGTGGATTTTGTGGGGATTATGCATATATTGAGTTATATAATTAGGAATTAGGAAATTTTAGGTTAAATTCAATTGGATTATATATATTTTTTATGTTAAATTAGGATTATATTTTTAGTTAAATTTGGATTATAATGTAGGTTAAATTAGGTTAAATTAGGATTAAAATTTAGGTTATATTTGGATTATATTTTAGGTTAAATTAGGTTAAATTTTAGGTTAAATTGTTAGGTTATAATGAAATTTGGATTATATCCTAATTTTAGGTTAAATTAGGATTATAATTTATGGAATTTTAGGTTATAATTAAATTTCGATTGTTTTGAATTTTATTCATGAATTGATATATATTGGGATGTACTCGGAAATTTTAGGTTATATTTGGGTTGGATTATATGTGGAAAGGATGGATAATTTGGATTATATGGATTGTTTTATATGGATTATTTGGATTATATGGATTATATGTGGATTATATGGAATTTTAGGTTATATTAGCATGATTTTGGATTATTTGGATTATTGGAATTATTGATATATATATATAGTTAAATTATTGAATTGGATTAATTATATATATATGTATTGGAAGTTTTATGGAATTATATATTGTTGATTTTTGTGGAATACTTATATATTGAATATATATTGGATTATTGATTTTTAGATGAATTAGGAATTTTTTTTAATTTTAATAATTTTATAGCAACGATGCAATGGTTTAATTGCGGACCTTCCCGAGAGGCCGGGTCGAGTACTTCGAGGGGGAGGTCCAGAGGGAGAGGGAGATCAGGACGTGGGGATGAGGGCTCGGGAGCTGGGGATCCTGATGGCACCGGAAGTCGGTCCGCATCAGGATCCACCAGTGTCCCCAACACTTACAGTGTTCCGCTGACCTCTCGACACCGTCGGCTGATGGGCGAGGGACAACCTCAGCAGCAGCAGCTCGAGCCGGCTCGATCCTCAGGCGCGAGGAGGGTTCAGCAGGTCAGTCGCACGCCGGAAACGGATAGTGCGACTCAATCCTCGGTCCGAATGCCGGACATTCATCGCGAGGAGGGTTCCCCCGTCATCCACCAGACAGCTCCTCATTCTTCCGAGGAGGCTGGTGGATCTACTCAGTCCTCGGCGAGGACGCGACTGTGCCCACCGCCTACATTATTCTTACCGTTGGAAATTCCGACGATACCTCACGTCGATTCCGACGGGATGCCTATTCCGGGACAGCTAGGGTTCATTACCCCGGAGCAGGCATATGCGTATATACCCTTCCCGGCACCTCTCTGGAGTGCAAGGATTCCGGGACAACGCACCGACGAATCAGGTAAATATTAATTAGTGATATCTTTTTACTCCCTAATATTTAAATTCAATTAGGTGTTGATGTTTACAAAATCGTCTACATATATATGTGATAGGCGAGATCGTGCCCGGTGCCAAACAGAAGAGAACCAGAGGCCCCGTCGTCGGCAAGTTACTGGACGAAGCCATTCAGGCTAGCGGTGGTGGCCAACTTATGATTCCGACCAGGGATAGAGGGCAGGTGATCGAGGGAAAGGTCACTCGAAAGTACGCGGGGATGGCGGGCAGCCTCATACGGGATAGAGTCCCAATGTTGTGGCAAGATTAGAATTCAGTGCCACAAGCCGTCAAACATCAGCTGAATAATGCGTTGTCGGTGAGTTGAATTGTATATATATTCATTATGAAAATTTTCAATAATAAATTTTTAATATTATTGATATATATATATATATATAAATATATGCATTGCAGAGGTGGTTTCGCGTGGATGAAGACATTAGACCCACATGGGCGGATGAAGTGCATGGGAGCAGGTTTGCAGACGACCATTTGTTTCAATTTTTTCGTTTCTTTTGATTATGTTCATACAATGTTGTTAGTTACTAACGCTTGATTTTATGGGTATATATAGGTATAAGGAGTGGAAGGCCGAGCTGAAGAAGCACTGGAAAAAGTACGGGGACGATCGTGAGGGTACCCCTAGCGAGTTTCGTTATATGGAGTACGAGTGGCGATGGCTTGTGGTTCACTTCAACAACCCTCGATTGAAGGTACGCAACCTTCAATCGATTTAATTTTGGTTTTATCGTACTTCCCGTAAATTATTTGGCTAATGAGTGTTTTTTTATGTTGACTTAATCGCGCAGGCTCTTTCTGAAATCAACGCAAAGAACCGGGCCAAAAACACAACAAATCATCATGCCGGTACCAGATCATACTCGGGTTGGATCGAGGAGGCGGCCAACCACCCAGAAGATGATCCCCTTGTCTATACGATGCAGCACGCGTATCCGCAGAATCCCGAATATGCTGTAAGTGTCTTTATAACAAAATAAACTTATTTCTAATTTATTCCGTTTGTGTTTTTTAATTAATATTTTATTTTTCTTTGTCAATTAGGCGAGAATTCAGGAGGCGATTCCGGATGTGTTGACTCAAGTGGCGAGAGAGCTCTATCCCGACACCCCCGATGCGGAACTCCCGATTGATCAGATTGATCGATCTGATCCGATCGTCAGGGCCAGGATTACGTCAACTGCGATCCCTCCAGGGAAGAACACATTCTACTGTAGGGGTTCCGGAAAATGGGGTCAAGGGCTGCTGAAGCAGACCCCTGAATTCTCTCGCGGATCGGGATCATCATCATCATCTTCGAGGACTAATGAGCTAAAGGACCGGCTTCATAGGCAATCAATTGAGATGGAAGCTCAACGGCGTCGGATAGAGGAGATGGAGCAAGCGCAAGCTGCAAAGCAGAATCAGTTGGCCGAACAGCAGCAGCAAATGGGGACATGGATGCAGCAATGTTATGCACAGTTGCAAGCATCTGGAATCCAGATACCTCCCCCGCCCATATTCGATGAGTCACAGCCACAGCCTCAGCCTCAGCCGCACTCTCAGCCGCAGCCTCAGCCACAGCCAGACCAGGACCAACCTACTTATGACGACCCGTTTGACCACATAGACTTAGGACCAGGACCCCCCTACATTTGAACAATTATCGGTTTCATTTTTATTTTCATTATTTACTACGCATATGTATATACATTTGAACTATTTCGGTTTTTTATTAATTTATTTATTTACTAAGTACTCTAGTTTCAATGGTTGTTGATTTTCAATTTGAACAATATATAGATAGCGTGATTTTTTGTGAATGCAGGTTTTGGGATGAAACCCAAAACCTGCAAATTTTTATTTTTATTTTTCCACTATATCCGACGACATGTGTCAATATCGTCGGATATAGTTTTCTCCAGAGTCAACCATTTTGACCATGGAGAAAACTATATCCGACGATGATGTCGTCGGTTATAGTTTAAAACTATGACCGACGCAAAACCGTCGTCGGATATAGTTTATCCTTTTTCCAACGATAACCCTAACTGGTCGTTGGATATAGTATGACCGACGGTCTATTACCGACGCTACTATATCCGACGACACATCGTCGGATATATCTATGACCGACGAGGATCCCTAACAGACCGACGACACCAAGTCATCGGTCATAGTAATTGTTCCAGTAGTGGCTTTCCTATTGGTGAACATCAAGTGAACAAACTTGAATTTACCTAAATACCCATCCACATATTGGTGCTAGGGGTCGACAACCGGCCAGGTCCGGTTTGAATACTATTTCACTAAAATTTGGGTCGGGCTTTTCCAAAAATTTCAAGCCCGAAAGAGGCCCACGTGCCGGGTCTTGAAGGGTTTTTTGGGCCGGGTCGGGCTAAACCCATAAGGCTGGGACTATTGGGCCTTTTATATTTAATGACATAAAAATATGAAAATATAAAATAATTAGAATTTATTTTCTCTTCAACTCTTCAAGTGAAACTACGATAAAAAAAACTTTTCAAATGAGACTTTATTACTCCTCTAATAATTAATACATTTTTTTTGGAGCAAATAGAAAATAGGATAGAACGTACTGTAAGGAAAAGAAAAAATAAATATTATAAGACTAAAATTTCTATTGTAATACTAACGCTATAATTAGTTAATTAAATATCACTATACTTAAGTAATTCTAAGACTATAAAACTATAATTAATTAATTATCAATTCTTGAGTACGTGTTTAGTTTGATGATATATAAATCATTACTATGTGACTTTTGCCCCTTATTGTTGTTGTCGTTATAGTGTATGACTATAAACTATAATGTATAATTGTATATATAACAAATATTTCATATATAACGTATTTCTTCATGGGCTTGTCGGGCCAGGCTTTCCGGGCCGGGCCAGCCTCGGCGGGCCTAGGTTGGCTTTTGACAAACCAGACTTTTTTGGGCCTATGGGCTTTGGGACCTCGGTCCAAGGCCGGCCTTATGCCCATCAGGCCGACTTTTTTCGGGCCTAAATTCGGGCCGGGTCGGACTTGGGTTTAATGGGCCTTGGGCTGCCCACAGACTTTTCGGACCTATGGGCCAAATAGTGACCCCTAATTGGTGCCATCCCATTTCACAGAGAGAGTTTACCTAAATACCCATCGACTTTGAATCTTTTTATGACCATATATCCAACAACAGATGATCAAAGTAATACTACAACAAGTAACTAGAAATCTCTCGGTCCTACTTAACAGAACATCAACTCTATGAACTTAGTAAATTAAAAGAATAAACATAAAGAATCCTAATGCACAATTGTACATAGGTATTTAAATCAATATACTCTCATGTTGTTATTGTATTTACAAGAATAAATACAAATTAACGTATACTAACATTTATGTTTGATTTGTTAATCATAAGTAAAATATTAAACTATAATCAAATACTTATAAACCAAACCAATATAACTTGATGTTTTGATATAGTAATAAAAAAATAAAACTAAATATTTATTTGTTAATCACAATCTAAATACAAACTTATAATCTAGTATTTATAAATTAAATTAATATATATAAATTGATGCTCCAACATAGTACATAAATAAATAAATAAAATTAGCAATATTTCAACATTATACATAAAAATAAAATTGACATTCATAACAATATTAATAAAAAATAAAATAAAACAAAAGATCGTACTTTAATTAATTAAACATAGCATGTACTTCAATTCATGTGATGTTTTTTATTTATTTATAATAAGCTTGTTTCGGTGGGTATGGGATAAAGTCAATTTTAACTATAGTCATGTATGAGTTACTATTTTGTGATTATCACATTGGTGTTTATGATGTTCTTGTAAAACAAGTTTGCAGAATATGCATTTTTGTGATTCACTAAAGTCCCTAACATGAAATATATTTTGAAGTGCTTTTGAGTTACAAGTACTTTGATTGTTGCAGTGCTCTCATGCTTGGATTTTAACTCTACAAAGTTGCAACGTACTAGTGGCAACCTTATTGCTGAGAAGACCAAATAATGGTATTCGAGGATTACTATCTGTACTTATAAAGCTGACATATTAAAATAGAACCTATTAAGATTTGTATATTTGGTGTTCACTAGACTTCTAATTGATTCATTACCACTATTTGTTGTGCTACGCGGTTAATCACGTGTTTATGTGTATGAAACAGAATATGGCTTTTGTCATTGTCTCACACACTCTCTCAGCTCTCAGAGAGAGAGAGAGAGAGAGAGAGAGAGAGAGACTCACAAAGAGAGAGTTATTGAGAGAGAGCGGAGCGAGTAAAGTGATGTGTGACCCGACTGAATTAACAGACTAGTATATGCAAAGGATAAATGTGCTTGGGCAAAAGGATTGGTGGTTTCTATTTATGGACATCAGTGAACAAAATTGATTTTACCAATATACCCACAGTGAACGTCTAACATAAAGAACATGTCCATACCCGAGGTGAGGTGAATGAAGCGGCCGCCTAAGGCACCAATATTTATCGTATGATGTTAATGTACACTTATATTGAGAAAGTGCGGACGTTTCGCGACAACCGTTGGATCTATTTGGATGAGATTCAATAGATTATATTTTGACAAAAAAAAATCCATATACAAACACACGGGTCATGTGACCTGAGAAGATTACATCCGACCCGAAAAAAAAAGACTCCCTCTCTCTCTCGAGATCTGCACCACCGCGTTCATTTACCAGAACCTCGGGATCATTCTCGGCCTTAATTTGATAAGAATCAAGTGATGCAGCGATTTGAGGTTGCTTGGTTGTGGGTTTCAACCGTGACCAATTTTATAAACGAGATCGATCGACTTTCTAGGCTTGGAAATTCGAGGCGGATCGCTAGGTGGGTGGCTGTGAACATGGCGCGCGAGGTCAAACCTGGTATCGGATGTTACTGTATGTTTTTGAGAAAGATAGAGTTGGTCAGGTTCTTTTTCAACTCGGGTCAGAGTTGGTACAAAGCCCATCCATTTTTCTCTGTTTTAATTAATCAGGGCGATTACGGCTCATTTAACTTGATCATGTGGCAAACAGACATCCTTAGAGCATTTGCATCGATTGGTATTTAGAACGAGCATTAGGTGGGCCCGGTCATAAAATATCACGAGCATGAGGAAAACTTGATGCAGTGGGCAGGTAGAGAGCTCGCCATAGCTCGAGCAGCCTGACGGAGTTCACTGGGTGATGTCAGACACATTATTTTTTTAATCAAGTGCGTGTTTTCATGCGTCAGTAAAAAAATAAAAAAAAATTTTGCGAGATTTATCTGGAAATCATCGCTGACCATCTAACGTCATTCGACCATTATGTAGCCTGAAACTGGTCTCAATCGACTTCTCAAATGACAAGCTTCAAAACCCCTAAAGTTTTATGGCATTTAAGCGTCAGTGGCGTGCCGTTCGGAAAATTCTGGCCAAGCTCAAACCTTCCTTGGTGAATTCTGACCACTCGTAGGCCATGCATTGCTGATTTGGGGTCCCAGGGAGGTAGAAAAGTCGGGGTGGCCGAAGGGCGACAATCCAACCAAGTTATGTGTGACGACCCGAACCAAAATCAGATGTGTGTTTGGCACGATTCTCGAGATTTGGTTATAGTCGCAGTTTTACGATATTGTGTGGTTTGTCGATTCGATTCGCGACTATGTTTTCAGTCGAGAATTTGAGTTGGGTGTCTTCACGGAAATTATAGAGTACGTGATTTCGAGCTCGTGGGCGGTTCCGGAAGATTTTTCCGATAACCGAGGAATATTTTATGATTATTTGAAGTTTCGGTTTTCGACGAGTTTATCCGATTGTTTCGAGCTTATCCGAATCACTTCATATATTCGTTTTGGACCGTCGATCGACCCGAGGCTCAAGTATAAATATCGGAATAGTCGTGAATTTTCGTAAAAACACTGTTTTTCGTTGACCAGATGTTGACTTTCCAAAATCAGAAAGTTTGACCGTTGACCCGATAAGGGAAGTTTCCCATTTCGGCTTCGAAGTCCGGCGACCACTTTCCGGCCACCTCTGGCCACGGGACAGGTATAATTAGCTTCCTTGTAAGATTTCGAGTTGTTTGGTGTTGAAATTTGTGAGAATTGATGAGGAATTCATGGAGCCCGAACTGGGCCGAGCTGGGGTTCATCGCCGTTGGCGGTTGGCCGTGTTCCGGCGAGCCTCGGTGGTGGGGAATGGGGGGAAAAGACTCCCCTTGCTCCTCTGAGACTATTGGTATGCTTGGTTTGGGCTGTGGCTGAGATTTTGGGGTGCTCCGATTAGGTCACCGGAAATGCAAATCGCCGATCTGTTTCGGGTTGTTTGACATAGTTGTGGGTCGAATTGGACTTTGTGCCAGTTATAGGAATGGTTTGGCTTGTGATGGACTCCATTTCTGGAGATTCCTTGCCGGAGGAAGTCTCCGTTGACGGCGCGCCGCCGCCGGCGGTCAACGGCGAGGAAAAAGTCAACTTTTCAGATTTCGATAATTTTAATGTCATTTTTCTCGTAATCACGCCTTGGTTATCGTACAGAGGTTTTCGGGTTGATTTGATTAGCCGATTTTCAGTCGAGGTTTCGAGTGGGGATTTCGGGATTTCCGTAATTCATTTTGCACTGCATTTCGTATTTCCGGGAACGGTTGGTTTCCGTGCATCAGTACAGTGTTGAGAACTATGATTTTGATCAGTTATGTTTTTGTGGATATTCAGGAGATCGAGATCGGGATCGTGATCGAGCTTCTGGCGAGGGATCTTCCGCCGGTCCTCGAGATTAGCGCGAGTGCGCGTTTTGCTCACCTGTGAGTAGACATTTCTTTTCACGGATATTTGCGATTCTTTTATTTGATTTATGAACTTGAGCATGCGTATGAGATTTCGGATTTGCATGAGAATGTGATTTACGATTATACGATTATACTTATACGGATATATGTATACGAGTATACGTATACGAGTATACGTATACGAGTATACATATACTTATATGCTGTTTCATGCATTTGCATCAAACTATTTATGATTTGGTTTACACAGAGTACAGTCGTGGTTACGTTGTTGTATCGATACACTTTGCCTCTCGGTTGATCCCCGATGGTAGGCCGCCTGGAGGGGCGTTTCCCCAACCAGACCGGTGAGGGGCGTATCCCCGGATCCGAGGCCATTTCTCGCTAGAATCACGTGTGGGTCTGGGATCCCGTGATTCTGACTGTACTAGCACAGTGTGTGTCCATGAGTGACCCCGTGGGATTTTTACTTGCATGCTCAATACACTGGAGGAGTGTGAGTTTTATCTCATGTACTATGATGTTTTTATTTACCTGGACTCGCATATGTTATTTTAAACATATATATCAACTGGTGAAAGACATTTATTTTCGTCCACTCACTCTAACGTGTTTATTGTCTTTCCCCTGGGCTTTTCGGTTTCCGTAACCAGTTTGCAGTTCAGGTTTGGTGTTTCACGTCGCTGTTTGGAGGCTAGTGATCAGAGTCACCTGTGTTTTCCAGTAAGTTCTTGTTTCGCCTACTGATGTACATATTGTATATGTTTTACTCTAGAGGTCGCTCTGATACATTCTGATACATGTTTATGCGGATTTTCACGGATATATTATATATAGTACAGTACTGTTTACTGTTTGTGATTCATATATTGATGTTGAGAAATCCAGATGGGATTGGTGCCCACGGTTTGCTTTTTGTGGCATAGGATGAAGTGTATTTTCCGCGTGCAGGTTATGGTAATTCCACGCTAGTAACGAAACTCTGCCGAAATTTTGGAAAATTTTTGTTGGTTCGTATTTTCGAAAGGGTTTGATTCCGGTTTAGGTATCTGAATCGGGATTGGGTCCTTTCATTATGATTCTGGTCGAGACCTACATTTGGGTCGAGAACAGGTTGAACCTATCGACTATACAGGGCCAAATGTGTTGGGTGCGTTTTAGCAAGCAAATTACCTGTTTCTTTTTGACATGGTTGCTTCTAGGTTGTCATTTGCTCTCGTGACTTGTTGAAGGAATAAATTGACTACTTGAATTGTGATGGGGTAACTAGGTTTTATGACTTTTATCTATGGATTTACATGTTCAATCACTCAAACACAATGACCCAGATTAGATCATAAGTATATCTAACAGTTGAAAAATATTTATCACTAGTAGATTTTGAAATAGATCACTTTTACTTGGAAACTTGTTAACTTCATATGAGATAGGTCGAACCTCCAAAACATTCAATAAAAATACTCACAAGTTCATATTAATGTTCTCTACAATTTTCATGAGGTTGGCAATAGTGTCTTGATGGAAGTGGTAAAGTACAAGGAATCCACCGATGCCCCGGCCAAATAAAAATAAATTTTCTAGGGTAAACTACATTATAACAGTTTAACTAAGTACCTAACATAGCTTGACCAACTAGATATAAGACAGACAATAAAAATTCTCAGTCTCACACTATATTTAGTTATGTACCTCAACTATATTAGAGTGAGTTGTCACTCCTCTGCCTCAGCTCTAGTCAATGTCATTAAATCCATAGCAATCTTCTTTGTAGATGATTCATGCATCATGACACCACGAAGCTCCTCATTCCATAGCAATCTTTGCAGACATTTCAGACTTGCCCTCACGAGTCGACATCTTTTTTTAAGCACGGGGCGCTCCATTGTATAGTAGAGCGCGGCTGCCTAATTTCCCGCTCCGATATGAAATGAGTTTCCACAGCTTTTGATGCAGCTCCACCTCTTTGGTCCAAATGAACCTTACAAATCCATGTGCGCTGAAAGAAGAACCTGAGACAAAACCCCTTTGGCCATGACACTCTGTATGGCTGCCATTTGGCTTGGCTCACCAATTTTGTCTTCCTGCGTGGCCTCAACATGTCCATCCTCAACATTTCCGGAAACTTTTACAGAGATCGAACAAAAACAGATCCCGTTCGGTTTCGGTTCTTCTCGGATCGGTTTTCGGTTTCTGGGGTAACCGTTCTTCTCATTTTTTGGCCACTCCGACAAACCCGAAACAACTCCATCATCTTGATCCGACCCCGAGAAGCTTCGTTCTTGATCTACCTGACCTCAATACTTCGTTGCTCCGGATGATCATTAGGAAAAAGTGTAATACTTATGGATAATCAAGAAAATACAAAGTTTTGGACTTCTGTATTCTTGATCTGATTTTTTTTTCGCAGAAACGAAGATGAAGAAGCAAGAAAATAAAGAGAGAGAGAGAGAGAGAGAGAGAGAGAGAGAGAGAGAGAGAGAGAGAGAGAGAGAGAGAGAGTGTGTGTGTGTGTGTGTGTGTGTGTGTGTGTGTGTGTGTGTGTGTGTGTGTGTGTGTGTGTGTGTGTGTGTGTGTGTGTGTGGGCCTTGTGGCTAATTTTTTAAAAGAAGTTATATGGTGGAAGCAAGTGTATTAATAAAGTATACACTTTGTGAGCGCAGATTTGGATCTCCCTCTAGCTCTGCTTCTTTGGTTAATGAAAGCACCAGATCATAGGGTTTGCCAATGATCGTTGAAGGTTAAGACCTCTTTCTAAGGTTTGTTGATGATGTGGGACTTCGTCGTACTGCTTCCCCTAAGCATTCCTCCTTGAAAGCTTGCAAAACAAGTCCAAGAACGGGTAATACCGCGCTTAGACTCTCTGATGCTTAAGTTAGTATAGAACAAGCATAAACGTATATTAGGGTTGAATTCCTTACCTTTGACAAGCTATGATTTCATATATACAGTGATCGTTCAAGGTCTAAGCATAGTCCATATAAGAATATGACTACATACTTTCGGATATGAGGAGTCCATTAAGGAATAGATCTTTTTATCCAAAGCTAATCATGTTTTCAGATTCCCACAAACCCTTTGGTGCAATCCTACCCTTTTCCTCGAGGATATTGTCAATCCTTCAAGGTCCGACCGTACAATCCTTCAAGGTCCGATCGTGTAGTCCCTTGAGGTCCAATCGTACTTTGGGATTGTCACACCATTTTACAAATATTTCAGAGGCTTCTACATCATTCTAGATACTTTGAGAAACCTCTAGATTAATCAATTTATACTCGGAACCCTAATCGTACAAGCCCAATCCCAATATTCCAATTACCGGACCTCTTCTGCTTGCAAACCTGGGGGACCAAAATCCCTTCAGCTTTATATGGCTCCTACAAATACCCCCAAGGCACACCAAGCAGACCTTGTGTCAATTGGTGTGGCTTCACAGTCCAGCTAATTTGGCCTATGAAAACGTCCAAACAATAATATTCAACACATTAAATCAAACTTGAAAAGAAACACATATCTTAGCCATGATCATTTCATGGAAGAAAGCTCCATCAAGAGATTTCTCATCCTTCATGCAAGTTTTCTTTCTTCCACAGGTCTTCCTCTGGATACTTCAACATTCCAGTAGACGAATCGTTCATGAAGATGAAGATAATAAGCTAAAGAACCTGCTTAATCCTTTAGCTTTCTGCAATGATGAGCTCATGATTGTCTGAAAATCCACTCATACCAATTTCTTGGGAGCCTTCCCACAGCTTGGAACGCCAAATAAATCGTAATAACCAGGTTCCCATAAAGAACAGTCAATAAAAAGTCGTTGATGAAATTTCTGAAAACTTCCTCAAGGTTTTGAAAAACCCTCGAGGTCTGGAAAACTCCCTGGTTTCTGCAGATTGCACACTTAGAAACCTTAGGGAAAATAAATATTTTCCTTTGAACATGATCATCTTCTACCTGCTTCGTAGAACCATCTTTGGTATGTACTTTTTCCTAGCAAATTGAAATTGACATCTTTCCTCGTGCTCGATCTCATGATTTATCAAACAGGCATGAGCAAATAGTTCTTTCTTTATCGATTTTTTAATCTCACATTCCAGAATAGATAGTTCACAACACATGGTGGTAATCTGCACCAGCCCTATGACACCTTCCTCAAACGTTTTGGAACCCTCCTCCACCTTTTCTCAAGCTTTTGAGAAATCACCCCCAAGTTTCATGGAAAGCTTGGCGCTTTACGAAAAACTGTAACTTTTCTGGAAAACATATTCTTTTCCTGAGAATTCCTCAGCTTACGAAGCATTCCGTCTACTCACCTCGAGTTTTTGGGCAGTAGCCTCGAGCTTTCCGAGCTAATTATGAATAGTATAGTTCAAAGTTTTCCTCAAACACATCTTTCTTGATCAAATTGTTAAACTCTTTCAACATAACCAGAGTCACCTTTGAGTTGTTGTGGCCGCAGCATGGCTCTTGGACTTTATGGATCGTGCAAGTGCTCACAGATGAGGCTTATGGAGAACCTTCGTTATTCGTTGAGGTCTCCAGAGAATGCTGTGGTTTTGAGACGGTTCCTCTCAACAGACTGCTAGCTTAGTCCTATCCTTGTACCAAAGGTTATCGTACTCTGAAGCTTTGTCCTAGCCAAGTTTTTTCACCTGGTAGGGTCCTTTGGGCTTCCCTATCCAGAAAACTTGTCCCGGGTGCTACAACAAACTCCTACAAAATCCAAATCGTAGCTGGCTTATCCCTAAGGCATCACCAAATGAATACACAATGACTTAAATGCCCAAAGTGCCAAGATATGGCCGAGCCACCCTCCAGGGTGTTCGTTAATCTGACTACATACGATCTTACCTCATCAAATCTAATCTCGAGGCCCTACTAACCCAAGAATACTTTGAACTCTCGTGAGATTTTTTTCTGAGTGTTTTGGTCTATCCATGGGTGTCATCTTTAATCCCTTAACATCCTTCCCTTAGGATGCCTTACTTTTGGAAGAGTTGGTTAGCTCGCAGGGTGAAGGTCCTTCCCATAGCAACCAACGTCGTCTACCCCATTCGAGCTTGGTGCCTTTCCTGGGCGTCAAGCTCCTTATAATCAAATAACACATCGAACAGATCGTACACTTGCAAAACATTCTTACAAAAACGAGCTAATCCTACTTCATCATACACAATCAATCCATTGAATAAATCATGGAAACCATCCTTTTGAGGGATGAGCATGATTTTGAGATATTTCACGGAGCTTGTCTAGCATATTCTTTCTCCCTAGAGTGTATTCTGACCTGCTGTCATGAATCTCGAGGAAACGTTATGAAGTCGAGGAGACCTCAATGGATTACATTGCTAAGAACCTCACATCAATGGATTCACTTGGAATACTCTAGATTTCAAGGTTGATAAAGCCCATCATCGTCCCCAACAATAACACGTTCTATGCTCGAGGACTCTATATAGATTCGTGGGAAGATGTCCCCTCAACTAGTATTATCTTCTCCATGTGACATGAGAGCATGCAAAATAACATCCTCAAGCTTTCCTTCGATTTCCTGGGTTTCCTTGAGCTTGATGTGAAAAGTGATAAAGTTTCTTGAAAACCCCCAAGGTTTCTGTAAAACCTCAAGGTTTTCACATTGTTGCTATGTATGAAGTTTTTTTCCATTTCTTGTAGTCAAGATCGACCACAGGGGCTTTATATAAATCATACATATGAATATATCGAATAGATCATCATTCCTCAGGTAAAATTATCGTACTTTGCTTAAACCATCGTACTACATGCTCTTGTTATTGTTCTAAAAAAATATGCCCCATCTATCTCCAAGTGGTTCAACAATCCACATTAATCCTTAAGATTCAAAGGTAAAAGTAACATTGGCCATGTTTGATGGCATGATCTGTATTAGACATGTTTTTTTATAGAGGATTGTGATAGCCTTAATGCTTCTGCTTGGCTCCTCTAGCTCCGACAATGTCTGGCCTCGAGCCTTCTGCTTGATCTCTCAAGCTCTAAAAGCCTCTAACCCTCTAGGTTAGAAATTGTTCCCTCCATGTTAGAAATCATCCCCTCCAAGTTAGCAATCATCCCCTGAGCTTTCCATTTGAAAGCTCACGACCCTTGAGGTCTCTGATCAATCTCTTAAGCTTGTTTGCCAAAAACTCACGTCCCTCGAGGTTAGTAATTAATCCATCGTATTTCCTTGAGGTTTCTAATCGTCCATTCATCCTTGTGGGTCTTTAGTCCACAAGCTAGTGCTGAACCCCCAGCTCAGTCCACAAGTTGACGCTCAACCCCCAACTCGATCTTAAAACATGTTGGTACAGGAATTCAAATTCTTTTGTAGGAAGTTCTGTCGAGGTACTTTACATTTTAAAAATGTGATATTTAGCTAGATACTCCTTGCCCCCAGTATTCTACTAAACTATTTGAGTCTTGGAGAATACTCAATGTCTTTAGCTTGAATTCTCTTCATGCATGACCCCCTGTGTTTTTTTTATCATTGTTTCGACAATCGTCCTACAAATTTCCATAAGTGAATTGGTCCATCATTCTTTAGATTCTGAGTGCACAAAATCCCTCGAGCTTTTGGGATTTCGGGTGTGCACCCTCGGGGTCTCCTCCTTAATTTAGCATCATCCTGGCGAACTCCAAATGCTTCGAGTGTGTAGGTGTGGTAACCCTACCCCCAACAATTTTTGAGCTAAGGGGAACAATTTCCTTAGGTTTCTATATCTAACCCCGAGCTTTCCAGAAAATCACCCCCAGCTTTGATGTAAAGCTTGAGGTTGTAAGTTTTCCTTTAAGCTCGATAACGACCATATTCCAGCTAGCTAAGCAGGATGTATTTTTTCCTACTACTCAAAAGAGAATATGGTCTTCAGCCTTTTTCTCCTAGCTCTCTACGAGCTCTAAAGTTGACTCTTGTGGAAATCTTGAGGGTCCATCTCTCAGTCAAGGAAATTCCCTTCCATGCTTTGTTTCTGGCCTTATTTTGCTGTCTACTACACGAAATTGACATTCCTCGAGGTCTGCCTGGAAATCTCCACTTATCTTCTTCCTTGCTTGTTAGTCTCGAGGTTTCTAATTGACCTTAGTGTACCTCAAGCTCCCTAGTTGTGGGTCAGAAGATATTTTCAGCCCTTGAGGATTCTGGCACCACTTGAATGGTTTACAATATTACATAATCATCCATTGGTGAGGACAAGGAATGAGCTCCTTATTCGGTGATTTTCGCCTTCTTTCTCGATCTTTGCTTATCTTTCCTCAAGCATCGGTGTGCCTCGATCTTTCTTGATACGTCCTTAAGCATCCTGGGCTGGAGAATACCCCCGGGTCTCTGACTTCTACCAGTCAATGTACCTCGAGCACTTCGAGCTGGAGGACACCCCAAGTTCTTCGAACTCTGTTAGTACACAATTGATGCTTGAAAAAATCATTCCTCTAGAGTATTATGAAGTACAAAGATATATTTTAGCACTAGTGGTGGAAATATCCTCATCAATCTTGGGATGCTTGGCTCCACCTTGAGGCTCCAACGAATCTTCGAGCTATTTCTTGTACTCATTGGTCAAATACTCCTAACAGTACCTCTGGTCAACCAGCTTGGTTAAGTGTCACTTTAAGGACTCCACAATCTATTGTGCTATGATTGTTCAACTTGTGGTAGGCATAGGAGTCCTTTGAGTTATTCTTCAATTTGTCCGAGAGTGGGAGTGGTCCCTTAAAATGCGGCTCATCTTTGATATGGTAAAGTGCGGTTGAGATAAAGATCTTGGTTGGTTTTCTCGAGTTTCTTGATCTCGTTTGTGAGTGTAGCCATCCATGTTTTATCATCATCTTTTGAATTTGGTGATAATTCCTTGTCACGCTTCTCCCTAAGGTCGTCCTTGAGCTTCTCCTCACGATAAGGTGAAAAGTCAGATTCTCGGGCAAACTGACCTCTTTGTACTAAATCAGTCATAACTTCTTCGTGAAACATGATAATTGCAATCCGGAAGACGTTCTAGAAACTAGAGACATAGGGCTTTCGAAGAATATAAAAATCGGAATTTGTTTTGTTCTGAGCTGTTCCTAGTTCTCCGTTGAATTCAATCATTTTGCATTTGCAGATTTCCCGATTCCAGCTTGAAGCTTCTCTTCTTATTTTTCTTCTTCTTATTCATTCCAAGCTCCATACGATACTCGGATACGTTTTCCAAACCCCCAGATGTTGAACATCATCTTGAGCCTTTGAGATTACTCGTGTGCGGTTGCACAACTTTCTACCCCTATACCAAAGCTTTCTATCCGATCTTCGATTTTCTAGTTCTTGAAGTTGGCTTCGTGATCCTCAAGTCCCAAGCACTCGTGCTGTATAAAAATGGTGGTTCATCCATGAGCTCACCTCTTTAAGCGTTGGATTACTCTTAAGAGATCTTTTGATCTGATACGTTATTTTATGACTTTTCGCAACCTTCAACATGTCGTTGTGTTATAGAACCTTATTCATAACTTTCTTTGCATAACTCAATCATACTCGTGAATTGGAACAGACCCTTGAGGTTGATTGCAACTTTGTGGATTTTGTGCAGATGTCAAATGTGACTACGTATTTCCTCCTCGTATATGATATTCCAAGTTTGAAAATCATAAGAGCTGAGCTAGTAAGGCCTTCAAAATCTTGAGGGTTCTCCTCCTAATCTTCCAATGGAGTTGCCTTGTTTTTATCAAAACCACCCTAATGTTTCCTTTCACGGAAAGCTTGAGGTCTTCAAAGTTCCATATTTTCCCGGATTTCAAGTGTATGTTCCTTGGAGTTTTTCATACTTTGAGGGTGTACCCCCCAACTTTCTGTCAACATACTCTCACTGGAAGGATAAGTTGTCGTGAAAGGTTGTTGCTATTGCTGAAGATGACTGCTTTTACTGGAAAAGACGTTGTTCTTGATAGAGACCGTACTCTTTGGAGAGCCATATTCTCTTCTTGAAAATCTGTCACTTCTCCTGACTTGGAGAGAGTTATCTTCTATTTATGGAGAACTCTTGCTTCCATGCATAAGCCATTATTTCTTGATCAAAACAGTTGTTTAACTGCTTTGTTGGTAGTTGCTCGTCATTGTTGAAAGTTACTCCCTTTGTAGAGATCTATATCTTTCCCAAGGCTTGAGTTTTTAGAAAACTAGTTGAAGAACTTTATTTTTTGAAGTTCCTCCGGTTTTCTAGGACTTCGTAAAGTTGCAAGATCATCCATGGATATTGTAATCCCCTTCTAATCCATCCAAGTTCCTCTAGTGACCTCCTCGTTCTTGTTGTTGTCGACCTTTCATGGTATCCTATTCACAAAAGGTTTTCTGGCCAGTTTTTGCATTTTGACACGTCATGGAACTTTCGTCATATCTTTATTTAGAGATTTCTTATTGATACGATTAATATGGCATTGTAAAATAGGCTCCAAGATATTTCCATCCATAAGTCGTACCCCTCCTCAGTATTAGATTTTTGTCTCCAAAAGTAGCCCGCAAAGCAGACCAGTGGCAGCAGCGTTGTTTCTGTCAGATTTGACCTCCGGCTGTTAATTCTGCCATATCTTTCTCCTCCTAACTTCGATTGAGATGAAATTTATTTCATTGGAAGCTAGACTTCTGTAGCTTTCCAACAATATATTATTTTTCTTCTAAGATAGATCGTAGAGATACCAAAATATTGATGAACTTTGCTCTATTTTTCTGGGTTTCTGAAACGTCGTTCTTTGTATATTTTTTAGGGTTTTAGTGAAAACCAGATTGATTTTGAATTCGAAAGATAACCCATTCATGAAATGATCATTGAATGATCACAGAAGGAGTTCTCCCAATGAAAGTACAAATTTGTGAGAGCAGATTTGGAGCACCTTCTAGCTCTGCTCCTTTGGTTAATGAAAACAATAGATCATAGGGTTTGCCTATGATCGTTGCAGGTTAAGATCTTCTTTATAAGGTTGTTGATGATGTGAGACTTTGTGGTACTGCTTCTTCTGAGCATTCCTCCTTGAAAGCCAGCAAAACAAGTCTGAGCATGGGTGATACCGCGCTTAGACCCTCCGATGCTTAAGTCAATATAGAACCAAGCATAAGCGTATATTAGGGTTGAATTCCTTACCTTTTCCAAGCTATGACATCATATATATAGTGATCGTTCAAGGTCTAAGCATAGTCCATATAAGAATATGACTACATACTTTCGGATAGGAGGAGTCCATTAAGGAATAAATCTCCTTATCTAGGGCTAATCATATTTCCAGATTACCACAAACCCTTTGGTGCAATCCTACCATTTTCCTTGAGGATACTGTCAATCTCTTGAGGTTTGATTGTACAATCCCTCGAGGTTCGATCGTGCAATCCCTCAAGGTCCGATTATGCAGTCCCTTGAGGTCTAATTGTACATTGGGATTGGCACACAATTTTACAAACATTTCAAAGGCTTCTACATCATTCTAGATACTTCGAGAAAACTTCTAGATTAATCAATTCATGCTCGGAACCCTAATCGTACAGGCCCAAACCCAATATTCCAAGTATCAGACCTCTTCTGTTTGCGGACCTGGGGGACCAGAATCCATCTAGCTCTATATGGCTAAATTTGGCTCCTACACACTTGACCATTGGAAATTGGACACCTATATTAGTATATATGAACTAAAGCTAGGTACTCAAGTTGTTCGGGTTTCTTCTTTAATAATCCAAAACCGAACCCGAACTGAACATGACACCCCAAAACCCGAACCATAAATAATACTGAATTTCATTTGAAGAACTGAACTGAGTTGACATATTTCGGTTTGGATCAGATTTTTCGGGTCGGTTTTATCCCTTTTCTGGTTTCAAATCCCTGCCCTAGCAACCACCAGTGTCGCCCCTGTGGCTGCTGCTTAGGCCACCGTCTGGCTCTGAACTATCTACAACAGACCAAGCATTGAGTTCCCTGGACCTGTTGAAAACCTCGGCGGTGCACCAATATCTGGCGCAACACTCGTAGGGTCTGCCACCGACTCTGCTTTAGGTGCCACCTTAGCCACCATCACCGCACAACTCGCCTTACCATGCTGAAAATAACCACATAGTTCAAAAACTCCTCGAATTCTAGAATATTCAAAATAAAGAATTGTTGAAAGGGTCGACATAAAGCGTCATTGTTTGAGCACCAACGGTCGACTAACGTCCACTTCCACCCTCAATCATAACTCACGGAAGGCATGGATCGAGTTTCAGCAAATCGAATCCATTAAAGACCCTCAATAACCGCCCTATCTCCTTGCCCACTTCTCTTGAGGCCTCCATTCGGGACATTGAGAACTTGCTCCCAAATAGTGCCCTTCGGTGCAACCAAACAAACTCATTCAAAATTCCATCAAGCTGCTCCACTATCACCGTGTTAATATTATAATACCGTAGCCTGCCTTACACAGCTCAGCGCAGAGCCCCAAAGTCCCGAAAGGTATAGAAAAATTGATTGGGAGCTTTCATAGGTAAAAGGCTCACGCGGGTTGACTTGGCGTGCCCCAAAGCTGTGCCATCTGTGCTCAGAGACCACCCTCACGGCCCGCCAGCAGCGCCTTCAAACGAAACACTATACGACCCTATAAAAGCAATTAGGGGCCGCCACACCTTCAGCAGAGTAAGTCAAATCGACCTCTTCTAAGAGTGCCACATCGCGCTTGATAAAATCCATTGCTGCCTCAAACCGCCGAGCAACATCTTCAGCCAAATCGGGCATGCATTACATGGAAAACAAAGGGAAGAATGAGGGGAAGCTAAATTTGAAAACGGATTTGAGATTGGGGAAAAGATGAGAGAGAAAGAGAAAGAGAAAGAGAAAGAGAAAGAGAAAGATAAAAAATGGGATGTCAGAAAGAGAGCTAATTTTCTACGAAAAATTGGCTAGCTAATCAATGTACATGTATTTTGAGTTTTGAACAAAGTTTTATATCAAAACTGAACCCGAAAAACCCACAACCTGAACTGAAAATTTAACAAGCATTATAATACAAAACCGAACTGAACCCGAATTTTTCGGGCCGGTCCGAGTTTTTTAGGTCGGTTTTTTATTCGGTTTCAAAATTCCAACCCTAGAAAAAAGAAATTCGTTCTCTCTGGAGAGAACCTTGAAAATCGTTATGGGACCTTGCAAGACTGACTAAAGATTTGTAGTCAACAGTTAATTGTTTACTCTTGAACAACGCATTTCCATTCTCACAAGTCATCAATTGCCAATGTGCCATTAACCAAGACAAAAGTGGCTCTTTATCTTGTACTAGTAGTCGTCAACCACACCTACTCTCTCCTTCATCATCGTTCTCATATACCTCTGATTACATGCATACCATAGCACCATACCCTGCTAAAGTTTGATATATATACCTACCAATCTACATAATCGCTAAACCTCTGCTTATATATTCATTTCATGTTTTGCTAGTTGCAGTAGTTTTTAGAAGAAAAGATTGTAGCACTCCGGCCACTCCTTCTAATAGCTCAAGGGTACTTATGGTTTTCCATTCTGTCCTCTGATCTAGCCTTGCTCCATCCATCTCTAGTTGAGCTTCCTGAACGTTGCTTTATTTTCTTACCAAATACGATTCATTCTCTTACATATTTTCACAGATGCCAAGTGAAAGTGCAGATGAGTCGGAGGGAGACAACGAACCCTTTGTCGAAACCGACCGAATGGACCATTACTGCCGTTACAACGAGCTACTAGGCTCTGGAGCCGTCAAAAAGGTGTACAGAGATTCTGATCAAGAAGAGGGCATAGAGGTAGCGTGGAACCAAGTCAAACTGAGCAACTTCATCAACGATTTCGCCATGACTGGAAGGCTTTACTCCGATGTTCGGTTGCTCAAGTCTTTGAGGAACAACAACATCATTATTGCCATGTAAATATTGGTATGTCTCCAATTAATCAAGAGCATGGATCAATTATCATCATCCAAGTCAATAATCAAGCAATAGATTATCAAGCAAATTGATTAAGATCACAAGACTTTTGTCAAGACTATATTCAAGACAAGTTGCTGATAAAGGTAAATGGCATGCACCCATATATCATGTCATTTCATCAATTAAGCTTTTCTTGTATATATATCCAAAACTTTTTTAAAAAGAGAGTTGTTTCTTTCTTATCTTGCAAGTTTTGGTCTTACAAAGCAAAAAAACTTTCTCTCCTTTTCGATAGGTATATAGAAGTGGGAGAAGTGGGTATGTCTTCTCCTTATCCTCCTTACTTCTCTTTGTTGTCCCAGTTGGACAAAGTATAAGAAAAAATGATGACCTTTCCTCCTTTTAAGGAGAAGCCATTGATTCTTCTTTTTCATGGATGGCCTAGATTAGTTTTGGGTTCTCCACTTGCCAATCTTGTTGCCAATAAATACTACTTCAGAATGAAGTATTCGGCATTTGAAGAATTAGGAGATTTTAGTATGTTGGGCACCTCCTTTCAAGTCATTTCATACTCTAGCATTTGCTAAGAGTTCATCTTGTTTTTCAAAGAGTGTTTCAGTTTTCTTTAAACTTGCATGAAAACTCTCTTTTGCTCTTACACTTTCTAGGAGGCTTATAAAACAAGATTTTCCTTCTTGAGATTTTATATCTCCATAGGAAAACTCACAAAAACCATTTTCAACTTGCATACTTTCGCATTGCATATCGTGGGTTGAAGTGATGGGGCAATCTCATCAGAAGCTTTCTTGAGAGAATTAGTCGTTCGAGTACTAAATTTTAGGAGAAGTTTCATAGCCACTGATCTTGTAAACATTTGTTCTGGTGAGAAGAGAGATAGATCTTAGACTAGTTGTGCCAATACTAGTAAGGACAGAAAATCGTCTTTATATCTTGAGAGCTACTATCTTGTAAAGAAATGTGTTTTACATAGTGGAAATGTTTGTCCCTCAAGAGTTAGGGGCACGCAATTTTTTTTCCTATTGCAGGGTTTCTGCGTTAAACAAAAATATCCATGTGTTATTTATCGCTTTCCTACTTATTGCATTTTGACTAACTTCGTTACTGATAATTCAGGATAGAAACACTCTCTGCTATCCTCGAATTAACATTTCAACAATTTTTTTATTTATAAAATGGCATATATATCCCCCCTCTAGGACCTTCAATTAGTATCTGAGCGACCACTAACTTTTGTTAGTGAGATCCTCTGTATCCTCTAATGGATCGTGATAGGGCCACTTCTATTAATGTTCCTCCTTGTTTTTGAAGGAAACGACTACTTCTAATGGAAGATCATGATGTCGGCATTTCTCATCTTTCAAGACGATGGAAAACAATGAACTATGGTCGAGGATGGATACAACCCTTCCACAATCTCATCTCCTGAAGATGATAAAGTGCACATCCCCAAGGAAAGAAGCACATGGACTGATGCCAAAAAGGCAAACTCAATGATGAACACAAAAGATCTAAACAACTTATTTTTTGCCCTCTCAGAAAGGGAACGAAGAAAAATTCTTCATTTTCCAATGGCAAACGCAGCATGGGACTCACTCACCACTACTCATGAAGGTAATATCAAGGTAAGAGATCAAAACCTTCAATGTTTAATCTCCGAATTTGAACAAATTAGAATGAGTAAAGATGAGAGCATTGATGATTTTCATAGTCATCTTCTTAATATTACTAATCAATGTCATGGTCTAGGTCATCCTATTGAGTCAAAAGTTATTGTTTAAAAGATACTTAGATCCGTCACTTCCTATTTTGAGCCCAAACAAATTGCAATAGAAGAATCACACGATAAGTATACATATTTTCTTGACGAACTAGTTGGGAATCTTAAGACCTATGAAGCTAGAAAACTAAATCGTAAGAAAGAAAAGACAATTTTTTTAGCTCAATAAATTAGGAAGAAGAAGAAGAGAACGAACCTACTAAAATCTCTTCCAAAGAATATGCTTTTCAAACAAAACAATTTAGAAAATTTCTCAAAAATAGAAAAGTTTTTTTCTAGGAATTTTTCTAAAGGGTCTGGTAGCCAAAATCTAAACTCAAAGAATTTTAGAAATAAGGAGAGTTCAAATGTCAAAAATTTCAAACCAAAATCCTCTCTGAAGTCTGATGATAAACTAAAGTGTTTTGAGTGTTCTGGTTTTGGACACAAAGCTGCAGATTGTGTAAATAGAAAGTCTAAATCACATAAGGTCTTGAAAGTCACGTGGAGTGAAAGCGAGTCAGAAGATGCATCTGATAAAGAAGATGAAACGATTGCTTTCATTCCTTCGATTGCTTTGGACGAGTCTCTCGAGGATGAAGAAGATGAGGACAACTTGGATGAAAAATATTTTGATATGTGTACTTCATCTGCATCCATATGGACTAAAATTGAAACCCTCACAAATGAGTTAGCAAGGTGTGAGGAAACAAAACTTATCTTTCAAGAAATTTTTTCGCTTTTAAAGAAAAAATGGAAGCAAGAAAAATCTTGTCTTGAAGAACATGTTAAGATGCTTCAAGAAAAGTTAGATTGCTAAAATTATCTTGTCTTTTCTTTGACAAAAGTGAAGTCTGATCTTCAAATTTTTTTGGAAGAGTCAAAATCTCTTTCTAAACAATTTGCTCTCGGGTCAGAAAAATTAACCAAAATGTGTGGCATTGGCAAGACTGACAAAACAGGGTTAGGATATGAAGTTGGCAAAAGCTCCAAGCAACCAACCAGGTTTGTCAAAAGTCAAAAAGAGAATTCTGTACTCTCTTTTAAACCCCAAAGATCTTTTGTTCCAACATGTCACTATTGTGGAATCATTGGTCACTTACAACCTAAATGCAAAAAACTGGGGAGAAATCAGAATACTTATTATAAGAGTAGACTTACCTCTTTTCAATCATCTCTTGAGAAAACCCTTGATGAACTTTCCAAAATAGCCAAGACTCTTTCTGTCAAAACTTCTGTACCCCAGAGAAGGAGATCCTTTAGGAATAACAAGAACAAACCCAAAGGTCAAGCAAATTCAATTCCCGTCCATCAAAATCTTGGGATCTTTGTGGAAACAGTTCTGATGATGAAAATTCCGTAGGCAATTTTGCTTACATTGACAGTTGATATGCCAAAACTAACTACTAAATTAAACACTTAATAATCAGAATAGACACAACAATTAAAACCCTTTTTTTGTAGATGTAGCATTGATAAGTATGGATCGTTCTAACCGGGGATTGAAGATGCATGCATGACTATGCTAAGGTTTTAGGGGGGTGGGAGTTTGATTTTTATTATCTACCAAAATTGAAGACAAGAACATGGCAATTAAAATACATATAAAAACCTTAAAATTATAACATGCTTAACTCATAGACAAGAAAACAATCAAGAACCCTAAAATTCTCTAAACATGCTTCTTTTGTCGAAAATAAAATCCTAACTAATATATACATGTGATCATCTCATCTTTTTCACCTAACTCGAACAACTTAGTCATATTATATGCAACCTATTAATATCTAAGTCTTTAGCTAAGATCATGTGTTTTATATTTCATGCTTCAGTAATTTGCCTTATGACATATCTATCAACCTAAACAAGGAATTTGCCTTAGTCTAAATTGATGCATTAAGTATAACATGCTTAGCATAAAGAAATAAATACATAGGTGATCACATAAAATAATTAAAGTTACAAAATCAAAATACTCCATAAAACTAATCTTTCAAATATGAAAATTCATACAAGAGAAAAAAAAATAGAAGGAATCATGTTACACTTTTCATTTCGGAAATTTGCCCTAATACAAAACTTGGGCGATCCTTCAATGGAGGTGGAGAACAATTCAAGAAATTTACCTCAGAGAGTTCTTGGCATAAGGAGGATGTTTTAAGGATTGATGGCCACTTCTTAGATGATTTCGGCTTTGGGAGGAGAGAAAAAGTATTTAGGCAGAGTTTTGGCTTCTAAGATTAGTGATCCTTTTTTGTTCTGGTCGAATTCCCCCTTTATATAGATAGCAAACCTCTTTTCCAAGTCTTCTTAAGAAACAAGTTTAGTTCACCCGGATAACTTGATCCTTCTCCACAAAAACAAGAATTTCTGTTGTTCTAGGATACCAAATTGTGTGATTCTAGTTGGGATGGAAACTAGAATTCTAGATCTTTCCAACCATATATTAATCGCAATGTGATTCCTGCTGAACTGATTGAAATGGTCTGTCGAAGTAGGCTGATGTGCACAGGCCGATTACTGCTTAATTTCTGGCTTCTATTCCATCTTTTTCTTTGAGCTTCTCTAATCATGCTCTTGGTCTTCAACCCATCTTCATTAATTATGATCCATTCTTTGTAAATCTTGGACTTATTTTTAGCAATAGGATCGGCCTTCTTAATATATATATGTAGCCAGTGCCAAATCCAACTCCTACATGGACTTGGATTGCATCTCCCTCTTCAATCAAGATTAGGAAAGGTTTCCTACACCAATTAAGAAAGACTCGAACACTTCCTTTTAAGTTTAGGAAATATTTTTCACATGTGTTCCAAATTAACTTTCCTACTCTTCCAAGGACTTCTATTCCAACAAGGATTCCTAGTTGAAATAGGATTCTTCATTTTTCTACATTTCCGCTCCATTTTAACCTCCTTAATTCATCTTCTTTATTTATGACCTAAAAATAACAAAGTAAGTTAGAATAGAGAATACTAAGGTCAAAGTAAAGCTAAATATAAAGAGAAAGACGTTAAGAATCAAGCATAAAATGCGTATATCAACAGTGTATCAAATAAGAAAAGTGACATAGTGGCATTTTACAATGCCGGTTTTACTGCTCTTGCTCCAAGAGATTCAAATTCTTGGTACATGGATAGTGGATGTTTAAAACACATGACTGGAAACAAGGACTGTTTTCGTTCAGGAATGATACACACTCATCAGGTAAGGTTGTATTTGGTGATGGTGCTCAAGCCAACATAATTGGATGTGGAACTGTGAATACACCAGGTCTTCCTAATCTCAAAGATATCTTGTTGGTTAAAAGACTAAAAGTAAACTTGCTTAGTGTTAGCCAAATTGTTGACGAATGTGAATCTGTTATTTTTGACCATGCGAAATATCTGATTCTGGACGGAAAAGGTAAAAGTTTCATGAAAGGAGAAAAAACTAAATTCAAATCATTGCTATTGTGTTCCTGCTGACCAAAAATTTTCTTTTGAGATTTGTTTCAGGTCACAAGTTTCTATCAATGCCCTAGAATTATGGCACAGAAGAATGTGTCACCTCAATCATTAAGACATAATCAAGTTATTCTCCAAGAATTGTGTCAGAGGACTTCCTAAACTCACAGGTAAGTCAGAAGGTATGTGTGGTGATTGCAAGATTGGTAAACTCACCCGTACTTCATGTTCCTCACTTAGTGCTAAACCAGCATCTCAATGTCTAGAATTATTTCATCGATCTTGATTTTGTTGGTCCAATAGAAACTGAAAGCATAACTGGAAAAAATTAGGCACTTGTGGTCGTTGATGATTTTTTGCGTTTTACATGGGTAAAATTCTTGGAAAACAAATCAGAAACGTTTGATAAATTTTTTGGTCTGGCTAAAAGAATTACAAATGAAAAACTTTCTGAAAATAAAGCCATTATAAGAATCAGATCTGATCATGAAACTGAATTTGAAAATTCATCTTTTGCTGACTACTGTGATAAGTTTGGTGTGTTTCATGAATCTGTTGCTCCCATTACTCCCCAACAAAATGGAATCGTTGAGAGAAAAAATCGGGCTTGAAATGGGAAGAGTCATGCTCAACTCTGCTAATCTTCATCACTCATTCTGGGAAGAAGCTGTGGCTAATGTCTGCAATACTTTGAACAGAGTCATTCTCAGACCAGGGACGAACAAAACTCCATATGAATTCTAGAAAAGATGAAAGCCAAATATTTCACATATCAAGGCTTTTGGAAGCATATGTTTCGTCTACAAAGATTACCAATATCTAACCAAATTTGAAGCTAAATGCGATCGAAGATGTTTTCTTGGATATGCCACAAATAGTCGGGCTTATCGTGTGTACAATAAAATAACTTGCAAAATTATGGAAACTGCAAATGTTGCAATTGATGATGTCCCTATTTGTCATTATATAACTCCTCCTATTCTTAATGAACATGCTAATGCTGAGAGACTCCCTCCATCTGAAGTGGAAACCTTAATAGATGAATAAAATCCAAATTTCGGCACGCAGCTGCTGTCAGATTACAAACCTGAACCTGACATTGAAAGAAATATGATTGATGAGACATTGGTTCAACAACCTCCTCACATACTTGGAAAGAGGCAGGTCAAGAAAAATCATTCATCTTCAGACATCATAGGAACAGTTCATGAACCTATCAGAACTAGAAGCAAGGTACACCGATTAGTAAGTGATCTCTCTATTCTTAAATCATTTTTGGCTATTTCTGATAAGAACATAAATACCATTACTTCCTTCGGTTTGGTATCATCTGTTGAACCAAAAAATATCAAAGAAGCCTTGGGTGATGTTGACTGGATTATTGCTATGCATGAAGAGTTGAATCAATTTGAAAGAAATGAGGTATGAGAATTAACCCCTAGACCAAATGACAAGAATGTAATTGGAACCAAGTGGATTTTTAAAAACAAAACTGATGAATCATGAAATTACCCGAAACAAAGCCAGATTAGTAGCTCAAGGTTACAATCAAATTGAGGGTATAGATTTTGATGAAACTTTTGCATCAGTTGATAGGTTAGAATCAGTAAGGCTATTATTAGCCATTTCTTGTCATCTAACATTTACATTTGATCAAATGGATGTCAGAAGTGCTTTCATTTATGGTGACATCAAAGAAGAAGTGTATCTGGAATAAACCCCAGGATTTCCAAGTCTTACACATCCAGAACATGTATACCGCATAAAAAAGGCCGTGTATGGACTTAAACAATCCCCTCGGGCATGGTATGACAAACTAACTTCCTACTTGATTAAAAATGGCTACATTAGAGGTTCCATTGACCTGACACTTTTTGTCAAAAGCACTACTAAACATGTCATTCTTATACAACTTTATGTAGATGGTATTGTTTTTGGATCTACCTTAGATGAATTGGTGAAAGAGTTCACCACAATGACGACAATGGTGTTCTAATTGAGCCAATGTGAAAAATTGAATTATTTTCTTGGGTTGCAAGTGCAATAAAGAAAAGATGAACTTTTCATTTCCCAAACTAAATATGCATTGGATTTAATTAAAAAAATTGGAATGGAATCCTCTTATTCTATTCGAAATCCTATGAGAACTTCATGCAAAATTAATGTTGATCTGATTGGTGTCAGTATTGATCCTACTTATTATAGAAGTATGATTGGAAGTCTCCTATATCTTACTGCTAGTAGGCCTGACATCTCTTACAGTGTAGGGGTGTGTGCTCGATATCAAGCGAATCCAAAGGAATCTCATATCAAAGTTGTCAAATGTATTTTGCGATACATCTCTAGGACAACTAATTTTGGCATCCATTATTCTTTTGATTCTGGCATTGAAATTGCAAGATATTCTGATTCTGAGTGGGCAGGAGATGCTACTTATAGAAGAAGCACATCCGGAGGAAGCTTTTTCATGGGAAATAATCTTGTTTTATAGCACAGCAAAAACAAAATTGTGTATCCCTTTTCACTGCTGAAGCTGAACACATTGCAGCAAGAAGTTGTTGTACGCAAATGCTATGGATGAAGCACATGCTTCATGACTATGGTTTCCCACAAGGTAAGGTCTCTTTATTTTTGTGATAATACAAGTGCAATATACATCTCCAAAAATTCAGTTTTACACTCTCGCACCAAGCACATTGAAATTCGTTATCATTTCATTTGAAGTGTGGTCAAAGAGAATTTGCTTGAACTGTTGTTTATTCCCACTGAAAAATAATTGGCAGACATTTTTACCAAATCACTTAATAATCATCGCTTTGAAATCTTAAGGCAATCAATCGGTGTGTGTTCTGCAACTTGATCATCTCTTCAAAAGAAATTTTTTATTTTCTGTTTGTAAATTATTTCAAAAAAAAATATTATTATATATATATTGGCCTATATGAGGTCAAACCGAGCGGTTATGGGATACGCTTACCTTTGTATTCATTAAATTCATGATTATGCATTATATTATTTTTGTATCACAAATGGTCCCAACATCCAATGTTCATGCATACATCAAAATGTTGTATGATTAAGAGAAACTTATTTGTTTGTGGACCGGTCTAAGCTTAAGTTCCTCTTTAAAAAAAAGCTTGAGTTAGCCCAATTAAGTGTTTCTCTATATGAAAAAAATGGAAAATTATTTTTGCTAGTCTTTGCTTGAGTTTAAATTACCTTATCCTTTGGAGCATCCTTGTTATGCTTAGTACCCTAAAATCATCTGATTTGGGAGTTATTGATAAGTTCTTCGTATATATTCTCAAGCAATGATCCTTGAAATTTATTCTATCATTCAATGGATTCGAGATGGTAATCCTTTGAGTGTCATTGTTACACATATTGTCCGAGGTCATTTGATCTAGGAGTCAATGATTACCCTCTTGCTACATGAATCTAAGATGATGATTTTTTAGATGAGCAAACAAATATTGCACAAAATAAAATATGTAAAAAAGGGAGAAAACATTTTGTGGCTAACTCTTACCCAAAAAGAAGGAGATAATATATCTCATCTGGGAACAATCATGCTACCCCATGAACAAATGAATTTCTCTTTACTATGCCACATCCATTCATTCTCCATTACCTTTATGGACCACATGTGATATACTAGTAATATAATGAGAAATATGCCTACGAATACCTTTGTAAGTGGGTCTATTTTCCGATTTTTCCAAATATAGGCATATTTTGTTCTTATTCTAAATATCTCAAAAAAAAGGTTATTTTTTTTCTTATGTACATATGTACATTTTTTTTGAAGAGATTATCACTTTGTTTTTGTTACTCCATGCTATAATTATCAAGTGGTCTATCTCCTTTGATAAGCCTAATCATGTTATAACCATACCTTGCTTAAAAGGTCATCATTGCTTTTTCAATCAACCAAAATTTTGGTTTTGTACACCATGCCTTGTACAATCATTGAAAAAGTGCCTTGGAAGTCATCCACTCCATGACCACCGTTTCTTGTCTATATGAAAGTGATCTTCTCTTCATACTTAGACTTAAGCCCATCTCAGAGTATTTTGGGTTTACTTCAGTTATGGACTTGAATTGGTAAACATGAACACTTACATGTGTGTTAAACCAAATTTTTGGTTCTTCCCTCCATACATGTCACATTTTGGTTTCTAATTTCTGAAAGAGTTGGTAGACTTCATCATCTCTGTACCAAATCTAGTCTCTTTCTTTAGTTCAAATTAGGACCTCTTGTTTATGGATTTATGTCCATTACAAAAGTCCATTTGACTTTGGGCAAATTTCTAGCTCTAGCCCGTTGGTTATGAACCAACCTAGTTACATGGACTTCCCATCTTGGTCTTCACGATCACCAAGTCTACGTACTCCCCTCTCTCTTTTCTACCTGTTACTCTCTCTTCACTTACTTCATCTTCTCCATTTCACTTCTTCACCATTTCAAACTCAATTCTCTCCTCTAAATTCATCTCACTCTCCCTTTAACCGTTTACCACTTCAAAATTGGTTTTGAAGTGAGGAGTAAAACCCCCCAACAAAGCTAAACTAGGATCCTCTAAGCCACCTCTTTGCCTCATGCAACTACGAAGCCAGTCCACTCCTGTGAAGTCCCCACTGTCACCTCAGCCACAAGTTGTGGTACCGGACCTAAACCTGTCTGCTCCTTCAGAGAACATCTCCACCTCTCTCATCGCTATCACAAAGCTTGAGATCACCAAAACCATTTCGGCACACTCAGCCGGCGACTACGAAGAGATTCCATTAAAGAAACATAAGAAAGAGTTCAAGAGTGTACCACAAAAGGCTTGAAAGCTCTCCACAATCACTCCGGGTGAGGAGCCTCGAAATCCATATGAAACTATCAATGAGGAGTACATTGAGCCATCACCTCGTGCTCACTCTCCAACTGGTTTGGGTCACTCAAATCAAGTTACAAGGAGGTACACTAGAAGAGGAGCTAGGAAATCAGTGGCTCCAACCATACCTCATTTGAATCCTACTTCGGATCATAAGGAGACTACTCTTGTGAGGCGAAAAGCTCCGGCAAAGAAAGGAAAAGCTCCGGCGAGCAAAGGCAAAGCTCTGGCCTCCATCTTCGCTGCCGCAACTATACGAGCTCGTCGTGCACCAGACACCAGGACAGTCTCGGCTAGCACCTCCAAAACCCCTAGAGCCCGCAAAGTTTCTATTGAGATATCCAACTTACCCATTCCTCTGGATCACCTCTTTGTCACTACCAATGCCAAAGATATATATGTTGTTATGACCATAGCTAGGCCGGTGATATTGGAGAAGTCCTTTAACTTTGATGGTCTCCCTAGTGATTTTCATGATATGATTGAGAAACTAGGATGGGTAGATTCTCTGAAATCCTTCCCTAGAGTGAATTTATCTCAAGTTAGGGAGTTTTGTGCCAACTATCCAAGTAGCATGCCGGATAAGGTTGATTTGAAATCACATGCATCTTTCTTTGTTACGGTGAAAGGGAAACTGATTTATGTATCCCCTAGGGCCATCAAGAATGCTTTAGCTCTTCCCACCACCAAGAGGAAAATTCTCAAGCATGTTAGAAAGTTTATTGTTCACCTAAATATTCACACCCTAGCTCGCCAATTTTATTCTACTCCTCCGGTCACCATGTTTAGTGAATCACACTTCCAAAGTCAATTTATGACAGAATTTTATAAGCTTATGCGATTTTTGGTGCGTTCCATGCTTTCTCCGAACACTTAATCCTCCAAAATAACCTTTAGGCAAGCCGGTCTTATAGCTTATTTGGTTTCGGGAAACCCTATCCTACCCGCCAATTTTTACAGATATAATTCGATTAAGAGTTCGGCTTTAGATAACCAAACCAAGCTAGGCACCTCTTTAATTTTTCCGGCTGTGATATCCCTACTTTGCTTGAACTCACATGTACCATCTCTCCCTACGGACATGTTGGTTGACACTCCGACACCGGTTAACAAGGTCACCATCTCTAAATTGGCTAGACAATCCTTGGTGTATGTGGAGCCTCTAGAGACCACATTTCTCATGTGTGGTCTAAATGAGATGAAAGAGGCCTTATGTATCTTGAGGAATGAGATGCAAGAATTCTTCAATAAGACTCACCAAATCTTGCAAACTAGGCATGGATATGTCTCTTCAGAGGATAGCTCTGACTCTTCTCATCCTCATGTTGACTCTGATACTGCTGCCGGTTCTAAGGGGGAGCCAAATGTGGCAGGTTCGGATGGGTCGTTAAGGGCTGATGACTCTGGTTATATCAACAACGAGTCCAATGATGATGATGCCGATGACGAGCGTTATGACCACTATAATGATGAGGATGCGGATTATTCCGAGGCAGTGGATGAAACCGACGATGAGTCATCTTAGTTTTGCACTACTCTATATATGTTTAGTTATTATCTATCCATTCTAGGATATGTTTTTATTTACCTCTATGGTTCTAAAACTATACGTTTTGCACTCTTGTCTTGAAGTGCATCTTTTTGCACCATTTGGCATTCTCTACCATAAAGGGTGAGAACCTAGTAGGTTTTGGTATCGTTCATATTTTGTTGTAAAATACGAGACTTGTTGTAGTATGAACAATTATACTTGTTTATGGGATTTCTTATGTTGAAACCTACTATATTTTGTCATCTATTCCTTGTTTGGAAACTATACTTATTATTGCATGTCTCTAATTAATCAAAAACATGGATCAATTAAGCTATGGATCAATTGCAGTTTTGAATACCTTAACGATCATCATTTTAGCTGAAAATTTACAGGAATGATCTACTCATATAGACCTAATATTTGGACGGTGAAGATGTTAAAATATGATCGAAAAGTTTGTGTAATGTCCTATACCTTAAAATGACAAAAAATAAATACGTATACCTTAGTGGAATGACCCTCTCTCTATATATAGGAACGGAGCCATGTATAAGCGAGCCAGGGCCTTGCCCCTGAAACTTTGACAATTACTTTGATTTGATCTATGTATGCTTATACTCTGGTAACTGAGTGGTAGCTAGCACCATTGTTTTGAACAGACTAGATCAAGGTTCGAACACCATTTCCACTTATTGGTTACATTTTTGCTATACACTTGTACTAATTATTTTTCCTTTCCTTCAAGTTTTTCTAATTTCAACTATATTATAAATATTTTTTGTTCTGTTTTATTTTAATACTCTACTAGTCAATGTTCTTAATTTTCTAAGTACAGTTTCTTCTTCCTTGTTTTTATCTGTATTTTTATTCTTCAATTTTGTGCCTACCCTGAAATTAAATCTTAGCTCCCCACTGTGTATATATATGACCTTCACAACAAGCAAACTGAAATTTTGAAAATAGTTTTGTAAAGCGACTCTTGTCGTGAAGCAAAACCTAATGATGAAAAGGCCAAATGGGGTTGGATAATATGTACGTGGTGGTGACCGACCAATATGTATGTATATATACTTTTCATTTGTTATTAACAAGGTGGTGACACTTAATTTGGTTTCGCTGTGAATATACACGTGATTTGGGTGATATCTAGGTGTGTGGTCGATGGCTTCGCTGGCTTAGGCTTCCATTTCTTGCTACCCAAGCCAAAACAAGAGGGTACGTTTCATAACTTTCATTATCAGAAAACATCGTAGATACAGGTACGTTTTTATTGCACGCATTGTATTCTTTACATTCACCACAGAAATGATTTTTGGTGATTTGAACATGTAGTATCTATCATGTTTAAGGTATTAGATATGCACTCACACGAATATCATTTGATTTACCATGAGTACTTCCTTATGAAGTAGAATTAATGTACATTTATCATTTCGATCATTAGCCTTTTTCTCAGAGTGAAAAACGGTAACGCCACGTCAAAGCTCGTTTTACCCAATTTTGGAAATTTGGGTTGCCTTTGAAACAGTAAAACACCTCAAAAATGAAGACAATTGATAGTTTCGGCCAAATGGAGAAATGCCTCTCTCTCTCTCTCTCTCTCTCTCTCTCTCATCAATTGAGTGGCCAAAGCTATTCTTGAGAAGCACTTTTGGAATTCTGGTGCTTTTAGGAGAGGTCACACTTGACATAGACGTGGTTCGTTCAATTGCTTGACCACATCTCTTTCCTACTCTTGCAACAATTCCCTCTTTCCGAATATCCAGAAGACAAACATTGATGTCTTCTCCAGCACATCTATATATGTTTTGGCTCGTACAATAGATATACCCGTCAGTCCAGTCTGCTTCACCAATCACCACCTTGCTATACAGCTTCTTGACCCTGTAGTACGTTTGTCAATCTTAATATCAGAGGGTGGGAAAAAAATTAGATTCATAGAAGGTAACGAATTCGCAAGCTGTTTCGAACATTGGTTATCCCTCACATTGAAGAATATATTTCCGAAATGCACTTTGTAATTCACGAAAGCTGTCCTCATTGATGCACCAATATATAATATATGCAGTAAAGTAGTAAACCTACTAACTGAGACAATGTCTCTAGTTTGAGCTTAATTCAATGAAAGCAATTAGATAATTAAGCACTACTTGGTCTATCACAGATTTCTTGATCGAGTTTCTGATGCCGGCGCGGTCCAACAATGAAGTAGAGCGAACAAAAATGAAGAGCCTGAGCGGTTTCAATCTGTTCCTGATATTCATTGGAGTCATTTCCTTGTCCGTTACGCTATGTAAGGGAAATGAGTCATCCGAGTTTAAGTCCTTGCTGCAGTTCATTAGAGCTGTCGATCCAAAAGGTGTACTCAAAGTTGGCCGCAATGTGCAATATTCCTGCAAGAATAACCTGAAGGGTGTGCTATGCAATTCTGTGAATAGCATAACAGAAATAAGGCTTGAACATCTGCATCTCAGTGGCACACTTGATGTAGATTCACTATGCAAGCTTCCGAATCTTCGAGTTGTTAGCTTAGCAAGAAATCACATCCGAGGAACTATTTCCAATTCAATAGTGCATTGTACAAGACTTAACTATCTGAATGTGAGCAACAATTTGCTGAGTGGGAGTATACCAAAGCCTTTAAGAAGGCTACAGTTTTCAAGGAGATTACATGTCTCCAACAATTATTTTACTAGGGATATCCCAAGTTTGGAAGAGAAACATCAGCAGCTTCATCCAATGCGCATAATGATGGAGTCAGGGAGCCCTAGTCTTCCACCTAAACCTGGAGCTAAAGGGCATTGGTACACGAAAGTGGATCACATGCTACCATTAGTCTTGGGGATAGGATTCTTTCTCGTGTTCATATTCTTCGCTGGAAGGATGGCAGCAAAGTTAGCCACAGATAAGGAGATTCTAAAGTCACTTCATGAGTACTCTACTCCACAATCACCTCTAGCTAAGGTCCAAGAGGAAGAGAAGCCGGTGGAGAATCAGTCAGAGCTTGTGTTCTTTGTTGAAAAGCATGAAAGCTTTAAGTTGGAAGACCTCCTGGAAGCCACAGCTGACTTGAGAAACCAGAGCTTCTGTAGCAGCCTTTACAAAGTAATACTAAAAAACAATGCCCTATATGCAGTCAAAAGGATGAAGAAGCTGCAGGTACCCTTAAAGGAGTTTCGCCAAGCAATGAATCAGATAGGGAACATAAAGCATCCCAACATCATGCCTCTTGTTGGTTACAATTCCAACAATGAAGAGAAGCTTTTGATCTACAAGTACCAGAGCAATGGGAGTCTGCTAAACCTGCTTGAGGGTAAGCTGATGAGATCACGATTTTCTATAAAAGCAATTGCATCAATTGACCAAAACAATGCCAACTTTACTTTTACTTGTGCACATTGCATTCACACACACAACCAGAACATCCTTTTGTTTTAATTCCCAACCCAAAAGACAAACAACTCAATAAATGGTACATGCAATTTTAATGATATCACCTAGCATTCATGGCAACCTTTAGATGATTACTGCATCTGAATCTGTATGAACTTGATTATGTGCAGACTATACTTTAGGCAAGAGAGACTTCCCATGGAGAATGCGGCTGTCTGTAGCACGCGGAATTGCAAGGGGCTTAGATTTCATTTACAAGCGGACTGAAGAGTGCATCCCTCATGGGAATCTTAAACTTTCAAACATCCTCCTTGGTGAAAAGGATGAACCACTTATTAGTGATTATGGACTTTCAAAGTTCTTTGACCCCCTGAAAGGATGTATCATCTCTAACGGTTATACAGCCCCGGAGAAAGAACTTTCTGAGAAGGCCGATGTTTATAGCTTTGGAGTGATTCTTCTGGAGTTACTAACAAGCAAAACTGTGGAAACAAGTGGAATTGACCTTCCTAAGTGGGTTACTGCCATGGTTAAGGAGGAGTGGACAGGTGAAGTTTTCGACAAGGAGGTTGCTAAATCAGCAAAAGAATGGGCATTTCCTTTGTTGAACATTGCTCTCAAATGTGTATCAGCTTCCCCACCAAACCGACCGAGTGTGGCACAAGTTTATGACAAGATTGAAGAGGTTATGCAGGACACCTTGAACACATCAGATTGTACTGCTGATTGTGGAGGCTATGAAGACAACTTCTGTATGCTCCATTCCATCATACCTGAGACCTGGGATACTCCTGGATCAAATTACTAGTTGAAGCTAAACATAAATATGTTCCCTTTATTTTATAGTAACAGGCAGATGACTATTTGGATGACGCCAGATACAGAAAATAATGCCAGATATGATGAGCTTACACTAGGAGTTGGTAATACTTGGTATCACATCAACAGTAACATAAACATGTCAGTAACAGAAGTTTAGACTTTCATAAACACATATATGGAATTGAGGAGAATGAGAACTTAACAGGGCAATGGATTACCTACATAAACATAATTGTACTATCTCTAACTGTTTGGCCGAGGGAATTCCCAAAAGCCTGAGAAGTTTCTTGCGGTGTGCGTGTGAGTGTGCATGTGTGAGGCGTGCCACTGTCGTGAGGTAAAACATTGAACGTTAGTTCACCGCTACTGAACTTCTAAGAAGCAATTGGAGACGGGGAGAACATCAACCCCGCCTGATGAATCTTTTTTGCCTAAGTGACTTAGGACTTGAGTTTTCGTGTCTGTCTGTCGAGCCACAAAAATCGATACTCCATATACCCTGTCCGGTGCAGAGTAGAACAGTTACCTTGGCAAGTGTTAAGAACACAGGTTGTCACGTCCTTGAACTTTCAAATTGTACATGCCCTGTCTGGTGCAAATCTTCGGATTGCCGGAGTTAGGATTTCTCGAGTAGAGAAGAGTTTGTCGAGAGCAAAAGTTGTATGTAAAATGTAGAGGTCCTGATTGTATAAAGATTTCCTCTATATTGTACAATTACTTGTCATAATATTTCAACAATTAATATCATTGAATGACTCTAATTGCCAAGAATCCAGCATCCTTAACCCTCATGATCAATCTAAGATTGTTAAGACCGTTCATAATCCCTTTCCTCCGAAGGAAAGCTTTCCTCGCAGGAACCGGCCCAATAACAACAGAAACCTTAAAAATAAAGAATGTTTATTTTGGGCCCAAACACTAACAATCAAACTTGTGTGAGAGTTAGACTTGGAGTCCTATATTGAACCTTAACAGCTTTCCCCATTTTAATCTATGAAAGTTTCAGGCAATGTTTTCATAATTATAAGATGTCAAACCACTCTTTTAATGTTGAAGGCAATTTCATTTCATCCATTTTTATCAAGAATCTGTTTCATTCCATAGTGTTTGATTTAATTGAAGATTTTTTTTTTGAATCAAAGACGATAGCATTGAAACTCAAGATCAAGTACATAGAGGAAGTATGTGTCTCCTTAAAAAGGTAGAAATCACATCTTGCCAAGCCACAGATATGGCCATGTGCAAAGCAAGCGGACTAAGATTGCGAGCAATCTGATCTGCCTCTCTCAAAACATGAAACAATTTAACACTAGCTATTTTAGATAACAAATAACTAATATTTCATGTCAATCTTCCTTCAAATGAATCAACTTCATGAGCACAAACCTGTTGAATAAGACCAAGACAGTCGGATTCAATGATGAGTGGCGACAAACTAAAATCCACTGCAATTTGACAAGCTCTACAAAGCGCTAGAGCTTCCGCGATAAAGGGTGAATGGACAATTGGAGCGGGTTCACAAACACCTCCTAAGATAGCCCTTGAATGATCACACAATATAATCCCTATCCCACCAGACAGTGAGATAGGGCTTCATGCGCCGTCACTATTAATCTGCACCCAGCCCACCGGAGGTCTCTCCCACGAACTCAGGTTACACACCCGTTTAGGAAGCTTAACAGGTAACAATGAGACATAGAAAAAATAAGTTGTGGAGGTCTGGAAGTAAACGTTGCCTACACACAAAGACTTGTTAGACCAAATATGACGGTTTCGCTCCTTCTATACAGACCAGAGCACAAAGCATAACCAGCAAAGATCCTTCTGTGATAACTTAGTAACACAATCCTCAAATCAATGTCGAAAATTGTTCACAATAATAGTAGGGAAGCAACCTGTCAAACAAGGTGACATTTGTATAACTTCACGTACAAAGGAACAATCATGACTTACATGTTCCATTATTTCTTCATTCCCTTCACATAGAACACACTAAGCAGGAATATGAACTCTCTTTTTTTCCTGCAAATTCAAACTCGTTGGTAAGATACTTCTACAAGCATTCCACATGTGTACTTTAATTTTGGCTTGAATAGGAGTGTGCCATAGTCTCTGCCAGACTGAAACTGATGGAGTCGAAGAAGAATCTTCAGCTACAGAACTAATGCACGGCCTCATGGCCAACTTGTATCCCGAAAAAGTCGTAAATCTTCTTTTAGGGTCATAAAACCAAACCATCTTGTCAACAACATTCCTATCACTTAAAGGAATAGAATAACTGGTAGTAGCCTCTTCCTCATCAAAAAGAGAAGAAATAAGGGGAAAATTCAAAGCACCTGAATCAGTAATAAGGTTACTGACCTTGAAATCCATGGGAAGGGAAGCTCTCGGCCGAAACCGATCCGACAAGAGAATCCAGGGGTTTACCTCAGCATTGATGTTATCTCCATTGCCTACTCTCCAAATCATGCCCTTGGAAAGGAGGTGCCGAGCCCCCATAATAATTCTCCAGCACTGTGATGGAGATTCAGCAAGAGAGACCTCTCAAAAAGAGGACATGGGGAAGTATTTAGACTTGTGCAACATGCCAAGAAGAGACTCAAGATTACGAAGGATACACCAATCCTGTTTACCTAGGAGAGCTAAGTTATGAGCGTGAAGATTTCGAAAACTTATAGCACCCTTCTCTTTTGGCAAACACAACTTATCCCACGAAAGTCAGTGGATCTTTTTATTCTTTGTTGTACTTCCCCGCCAAAACTTAGCACACAGTTGATGAAGAGAATCAAAAAATTCTTTAGGAAGCAAAAATAGCTCATAGCATAAGTAGGGAGAGATTACGCTACAACTCGGATTAGAATGACCTTACCCGCACTACTCAACAATTTCCCTTGCTAAACTTCCAACTTCTTTCTCAATTTCTCTTTAATGAAAGCAAAAGTAACAGTCTTCTTTCTTCCTACATAAGTAGGAAGTCCCAAACATTTGTCATGTTTGTCAACAACTTGGACACCAAGAATCGTAGCTAAAGCTTGTTTTTGTTCCTCTGACACCCCTTTACTAAAACAAATACTGTTTTTCTCGAAGTTAACACGCTGACCCAAAGCCATCTCATATTCTTCCAGTATTTGTTGGATCTGGTAGATCTCTTTCATAAAAGCCTTACCAAATAAGAGACTATGATCTGCGAATAACATATGAAAAATCGTATGAGCTCCTGGGCAAAGAGTAATACCTGAAAGAGAGTTTTCCGCCACCCTAGTCTCCAAAAGAGCAGTAAAAGCTTCGGTCCCCAACAAGAACAGGAAGGGAGAGAGATGGTCTCCTTGATGGATACCTCGAGTATGAGATAGATACCCATTCACCTGCCCATTAACCAAAAAGAAATAACAAATTGTAGTAACACACTGCATAACCAGAGAGATCCATTTAGGATCAAAACCGAGTCGGTTCAGAACTGCCTTGAGGAAATTCCATTCCATCCCGTCGTAAGCTTTACTAATATCAAGTTTCAGTGAAAATACTCCTTCAGTCCGAGAAGCACAATTATGAAGATAGTGAGAGATCTCATTAACGACCTAAGTATTATCAGAAATAAGACGGCCTGGAACGAAAGCACTCTGGAAAGGAGATATAATCTTATCAAGGCAACCTTTCAATCTATTTACAATCACCTTGGAGCAAATCTTCTAAATGATATTACACAAACAAATAGGCGGAAGGTCTGCCATTCTCTTTGGGCTAGGTACTTTAGGAATCAAACAAATGTGAGTATAAAATACCTGTGTCAAGAAAATTGATTACCAACCTGCTCACATTAGTTCCAATTGTATCCTAGTAGCATTGAAAGAAAAGAGGAGGCATGTCGTCGGGTTCTGGAGACTTAGTCGGATACATTTGAAACAAAGCCTTTCGCACTTCATCTACAGAGTAGGTGCTTGTCAAACTCGCATTCATCTCCGGAGTCACTTTCTGAGGAATCAAATTAATCACATCCATCATCCGGGCAGAAGAAGAGTCATTAGATGAGAAATAATCCACAACCACCTTCTTTATACCTTCAAGAGAGGAATGCCGAGAGCCCTCTTCATCCACCAGTACATTTATATGATTTTTTGATTTCCTGTTGGAGGCTTTCCGATGGAAATACTTGGTGTTCCCTTCCCCTTCCAACAAATGTATGATTTTAGCTCTTTGTTTCCAGTGTTCTCTTTCTGTGGCTAGGAGGCCATCTAAGGTGCCAGAGAGAGTATAAAACTCCTGCCTTGACTGATATGAGAGGGGAAGCAAAAGCAAAGAAGATAGTTGGCCTCGAAGATGCTCAACCTCTCTATTACGATGCTCGAAAGCTGTTCTCTGCCATTTGATCAAAGAAAACCGAGTGTTGGTGATGCATTGCATGGTTTCATGCATGGGAGAACCTAGTCTAGACCGCTTCCAGTGTTGCTTGATAACCTCGGCACACTATACGTAAGAAGCCCAAAAACTCTCGAATTTAAATCATTGTGGTTAATAATATAAAGGTATAGGTTCTTCCCATAGGCTTCCAAGAAGGATAGGGAGATGATCTCCATGTATAGGAGGGAGATGAGTCACAAAACTTCTAGGAAACAAATCAATCCAGTTGCGAGTAGCAATAAACCTGTCAAGTCTGCAACGTATACCACCTCTACCCCAAGTAGTAGGTATTCCAGCAAAACCGAGATCGATTAATTCACCATATGCTAAACAATTTCGGAGAAGCTGGATTTGGCCTTCACATCGATCCTCTCCTCCCTCCTTTTCATCATTATGGAGAATCTCATTGAAATCACCTAAGACAAGCCAAGGGAGAGTCGAAACGTCACTAAGAGAATAAAGAAGCTCCCATGTACAATGGGGCTCGGAAGTAGTCTGGTGCCTGTAGAAACCCGTTAGAAGCCATCTCGCAAAACTAGAAGAAGGGACAATCTCAACGTCAAAATGATGCTTAGATTTTGACAAAAACTCCACCTTCACCTCATCATTCCAAAATAGGGCAAGACCACCCGATTGACCAGCCTTTCCAGTCCCATTATCACTAAACACTGCCTCGTAATTTAGCCCGGAGTCGCGACAAGTATTCGAAGTCGGACACCTTAGTTTCACTCAAAAAAATCATTGACGACTTATTTTGACGAATCATCCGTGTCAAAGCTTCCACCGACGAATTGTTCCCAATCCCCCAACAATTCCATGCCAATACATTCATGTTGAATCGGCAAAATTCTAAAAACCCGAAACCTAGACAGCGACAGCGTTCTCCTCAGGACAATCAGTTATTAATGGAATAAATTCTTAATTTAATTGAAGAATTAATTGAACTTCAATGAAACTTTATTCTGAAGGCATAAATTACCAAAGGGAACTCAGAAGGCAACTTTTGATAGGCAATTTCTTTCCCCCCCCCCCTTTTTTTTTCCTAAAGGGATCTTTGATACAGAATCATGAAATTATCTCATAACAGAAAAAATCCCATAGGACAATATATTTTATACAGCCATCAAACACAAAATTACCTCAACAAATGATACCACTAAAGTTTTTCTGATAGTTATATAAGTTATATAAGTAGTAGAAGCCTTGACAGTTTGACACTAATGTAAGAGTATTTAAGAAATACGTAGCATATGCAATTTTTTTGAGATGGTCTATAATTGTATTGATGATGTGGTAGCATTACAAGACTTCACCAGATTACCTGGCTTGATAAAATGAAGTCCTATAGTAAAACTACACTAGTCGATGACTAGGAACGACACCTAGATTAGCAAACAGAGGTAAATTGAAGATGGTCAAAAAAATCAATATGCCCCACCCCTAACTAGCTAGGTATCATCTCTATTGAATCAAACTCAGATGCAGCTGTTCTGCGTCCATCTGTATGGGAAGTAGGCAAGTTACACCGGTTTCTTCGTGGGAGACTCTCCCTTTTATTAACCACTGATTGCATTCCAAGCTTTGCAGTAGGCCATTTAGGCTTCTCTTCCCGCAGCCTAAGTCAACCCGTACTAACAAAAAGCACCCCATACCGCGCCCCCGCCTAAAAACGTGGAACAAAAAGGCGCCCTATACTGCGAATGAGGCACCTCCTTTAATGGAAGACATTAGAATCCATAAGGTTAGCCTCAAAAAGAGGATTCTAATCCCTAACACGTTAGTCACGTGTCCTGACCCATCTTGTCACGGGATGAGTTCTTCACTACTCAAACCACCGTGCGGCCTTAGAATTGCTCACCTCCTCGAACAATCTAAGTCAGCCTCTACTATGCAGCGGAATAAAAGGCTAACACAAGAGAGAAAGAATGCTTAAACACTTAGAGATTGGGGAGAAATGAACTTTGTATTGGCTCGTGAATGCTTTACAAGGCTCTCTAGGATCACTACTTGCTTCACTCCTTGCCTCAAATGGGAGGGGAGGTTCCCTATTTATAGCTTCCACCTCCAAGTCTAAATATTCTAGACTACTCTACCACATATATAAGTTCTAGACCTATCTATACAAGTTTAACATGTCCGAGATGGTTCTAGAGATGTCCGGAGTGAGCTTGTCTTACGAGCCTCTCTAAGTTTCTAGAGAGTTCCACACTTGCCTTGATGTTTTCCAAGTCTTCCGGAGACTTCCGTTACTTTCCGAGTCTGCCTGGATGCTTCTGGCAGCCCCAGGTGCTCCTGGCAGCTCCCTCCGGGTGCTTCTGGCTGCTTCTAGGATGTTCTGAATTCGCCTTGAGCCATACTTCCCTTGTGGATGCTCAAGGCAGCCTTGGGAGGTTGGCGGGGCATGACATTGTCCCCCACTCAAACCGGCGGCGTCCCCGTCGCCGTTGCGGTTTGCTCGCGTTCGAACTCCTCGATCTTTTCCTTGAATTGCCACAAGGACTCCTCTTTCTCCCAACTTGCCTCGGACAATGGCAACCTCTTCCACTTGACAAAGTACTCGGTGTACCTTGGTATCCTCTTCTTTCGCACCTCGCGCTTGCCTTCGATGTTCTCTACTTCTTTGTCAAAGGAAGTCGTCACGTATGCGGGAGCTCGCTGGGACTTGCTTCGTTTCGGTGCCTCTGCGTCCTCACGATGAGGCTTCAATTGGCTCACGTGAAACACCGGATGCATTTTGGTGTTGGAAGGCAACTCCACATGATAGGCAGCTTTTCCGACCTTCCGCAGGATTTCAAAAGGGCCTTCATATTTACTCAGCAAACTTTTATGAAGTTTCTTGTTCCCTTGGTGCCGAGTGGGATTTACCTTGACAAGCACCTTAGTGCCAGGTTGGTAGGTCACGTCCCGTCTATGTCGGTCAGCATACTTCTTCATCTTCTTTACTGCTTTCTCTAGCTGCGACCGAGCGAGCTCATTCGCTTGTTGCCACTCTTTGGCTGTCTTATATGCAGCGGGGCTGCTCCCCCTATAGCCCGACACTAGCGTGCTCGGAGTCAAGGGCTGTTGTCCCGTTGCCAGCTCGAATAGACTTGTCCCTGTCGACTCGCTACGCTGCAAATTATAAGAGAATTGGGCTACGTCAAGCAATTTTGCCCAATCTCGTTGGTTTGTACTCACGTAATGCCTGAGGTATAATTCCAACAAGGCATTGATGCGCTCCGTCTGCCCATCGGTCTGCGGGTGAAAGGCCGTGGAGAAGTTTAGCTTTTCTCCGAGTAGCTTGAAGAGCTCTATCCAGAATCTCCCAGTGAATCGAGCATCTCGATCGCTGACAATGCTCTTCGGCACTCCCCAATACTTCACCACGTGCTTCATGAATAAGCCTGTTGTCGTCTCTGCAGAGCACTCGATGGGGGCAGGGATGAATGTCGCATACTTAATTAACCGATCTACCACCACAAAGATGGATCCACAACCATCGGACTTGGGTAAATTGGTGATGAAATCCATGCTTAGACTCTCCCATGGTCTAGATGGAGTGGGGAGGGGTACCAGCAGCCCTCCCGGTTGCTTCTGCTCCACTTTGTCTTGCTGGCATACGAGACATGTCTTCACATATGAGTCTACATCGTCTCGCATTTGCGGCCAATAGTAGGTGTCGCTTAATAATGCCAACGTGCGATGGGTGCCGTGGTGTCCAGCCCATTAATCATGGCACTCGCTTAACACTTCTCTCCGTAGATTGTCCCATCTTGGTACATAGAGCCGCATTCCAGTCGTGTACAGCAACTTGTCCTCGAGCCAGAACCGCCTTGTCTTTCCTTCCTTGACAAGCTCCACAAGGTTCACGGCTTGGGGGTCGTGGACCAGTCCCTCCTTGAACCTCCCCACGAGGGTGCTCTTTGGGGTAACTATGATGGGTGCTAACTCGGCCTTTCGGCTCAAGGCATCTGCAACCACATTCTCCTTTCCTTGCTTGTATTCCAACATGTAGCTAAACTCGGCAAGGAACTCCTGCCATCTAGCTTGCTTTGGAGTGAGCTTTTGCTGCGTTTGGAAGTAGCTAGTAGCAACGTTGTCGGTCTGAATGATGAAATGAGATCCAAGCAGGTAATGCCTCCATGTGCGCAAGCAATGCACCACTGCCGTCATCTCCTTCTCATGCGTGGAGTAGCGCCTCTCGGTATCATTGAGTTTGCGACTCTCGTATGCTACTGGATGTCCTTCTTGCATAAGTACACCACCAATGGCAAAGTCTGACGCATCAGTGTGTACCTCGAATGACCTGCTAAGGTCTGGCAGCCTTAGCACAGGTTCTTCCATCAGTGCCTTCTTCAACTCTTCGAAGGCGTGTTGGCACTTATCCGTCCACTGCCACTTCTTGTCCTTCTTCAAGAGGTCCATCAAGGGTGTCGCGATGGTAGAGTACCCCTTGATGAATTTCCGATATTAATTAACCAGCCCAAGGAAGGAACGAAGGGTGGGTACCTTGGTTGGCAGCTCCCAATCTTGGATGGCCTTCACCTTGCCCTCTTCCATCAAAAGCTTCCCATCCTTGATCTTGTGACCTAGGAAGTCCACCTCTTCTTTAGCAAAGGAACACTTCTCCCGCTTCACATAGAGTTCGTGCTTCCTAAGGGTTTCGAACACTATGCGCAGATGCTCAATGTGCTCCTCTAAAGTCTTGCTATAAACCACAATATCGTCAATGTAAACAACCACAAACTTGTCGAGATAAGGGTGAAATACCTTGTTCGTCAGCGTGCAGAATGTGGCTGGGGCATTGGTAAGGCCGAATGGCATGACTAAGAACTCGAACGATCCGTATCGTGTCACGCATACAGTCTTCGGCTCGTCTCCGGGTGCAATCCTTACTTGATAATTGCCTGAGCGAAGGTCCAGTTTAGTGAAGTACTTCGCTCTTCCTAACTGATTGAACAAGTCTGAAATCAAGGGGATTGGATACTTGTTCTTAATCGTGATCTTGTTGAGCGCCCGGTAGTCGATGCACATTCTTAACATGCCATCCTTCTTCTTCTGGAATAGGACTGGGGCTCCATACGGACTCTTCGACGGTTGAATATAGCTAGCGTCGAGCAACTCCTTTAATTGCTTACGAAGTTCCTCCAACTCCGGTGGCCCCATTCTATAAGGCGACTTTGAAGGGGGTTTTGCTCCGGCCTCTAGCTCGATGGCATGATCCACCTCTCTCCGCGGTGGCAGCTTCTTTGGCAATTCCTTGGGTATTACATCTCCGAACTCCCTAAGGACTGCCTCGATCTTGCTAGGCAATGGGTCGGCCTTCCCTTCAACCTTCTCATCCATCTTCAGGGCGGCCAGGAAAGTAGGTTCGCCCTTCTTCCATGCTTTCGCAAACTGCATGGCAGATAGGGTGCGTGTCTTCTCCTTTGCTTGCCTCACCACGGGCACCGCACAAGGTATCTCCCCGTCTACCACTATGCAGAAAGTATTATAGAATGGAATCGGAAAAGCTCGTACCTTGTCCATGAACTCAAGGCCGATCACTACGCCATAGTTGTCCATGTCGATCATAGTGAAGTCGACCTTCCCCTTCCAAGTACCGATGTGCATTTCCACATCGCATACTACTCCCGCAATGCGTATGGCAGGTGTGTTCACCATCTTCACACTGCCAGGTTCCTTCGTGACTCGGAGTCCAAGCTTCTTTGCTTTATCCGACGTCATGAAGTTATGCGTGGCTCCGCAGTCCACCAAGGCACGCGTCACCATGTCGCCTATCTTGACATCAATGAACAGCGATCCTCCTTCTACTTTGCGCCTTGCCTGTGGCATGCTTGCCTTCGCGGCATTCAGCAATTGGATGCATCCCATCCTAGTTGAACCTTCCTCTTCTTCGATCCTCGTCCCCTGTAAGCTCATAAATTTGAGAGATTTCTTCTGTGGGCAGTCGCGCAACATGTGAGGGCCATCGCACAGGTAGCACTTTGGTTCCCAAGCCTTGCCTATGAGCTTGTCTTGCCTCTCGGTCCTCACCTTTGGCATGCTGGACCCAGCCTTGTCTCGTGGCTTTTCCTTTGGCTTGTCTCCCCCACTTTTCTCATAACTCACGTTCTTCCCTTTGAACTTGGAGTCACCTTGGCGGCCGACCTTGAATTTGACAAGAGACTCGGCTGCGGCGATGGCTTGGGACAAGATCTGAACTTGTCTTCTTTGCAACTCGAGCTTAGCCCAATTTTGTAGTCCACTCATGAAGTACATAAGCTTGTCTTCCTCCGGCATGTTGGGCACTTCGAATAGCAAACTAATAAATGTGTTGACATAGTCTTTGACACTACTAGTTTGCTTGAGCCACCTAAGCTTCTCCTTAGCTTTATATTTAGCATTTTGGGGATAGAAGTGTAGCATGATATCATCTTTGAATTCTTTCCAAGTAGTGAGGGTGAACGTACCTTCTTCGATCTCCATGCTCCTTCGCCGCCACCATATGAGGGCATTGTCGGCTAAGAACATGGTAGCCATCAAGATTTTGGACTCATCGTCTTCGATCTTGATATACTTGAAGTACCTTTCCATATTCCATAGAAAGGTATCAAGCTCTTTGGCTTCCCTCTTCCCGGTGAAGGGTTTGGGTTTAAAGGAGTCCACTGCCTTAGCGTCCCTTAGCCCTTGCAACTTGTTTACGGCTGCATCCTTGCATAGCGCTAAATCTCCCTTAACTTCCTTCACTTCTTCTTGGAGAGCTGTGAGCCCGGCATTGACGTGGTCGAGTCGCTCTTGGACCTCCCTCCAAATAGTATCTGCCATCATGTTGAGAGCGTCGTGCATACTTTCTCGCAACTCCTCCATCATGGCTGCGAAATCGTCCTTCCTCACGACATCCTCCTCAAGTCGAGTGTCGAACTCGACCACGACTGTCTCCATCTTATCCAGCCGTGCATCTAAGGCAGCTACCTGGTCCTTGACGCTCATCTTGCCACCAGCAACTATGGTTTGCTCCACGGAAATTGCTTCTCCAGACATCTTCTTTCTCTACGTGGCTAGTAAACTTGGCCCTATATCGGACACAACTTCTGTATCGGATACGTTGGCTATGATACCAACTATCACGGGATGAGTTCTTCACTACTCAAACCACAGTACGGCCTTAGAATTGCTCACCTCCTCGAACAATCTAAGTCAGCCTCTACGATGCAGCGGAATAAAAGGCTAACACAAGAGAGAAAGAATGCTTAAACACTTAGAGATTGGGGAGAAAGAAACTTTGTATTAGCTCGTGAATGCTTTACAAGGCTCTCTAGGATCACTACTTGCTTCACTCTCTGCCTCAAATGGGAGGGGAGGTTCCCTATTTATAGCCTCCACCTCCAAGTCTAAACATGTACAAGTTCTAGACCTATCTATACAAGTTTAACATGTCCGAGATGGTTCTAGAGATCTCCGGAGTGAGCTTGTCTTACGAGCCTCTCTAAGTTTCTAGAGAGTTCCACACTTGCCTTGATGTTTTCCAAGTCTTCCGAAGACTTCCGTTACTTTCTGCGTCTGCCTGGATGCTTCTAGCAACCCCCGGGTGCTTCTGGCAGCCCCGGGTGCTCCTGGCAGCCCCGGGTGCTCCTGGCAGCCCCCTCCAGGTGCTTCTGGCTGCTTCCAGGATGTTTTGAATTTGCCTTGAGCCATACTTCCCTTGTGGATGCCCAAGGCAGCCTTGGGTGGTTGGCGGGGCGTGACAATCTGGCCAAGTCACCTCCACCTTCATATGGCTCATTGTTGCCCCCCGCCTCAACTGAAGACATTACCACCATCTCCAACACAACCTGACCCTCTTTCACAATCTTTGTTACCGATCCCCCCTCCCCTCTCTGTCAAAATGTGATACTAGAACACCATAAATTGATGTACCGACTCCAACAACTACAAAGCCCAGAGGAACCCCATTCACCAAGCTCGAGTAACAACCATGACCCATAGATACCCAAACACTATGACCACCACCCCCTAAACCATGCTCACGACTTTCACCCAAGCCCTCTTCTCTCGGACCACCACCAACCCAAGAACCCTAACCCCTACCACCACCATCAGTGGCCAAACCACCACCATCAGTGGCCAAACCACCACCACTACAACCTTCAGCACTATGAAAACACTCATAAACAGGACAATAACCCTTGACATTAACATATTCCAGATCCACATTCACCACATAAAAGAAGAGAACCGACACCTGGACGTCAATAACAAAGGCCGGCGAAAATCAATCTCAATCATTAACCACATTTTCTCGTTGAAAGGTGAGCCAAAACTGATCATAATCCTTGTACAAGCCAATTGAATTACCAACCCTCTTGCACCATCTTTCCTTCAAAACACCCGGCTCCAAAGGACCCAAATAGAGTAAGATCCAGACCCACACCTTGTTGACCATCCGCCATCAGGTCTGAAATACAATCAAAGGGATTCACCACTACCATATGGTTTAGAAAATACCAGTGACCTTTAGAGACAACCCTTTTGAGATCTTCCTGACTCCGAAACTTGCACACAAACCAATCATGGCTTCGCTCTTGCAAAACAATTGCTCATGAGCCATGATCATCATGCCACAGAGATTTCATTCTCATCTTGAAAGCCTGCACCTTGGACTCCGACAACGACAACAGAGATAAAACCCTCGCCACCGCACACAGACATCCACCCAGACATCCACCATCCGCCTTCTCCTCATCCGAGAAGTCGCCGAAGAGGTCAAAATTGCCCATCGAAACGACTAACGTGTATGTCTTCCCAAAGGGAGTCTTCATTTTCGGCGGAATCCACCACATGCAAGGGCGAAATAGAGATAAGAGATCAAGGTCATCGATCCCGACAAGAATATGGGGTTCGATATCGACAAAAGATAAAAATTAAAAATTTAACTATAAAATTATGTAGTCAGTCGTGGCTTGCAAGAGCAAGTGAACAAAAAATGTAATTATAAATATAAAATTAAAAATTAAAAAATTAAAAAAATAAGAATTAAAATTAAAAATTAAAAAATATTGAGAATATAGGGAATCAACGAGGATAGTGGGACCTATTTATTGATGTGGCAATTGCCATGTCATCTTTAACGGAAATATTAGATGGAAAACTATTAGAAGGGTAAAACTAATGTGGATAGTAAAGACTAAGTTTTAAACATTCAGTTTTGAAACAAGATTAACTAACATAAGCATAATGTTGGAATGCACCCCAATATTAAGCACCCCAAGGCTAATATCCAAATGTGCCACGTGGCACAATTTCATTCGTTTATTTCAACTGTTTTACTTTTTGAATGAGTTTCAAAACAAGATTAACTAACATAAGCATAATGTTGGAATGCACCCCAATATTAAGCACCCCAAGGCTAATATCCAAATGTGCCACGTGGCACAATTTCATTCGTTTATTTCAACTGTTTTACTTTTTGAATGAGTTTAAGATAAAGTCAATATATGGGATCTCCTTTAGCCCCAGAAGAACAAACTCCGTTGCCGGATCCTTGTTGCCACCAACCGGCAAAATTCATCTCTCTCTCTCTCTCTCTGACTAGAGAGTCTAGTGAGAGAAAGCTCAGAGGCGGGTGACTGAGGATAAAGCTAAAATGACCTGTTGGATTTTAGTGGAATAAAGGCATGAATCTGAAGCAAATTTTGATGATCTAGATTTCAAGGAAGCAATTATCATCTTTGTTAATGTAATTTTAGACTTCTTAGTGTTCAATTGCTTGTATTCAGGGAATGCAAGCCACATATTCAAATGGCAGACACTTTGACAAGCATGGGTACGTGTAGCTCAAAAACCCAAAACCAAAGTTTTTATCTTCTTCTTTTTTTGAAATTTGATGGGTTAACTTTCTTGCAAAGCTAAATCTGCAATCTACGTCTCCGATTCCCAAACCCCATCATCATCATCCCACCAAAAAACCCATGAAGATCCAACACTCTGATTACAGTGATCTCTTGGCCGCCACCAATGGCTTCTCTGATTAGAAGCTTCTAGGTTTTGAGTAAATCTAGGTCCAGAGGCAAGGAGGAAAGGGCGAACACGACGAAGAGTGAGGAGGAGAGACCGAGTGAGAGGAGGGTCATGGTGGCGGCAATGGTGACAGTCGATGATGCCGCGGTGAGTTTCTGTATAAGGTGGTATGATCCACCACAACTACCCTATTGTAAGCTTAGTCCTCATAATATAACACGGCACATATTCTCTTTTGAAAAATAGTCCTTGAATGCTTAGACTCTGGGTACACAACAACCTGATCCCTAACATAATGTCTGAGCCAAAATTAAATGGGATAAATAAAAGTTTGTTTTTTACTTTATACAGCACCCTTCCACTAAGGTATACCTATTTTTGGTCATTTTTAGGTATGGAGCATTACACCAATTTTTCGATCATATTTTACCATCTCCACCGTTCAAATCTTAAGTTCCAATGTGTAGATCAAACTTGTAATTTTTCAGCTAAAATGGTGATTGTTAAGGTATTCAAACTGCAATTGAAGTTTATAAGTATGAACGGTTCAGGTTTGACAGATTTGGTCCGTTCCTTGATTTAATCTAGTTCGATACTATAATGGTCACCATTTTGGCTGAAAATTTAAATAAATGATCTACTCATATAGACCTAATATTTAGATGGTAGAGATGTTAAAATATGATCAAAAAATTTATCTAATATTCTATACCTGAAAATGACCAAAAAAACATATACGTTAGTGGAAGTATCCTCTTAGTTTATATCAACATTATTAATCAAAAATTATGACTTGTATTCTTAGTTTATATATAAAAGCCTTAGCCCTCCGGTTTATTCAGAGACTATCACATCTCCTTTACCAATGCATTGTGTAACTCAATATTGACTATTTAACTCTCTTGATTAGCTCTGGCCGATCGAAGTTAATATCAACATCCATAGCCATCATATACATAACATGACCTTAATTCAAACCAAACACAAGGCTCCTCCCTTAGCCTCTGGGGAGGTTTGTTTTACCGTACTAGCAGGTACAGTACTAAATTGGGGGTCTTAATCTATTAGGCCGGTGTTTGCTGACATTGGGTACAAATTTAAAAGGTACAAGCTAGCGTCGGTCTTTGGCTTTGAGCTCCTTGGCTATTGTTACGTTGAGTACAACTTTTCCGCGACTCAGAATAGCACTGCCGATTGCTCGATCATGTCATCTCTCCCTTCTTTCTCCCTTCTTTCTCCCTTATCTTATCTTTCTTTGTTAATGGCTCTAACTAGAGATTTGTTCAATCTGCGTCTTTCTGTGGCACTCTGTTCTTTTTTCCAGCCAAATTTGAATTGGGTTCTCGGTGATTGTGAGGACGTTGTGAATTAATGGATCTATCTTTGAATATTGCATGCATTTGAAAAATAAGCATGAGTTCAATTGCATCTACTTCTGAAAAATTGGGTATCTAAATATCTTGATTTTGATTCATCTGAGAATTCGAATTTGGAATTGCAGGCAATCGAAGAGTAGGGTATCAATACCCATTGGGCACTGAAGCAATTTTCAGAGACAATAATTTGATTAATTTAAGACAAGCTTTGAAATTGAGAAGCTACGAGAGGAAGATGAAGTCTTGTTATTTGCATAATTCAATTGATCTGCGTCTGGGTATTGCAAGAGAGAACTTTGACATTTGGGCGAGGAATTGATATGATCCAATTTGTGGCTGAAGAAACCCAGCATATCTAGGAGACAATTATTTGTACTTGATTTTTGCATGTCGATCTGTTAAACCTAATTCTCGAAGGAGCGAGTTATATTGGATCTTAATTTTAGTCGACTTTCAGATATTTTAACCTATGAATAGGGAAAAGGCTAACTCATTATTTATGATATTTGTTAAATTCCAATAATTATCTTATTATTATTATTGGATTTATCAAATATTAATATCAATTAGAGACCTAATTGAATTGGATTATGAAGAATATTTCTTCAAGAATTGCTACCAAAATGAGAACGAATCTAGACCTTTTTATGAGCATGCACACGATATGGTGATTTATTGTAAATCAAAGAGATAATCTCTCTTTTAATATCGATTAGCTTTGTTTAGGAATTTTACTTCTCCACAAAGAATCATAGCTACTATAAATATAACTACTCTACCACATTGTAAAGGGTTCTCGACCAACACAACACATCAATACAATTCATTTTCTCCAAATGCCTTGCATTTTCTTCTTAGTCAAAATTTATCTTTGTTTATCGTTTTCTTTTTCTTTCCGCACTTGGTTTTAGATTTTATTCTTTAACTTTTATTTACATGTAATTTAAATTCTAATATTTATTTTTTTGCTAGTTAATTTACGCATTTTTTTTACTTTTTTCTGGCAACTTTACATACGAAAGGTACAAAAAGAAACTCTGAAAAGTTCTTATTTACTAAGGCAAGAGAACCTTGAGGCCGAGAAAGTTCCTTCCTCGGCCCATAATTGTTTGAAAAAATCGGATTTATAGCGCAAACCAATCAAAACCTCGTTTGGCCTACAGACAACGAGTTGACACGCCCGCGCATCTAAAAAGGACACTGTGCGTCAAATCCATCGGTCGTCGACAAAGGCCGCAATTTTTGTGCAAACAAGCAATTGAGCCAATTGGTACTACGTTTCAGTCAATTGAGCCAATTGGTACATGCATAAACAACTTTAGTTTCATTCGTACACATTGGTCTTGACTGGGCACAGGCACCAGCATCTCGAGTCTTCGCTCTTTATTTACAGAACTTGTTAAGAGTGTATTAGAGCATATGCACCGGGGAATGCTCGAGCAGTAGCTCCCGAACTCGTCAACGAGCAGTCGCCGATGACAGCACGCACCGCTGCACGCTTTGCTCGTGCTGCTCGCCGTTCGGGCCCGCCTTCCCTCCTCTCACCCACTCTATGGCCCCAGCTCTGCTCGAGCAATTCCTGCTCGTCAAGCTGCTCGTGCCGAGCGGTCGCCAACGACTTTGGCAGGCCCCGGGGCTGCTCGTGCTGAAAAACGGTGCCTGTGCATATGCTCTTATAGATGAGTACTAGTCTAGACTGCACGAAACACAGGCCAAAGCTAGTTCATTCTAAGAAGGTGCACGAGAGTCCAGGACAGTATTAACGATTAGGGAGGTGCACAATAGTACGGTGTAACAAACACCCCCTATGTGCATTATATGATCCTACCCAATCAACAACGGTGGAATCAGAATATGAGGTTGCTCATTCTCACAACAGTATCTTATAGTGATGGATGCCTGGATGATCCTTTTGAAAGCAATTTCTTGCTCCTCTTCTTCTTACCCTCTTCTTTTTTTCTTATTCTTTTTCAAAGGAAACATTTTCGAAGGCAACATTTATCTAAGGGAACTCTGAAGACACGTTTTCGCAAGGCAACTTTCTCTAAATGAACAACTTCTTTATAAAGGAAACTTTTATATGGAATCATGAGTCCATCTCTTCTATTAATGGAAGTAGAAGAAGGAATCACGCCAAGATGTATCGAATGCAACCTTTTTCTGAAGGCAACTTTTCTCTGTAAACAACTTTTTTCCAAAGGCAAATTTTCGTAAGGCAACTTTCTCCCAACATGCAACTTTGTTAACAAATTCAATCTGCTTACAAATCATCAGGGGATTAAGTTAAAGGCAAAACGCATTTGCACCAATGTCATCAAGAAATTGACAAACAGTTACCTAAGGCAAAAAATTTCATGAGGCAACTTTCTCCGGTTGCGCTACTCGTTTCTACAAAATTACGAAATCATTTCCACCACTGTCAATGAGGGCTTGTCTATTCAGATTCAAGAAATCATTTCTACAAAATCAAGGACTAAAAAACTGCACCGATTTTACTGAGATAGATGAAATTGAAAAGTAAGTGATACACATAGACAATGAGATCAGACATGGTACGCAAACTAGATCGCACGTTGCAACATAACAAAAGGTTTCTTTCGTAATATATGTATATTCTCATTGCAACTGCGTACCTTTGAATCAGAGTAGGGAAGTAAGTCGCGATGGGAGAGAGAGAACTCGGTTCGTTGAGATTCCAGGAGACAAGAGAGAGGCTCGATCAGATTCGATTATGGAATTTCATTCTCGACAAACCCCTAAAGCATACCCAAACGACTAGGGCTTTTGAAATTTGAATGACAGAGAAAGAGGAGCCTTGATACGTTGTGGTACTCTGCAGCACAAAGTCCATGTTCTTCATCCCATGTGCCATTCATGTAATCATTCAATCAATGGAAGACCAGACCTCACCCTACGTGCCATTCACATGATCTTTTAAACTGTTTGAAGACCAGATTTAGGCCCGATCATATGATGGAGAATATGGCAGACCTTGATCCGACCTGATCAACGGTGATTTTTGTGCTAGGGAGGTCTCTTAACCATTGCGATCGTCGAGCAACACAAAGGTGGGTTCCTCGAATTACATGACACCTCTCCCTTGACAGTCTATACTCTCTCATGCTGTGTTTTAAGTCAATTGTGGAGTAACCATTGTATACTGTACTAAGCGTTCATATTTCAAAACTTTGCTCATTGTTTGTAGTCCGTCACACCTTCTTAATCACAAACAACAAGTATTGAAGCTGGATTGGGGACAGAAGTATGGTTGTGATTGTTTTCAAAATATGAATGACTGAGGTTATTAATTTTCAAATATTATTTCTAGAATTTTGCTCTGAGAACAAGGAACAAATATAAAATCCAAAAGTCCTATTTTATTTTATTTTTTACTTAAAATTGAGTGTCCATTTCAACGCAAAATGTAGGTTACTAAAAACCTCTATTAAAAGCAATGTCCTATTAAAAGCAATGTCATGTGGAACTCGAAGGTCCATGAAGAGCCTATGTGGACTAGCTGTGAACTAGCTGAAGTTAGTCCCACTATCAGTGAGGGATCTAGAGTTCAAGGTAAGCTGATTTTTTTATATATATAATTATACACTAAATCTATTATGTTATTGAAGACCTTGTCGATTCCGTGTTCTCTATTACCTCATTTCAAAGAAGATCAGTGTGGGGGAATAAAATGTTGGACTTTGACTATTTGTATGAGCCCAATTTTGTGTTAGATATTATGCAGGATACCCAATTGGATATTTAGGCTTGATTTAGCCATGTCAAACTTTAGAGCATACGAGGAAAAGATGGAGGCTGACGAAAGATGGGTGGGCTTAGCGTGAATAAAGTGCTGAGCTTGAAGAGTAGCTCATGAACCGACTAAGCAACGTAAGAGAGATAATTGGGTAAGGCTTCGAGAAGAGAGAAGTTCCGAAGAAAAAAAACGTGGAATAAGTCGACATGGACAAGAAAGTTATGCGCATAGTGGGGATAGTGGATAAGGTCACTACTAATCATGGTTTTGAGGTTCCTAACAAACCTGAGACGTGAGATATGCTAAGATAGTGGGTAAGACCACTATTGATCATGGCAAAGTTGAGAAAATGGATAAAAGCTTATAAATACTGTTAATTGCAAAGTAAGTAGGGGCATAATGAGTATGAAAAGAAGATGGTAAGTACGTTTACTTCCATTTTTGAATTACTCAAACCTAAGGTAAACTTTAAATTGGGCGTGGAAGTGTTTTTGGTTTTGCAGGTATCCTCTATTCGTAGTTTTTGGTGATCGCAGAGTTCATAATCATATTCATCGATGAATGATCAGACATCCACTCCAACCAAAATAGTCTTGTTGGTGTAGAAAAGTCGACGATAAATTATTTGACATCAACAAGTAGGCGCAATTTGTGGAAAAACAATGGCAAATGCTCGGCCAGGCGAATTTGACTTTCTGTCACTCAAACTCGGGGGTGATAGAGAAGCACGGTATGAGAATAGTAACGAAATTTCAAACACTGGAAGGAGAATTGAGAGGCAAGAACGCTCTAACCAAGTTAATGGGCCAGGAAATGTCTAGATCCAAGAGTCTGATGACATCATTTTGTCTATGATGACCGAACTCGTAATGCTCAAAAGCGGTAAGAAGGCCAGAACAAAGAGAAAGCTCGAACGAGGAGCCCACAACCAGCAATCATCGGAAGACGAGCAAAGACACGGTACTAGCAGAGAGGGCGGCAACAACAGAGCTATGACAATTAGTACATCACAAGAAAGTAGGGGAGGGAACATGTTGTAATTTATTGAAGAGGGCAAAGGAAACAAACCCCTTAATATTGCAGCCGAGATAGCACGTGGCATCACTGACTCACCTTTCATTAACAAAATATTGAGCATGGAGAAGCCTAGAAGGTTCGCAACCCCAAGGTTCACTAAATATGATGGAAGAACATATTTGATGGACTGCGTCAAGGAACACAATGAATCCATGAGGATCGAGACAAAGAACGAGCTCTTGTTGTGTAAGCTCTTTCCAGCCAGCTTGAGCGGCCCAACTACAAAATGGTTCAGAAAATTTAAAGCGCCTCTCAATTTCGAATTTTGAAGAATTTCTCGGGCTTTCATATCTCAATATGATTGTAGTAGGAGGTAAAAGAATGACTTGGTGGCCCTTTCTGGGTATAAGCAAAAAAAAAAGGAGAAGAAGAAGATGTTAATAAAAGAGAAGAAAGGAAAAGAGTATCTTTGTTAAAGAGAAAGAGAAGATCATAATAATTGCTGTGGTGTGCGAAGAGGCAGAAACTGAAAAATTAGGGTAGCAATTCATCCCCCAAGACACATCTCGAATAACGTGTAAAAAAATTAAAATTTGGTGGTGACGTATGTGAGATGACATACCTAAGCTGGAAACGTGTAAGAAGCTAATTAGGGGGTTTTGGTCGGATGGTAAAATTTCTTTCTCGAAACTAGTGAGGCTTCGAAAAATAAATTTAAGGGCATTGTGAGAGGTAAATTACAGGCTTTGATCAGGTCAAAGGCCCATACTTTTGAGGCCGCTATTTTTTAGGACGTAAGGGGTTAGACTTTGACTCGGTTCAATCAAAGTTGTTTTAAATCGAATTGTGATGTGCAGGTCAAAAACGTGCGTAGTGGCAAAGTGAAGCATGATTTGAGCTATGGACAAAGTGGGGTCGTGGGGTTCATAATCCACACGAACCCATGAACTTAGTGGGGATAATAGCCGAACCACGCCACCTATGTGAGTGTTTGTTTATTATAAATAGTTGAAAAACTAGCTTACAAAGGAGAGTTCATTTTGTTTTATATACAGAGATAAAATACATTAGTGCACATTACTCATTGAGGCATCGGGTTTAAGCTCCCCCTTCCTTTTCTCAAGTCTCGCTACGGTGGTCATAAAGAATCAATTCTTCAGGTCAAGGTCCGATATAATATTTGATCCAGAAATCTTGTGGGTCAAAAAAATCAGCAACGAACTTTTTTGTGTCAACAATGAACAACTTAGATCATCCCCTTCTTATGTCACGATCCATAGAAGATTGCATTGTAGATTCATACATAATTGAATAAATATTACGAGAAGAAAGATAAAAACACTAAAACATTAAGATAAAAGGAAAAAATTGTAATTTAGTTAACCCGTTTGATTTTTCTTCTTAAACCCATTAATTATTAGTTTTAACTGGTTTAGCCCATAGAGAATACTAATCTTTGCTTACTTGAATTTGGGACTATGTTCTCTTGGATACATCATTGCCCACAAAACAACTTTGATATTAAACACACATGTAAACCGACACTTCCAATTTTACAAAGTATGACAAAATGTCAAAAACCAAAAGAACAGGTCTTAACACTTTAAGGTTTAAACCCAACTCAGCCCAATCCAATAGTCCACCCGAATCTCAGATCCAGATCTAGAAAAGATCTAGAAAGATGCCTAACTAAGGCCTAAAAATTGAGTTCAAACCCTAGCTTAGGCCTACACAACATGCCTAGACACAACCAGCAACCCCTATAGTCGACCAAAAATACTTCTCCAACAACCAAATAACGTCGAACTCAACCTTCTTGAATCCATAACCCTCTTTGCTAGCATACTTCCTTTGCAGAGCCGTCTAGTTGTCAACACACTGACATCGCCCGTGAAAGCATTGTTTACTCAATGTTATTGACAAATAAAATTTGTAATCTAATATAGTACACATAATCGTGCTCTTAAATGTCAGATTGTGAAACTCATCTTAGGTGATGAAATTGGTTGAAATTCGCCGTCTAAGTAGGCCTTAGACGGCAAACTTGCACATATTTTTCGTCTAAAAGTGTAGGGTTAAGGTTTAAGGATTAGGAACTAGTGCTCGGTGCAATAATATGCACTTTTGTGCTAATAATTGATAGTCATATATTTATTCTTTTGTTATTTATTCAGCAATATTAATTATATTGATTGTTTTATTAGATTTTGGGGAGAAATAAAGAAAAAGAAAACAAAAGAGAGATTTCTAATGCAACAAGAAGAGAAGAATAATGAGTCATGTGCAAATAAAGAAGCATAAACCAATAAGGACATGAAGAAGATCAATGATGAAGTATATAAACCTATCTTAGAATTTTGGTGAGGAAAAATCAGCATTGGAATGAAGAATAATTTGGGAGAAAGAGCAAGGAGCCGAAAATAAGAGCTGCATTCGTCCAATCTCGACACGTTGAGACTGGCCTTCTACCCATCGAATCATCGATGGGGTTTCTCCAAATTTATCAATTTTTGCTTTATTTTTTCTTATGAATTCTTGTAGTTTAGCTTCCTTGTCTATGATGGGCTAATTACTTAGTTAAGGGGCTGCCTTGAAGCCCCGAACATGGTATTTATATGTTATGCATACTTTGACCTGATTTTGCATTCTTCTTGAATGAGGTTTCTTTGTTGGTTTTTCATCAATAATTTCTATTTTATATGCTTTGAAGGTTTGCTTAGTATGCATGTTTAGAAATTTATTTCTATGAGAGTATGATGCATGTTGATTCTCCATGATCTTCCTCATTCTCTCTGTAGTAGAAACCAAGCTTTTTGGTTATAAGAAACCCTAGGTCTAGTAAGACACGGCCTTAGTGTATTTGTGAAGCTTTGTAGATTCTCAAACCTTTTCTAGATCATAATGCTTCTTTCTCAGTAAATCCGGGTCCGTGACTTTGGGTTCTTTGAAGGATAGTCGTTGGTGATAAGTGTACCTTCACCGATGTAATTCTAGGGATTAAGTAATAGGTTGGGTTCTCAACGGTAAAATCTTCCTGAGAACTTTCATTCATGACTAAGTGAGTTAGGTTGAATGTGTGTAGATGGTAGTTGCCCTTGGCTTTCATTCCATTGTAGGTTCACTTTTATTTTTCAGTTTTATTTTCTGTATTTTATAATTTATTTCGACAACAAAATCAACTCCGAAAACTCTATAAATTTACATGGTTGTCCACCACGCTGTCTATATTGAGTCTGTCTTTTCTTGTAATTTTAGATCCTATTTAGATAATTTAATAAATTAATTCTTTGTTTATAGGACAAGTCTGCCAGATTTCTGGTATTCATATTTTTAGTTGTTTAAAGTAATTAGCTTCATCAGTCCTCTACGGGAATAACTCATAGTTCCATTGAACTACATTGACATCGTTTGAGCATATTTGGATAGTTAGTAGGAACTATCTTTGGTAGGTAATTTTCTGCTTATCAACTAGGATTTCAAAGATTCGTCTTCTAAGTTAATCACTTAGACGACGAATCTTTCATAAGTATTTCGTGGTCTAAGTGAATCACTTATACGACGAAGTGCTTCACTTAGGCGATGAATCTTTCATAACTATTTTGTGGTCTAAGTGAATCACTTATAAGATGAAAATGCTTATTAATTTTTGTCGTCTTAAGTTTCTCTAGGTGACGAACTATATGACCAAGGATTGTAAAATCGAGATTATCGACGATATTTCGCTGATAATTTTATTTTTTTCATTTGACAATATTAAATCCTCAGTTTATCGTCGATATCTCGTTTCTCTCTCCAATTTCACGAGAAGACATCTATGACTACCACCTGTCACTCACACAAGCTATCTGATAACTCTAAAAGTCAAATAAAACAATTAACCAAGCTGGTTTTGAAAACCCAGCCTCTTGGTTCAAAAATTTAAGGCTGAACCAGCCCAACCATGTTGGTTTCTTCTACAATTTGCAAACTTTTTAATACATAACCTGACATATCTTTATTAATTAAGGGAACCAGGCTTCGAGTAGTTAAGAGAGCAGTTAAAGTAGAACATTCAAAATGTCATTGTTTACCCTTTCTTTATCTAACTCGACAGCCAACAAAACCAAACCGTATCCACATTAATGAAGAGCGAAGGTTATTGGGGCTTGACGGTTTACGGCAGTTCAAAGCGTTTGAGATAAATACTCTACATCCTATTCCGCTTCCCGATCGTCAAATGTGCAGTAGATGGATTATTGGCTCCATCAATTTATAGCAAAGCTTTGCATTAGGCGGATCTGTGATATTGTCAGTACGCTCTCTGAATTTCAACCATGTTTCGGAAGGTTAGCACCATTCTTATCTCTTCCTTATTTATGCACGGAAGCTGTTTGATACAATGCCCAAAGGAATTCGGTTACTTGGTCTTCCATAGCCGAGAGACCTTGAAGCTGTTTTTGAAGTTTCATAGAAGTTGTGATGATGGGAGACCGAATGAGTATACTTTATATTTCAAAGTTACTCGGTCTGTTATTTATGCACGGAAGGTGTTTGATACAATGCCCAAAGGAATTCGGTTACTTGGTCTTCCATAGCCGACAAGCCTTGAAGCTGTTTTTGGAGTTTCATAGGAGTTGTGATGATGGGAGACCGAATGTGTGTACTTTATATTTCAATTAATCAACCTCAGTTATTTGAATAAAAAGTGAGTCTTCTTCAAGCCTTTAAACACGAGTCTTCTTCTCCTTCACTGTTTTGCTCTCCTCTTTGTTGTTTTTCTTGCTGCAGTAATGAGCTTGATCAATTGAAACCATAAAGCGTCAATCCGAGGTCATCTCTACCGGCTAAAATCCAGGTATAATTTAACTTGATCTGCACATATAGCTTATGTTTGAATTTTCCAACTAAGAGATGAAGTTTAATTTCAATTTGGGTAAACGCATATGGATGTCGAAGTAAAAAAAGTTGATTTGTCATGATTTTGTTACAATGGGTTGATGAAAAGTGATAACAAACTGATTTCTCATAATTTAATTGTTTGGTTTCGATTAGATCAGTTGATTAAATGGAAATTTTACAGCAGCAGCTCTATTATCTAAGGTAATTGAAGCTGTGAAAGTGGGTGTGGTGCTTATGAATGTGACTGTTATTGTTGCTACTATTAGTGTTGTATGAGTAGAGTATTGGAGTTCTGTCATGAATTATTTTACAGTAGCAGCTCTATTATCTAAGGTAATTGAAGCTGTGAAAGTGGGTGTGGTGCTTATGAATGTGACTGTTATTGTTGCTACTATTAGTGCTATATGAGTAGAGTATTGGATTTTTGTCATGAATTGAGTATTATTGGTGTTAACAGCACTGATTATCTTCATCGTAGCAGAGTCTTACTGTTTTGAATGCAATATCGGCTCAAGATATGCACTGTATCAGTGCATGTGAAAATTTTTTGAGATTAAGAATACCATTATATCAAGGGTTCCTTACACTGTAATACATAAGCCAGAATGTTTTATGGCAGTTGAACATGTAGAAAAAAATTTCATCTAGCTAACTCGACAGAAAAGGAATTTATTAGAACAAGGGTGTAAGAGTAAAATGTCAAGATAATATCGGGAAGAGAGAGATGGAGTTGCGGTTAACTGCTGGATACTTTGTGATTGTGGTTAATGTTTTTTCTTTTGGGTTGTGGCTGAACAGAAGAGGTAAAGCAGCGGGAACGGTTTTGGGAAAGCAGCTATGAGTATTAGGCAACAAAACTTTTTCTGTACTTTGAATTTGTGATTACAAGGTATGTTTGAATCCCAGAACATAGTTAGTTTGAATCCAATCTTAATTCTCTTTTCTATTTTAGTTCCAATAGCAATTCTCTTTTCTATTAAATTCAGCTTTTATTTTCTCTCAAATTTCAGTTTTTTTCTTTCTTTTTTTAGTACCCGGCAGCTAAACTTCTTTCTAATGGACTTGGCTTCAACATAGTAATAGATCTAGCAATTTCATGAGATGTTCTGGAGCCATTGGATAGGCTTTGAGGGGTAGCTTTATTGTTATGTCATGACTCATGAGGTTGTTCCCTATTTTTCCTTTAGTAAGTTCCATACTTTCATGGGTCTATGTTGGCCATAATCCAATTCTTCATTTTGTGGGATCAGAACAGAAAGTCTATGGTTGGGCTATCTGATTTGTTTTAGTTTTAGTATTCATGTTCTGTTAATTTATAGAGAATCTTGAATCATATATAGTTCACAAAAGAAACAGGCTTATGTATTGACAACAAAATGTTGAAGCTTGCTAATTAAGAATTCTTATAGTCAAATGTATGGTTTTTGGATAAAATGAATATGAAAAATAATTCTTGCTATCGGAGAATACATCAGCCGGTCTCGCCTGACCCCGGTTTGAATTTGGTGAAAGAATCTTAAGTGGTGCATTGCCTCAAAGGTACTGCCATTTATGTGCTCTATATGTCTTTTTTAGTTTTGCATGAGTATGCATGTTGGGTTAGATGAAAGAGTCTAAGGAAGAGGAGAGAAATTAGGATTCACCGACTAAAAAGAAAAATTAGATTTTTGAAGCTTTTTAGAGTGAAGGTTAAAACTGAAGAATGATGAATAAATCTTAAGAAACCAATTGAAAGTAACATTTTAGTAGCTTATGTTAGTATCAATTTTGGGTTTCACTTATAAGTTAGCAGGGCATAGATTCTTTTGTGGGTGAATATCATACTTTAAAGTTTATGGATTTGGTTCAAGTATGGATGGAATAAGGTGTTGAAAGCTGTGTCTAAGTTAGCAGGGCATAGATTCTTTTCAACACACTGACTTCATATCTCCCATTTTTGTGTATGAGTTTGCCGGTACTTGCTGTTTTACATTAATATATAGCCACATTAATGACAATATGTCCCTGTTTCAATTTTTCAATTGAAGATATGCATTCAATCCAATGTGTTCAAGTATCGTCTTTCTTACTGTCCCGTACGATGTTCATATGAGTGTATCAAGATACTGTGTGTCTGCTACAATACTGTATACTGGAGATACACTATTTAGTCTGAGTTGCTTCTGTCCTGTTTCAATTTTTCAATTGTGAGTTATAGTTCGATGCTTTGCTTACAGTTATATGATATATGATACAATATGTCATGTTTCCAAGATAAGCACATGTTGGGTATTTCCTAACTTGCTGGCCAGGTTGTCTAAGTATTTTGTCCAAGATAAGCATGAACAGGTTGATTAGCCGGCAGCATGAAAAACTCTAAAACAAGTTATTTTTCTACCTGTTTCTATTGTTTTATCATGTAAGATGCAAGCTGAAAGAAATCATTGTTTTATTGTGTAAGATGCAAGATGAAAGAAAACATATTAGTTTTATGTTATGCATTCAAGCCAATGTGTTTAAGTATGTTCTTTCTTACTGTTCTGTACGATGTCCATATGAGTTTCAAGATACTGTGTTTTGTTTACAATGAATTAGCAAGTCATTCATTCATTTTTTTTCTTCTTCAAGTTTCTGTTATACTAGCCTTTATTTAGTTTTCAATTAATTAATAGAGATCTCTACATGAATAATGTAATTGCTGTGTTCTTTTATGATAACTTATCAAACCTAATTGCAATGCAGTTTGCAGGGGGTTCATTGTTAAGCTCATCTAATTGCGATACTCAACTTTCCTTCCCTTGGTGCAGCTCCACTTATAAACCAAAGAAGAGCCTGACTGCTAGAGGTAGAACAAAATTCACCCATTAGATGTATCTTTTGGGTTATATACTTGAATTTTAATGTATGAATTTGACATAAAATCTCTATTAATTAAAGAAATTTGATCCACTACGACATCTATCATGGCATAACTTTTGATATTCCTAATTTTTCCCTTTTGCGTCATATAATTTGAACCCACAAAATAGTAATATGTGCCTCTTTAGTCTCACACACCATCCAACAAAATCACCAAAGAACATTAGTGATTATATTATCAACAAAACAGTAACACGATCATAGACTATATCATCAACAAAATCACCAAAACAAAAAATGATTTCTATTTTTAGGTCATATATCGAACATCTTGTGGATCAAGCAAATAATTCGTGTATTCGAACAAGTCGGCAATGCCGAGAGACATTGACTCCCGAACAATATCAAAATTATTTGGCCCGACGACGAGACCATGCTCGAGGAAAACGACATGTGGTTGAATCTGTTGATGATGACCCAAATTCTCAATCATAAAATGTAAACGAACCAACCAGAGGGAATGTTGATTATGAAAGGTTTTTGAATTAGTAGTGTTCATAAATTTTCTTACATTTTGACATTTTTTATTTTATTTATTTATAGAAAGAGTGCGCTTAACTCACATTAGGCAAATAGCGCGTTCGGAAGGGATACAGATAAATGATGGTAATCGAGTACAACCCGTTACAAATGATACAAACGAAGAGGTTCCAGGTATTGCATCATTTTACTTTATATATGAGATGTTAATACACCTTAAATAATCTCGATTTTTTTTTTCAATATGCGCTACAGTTGAATAATAACAAAAAAAAAATTCTATTAAATTATCAATTTCATTATTATAAATCAGAAAATATTGATACTACAATGATTATTGCAACGGAGCAAAATATGGTTATTGATGAGGAAGTGAACGAAAATGGGAACATGCTTATTGATGAAATGCAATTTCGAGTCCGACATATGCCAAAAACAAGGAAACCAAGGATAAGGTCCAATGATGCAAGAAATTTTCATGAGGAAACGGGGGTACCAATATGTCAACTGCCACAACCGAGAACATGCCCCAAGTGCAATGCGCAATTGTTTTATAAAGAAACATCAAGTTTGTGTTGTTTGAACGGGGGAATTAGTTTGCCTTTAATTCACTGTCCCCAAGAAATGCTTGCTTTATTCTGTGACCAAACAACAATTGGAAAGAGATTCAAACAAAACATTCGTGCATACAATAATGTTTTTTCATTCACCTCAATGGGTGTTCATGTTGATGAGAGAATTAACGTTCAATCACATTACACCTTTCGTGCTCAGGGTTCTATATACCATAAGATTGGTGGCCTTATGCCGATTGATGGAAGAAGACCACGATATCTACAAACTTATATATACGATACCGACCATGAACTTGAGAATAGGTTGTCAGAAAGTAGTGTGTTAGAGAGGGAAAAAGTTGAGAGGATACAACATATCTTGAACCAATATAACCCATATGTTCATACGCTACGAAGTCTTGGACATCGTGAAGACTTGCCTAATTGCAGATTGATTTTAAGAGAGCAACCTTCTCATCGTCGTCAATACAACCTACCATCAGCTGCTCAGGTTGCTGCTATTATAGTAGAAGGGGATAGTATAAATCCAAATGGAAGATACTTTGTGATTCAAAACGCTTCTGGACTACTTTGAAATATTCAAGACTCAGTTGGATATTATGATCCTATGTTATGATCCTAATCCGTTACTATTACCGTATGGGTCATATGGTTGGGACATTAACACTACAGACAATAATAGAAAGTCTATGAGTTGTTGTGACTATTACTCATATGTGTTACAGGTTAGTGTCTATTATTTCTTCTTTCCCTTCATAACATAGCCAACATGCCTTAAAACATAGTTAACAATCTAAATTGTGTAGATACGCCGAGGTCATGACAATCTCTTACATCGAGGTGGACGTCTCTTTCAACAATATGCAGTAGATAATTATGTAAAGATTGAGTCACAAAAACTTAGATATTTTCGTCTAAATCAAGATAAGTTTCGGAGAGAGGCCCGTCAAGGACTTCAAGACTCTCTACATGCAGGAGAAAGCAATGCAAGTGTGAATGCATATTTATCGTTCAACTTAAATGTATATAACACCATGTGGTAATCAAAATTTATTAAATGGTCAACTCACCGTCGTAATATAAAATTTTTAGGTAATGTTGGTAAGAGAGTCTTTTTGCCATCTTCATTTATTGGGAGCCCGCGAGATATGTATCAAAGGTACCAGGATGCTATGACTTTGGTTCAAAAATATGGAAGACCAGATCTTTTTATCACCATGACTTGCAATCCTAATTGGAAAGAAGTTATGGATGAACTGCTCCTTGGTCAAACACCGCAAGAACGCCCAGATTTAGTCACACGAGTGTTCCATGCGAAACTCGAATATTTAAAAGAGGACATCATAAAAAAGGGAGTGTTGGGAAACGTGGTTGCTCATGCTTATGTCATTGAATTTCAGAAGAGGGGCTTACCGCACGTTCATATGTTGATCATGCTAAAAGATGGTGATAAGCTTAATAATCCAGATGAATATGACCGCATTGTTAGAGCAGAGATACCAGACGATAAAGAAGAACCCTTACTTTATGAAGTAGTGTGTACACATATGATTCATGGTCCGTGTGGAGTTGTAAACAGAACCCTTTCATGCATGAAAGGCGGTAAACGTAGTAAATGATACCCTAAATCATTTTCAAATTACACTTTTCAGGGAACTGAAGCCTATCCTGTATATCGAAGACGATCAGATCGTGTATCTGTACCTCTTAGAAGACGAAGTCATGTAACAATTGATAACAGTTTGGTAGTTCCCTACAACCCATGGTTGTTACTATGATATAATTGCCACATCAATGATGAAATATGTGCGAGCATCAAAAGTGTCAAGTATTTATATAAGTACATCTACAAGAGTCTTGTCAGAGTTGCACTACAGCTCCAGTCTAATCCGAATTTTGATGAAATTCGACAGTTCGTTGATGCTATGTGGGTTTGCGCACTTGAAGCCTTATGGAGGATATTTAAATTTGTGCTCAATCGAATATATCCAACAGTAGAATGATTGCAAATAAATCTCCCCAACATGCAACAGATAAACTTCAATGCAAATGAAAGTGTGGAGGATATTTTAGAAGATGAAAATGCAGAAAAATCTATGCTTACTGAGTTTTTCCATTTAAACCAAACGGATGTGAATGCAAGAGCATATTTGTATCGAGAAATTCCTGAAAATTATAGGTGGGATAGAAAAAAATATTGGACTAAAAGAATAACCAACTATAAGTCTCTTGGGCGAATATACAGTGTGTCACCGTTAGAGGGTGAAAAGTTCTACCTGCGGGTTCTGCTCAATCATGTTAGGGGACCGAGATCCTTTCATGAATTACTTACTATGGACGGTGTACTCCAACTTTCATTTAAGCAAGCGGCTAAGAGACGAGGTTTGCTAGAGAATGATAACAGTATTCAAGATTGTCTGTTAGAGGCCTTAAGAGTTAGAATGCCATCGGCCTTGAAAAGATTGTTTGTCACAATATTGGTTTACAGCCAACCAACTGGTGTTCGAAGATTGTGGGATGAATTCTATCCTTTCATGATGGAAGATTATCCTTCGTCCAATAATTTGTTCAATATAAACAAGTTATTACGTGATTTAGACAGAATGATGGAACAATTTAGAAAAAACATTGGACAGTTCGTCCTTCCTACAATGACGAGTGCACTTGAAGAAAATTCAGGTATCCCAAGATGTATTGAAGATGAAATGTTGGTACCAGTCCCACAAGTAGACATTGATGCAATAGGTCGCCTTAACGACGATCAAAAATATGCATTCGATACCATAATGCTTGCTGTGGAAAGTGACGATGGTGCATTATTCTTTCTTGACGGTCCAGGTGGAACAGGAAAGACATATATATACCGTGCATTACTGGCTAATCTAAGAAGAATGAATCGTATTGTCTTAGCCACCGCATCATCTGGAATAGCTGCAATTAATATGCCTGATGGCAGAACGGCTCACTCAAGGTTAAGTATTCCACTTCATGTGGATGCATCAACCCCGACATTCATAAATAAACAATCTGATCTAGCTGAGTTGGTCAGAACTGCAATTGCAATCATTTGGGATGAGACACCCATGACGCATCGATTTGTCTTTAAAGCACTTGATCGAACTTTCAGGGACATAAAAGATGTTCAATTACCGTTTGGTGGAAAAATAATGATTTTTGGGGGAGATTTTCGTCAAGTGCTTCTAGTTGTTCCGAAAGGAGCCAGGTCTCAACTCATTGAAGTTTCGATTGTGAAATCTTCGTTTTGGGCACAAACAAAGATTTTAAGGTTGAAACATAATATGAGATCCATCAATGACCCTCAATTTTCTGATTTTTTACTTCGTGTTGGCGATGGCAATGAGCATGCATTCGATGGTGAGATGATAAAGCTACTGCAAACCATGGTGATTCCTTGGGTAAGAGCTCAATCGATCGATCAAATCATAAATGCCATCTTTCCCAATTTGGGTGATCATGTATATGATACCGGTTATATGGTGGAGAGAGCGTTGATTACTCCTCTAAATGATGACGTGGATATGCTAAATGAAAAGATCATCAACATGTTTCCTGGTGAACAAATCACGTTCTATTCTTTTGACTCAGTGCAAGACGACACCAGGAATTTATACCAACATGAGTTCTTGAACTCAATAACAATTGGAGGACTCCCGCCACACAAGTTGACCATAAAAATAGGTGCCCCGATTATGCTTTTGAGGAATATCGACCCAAACTTGGGATTGATGAACGGAACTCGATTGTTATGTCGTGGTTCATATTTGAATCTCTTGGATGCTGAGGTTCTAACGGGACAGTTTGTTGGGACTAGAGTTTTTCTACCTTGAATCCCGTTGAGCCCGCCGGATAATGTTGGTCTACCTTTCAAACTCATAAGAAAGCAATTTCCAGTCAAATTGAGCTTCTCCCTCACTATAAACAAGTCTCAAGGTCAGACAATTTCTTACGTTGGTGTGTACCTCCCAGATCATGTTTTCAGTCACGGTCAATTGTATGTGGCATTGTCCAGGGGAACTTCAGAGTCCACTACAACGATTCTGGTTAAAAATGGCTCCATATCTGGTCAAGATGGTGTATATACTAGAAATGTGGTGTTTAAAGAGGTTTTGTTGGGGTCAGACACAAATAATGTTGCATCTCATTAGGTATTTTAATATCGTTTATGTTTGACATATTAATACTTGATATTTACGTAATTATTTCCAGTTACTAATTTGATCAAAAAATTCTTTATGTCTGTTCGTAGGTACTAAAACTATTCGAATGGACAAAAACTCTACTCGACGTGTTTCAATATTTTCGGTCGGTTGGCGTATGGGAAAGTCGATAAAAATGAATACCAGTTATCTCAGTAACTTGGTTTTGAAAGAATGGAACAAGAAGAAGCATGAACAGTATGGACTTTTGAGCACTTTTGTTTTTGTTATATTCCAAGTTTGTTCTCAACTTAACTGTAAATTTTGAATATTATCATTAGTTGGCGCTATAAAATTGCACGGAGGGAGTTGATGACAACAAAACCGTTATCTGAAATCACACTAACATGGAGAAAAGTTTTGCGCTTACGGTATGTAAGTCATATATTATCTGAGATATGTTACAATTTATGATTTTGCTTTTTGAATTTAACAGCTGCAAATATTGTTACCAGGTTGCGACGTCATCGCCAATGAAATAGCTTCTTATATAAGGTCTTATAGCTTCTTACTTATACGAGACATAAGCATTGATAGTCAACATAAATTTATTTGAAAATTACTAAAAGTTAATTTATATTTTTTACAGTTCTACAAAAAACGTAAAAATTTGGGACAAATTGATCAGGTAATTACGTAACGCATTCGTGTTCAACCTATACATGTATGTGACAATTTATTCATTTGTTTTAACTCTCCTATATTTTATTTGTAGTTGGAGTGACAAGTCGTTCTACATGATGATTAATGTGGTTGGACTTCGTTGGACATATCGACGTCAACATAGTTAAAACTTTTGCTATTTTTTTAATAGTTTCTATTCGTGTATTTTTTGTTCTATTTTCATATGCACTGACACTGCATTTATCATCAGTGATTGATTATTTTTTATATAGTGTTGACTTAATATGAAGTAGGCTAATATTATTTTACAAATTTTATCATCAATCATTAGTAATTCTTCTCACATCTCAATTAGTTCTGTGTTAGAATAATAGAGATCTCATTTAGATCAGTATTCGAATAATAGAGATAGGCCTGAAAGTGCACGATAGTATCTGTCATGAGCAATGAACTTGGGCAATTAAGTGAAGACGATATAATTGCACACTTTTAAGTATGTCACCGATAAATCGCACGCGCGAGCGCGACGCCTTTCGAATGCGCATATGCGCGTGCAGGAATGCTAGTATGTAATTAAGGCAAATTTTAGTTTAGTTGTTGAAATAAAAAAAAAACTACTGACGATATATAGTGATAGTGGGCTTGTATTGATTCTATGGGCTTATTCTATGGGCTTATACCAAGGTTACAACATGTGAAATGGTACATATGCACGGTCCACAGCTATAACAAATAATAACAGTAGGGTTGAAGCCAGCAAAGTCCAAATGCCTTACGCCTCAATCAAATCTTTAAACAGTTGGTCCTTATCAAAAACTGAGACTTCGTAGTTGAGTGAGAGTCAATCTCTAGAGGCTCATGATCTTATATATGGTGGACATAAAACTCACAAAGATACAGAGAAGCACACGGGGAGCAACAACAACAACAACAACAACAACAACAACAAAAAGCAGAGGAACAAAAAGGAAGCAAGGAGAGGAGGAGCAGCTCGGCCACAAGAGAAGGACAATCAACAACAGCAGCAAAGCAAAGAGAACAGCGAGTAAAAGCAGTCCTACCCCAGCCAAACTAAAGCCAAACTGGGAGAAGAAGCTTGTGTCAAAACCCGGATCGAAGGTGGGAACCTTTCCACAACTCTGATGTATCTATTTTATGCAGGTTCCACGGCGTCGGAGATGACCCAGAGGCGCAAGATTCTTGACACCTGAACATGGAAAAGAAGTCTCTGTTCAATCAACTCACTCTTTGAGATGTCTTGTTCCTCAACAAAATTACAAAACACCACATAGAAAAATTCTATTCTATGCCCACGCAGTAATCACCACACTCCAAAGAAATCAACAAAGTAGCAGCAAAAGACTACACAATAGTAGCAGCAGTTCAAAGCAGTAGATCTTGTTGCCTTAAAAAAAATAGAACCTCACCTCTACTGCCTTCACCAAAGTTACTGGAGAAAGACGCAGAGACCGACGACGACGGCGAAATCAGCAGAGATCAATGATGACACCAAAGTCGGTGAAGACCGGTGACAGCAACAGAGATCCTAAGAGCCTGCCTGCACAACAAAAGTCAATCAATTGGTGACCATAGCTGCCCCAATTTCGATTGAAGACTGATAAATCAAGCATAATCAAGCACAAAGGCGGCTGTTCGCTCCCGATTTCGAGGGTGATACCCGAAGTAATTGAAGCTAACTAAACTTACCGGCGGAATCGAGAGACGGTTTCGAGAGTTCGTCGTATTGGGAGTCTTCTTTTTCTTCTTCCTAGCCCGCAGCACCAAGACAAAGCAAAAGAGCTCGTTTAATTAATGTCGAGCACAACTTTGATGATTGAGGAAGACCAGGAGGAGAACAATTTCGCAGAAGCATATACCCAACTTGATCCGAATCCATACCCAACTCGGATTCAAGCAGGCCTAGAGCTACGGGGACTCTTTCAATAATCAAATCCATTCTTGGGTTATCCTTTTCGAATTTGAAGAATAGAAGAGGAAATTCAACTAATTTGCTAAAGAAAAGGAAAGAGTAAGCTAAGATAGTTGCAGTATGCTTCGTGAGTGGTGGTGGGCTATTTGAGCTGCTGGGTAGCAAAATGAAAGAAGAAAGTCAGAATAAGAATGTGTGATGGTGGTGAGCACGTGAGCAAAGGGAGAAAAAAAAAAGGCTAACAAAGAAAGAATAAAAAGAAAGAAATGGTGAATGGAAATGGGCTTGGGCCAACAGGAAGAGAAGAAAAAAAGTGGGCTGGGCTAATTGCTTCCAACAACAAAAATGGCCTCATGGATCACAATTTGGACTCATACCTGCTCCAGAAAATATCCGAAGTCCTCCGGTGTCACTTCTCCGAAAAAAGAAAACGGCGGTTTCTAATAACTCATTGGAATCGTCAATTGTAAAATATTGGCATAAAAACCAAAAAAATAAATCAAAACATCAGAACTACAATCGGTTTGATCCCTTCAAAAGGGTATGTAGGCAATCCGACACAAAATTTGGATGCAACCACAAAATATATTTGAATCACTGGTTATCTCGAAACCAAATTCACCAACTCACTTTTATTGAACTACGAGTGGCTTGATCCCTTGACGGGGTACGTAGGCATCCTGATAAATAAATTGGGCGCAGCCGCAAAATTTCACAAACACACACATCCCTGTTTTTCCTGTCTTTATATTTGGAATCAAAAGGTTTTCCCTTTCATCTCAAGGGTTGTAATTAAGAGATTTATATTTGTCTCGAATGGCTCGAACTAAATGTATTAAACTCTATATATCTATTTAGATAGGGTGAAATTATGTTGAGTATATTATTTTACAATTTTTGCGCAACATTAGTACTGTGTGGTTTTGGTTGTTCTTAATGTCACTACCTGAGGTTTTAAAATTTTCAGTTTACTATTTGAGGTTTGGATTTTTCTTCATGTTACTACTTGAGGTTTTAATTTGTCAGTTTGTGACCTGAGGTTTCATTTTCTCATCACTTTTTATATTTTTATTAAAAAATTATTTAAAGGAGGATGTTTTGGTCAATTTATTTATCTTCAATAAAAAAATTATTTTCTAAAATTTTCATTTCTAGTAAAATATGTTTATTAATTTTCTGTATAAAATGGTCGGTTGGCTAAATATGTCATGCTTACCCTTGACTGTATAGTGCCGTAAAGATATCAAGACACGTGAGCCGGTGACATAATTTGTAAGAACTCATAAGATTGACTCACTTTGCTGACCCTCAATTATTTTATAGAAAAAATGTAAAGTTGTTATTCTTAACTAAATAAGTGATATTAATTTTTTAAATTAAAATCATGCTCATAGTGATTTGATAAACTTGTTAATTATAATAAAGAATTGAGCCATGCTCACAAATTTTTTATAGTCAAATACAAATGGGGCTTAGTGGCTGTTATGAAAAAAAAATTATTTTTAAAAGTAAGGGTCGGCCAAGTGAGTCAGTTTTATGAGTTCTCACAAATAATGTCGTCAGCCTATATGTCTTGATATCTATACGAAACTAATTAAATAGTCAATGATAAACATGGTATATTTCGCCAACCAACTATTTAAAAAAATTAATAAAACTTATTTTGGTAGGAATAAAAAATTTATAAAATTATTTTTTATTAAATATAAAAAAATTGACCAAAATACCGTCTCTCTTTACATATTTTTTTAATAAAAAGATAAAAAGTGATGAGAAAATGAAATCTCAGGTAGTAAACTAACAAATTTAAAACTTCAGGTAGTAAGATAAAGAAAAATCCAAACCTCAAGTAGTAAATTGAAAAATTTAAAACCTCAGGTAGTGACATGAAGAACAACTCAAATCACAGGGTACTAAACTGAAATTTGCCCATGTAATTATATCCACCAAATTTCATATAATATTTTATTTCTAACTTAAAACTTCCACCGATATTTGAACTCAATCGAAACTTTCTCGATAATTCTATCAAAATATCCATATTTTTTACCATCGATATATCCTCGATATTTGGTATTTTATTCCTTGTATACGACAATTATACATTTTATCATTTTAGTTGTCACTTAGACGATGAAATGACGATGAATCTATGTTTCGTCGTCTTAGTGGTATCCATATGACGAAAAATTTGTCCGAAATGACAATTCTTGTTTTCCTTGTCTAACAACTTCTTAGACGATAAAACCTTAATTGGTTCGTCGTCTAAGTTTATTTTTTTTGTAGTAAACCCTTGCCTCATCCAACCACCCTACAGATGGCAAAAAGTACTCCCCAACAACCAGTCTAGAACTCAACCTTCTTGCAGCTAGAATCCTCTTTGCTAGCGAACTTCCTTTGTAAAACCGTCAACACACTTGATGGTCACCAGGATAAGAATCCACAATCATGCAGACACCCAATGAAACCTTCAAGTTACAACTCATGACAACAACCTCTAACACGCAACCAAAGGACCGAACTGCCTCATTCGGCCTAGGCATTCCCACAACCCCTCCTTCATTCAAGCCCTCAGCAAATGCCAATCCACATAGAATCATATAGCTGACAAGACTACTATCGACAATTGCTCACGGAGAGCCTGACAATGAATAGAGAAAGAGCATTGCTAGGAGTTAGCAACCGAGAGACCCGCTGGAGAAAACAATTGAGATCCATGACGAAAGCTTAGGCCGCCAGAGAACCATCGCCCCCGCTGCCAATAGTCAGCTAGGGTTTGATAACAAAAACATTATGAAACCCATCTCTTCTTTTATCAAAATAACTACTATAATAAAGCCATATGCTTCTTTGTTGGTGTCATTGGTTTCACCAAAATATTAATTTCTCAAAATTAATGTTCATATCAGAAGAAAAAAATTACAAAATAAGAAATAATATACCTAAGAGTATTATTCTCAAATTAAGTAAATAATAATGTATTGTCTTTAAACTTGTATTACTTTCCCGCTTCTGTACGTATCGAGTGTGAGCTTTTGTGAGGGTTATATATTAATAAATAATAATAATTTTTGTCTAAACTATATATGTTTAGGTTGACATAGTTTGGACATAGTTTGGATCAACCATGTAGTGTCGAAATCAACCATTCATCAACATCCTTGTGCTTATACACTTCCTCATGAACTACCTTGATAGGCAGAAAACAGCTTATCAAAGATATATCTCTTTGCAGAGATAATCCTTACTATGCTTCATAAATGTGTTAATGTTGTATACTGGAAGTAGGGTCATTACCTACAAAGGACTGCTGAAACTAAAGTCTTAAACAATAATTATACGTGAAAGCCATAAATCTGACAGACGTGACCACAGAACAAAGATGCGGGTACGAACCTAACCTAAATACTCTAAATGTCACGAAATTTATATACAATAAACTAGACTCATTAGTAGACTACCACACAAAATTTGGTTGGGTTTATATATGAATTGGTTACCAAATATAATCGGCGAACTACAACTATGTGTAGAAAATAAATGTTGAAAAGTAAATATGTGAACCAAATATGGAGAACAAGTTAAGGGAGAGTGTTATTCATCACCGTCATTCAGTCTACCTGAAACATACTTAATTACCTAATATACAATCTAACGAATGAAAGTTCCCACAATTGAGGCAGTCAAGCCGGACATACCAATCATATCTACACATCTCTTACCGGGCATACTAAGTAGAATGGTCATCTGCCTTAGTGCGATCTCTAGTTGGCAAACTTGGTAGTATGGTGAGTCATCCCTCATCTATTCAACTAAATTCATTATGTTCTAAGAGTGTTTGAGAATCTACAAGGTTTCACAAGCTATCCATGAGCATAACTTGCTAGACCTAGGGTTTCTTACATCCAACGGTTTTTCACCTCCATTGGTTTCTATCATGGAGAGATCAAAGAGGGTATGATGTGCCTCTATCTCAAATCTCCTAGAGTATACTCCTAAACATGCACACTACGTTGTTCACTCATTAGCAACATGCAAAGGAATCATTAATGTTAAAGTAATATAAGAAAACCTCATTCAATCAATCTGCAAAATAAATCAATGAGTATGTATCATGTAAACTTCATGTACAAGGCTTCAAATAGCCCCTTAACTAAGTGTTTGGCTACTCATAGATAAGTAAGTTATACTACAACAATCCATGGAAACAAAGATAAAAGAGAAGAGAAGAAGAAGAATCTGGTCTGCAACTCCTTGTTGTATCCTGAGTTGTATGCTCACCAAAATTTAATTCCCTTTACTAAAGTCCTAAAATAGAGTTTTAATAAGGTACTGAATAAGATTTTTTGTTTTCCTCTTTGGATTTGGGCTTCTTGATATGATTAGGTCTCCAAACACAACTTTCTCGTCAAAGATAAATTCTCGAGCAAACTGACCTTCGTATACTAAAATGACCATAACTTCCACAGAAAAGTGATATTCACTATCTGAAAGAAGTACTTGAAACTAGACATCTAGTGCTTTCCACTTATATAAAGATCATCATTTGATTCATTCAGAGTTGCTTGCAGTTCTTTGTAGAATTTGACGAATCTACACAAGAATTTTCTGGTTTCAGCTTTTAATCCTTCTTTACTTAGGTTTTAGGCTCTCTTCTTTGACAAGTCAAACCTCTCAACTTCATATTGCACTAGGAATCTTTATTTCTCTTCTTTTCTTCAACTATCTCAATTTACCTACAAAATAATAAAACATAAATATATTTGCTGAATAAATAACAAAAGAATAAATATCGATTCGGCCGGGGAACATTGGACCCTTGACGATTCGGCCGGAGAACATTGGAGTTGATTGGAACAGGTTTTGCATCACGATTCGGCAAATTTCTTGAGTTTTCGAGGCAATTTTTGACCAAATTTTCTGATTCGAACTTTGTGGCTTTGATAAGAAATGTTGGGCTTACTGTTATCTTCATTTTGTTATGCAGATTGAGTGTGTTGGAGTGGGGCTGATTCCGGTCGCTGGTGGTGGCACGTGGGCCCCACGCGTCGTCGTTTGCGGGGACCTCTAACGACTAGAATGTTCCACTCTTCATGGGGAGTTCTCTTGACCGATTTGTTGTGATCTTAGAGTAGTTCCGTAGATTTTTGGTAGACTTGTGTAACATTTTGTCTCATTTTCAGGAGTTGAGTCGACTCGACATCTTCGGCACAGCCGATCGTTATGTGTCAAGTTGAGGTTAAATTTCTTTGAGCTAAAGTAGCACGACTTGAAGAATGTGATCGAGCATTTGATCACACGAGTATGAGAATGAATGACATTCCGCCATTATCAAAAGTAAATGTGAGTTCGTGTTAGGCGTTTATCTTGGATTCCTCTCTACGATAGTGTATGAATTGAAAACTATATTAATTAATCTATGGTTTGACTTTAGGGAGGCCAAGTACGATTTTTTAGTTTGTGAATTTATGATTATGTAGCTGGCGATTCAGGTGAGTGTAGATTTATTTTTCATTGTCGATTATCGAGTCTGAATCTTTTATGCTCATGATTTCTCGTACGCTTATATGATATAATTTATGATATGTGTACGATTATGTACGGAGGCTATATATTATTATTTTATGATTTCATGCAGGTTATGTTCATGTTTATGTTTCGATGCATTAGTTGCTCGGCTGATCACCGAGTACGCTCCGCGAGGAGCACAACAACACCTGACCTGATGATTACGTTATGCACGCCTCCACACACCACGATATGTTTTACCTAGACTTACTCACACTACAAGAAAAATGCATTTAGACGACGGAACCTTAAAGGTTCCGTCGTCTAAGTGAACACTTAGACAACGGAGATGTCTTTTTCCGTCGTCTAAGTGAAACTTAGACCGCGGAGAAAATTTCCGCGGTCTAAGTGTCACTTAGACGACGGAAAAAGACATCTCCGTCGTCTAAGTGAAATTTCAAAAATTTAAAAATTTCACTTAGACCGCAGAGAAAGTTTCCGTGGTCTAAGTTTTCACTTAGACGACGGAAAAAGACATTTCCGTCGTCTAAGTACTTTAACCCTAAACCCTAAGGCCCTTTCCCCTAAACCATGTTTTCACTTAGACGACGGTAATGTGCATTTCCGTCGTCCAAGTAAGAACTTAGACGACGGAAATGTGCATTTCCGTCGTCTAAGTGAAAATTTCGTAATTTCACCTAAGACAACGACCATCTAGACCATGTCCCAATGCATATTCTTTTCGTCGAGACCATAGAGTAAACAATGCTTGGAGTGTGAGCGTCGACGGTTTTAAAATAGGACTTACGGATTTTCGTGTATCCAAGTTTCCGGTTTATAAAATTTTTGGATTTGCGGTTAACTGTGCCGATGAAACCCCGAACGAACTCAGTATTTAGTGGAAATTATTCTACTTATATATGGTGTTATGGTGAGTATATCCAATGGTCGTTTTTTCCAAATTCAATTTCGTTAATATCGATGTGCAATGAGCCTATACGTACCGGCACTTAAGTTATACATATTAGTAGATACTTAACAAGTTTGAATACGTAAATTAATTCATCGTCTTAAATCCCACTTTTTATATATACGATTCTTTAATCGATATTTTACGACAATTCCATTCAAATTACAGGTCCAAAAATTCATTACAAATTATTTTTAAAAAATAATTTTACGGAATTTTCACCTAGACGACGGAGATGTGTATTTCCGTCGTCTAAGTGATTTTTTAAAATTTTTAATTTTAAAAAATAATTTTTTTTATTTTTTTTAAAAAAATTAAAATTTTTAAATTTTTTTTAAAAAATTCACTTAGACCACGGAAATACTCATCTCCGTCGTGTAAGTGAATTTTTAAATTTTTAATTTTTTTAAAAAAATAAAAATATTATTTTTTGAAATTAAAAATTAAAAAAATTCACTTAGACGACGGAAATACACATCTCCGTCGTCTAAGTGAATTTTTAAATTTTTAATTTTTTTTAAAAAAATAAAAAAATTATTTTTAAAAATTAAAAATTAAAAATTACTTAGACGACGGAGATGAGTATTTCCGTCGTCTAAGTGAATTTTTAAATTTTTAATTTCTGGCGGTGTTTTTCCCACTTAAAATTTGGCAAAAATTTAAATCCACTTAGACGACGGAAATTTGTCATCTCCGTCGTCTAAGTCAAAATAATTGACGGTATTCTTTTCCCACTAAAATTTTGGCAAAAATTTAAATCACTTGGACGACGAAAATACTGATTTTCCGTCGTCTAAGTGAAAAATTGGCGGTATTGTTTGAAAATTTAAAGCACTTAGACAACGGAAATACTGATTTTCCGTCGTCTAAGTGTTTTAAAACTCTATAAATTCATCATTTTTTCAATCTCTCTTCATTTTTTCCTCTCCCTCAATCCACTCTCCCTCTCCCTCTCCCTCTCCATCTCTCTCCCCCCCCAATCAAACCACCCACCATATATCATCATCATCACCATCCACTATCATCATCACCACCACCACCGTCGCCGCCACCACCGACATCACCACCGTTGCCGCCATCACCGGCATCACCACCGTCGCTGCCACCACCACACACCACCACCACCTACAACGTCGCCTCCACCACCACCACACACCACTAGCTACCGCCTACATTGTCACCTCCACCACCGGCCTCCACATTCCGGCCAACACCACCGGCGCCGCCACCACCACCGTCGCCTATAATTAGTTTAGTTTTAGCTTAATTTTATTTATTTAGTCTAGATTAATTTACTTTATTATATTATGAATTTTGTATTCATTGTATTTAAATCCATAATAATTTAAATTATTTATTCATTATGAATTTTGTACGTATTATATATTATTAATAATTAATATTCAATAAATTTTGCAATATTATGAATATTGATATACAAAAAATTAAATAAAAAATTCATTAAATGCTAATTATTAAATTATTAATTAGCATTTCATGAATTTTTCATTTAATTTTTTTTTACAAAATCACCACTTAGACGACGGATATGGACGATTTCCGTCGTCTAAGTGTTCACTTGAACGACGGAGATTGTCCATATCCGTCGTCTAAGTGAAAATTCCGTAAAATTATTTTTTTTAAATTTTAATTTTTTTAAAAAAAATAAAATTATTTTTTTTAAAAAAAAAATTACGGATTCACTTAGACGAGGGAGATGACAATCTCCGTCGTCTAAGTGAATTTTTTAATTTTTTTTTAAAATAAATTTTTTTTTGCGATAAAAAAATTTGAAAATTCACTTAGACCCCGGAGAATGTCCGCGGTCTAAGTCTCACTTAGACGACGGAATTCTCAATCTCCGTCGTCCAAGTGCTTGGACGACAGTACTTGGAGCACGGAGCTTGGACGATGGAGATTCCGTCGTCTAAGTACTTAGACGACGGAAAATTGCACCTAGACGACGGAAATCGTTCGTGGTCTATGTGAATTTTTCTTGTAGTGTCAGTTTTATTTTATGTTTTCGGTGAAAGGCATAAGATTACGTTTTACAATTTCTTAAGTTTATTTATTTTTCGTCCACTCACTTAAACGCTTTCCTTGTTTTAGATACCTTTCTCCTAGGCCCTTTGGTTTCAAATGCCCAGGTTTTCAGAGTTATGTGGAGGTCGAGTGCGCACGTTGTTCGGATATAGCAATTTTCGCCGTAAGAGCAGGTTGATCCTACGAGCTAGTATTTCAGTTAGCTTAGTTAGTTTTGATAGTCTAATAGCTCTGATGTCATAAATGCTTTCTTGTATTTTGTGCTTGGTGTGAGTCAATTGTAAAAGCATTACATAGTTTTATGACTTCATAGTCTTGAATTTCTACTTTCTTCAATTTTCATTTATGTGTGCGGTTAACCTTAGATTAGTATGGTCTTTGGGGCCTGATCCCGGTTTAGGCTTCTAAATTGAGGTCGAGTCCTCATAATTGGTATCAGAGCATTAGGTTATTGGATCTATAGACTGTACTAGGCCACTTTTTTTTTCGTGTTCAATTACGCCCAACATCTTTCGAGTTATGGCCTGATCAGTTGACAGATCCCCATATAGTACTCAAGGTGTTGAACATCGTCGAATACATAACAAAGGTGATTGAGTACTAACCCTAGCCTGTGAGTCTGTGCCTTCTAGTCTCTATGCCTCATGTTCATTGACCTCAATCCAAATGTTATGGTACAAGTTTTCTATGAAAGTTAGTGGTACCTTTACATTTCAAGTAGTGCTAATACGTTTAATTTCTATGTTGTCCTTCAAGATCAAGTTATGTATAGTAGGGTTTATGGTAATTAAGTGAGCAAAATTTGGTTCTTTAGACAATCGCTCAGCATTTGGTAAGTTCTGTATCGACTCTCATGGTGAAAGAGTTACTTGTATGATGGTTTATAGATTTTCGCGTGCAACCTCAATACGCTAGTTGAGTTTTATACCGATTATAGTTGTAGGAACATTTGCGATGCTTTTGCTTTCTTGAGATGACTTGCGGTTCTATGTGAACAATGTGATTTAGATTATGAGAAATATTGAGCAACGAAGGCTCGTGGTTTGGTTGTGGACTTGTCATAGTTGAGGTATGGAACATCTTACAGGTTTTGGTGGATATTGAATGTACAGGGAGGTTATGCCAAATTTTTGGTTAATCGTATTAGGCTATAAAAAGTCGTAAATTAGAAGGAACGACAAGACAAGAGCGTTGGTGATTCGTGATTATATCGATAACAAATGAGTCGTCTTGTAGTGTCGACCTACTAAATTACTAGCTATGTCAATAAATCAGATCTGCAAATTTCCTTCATTTTGCTATGTTGAATTTTACAACCTTTTTCATCATGTTCAACAAAAGTTTCAAGGGTCTTTTCAACTTTCCATTTTTCGTTTAATCTTCAAGTTTCATGCTTCATGTTCAATTACCTTAAGAGTATTGAAATTTTCTTGGATGAGGAACTATATAACACGAAGCCGTGTAGTACAGAAGAACATTATAACAAGATCGTTGGTGATCGCACTAACACCTTATGAACCTCGGTGCAGCATGAAGTTTGTAAATTCACAGGGATGTCAGCGAGTTATTAAGATCAAAGCCCTTCTCCTTGTCATTTTTAATTCTATAGTCTCTTTAACTACAATCAACTACTAGTTTCATGTGATAAGTAAAGCTTTTCAACTCTCTAGTTTGCGTTGAAACTTCCCATCTTCGAGTCATGTTCGTGGAACTATTCTGAATTCTCATTCCATAATGGGCTCTCTTCGGGGACATTCGATGAAATTGTAACGATGCAGAGAAAATTTTCATGGCCACTACACAAGAACGACACTTATGAATCGAGAATTGGTCGTAATGAGTGGAGTCACTTGACGTACGTCATCATTACTCATATATTTGTGGAGGCTATTGATACTTGGGTTATGCTACTCATGCATCCTCAGTGAAGGTGTTTCGTTCTCGTTCCATTCAGTTTCGATAAATTTGTTGCTCATAATTTATTTTAACCTGCCATGTTGTGATCGCTCAATTTTAATCCATTCCATCTAGGCATCTTGTACTTTTGACAATGCACTTCACGAGAATTCGCTGATCTATCGGTTGAAGTTTGGCTTGATTTCATTAACTTCATTTTCTCCCTTCCGTGTTGTTACCTTAAGTTCCTCGATTTTATTCGTCAAGAAGGTTTACCCGCTTTAACAAGGAAAATTATTCTCGATTTTGTCACCTCAATGTCTTCTATTACGTTTAATTTTCGATGCACGCAAAGTTCTCTCGAACCAGAAGTGCATGAAGTATTTGGGTTACATTAGTATATGTCTATGGTTCAATTTCAAGATTTTGTATCTAACCTCAAAAAATTTCAAATCTCATCATGTGTGGTGGTTGCAGACCTGTCTTTTCATGCCTTGCATGTATTTATCTTTACTTAATTATTTCGAAGAGCAGCAATTTAATTATTCAAAATGGAGGTGAATTAGCACTTGTGCGCTAGGTCTGAGGTCATTTCTTCATGTTGAATTTCTGAGTAGATGAGGTTGTTATTATCGCTACGTATCATATTGGACTTGTTATACTCTGTTGGATTATTATGGGAAGTTAAATCTTGTTGTTGAGGAGTGGTGGTTATTGTATTGGTGAAATGTGCCGGATTTGTAGGTTTTGGGTTCGATTATAAACGAATAGGTCACGCCAAATTTTCGGTAGGAATAATTTTGATTTAAGGTTATGGAAATTACTTACCACTTGATGTGAGAACAGATGTGGAACCACGTTTGGAAGGCGATCACGTGATCACTAACTAGCGGCCAATGTTATGCGAGATATGTATTATGATAATATTTTACAAGGCTATTCACGGATCTTTCGTTATTCCTATCGAGGCGAGGACCACTCTAAATATGATAACGTGTAGGCAATACCAGAGGGATTCCTTATACGCCGTATGTTCTCATACGTGAGTTGGAGACCAATCATGGGATTACTGTCTAACAAGTAACTTCCTACGAAGCTTGTATGTCGGTTACAATTTAGAGAGTAATGCAGGGATCCCTTGTTGTATTTGATGTGGCGAAATGTGCTTTGAATGCAATTTTGCATAGGCGATACTATTGGGATTTTTCCCATTCACGATACTTCTCTTGTGTGTACTTGAGGCTCGAGGCATCATGTGAAGCCAGCATTTTGAGGAGTCATATTGGCTATTGTCTAAGAGCGTTCTTGAATTGGTTTCTCTATGTTTATCGGTACAATGATTTTGTACTTCGAATTATATTAAGCTCATCGAGTTCTCGTGTTCTCGATATCTTGCGTAACTATGAAAGATCCATATTAGTGTATATTTGAGCTTACCCGATAGAAGATATGATGTATAATTACTCACGCTCTTCTTTCAAAGTTATCATGTTATGTGCCATTCTTAAAAGTTATCATGACATGTGGAATTATTTTTATAAGGTCAAGCGTTTGATATAGGGACATCCTTTCATACAAGACTAAACACTTTCGATTTTTGAGTCATAGCAGCATTTTGGATACACGAACGAATTATTTTCACGGGTTAGCGAGGACGATGAAACTATTGTGTTTGATTATGCAGTTGTACAGTTACAAGGAAATGGAGTTTTTCAAGTCATACCGGTTTGGCGTTTCGATACTTTCATTCATAAGAGAAAGGTGTCTTCTTGAAGCGTTGAAGACTTATGGAAGTTTGTCGGTGACCACGAAATATCGGAAAATTTATCCTCTTGCAGGGACTTATGAAATTTCAGAGCATTTCTTATCATGGTGAGTTATTTATGTTGAAATATCATTGTTATATCCTTGCAATTGATAACACACCAGGAGTCACTTAAATTGAAGAAATATGGTATATCATAAGTTTTACGGGTGACTTGTCAAGCAGCGATTATGGCATTGTGTTTTCACTACGTTGACTTTTTATAATTTAAATTTCAAGGATGAAATTTTTCTTAGGGGGTAGATTGTAACATTCCAAACCAAATTAGCGAGTTAATCATCGTTAGTCATGCTAATTAACGAGTGAAACATTATATGTCATGTTTATCGAGATTCATCACGACTAAAAATTAACTATTTATAAATTATGAATTTGGACTCACTTTCTTCTTGAAAGTTGTAGAAGATATTATTGCGAGCTCGTACATATTTTTATTAGATTTTTTGGAGGTCTGAGTAATTAATTATCACTATGTAAAAAAGTGCTTAAGATGACAAGCGACCAACGACAGATGAACATATACCTGTCGTCTTCATTTTATAACATTTAATCATGACAGTTAGGTTAACATTTTTCGTCAGATGGCATTTTTTTTTATGATTTTCAACTTTCAATTTCGTGTCTTTGAACCACGACTTAAATATGTCGTCCGAGTAAATTATAACTATGAAGTGTTTCTTATGCAAATCAAGCATTATTACAACGACATATACCTGTCGTCGAAAAAATAGGGTTGTAGAGAGATTATTATTTGTAAATTATGTTCATATTCAATGACTGATATATGTTGTTAAATATAAAGCTAAGATTTTAAAGACTACAATAGATAATTGTCATCTTAAAATACTTAGATTTTGACTTTTGTAATTTTGTAGGTAGCCGCGTGTTTGGAGTATAAACCTTACAACTTAAAAATCTAGCAACCCTAATTACTCAAACACTATATTTGCAGCCGCACTTCTCTCTCTCTCTCTCTCTCTCTCTCTCTCTCTCTAACATTCGCGCCCCTCCGTCTTTTGCCTTAGAATTTCAATTTTTGGGGGAAAATTGACCAAAAACCCACAGCGATTGATCTCCGACGACTCTGCGCTCTGCATCGTGACTTTTGCGCCCTTCGATTTTCTATGTCTCTTCACTGGAAGTCTCTTCTTCTTTGAGGTTAGACCTTCTTCTTTGAATGCTCAAAATCTCCTTTTTCCAAATTCTGATTCAACTTTACTGTAATCAATTATCCGTTAGATTAAAGGTCCTTTATTGTAATCTGATTGTAATTTTCACCGAGTTCTAGAATTTAATTTTGGTTTCGTTGTTCGACGTATTGATTCTCTGGTTGAAAATCATGTATAGGATCCTAAGATCTGGAGTGGATGGTGTTTGAGTCGAATGTATGGCCAAGGGTCACGACTTCACCACCTTCGTCGATAGCCTTACGACTTCCACTCCGGCGCTCCTCGCCGAAACCACTCTCTACCGATAAGCTCGCACGCCATATCTCGCAGCGAAGAAGCTCTAGTTCTGCCTTCCGTCACTGCAAACACACTCGGCCTGCTGAAGGTATGGGCTTTTATGTTTCTTGTTATTGATTGCCTTGTTTTCAAGTTGGTTTTATTTTTGAAAGTGCGTACCATCTGTTTGCCTTGACTTCTCACATGTTGTTGTGAAGATTGTTGGTTTTAATTTCTACTGAATTAGTGTTTATTGGAAAATATTAACATGCAGCTTTTGATATTCAACGAAATGTATGTTTATGTTTACCAGGTTGATGCACATATTTACTTATGGAAGTGGAATTAATGCACGAATTGTAATTTTTGATGTTGATGGAACTATTACCAAGTAAGGCTACTACTAGTGGTTTAAAGGCTCTTAATTGCTAAGGTTGAATCTCTTCAATAATAGCTTCAATAATGCCTTTCCTTTCTTCATGCTGATGCAAGACTATCGTACATATCAACTCTTTTAACTATTGTATAATAGTAAAAGTGTAAAAATAATATGCACCTATTCTACTTTGCTTAGTTTAATGATAAAAAAATAATCTTGATATATTTTTCCATGTCTGAAGTCTTGGGTTAGTTTATGCCGTTAGTTGGAAAGGATTGGACAAAAACTGGGGTGGCTAGGCTTTTCTCTGCAATCAAGGTACAATTTTTCTTTGTTCTAAGAGCAATGATGTTAATATTTAGTTCAGAAAGACTAAATGCTTGATTTTTTTTGTATGTTGGTGTGTTGGGATTATGGTTTATGATGGTTTTGGATCTTTGTTGTTTATAGGCAAGCATAGCGGCAATGGAGCAGACTCATGTGCTTGCAAATACATTATCACAGTCAATATTGTTTAGTTCAATTTCTTAGTATATGTTATATATATATCCATGTATTAAAAATTGAGTAATTGTAATGTCATCTATGTACAATTGTGTATTATATGACAATTTTAATTGTATTATTATTTTAATATAAATATAAGTATTTTATCCACAATTGTGTGATAAATGATAATTTTAATCGTATTATTTTTATATAAATACAACTATAATTCTCAATATATATAATCATAAATAGATATATGATGTCATCAGTAATAAAGACAATAGATATATACACAATACTCAGATTTGGGTTTTGAAAGATGACAGATACATGTGTCAATGTACAATTACTAAGACGACTGATATCTATCATCTAATTGATGATTAAGACGACAAATCACTTAATGTCGTCTGAAGACATTTTCATCAGACGACTGCGTATAAGACGACAATTGTGAACATGCTCAGATGGCATGGATGTAAAAGTCTCCTAAACTACTTTTTCACGCAGTGTATGAATTTTTAAAGTTTGATGTATTTATGTGATTATTTAGAAATTTACTAGTGGTAAAGTATTTTGGACCATCAGATCTGATAGTAAATTCATTTGGGTTGTTGATTCTTTTCAACCCTAGGGTATAGATTTTAAAATTCTCCCCGAGTTGGTTGGAACCAAATTTCTCGACCAGGATGCCTAACCCGGCCGCCGAACCCGACCCGAATTTCAACCCAGTTGGACTTTCACCTTTCGGCATCCGTTGGACGTTGTTCGGGTCGAAAATTGTAGCTCTATTCTTCTCATGCCTTCCTCTACTCTCATATCATCCACGCATCACGTGATTGGAGTGCTTTGAAATCGAGAACTTTTGGTTTTCCAGCAAGCTTTGGGCAATGTCAGCGACGGAGCTACGACCGATGTTGGATGATGATTATTTAGAGCTTTTGAAGCTCTTCGTCCAAGGAGTTGATTGGAACAGGTTTTACGTCACGATTTGGCCGGAGAACATTGAACGCTTGACGTCAATTTTTGGTGAATTTCTGGAGTTTTCGAGGTAATTTTTGGCCAAATTCTTCCGATTCAGACTTTGTGGCTTTCATAAGAAATGTTAGGCCCCCTACTATGATCTTCATTTAGTTATGCAGATTGAGTGTGTTGGAGTGGGGTTGACTCCGGCTGAAAGAGCCCAACCCCGATTCAGTTGCCTAAACTAGAATTAGATCCTAACAACACTACAAATTTTTTTAAAAAGAACTTTCAACAGAGTTTACTTTATAAAATGAGTAAACCAAAAACCTGCAATGAAAACACACTTCCAAATAGTCCACAAAAGCCAAACCGTGGGACGCCAATTCCCATATGAATTTCTCAAATTCACAAACTACTGAATAACAGTAAAAGTATTCATTTACACTATTTATTCAAAATCCAGTAAGTACTCGAAAAGTATTATAAAGGAAATAAACTAACATAGTACTTAGAGCGACTTCTAATTTACAAATATATAAAGCTAGTAGGTTAAACTAGGAACCTACTAGAAAAGAATGGTGACTTGAACTCTAGGCCTCCGACGACGACGCACAACCACATGATAGAAACTGCAAACTGGGCAAGAAGGAAACCGAAAAGCCCAGGGAAAGGCATATAAATAATAAAACTGTTAGAATGAGTGGACGAAAATAAACTTTTATTTTTAAACTGATAGCAATAAATATAACATATCTTTCACAATATATATGCAAATAAACATAGTGCGAGTCTAAAAACCGCAGGGTCCCACTCTCAGACACCTCCACCTCAAACAGTCTAAATCACGGGATCCCAGATCCACACGTGATTAAATAGTCAGAAAGACCTCGGGTCAGAAATCTGTCCCCCCCGAAGCATCTCGGGGATCAGCCGAGCATGCCAGTGCATCGATGCCACTACTACCTCTGAGACTGTACTCTGTGTAAAACAAATCATATTTGTTTCCATGCACATGCATAATCGTAAATGCGTACTTGTATGACATATAATCATAAATGCATAATCGTAAATGTATACGTGTACGTGCATAATCATAAAATGCATAAATAGGACTCGTACTTCAATCAGTGAAAATAAATTGTCCACTCACAGTATGCAGCTAGCTCGGAGGTCCGGCAGAAGTTCCCTCGCCAAAATCTCTCTCGCGGTTTCCTGAGTAAATAACAGGTTCATTTAATTTCAGAATTCGATAAAACGCGCGAAAAATAACTCTGAAACCATCCCAAGAATCCCACGGAAAAATTAGGATTTTTGACTCGCCGGAGCTCCGCCGCGGGAGGCGGCGCGTGGCAGTCACGTGCCATCACCAGTGGTGGTGCGTGAACCACACACGCTCCCGGTCCAAACTGCTCTGATGTGAGCGTTTAACCACTCATTGGAAACATCACAACAAGCCCAACACATTTTTTAACTAGACCTAGACCCAATTCCACGACGTTTGGCCGAAATTGGGCCCGAAACCCACGGTGGCCGAAATCGCTGGAAAACTTCTCCGGTCGATTCCGTCACTGGTGATGCACCTCGGCCCCCCAAACCAAGGGGGTTTTGGTCCTTGGACCAAACCCAATCGAACCCACCACCACACCATGCCAAAAAATGCCCAGAATGCCGCCGGCGAACCAACCCGAAAACCCACGGGTTCACGGTATCAAAACTATCCCAAAACTCACCCAAAAATCAAATATATATATATATATACATGAATGGAAAGAGAAAATGAAGGGCTTCAAATCCATACCAAGAACGCCGGCAACCGTGGCATTTTTTGGTGGGTCGAAATCGGAAATCCAAACGGGCCAAAATCGTATACGGGTCGCGTACGTACAAAATTCATATTTTTCTGATTTACTCTGTATTTACACCATATTTCCACTAAAAATACCAAAATTTCTTATCGGATCAACGGTCACAATTCGATCTGATCAAGATCTAACGGTCCAAAGTAAACCGCCTAGAAAAACATTTTAAAATACATATTTTCACATACAAACTTCAAAAAATCAAAAGAAATAGTTCAATAACCCGAAATATCCCCCGAAAATTCCTACGTGCATGAAATTAAATACTCTACGACTTCCACGAAGAAAGTCAAATCAAATTCTCACCCGAAGAAAAAGTCGTTAACAAAATTTCACAAGGTGCATAAATTCGCGGAAGATCTAAATCGTAAAAGTTAGCGTAACTTTTGGTTTGAATAGTTGCACTGGCCACCGCTGGTGATGGCGCATAGGCTCCACGCGCCATTAGAAAACTATATACATTAATCTATGGTTTGACTTTAGGGAGGCCAAGTACGATTTTCGAGTTTGTGAATTTATGATTATGTAGCTGGCGATTTAGGTGAGTAAATATTTATTTTTCACTGTTGATTAGCGATTCCGAATCTTTTATTCTCATGATTTTCTTATGCTTATATGATATGATTTATGATACGTTTACAATTATGCATGGAGGCTATATGTTATGATTTTACGATTTCATGCACGTTATGTTCATTTTTATATATTGATGCATTGGCTGCTCGGCTAATTATCGAGTATGCTCCACGAGGGACACGATGACACCTAACCCGATGATTACATTATGCACGCCTCCACGCACCACAATATGTTTTACTTAGACTCGCTTTGTTTTATTTTATGTTTTCGGTGAAAGGCATAAAATTACGTTTTACAATTTCTTAAGTTTATTTATTTTTCGTCCACTCACTCAGACGCTTTCCTTGTTTTAGATATCTTTCCCCTAGGCCCTTTGGTTTCAAATGCCCAGGTTTTCAGAGTTATGTGGAGGTCGAGTGCGCACGTTGTTCGGATATAGCAATTTTCACCATAAGAGTAGGTTGATCCTACGAGCTAGTATTTCAGTTAGCTTAGTTAGTTTTGATAGTCTAATAGGTCTGATGTCATAAATGCTTTCTTGTATTTTGTGCTTGGTGTGAGTCAATTGTAAAAGCATTACATAGTTTTATGACTTCAGAGTCTTGAATTTTTACTTTCTTCGAGTTTCAATTAAGTGTGTGGTTAACCTTAGATTAATATGGTCTTTGGGGCCTGATCCCGGTTTAGGCATCTAAATCAGGGTCGGATCTTCAAATGAAAACCTGAAGAAAAAAAACTCAATTTTTACGATAAATTTTTTTGATGGGTCGAATATTCCTTCGACCCGTCGAACTGGGTCTTCTGTACACCCAGAAACGGCTCAAAAATCAGAGAAACTAAGCATATCGACTTGCATAATTTATACATTATTAATCACATGTTGTAATAAGTAGAAATTTTATGACCATAAACTAGACACATATTTAAGCCCTCCCTAAAAGTTTCAAAATTTTCTAAGACCTTTAACCATGTCACATAAATCATACAAAACAACATATTGCACAATTATGATTTTACACCCAAAAACAAAAAAAATTAAAAAAATCTATATCTGGATGCTAAGTATATGATATAACCCCACCCCACACTTGAAATTTGCATTGTCCTTAATGTAAAAACTTGAATTAAACTATGAAATACATCAAACAAGTATGACAAATAACGCGTATCACGCACAAAACATACTATGTGGAGAAAAATAACGTAAAGATGAAATGATAAGAGAGAAAATCTAGTAGTCACGCTTCTCCATCAACATGAGAGCTTCTCCATCAACATGGGTTGCCTCCCATGCAATGCTAAGTTTAAAGTCTTTAACCAGATATTGCGAACATCATTTAATGTACATCAAAGATATGTCTGTTCGCTAGACCATAAAGCTTATCCTTCTTAACATATTTCCTCCCTAGTATGGAACCTGAAGGATGTGGAATCAGACCATCCAAATGCGCATGTTTAGTTGCAAAAACATTGAAGTTCTAGAATGGCTTCCTTAGTGGACGACTATCATCACAAAACCTTAAGTCCTCTTATTTAGACCTATTCTCAACACTAGCACACTTCTTATTAGAAATAATCGAAACATCACAAGAATAAGAGTGCTTACCTTTCAACTCAATGGTCACCACAGTAGCCACAACTCCTACTACCTTCTTAGGATCAAGATGACCTTTATCTTGTGGTGCCCAAGTCTTGAGGAATTTGAATTCCCCTATCAAGTCCACATTCTCTTTCTCAAAGTATTGTCTTGCCTCTCCCGGCTCTTTAAGTGGGTGGAAGATGCAAAACTCCACAGTCTCACCAAATATCATCATGCTCAATCTTCCATTGTGTACATTGATCTTTGTGTGAGCTGTAGCCATGAAATGACGACCCAAAATTGAGGCTAACGTATCAGTAGAGGTCTTCTCATTCATATGAAGCACAAAGAAATCCATTGGGAGAATGAGTCATTCAACACGCACAATCACATCCTCAAGCACCCCTCAAGGATAGATATAAGATTGATCTGCAAGATCAAACCTTACTAAGGTTCTCGTCAATGCACCTAGACCAAGAAGCTTATACATAGAATATGGCATTAGATTAATAGAAGCTCTTAAGTCTAATAAAGCACGTTTAAACCTAGTTTCACCAATCTAACATGAAATGGGGAATCTTCATGGATCTTTGCACTTAATCGGTAATCTTATTTAAAGCACTGCTGAAATCTCCTCACTCACGATCACAATCTCATATTCCTTGAACTTCGCCTTGTTGGTACAAAGTGCCTTTAAGAAATTTGCATATTTTGGCACAAATTTGCATATTTTGGCACTTATTTGATAGCATTAAGGAGTGGAATATTCACTTGAATTTTGTGAAAGATATCCAATATCTCCTGCTCTTGATGGTCCTTTTTCAGTTTATGAAGTCTGCGAGGAAAAGACACATGTGAAGTAAGTAAGGGAGAAGGATTAGATGATACATGGGTTGCATTTGGATATGATGAAGCTCTATTAGACTTTTCTTGCTCTTCCCCATCGATCTTCTGAAGTATTGGCTCCTCTAACTTCTTAAGCATGGTTTGTGAACTCGGAACATCTCCCACATGTTTCCCACTCCTCAATGAGATGGCACATACCTCATGAGTTGGGCCATTACCGCTTTGAGACAGTTGTTGTTGAAGTTCACTCATTTGTTATGCTAATGCCTCAATGAATTTATTGGTGCGTTGAGAATGCTCATTAAATTGTTGTACCAATGTGCACAAGACATTCACGATGGTTGGATTCGTTAGAGGAGGTGCTTGTGGTTGTATTGGTAGTGTTATAGTGGAGTGTGGCTCATATCTCTGTCTTTGTTGTAAGAAATTGGCTTGTTCTTTATCTGGAATATGATATATAGGACAATTTTCAGTAGCATAGTCAATATAAGAGCACATTGCACATACTTGAGCCTTTGCTGATGAGGATAGAGATTTTCCTTTCCCAAAATTTTCTGCAATGAGAGCTAAGTTCTTCTCAATGACACTCATCCTTCTCTCCAACATTGGATCTATAGATGCCTATAAGACTACTGGCCTCCGACTAGAGTTCTCAGCAATGTTTTCTACCACGGTCTTGGCCTCTGCACCTGTCTTCTACCACCATGTGAATCTGCATGTTGAATCCAATTGTGCTCGGTTAACTTCACCCAAACCTTCATAAAAGAAGGTCATCTGGTCAGCAAGATCATATCCATGGTGAGGACACTTTCTCAACAATTCCTTAAACTATGTCCAAGCTTCATGGACTACATCTCCATCTTTTTGCACAAAACTGTTGAAAGTTGCTTTGTCCGTTGTGCAGAGTAAAACACCTTTATGAAAGTTGTGCCTATCTTTGTCCATGTGTCGATTGATTGAGAAGGCATTGAGTAAAACCACGGCTTTGCTTCATCCTTGAGAGAGAAAGGGAAAAGAATCAGCTTTAAGTACACCAGCTTCCACATTCTCCAAATTCTGGGTCCTGCACAATTGCATAAAATCATTCAAGTGTTGTTATGGATCTTCGTTGGACCCTCCTCGAAAGTGAGGTAGACTCGTGCTCAAAGTTAGAGGTTTAGCATATGGTTGCAATGCAAGGAGCACTAAGGGCGATAAAGTACCAACTGTTGATCTACGCATTTTATGCGTGATAATTAACGTATTATTCTCTACATTTGACTTTGTTAATTACTTAGTATTATTAGTTTTGACTTATTTTGTAATTTTTAGGCTTTGAACAAAAGTGAAGGAGTAAAGGAGTCTACAAGCAAGCAAAACGTAGAAAAAATGGAGAGGATGATTTTCGACCAGAAATTCCATGAAGAAAATAGAGAAGAAAAAGAAGTCCTAGCTTGACTAGGAAAACATTTCCTATGTTAACTAGGAAAAAGAAGCTTCTGGAAGGACCTTGGAGGAAGAACAAAGCAAGATGAGCCAAATTAATGAGAATACCATTTTAGAAGTCCAAGATCAAGTCCAAGTCAGGCCAAAACGTGGAGAAGTATATATGGCAAGAAGATGATTCCCAAGTTGAAGAGGAGAAGAAAATCTATCAAGAAAATGAAAGAAGAATCTACCACTCAACTTCAAAAGACGAGTGGGAACATGTCAGGAGGAGTTAGACGGTGATTGACCTATGATTGAAAAGTCTATTTGAGTGAAGAAAGGTCAGCCTGCTGGGGACAATATTGAAAATGTAATTGGGCATGCCATCATTGATCATTTTGGCCAAAATACATGGGCTAGACTTTTGATATGTCTGTTTTGCCCAACAAGAAGAAAGAAATCAGAAAGTAAGCAACTTGGTTGACAAAAATGAGAAGCTTGCAAGGAAAGAAAAGATAAGCTTACATGAGAAGACAAGGAGAGAGATATTTATTTTTCTTGAAGGATAAGAAAAGCTTTGTGTTTTGACCTATAAATAAAGAGGTATGACATCAAGATTAAGCATCTCTTACTAGCTTACGCTCTGCCCAAATACTCTCCAACTCTTTCCCTTAAATACCAAGTTTTCAAGCTCCAAGCCGACTACATCGCCATCCACACCATCTCGGATCACTTGCATCACGTTAAGCCTCAGCAAGTGAGAACCACCGTCCTTGGATTCATCTCGCTTTAAAAGTGTAAGCGTGATTTTAAAAGTGATTTTAAAAGTGTAACTATGAAACATTTACTTTATAATCCTCTTTTGTTGTTTTTTTTTACATTGGATCTTGGTGAAATTATTTGGATTTTCAATACTTATTTGAGTCTATCTTCCATGTGTTTATGTTCTTAATTTTGTTTGAAACATTCTATGTTATGATCTTAATGCGTTGATTTAGTTTAGGATGATTGCATTAAGCCCTGGCCTATAGTTAATTCAATGAAGTTATGAATTAAGGTGACTTTAAACCACATAGCATGCTAATTTTGGAATTTTAAGCATGAATTTCGTAGGTAACAAGAATAGGTAAAGGAAATTGGCTAGGGTAAAGTAAGATGATCACTTGTAAATAATTAATTAGGTTTTATTTTTGTCATAATATGATTTAGAGTTCTTAGGAGTATTTGATGCATTGCTTGTCTATGAATTTATGCATACTAGAGTCCTAGGTGCTTTGTTTCATACTTTTGACGTTTTTAGGTAGTAATTAGGTTAGAAAACTCAACTTTGAATCCCCCATTTTCACTACACAATTATTACATGCACCATTCAATCTTTGGTTAGAACGAAACTCTACTTATCAATGCTACATCTACACAAAAAGTATTTAAATTGAATGCGTTAGATTATGTATTAAGTTGTTGATTTGATACTTAGTTTAAGTGTGATCAGCTGTGCCTGGTAAGAATGCATCCCTGAGCTTTCTTTATCCTGCCATTGGTGTGGTACGAGTGTGAATACACTATGTACTTGCACACAGTATGCACAATTAGAGACAATTTATAAAACTAAAAACAAACACACAAAAATAAAAGACTCAATTAAAACTTAAAATTAAACAGTCTCTGACGACATGGCGCCAAAATTTGATAGACAGAAAACCATATATCAAATACATATCACTTTGTAGAGATAATCCTTACTATGATTTCTAAATGTGTCAATGTTGTATACTGGAAGTAGGGGTCATTACCCACAAAGGACTGGTGAAACTAAAGTCTTAAACAATAATTATACGCGAAAGCCAGAAATCTGGCAGACTCGACCACAAAACAAGGATGCAGTTACGAACCTAACCTAAAGCACTCTAAATGTCACAAAATTTATACACAATAAACTAGACTCGGTGGTGAACTACCACACAAAATTTGGTTGGGTTTCGATATAAAGTGGTTACCGAAAATATTTGGCGAACTACAGCTAAGTGCAGAAAATAAATGCTAAAAAGTAAATATATGAACCAAATATGGAGAACAGGTTAAGGGGCAGTGCTATCCACCATCGTCATTCAGTCTACATAAAACATACTTAACCTAATATGAAATCTAATGAATGAAATTTCTCACAATTGAGCCGATCAAGCCGAATATACCAATCGTATCTACACATCTCTTACCGGGCATACTAAGTGGAATGGTCATCCGCCTTAGTGTGATCTCTAGTTGGTAAACTTAGTACTATGATGAGTCCTCATCTATTCAACCAAATTCATTATTTTCTAAGAATGTTTGAGAATCTACAAGGGTTCACAAGCTAGCCACGGGCATAACTTGCTAGACCTAGGGTTTCTTACATCCAACGGTTTTTCACCTCCATTGGTTTCTATCATGGAGAGATCAAGGAGGGTACGATGTGCCTCTATCTCAACTCTCTTAGTGTAAACTCCATAATAAGATTATTCATTCGTTAGCAACATGTAAAGAAAACCTCACAATATGCAAAATTAGATCAACGAGTATGTATCATGTAAACTTCATGTACAAGGCTTCCCCTTAACTAATTATTTTTCTCATCAAAGACAGATTCCTGAGAAAACTAACATTCGTGTACTAAAATGACCATAATTTCCTCTAGAAAAGTGATATTCATGATCCGAAAGAAGTACTGGAAACTAGACATCCAAAGCTTTCCATGTATATAAATATTATCATCTGATTCATTCTGAGTTGCTTTCAATGCTCTATAGAAGTTAACGAATCTACATATGAGTTTTCTGGTTTCAGCTTTTAATCCTTCTTTACTTAAGTTTTGAGTTCTCCTCTTTGAAAAGTTCAACCTCTCAATTTCATATTGCGTTAGGAATCTTTATTTCTCTTCTTTTCTTCAATCATCTCTATTTATTTATAAAATAATAAAATATAAATATATTTGCTGAATAAATAAATAAAAAATAAATATATAAACATTAATAAAAAACATAAAAGTGCATATATGTACCGATCATACCCATCTTCGTGAGCGTATGTACATTCTTCCCTTACACTGGAATTGTCTCATCAATGCCAGCCTTGAGATTTCATGGGCTAGAGCTACCTAGAAGACAAGGGACCTCGAATCCCCGAATACATATATAGTGTCTTCTTGATGAGGGCTCTAGGCCTAGACGTACATGGCCTATAACTCAGGCTCGTGCCTGTGTCTCATCACCCCCTGCCTCCACGTCACACAACTGAGGACCATGATCCCGAGAGTTGCTAAACTCAAGCTTATCTCTCACACTCGAGTTATGCGCCACCTCTTGACAAGGTTTCTTGTACTTGTTAATCAACATACATTACTACCCCGACCATCTTATAATCAATAGTGAAACTGTAAGACAGGTTATACCCAACATCAAGCTTAAAGTCCTCTGCTTTCGAAGAAAATTGTAAAATCACGAAGACATATACTTAAATCACACCTTGGTCGAATTCATATACATATATTACAAAAAAACGAAGGAAATCTTGATAACATTATATTCTGTGTGATACCTAAGTGGGACGTTTCTCACCTTCACCTAGAAACGATAGACTTCATCGAAACTTCCCAACGTGGTCACATCATTTTGAACCTTCTATGAAAATTTCTATAAAATGACATTGTATTTTGTATTTCTCTCATTAGTGGTGGTTCCTGTACCGGCGGCAGCGCAACCCTTTTCCTCCACCAAGACCATTGAGGTGAAGAAGACGGCAGGTGCGGCCCTAACCATCTCCAGGCTAGGATTCTCTGCTCTGAAGCTGGTTGTCCAACTGCACAAGTTCGCATTCTCTGTTCCAACTCCGGCTAAGGTGCTTATTCTGGAGCTGCATGTGTTATATGGGGCAAAGCTAAAGGGCATGGATGGTTTCGTTGAGGCTCAACCTCGTCTAAAGACATTCCAGCGCATGGCAATGCCCCAAGAGGTCTCTGTACCTCCTCTACAACCAGTGTCTTCTATATATCTCTTTAGCCTTTCCTCAATTGGGTGGCGTGCCCACCAAGTCACCAGGAATGAAGAAGAAAAGAGGTCGCCCGGTAGTTTCTGAGACACGAGTGAGGCTCCCAGGTTCGAAGGGAGGTGATGAGTTGCTTACAAATCTGCTGGTGAAGGAGAAACCGAAGCGCAAGAGTAGGGCAAATAAGAACTTAAGTGAGGCCATGGAAGCTCAAGTTGAAGTGGAGTCTGTGGTGACAGGATCAACAGTTGGCTATGGTACCTATATATAGATGGTGACCTTGGAGCGAGCCAGGAGTAAGATTGCGCTGAGAGGCGGTGGTGAAGATGGCGTTTAGAGTCTAGGTTTATTTAAACGCAATGGCATTTTCCTTGTTTTGTTACTGTTTCTTTCTGAGCTTAATTTTGACTTCAGATAGGATGTTAGGTTTCTAGCATAACAGTGATCTTTTCTGGTTCATTGCTCCTAGTGGTTGTCATTGTAAATCTGTGGTCTTTTCTGAATTTTTGCTAGGAAATGTTTACGTTGCTGTAAATAATAAATAAATAAAATAGTGAAGCTGTACTCTCACAGAACGTAGACAAAGATATAGGTTGAATCTCATTAAATTTTGTTGTACTCTTGGCTTGTTTAAATTGTTTTTCATTTTTATTGTTGGTATGTGTGAGGATTAGTTTCCTGACAACTATAGGTGCTGAAACTTTCTCTTCAACCCATTCATGTCGAACAACTTGTGAATCATAAGCCTTGCGGTGAAAAGGCGCTTCGCTAATTGATCTCAGAGTAAAACGACACCTAGGGTACAGGTTGACCGCTCCACCATTGTCCTCGGTGGATAGTGCGACAACAAATTGGGTATGTATAGATCTAGTCAGACTCATGGAGCAACACTAATATAATTGGCATGAAAAGTAGACGAGATTAATATTTTAGGTTTTCCTTTTGAAAGAAATTATGTTGGATCTGTTTAAAGATATTATAAACACTGCAACTCCACCACCTGCCTCGCCCCTGTTAGATTCATCCACTGTCGCCGACTACTGTTGTTGATGTCAGAGCACTACACCGCCGGTCTTTGTGGATTTCTAGCTTCAAATTTTTGTTAAGCCAAGTTTTCATACCAAGCATAACATTCTCGAAATAAATTAATTAACCTCTTTTGATTTAGAATTAGATTATAAAACTTAATTAGCGCAACATCTTAGATCTAAGCCTAGATTTAGGTTAAATTTTCATACCGTGCAATTTTAATTTTCAATAATATGGCTCTAGTTCCTATGGACTAATACGGTTCTAAGAGAAGGGGATTTTATCACCTCTTCCTCAAAGTTGAAGATTAGTATGGTCCCTCATATTTATTCTTAGAACGGTTTAGCAAAGACACAAATCAAGTGGTTACAACTTATGGCCAGAGCAATGGCTATGCATACCAATTTGTCGGTACTTGTTTGGGGGTATGCAGTATTACATGCAACAATACTTCTTTGCTTGAGACCTGTAACACGTCAACCATTTAGTGCGTACAAGTTGGTAACTAGATATGAGCTTGACATTCACATCTAGGCATCTTTAGTTGTGCAATGTATGTGCCAATTGCGTCTTCACAACGCACTAAAATGGGTCTTCAACGACGATTAGGCATATATGTTGGTTATGAATTTTCAACAATTTTCCATTACTTAGAACCTTCGACAAGAGATCTCTTTATTGCAAGATTTATAGATTGTCACTTTGAAGAAGCATACTTCCCGACGTTAAGGAGAGATAGGAATGCCTTCATTTCGGTTGAACGTCATAAATTGACGTGGAATACTCATCCCACTATGTTTCAAGAGGATCCGCGCATATCTCAAAGTGAGATTGAAGTGTAGTGTATACTTGATCTTCAAAAGGTAGCAGAATCGATGCCTGACTCCTTTATTGATATTGACAAAGTAACGAGATCAGACATTTCTGCTGCAAATGTTCATGCTAGGTTGGAAATCCCTAAAGGGTGGTATAACATTATTCCAGGGAACAGTAACGTGCCTCTTACCCATGTGGATGGTGTGGTGTCAACCTCAGCTCCCACCAAGAAGAGAGGGAGACCAAGAAAATCCACAGATGAGCCGCCGGGGAAAAGACAGGTCATCCAGGCACAAAATGATCATTTCATTATAAACGTTGTGAATCATACACATGATATTGTTCCTGACTATATTTATTTCCTAGAATCACAAATGGCATCTCTGGAGGACGCTTCAGAGAACGGTGAAATCTCACTATACAATGATGCACGTATTGTTATGGATAGGTCATCCAAGGTAGTTGATGCTGCTTTTGCTTATTTCGTCACTCAAAAGATCATTGATGACGATGAAGTAGAACCTTACTCAATTGATGAATGTAAGTGGAGAGTGGATTGGTTAAAGTGGAAAGATGCAATACATGCTAAACTAGACTCCTTGAAGAAAATACATGTTTTCAGTTTGGTAGTGTTATGCCCACCGAATGTGAAGCCGCTAGGACATAAATGGATCTTTGTTCGGAAGTGAAATGAGAAGAATGAATTCATGAGGTATAAAGCAAGACTTATGATGCAATGATTCTCTCAACGATCTGACATTGATTATAAGGAGACATATTCTCCAGTTATGGACATCATTACTTTCTGTTACCTTGTTAATTTGGTAGTGTTTGAAAAATTGAACATACAACTAATGAATGTGGTGACAGCATATCTCCATGAAAACCTTGTTTCAGAGATATACATAAAAGTGTCGGAATGCGTGGTCATACACAATTCAAGTAAATCTCCACCACAAAGTGCTCATGTGATTAGATTGAAACGTTCATTATATGGATTGAAACAATCCGATAGAATATGGTACACAAGTCTAAGTGACTACTTGATTGGGAAGGGATACAAGAACGAGGATTTATGCCCATGTGTGTTCATTAAGAGAACAAGTTCAAGATTTTCCATTGTAGCGGTCTACATTGATGATATGAATATCATTGGGTCTCTTGATGAAATCAATGAGATGGTTAGCTACTTGAAATCCGAGTTTGAGATAAAAGACCTTGGTAGGACTCGATTTTATCTTGGTTTGGAATTAGAACATCGAGTTGGTGGAATACTTATTCACTAGTCTGCTTATGTCCAAAAGATGCTCAACCAATTTAACATGGATAAAACACACTCTCTTAGCACACTAATGGTCATATGTAGTTTGGAACCCAATAAGGATCTTTACCGTCCGAAAGATGATGATGAGGAATTGTTGGAAGCGGAGATATCATACCTTAGTGTTATTGGAGTTTTGTTGTATTTAGCTCAATGCACAAGACAAGACATTGCATTTTTTGTGAACTTGTTAGGTTGGTTTAGTTCTGCGCCTACACAAGTCATTGAAATGGTCTTCAGGTATTTGAAAGGTTCCATAGACTCGAGATTGTTCTTTCCCTACAAAGAATACAAAGAGAATCTTGAAATTCCAAAAAAAGGATGGTTGAATCGCAACATGCAGGTTCTGGGTTTTTCGTCCCGTCGAGTAGATCTCTCAACCCATCAAAGGTGACACCCTGGATGAACCTGAAGCAAGCTTTCGACCATCGAGTGGATTTCTAGACCCGTCAAAAGCAATCCCCTGGATCAACCTGAAGCTTCCATTCGACCCGTCGAAGGAAGGCTTCGACTCATCAAGTTCTTCTCCAACTGTGAGCACTGTTCCTCAATTCAGTGCAGTCCCTTGCTCAGAAACACCTTGTGATATATGGGTTGACTTTGCTGATGTTGGGTATCTCTCTGACCCACACAAAGGACGTTTCCAGATATGTTATATATTCACTATGGGAAACACGACGATTTCATGGAGATCAACTAAGTAAACCATTGTTGTTACTTCCTTGAATCCTTCTGAGATTATTGTTCTACATGAAGAGGTTAAGGAGTATGTCGGACTTAGATCAATCATACACCACATTAGAGGATCTAGTGGACTACCTTCCACTACTACAACACCAACTTGTATCTCTGAGGACAATGTAGTTTGCATTGAACAAATAAAGTTGAGATATATTAAGGGTGATCATACAAAGACCATATCACCTAAGTTCTTCTTCGAACAACAACAACAACATTTATTGAACATACAGGTGAATCAAGTATGTTCAGCTGATAATGCTGCAGTCTTGTTCTCCAAGTCATTGCCCAAATCTACATTTTCAAAGCATGTGAGACGCATTGGTATGCGAAAATTGACTAAACTCCAAGATTAAGTTATTAATCAAGGGGAGTTCATTTCATGGACATCAGAGGGAGTCTACACCACATGTGGTCGCTTATGTAATTGATGCGTTGTACTCTTTTTTCCTTAGACCAAACTTTTGTTTTTACCCAAGAGGTCTTTTGTTTGCTTGGCAAAGTTTTTAGTGAGGCAAAAGATTATGCATCATTCATTAGGATCGCGACACAAAGGGGAGTGTTTAAGGATATTATACTCCTGGTATCTAGATGTGTATCTTGTCTTAATTAACATAGTAATAGAGATTCTCTCAAATCCTTGATTTTAAGGGAGATTTATTGTATCAAATTATAACGCTTTTTTAAAGTCATCTATCAATGAATATAGTATAGTTTCTGATATATCATTTGCGTATCTACTTTTCTCCTTCAACATGATCTTTATTTTCTTTTATATAGTCATTTTTAGGTAATAGTACGATTTCTACTAATAAGGATGATATAATAGAAGAAATGTTGGAGATGCATTTTAAGAGTATTTATTTCAAAATTTCGTCAAAATCTTTGATTATTTTTTCTTTTGATATGTACCAAATATGGACCGTAATTGCCACACTTTGGAGCTAATAGCATTTGACTAATTAAAAGCAAAAAAATCCCTAGGTCGCAGCCGCTAGCTTTCCTAGCCTCTACGTCTTATCCATGACCATGAATAATAGAGAATTCTGCTGCTTCACTACGGCCTTTGCTGTTACCGATAGGGGTAAGATATCTTTTGATGTAAAGGATGCCAAAAACTCAAAACACTATGTCGTAGGGCGTTTTCTCTCTATAACGAAGGAAGTGATTCCCAAATCATTCATGGGGACTATGGCTGGAGTTTGGGACTTCAAGAACTGCCTCTTTATCTGCCACAATGAGGGTCGTTACATCTTCTGCTTCGATCTAGAGGCAGAGTGTGATCATATTTTATCTGAAGGTTCGTGGTTCTATGAAAAATCAAACATTGTCCTAAACAGTCATGATGGTGTTACGGACGCCATGACGGTGTCGATGACTTGACTTCCAGTCTGGGTTGAAATGTTTGGCCTCCCACCAAGGTTGCAGACGAATAACACTGTTGGATACATCGCAACAACGCTAGGAGAGATAATTTGTCTGGATGAGCCAAGAATTAAGAGTGGGAAGAGGGTGAGAGCACGCATATGGCATGATATTACGACCCCGGTGAAGCAAGCTTACTCACCAGAGGTCTACGAGTTTAAGGGAGTGGTTACACGGGTCAAGTTACACTATGATCGAGTGTTCGGTTACTGCAAGGTCTGTGGGCTTCTGGAGCACAAGGTATGTGAAGGACCACCTGACATGTCAGCGGCGGAGGAAGTTGTGGCGGCCTTGAATATCTCTAACCCGAAAGGGAAGTAAATTGTCGGTTCAGGTGTAGTAAAAGAGCTCTCGGGTCAAACTAGATTTCCTAGTCTGTCTAGGAAACCTAGTGCGAGTGTGGGAGCGTTAGGATCAAGTGGTCTTTCATTGGCAGCCCCAGGGCTTCACATTGTGCTTCCCCGGAATCTCAGCAACAGAGTTGGCTAGGCAACTTGGAGCATTCTCCTTAAAAGCTCAGGAACTGGTAACCCCAGGGGTGAGGTTAGCGGAGGAAGCACGACCCTCAGTGAGAAGCAAAAGGAAAGGCATAGAGGATAAAGAACCCGTGGTAGCTCGATCGGTGAAGGTGTACCAACTCTAGGTTAGGCTTCGAGTGCTAGAAACCCCGAGTGAGGTGAGAAGTGCTCCTCAAGTCTCTCACCACATCTCTGACTGGTGAGTATGGAAATATTCACGTCTCTCTATTCAAAAGGAAGAGAAGTCACTGCGTGGGATCGAAGAACAAGCCTAAGGAGACAACTGAGGGCTCGGGCTCAGAAGTGAACCCAAAAGAGGTGGAGGATTCTCCAAAGGTGAGGAAGAGACGCATCAAAGGGCGTCAGATAACGCTTTGGATGAGGTAGAGAATCTAGAGAACATGCTTCCAATAGATGGAGGAGACAGTGACATGGCGGTGGGGACGAAGGAGGACCATGGGGAGACCTAGGAGTAGGTCTTGGTAAGTATTAGGTGAGCATTACCTTGATTTATCAGTGTTGGTAACCGCTTAATTTTCACGTTGCATAGTTCTCGGTTACTGTTGTACTTCATCTATTTTACTACGTTAGTGAGTTGGTTTAAGGAGTCTCTCTAGATTAGTTTAACAGTAGTCTTTTCTTTTGTACTTTATGTGTGTCTACTATGTAACATTATTTACTGTAATAATAAAAAAAATATCTCGCGTCTGAGCCTTACAAAAAATGCCCCGTAATTTATTTTCAAAACTTCTTTTGTATCATAAAAGCCTGCAAGTTTTTCTCATAAAAGCATAGAAATTCATATTCTGATGGTTTGGATGAGCAAAGAAACATCCACACACCACAGTGATCGCTTTGGCTCCTCTAATATTCTTAAGCCAGTGGATTTGTCGGTCTATTTATAAAAATTTGTCCCTTACCTTACAGCTTCACATCCTATTTATTTCCCATTTTTAATAATTTATTTAACGGAGGAAGTGGAATAGCCACGAAAGATAGAATAGAAAAGGAAAGAGAGATAGAGAATTCTGCTTTGTATAGAGAGAGAGAGAGAGAGAGAGAGAGAGGGGAGGATGACCACCACATTCTGTGTGTCCATTACTTATATTCCATTTCTTAGATCTTAGTTTCTATCGTATTTCTCATCTGGGTCCTCCTTTGAATGGTAAAGTTTTCATCTTTGAAGCTATGTTTTGTTCTTGTTGTTGGTTGATCTTCTTTTGAATTGCTGCTCTATGTGGGTCTCTGATCCAAAGGATTCTATGTTGATTTGAATTTTCTGGGTTTTATCAGGAATCCTTCGGCTGATCTGATTGTTTAGTAAGGTCTGATGTTCCAAGATTGAAATTTGACGTTTCTTGCTGTCTGAAATTTGGACAAGGTAAATGAGTAATGTCCTTACAATTCTTGATTGTTTTCATCCGCATTTTTCTCTTTGATTAGCTCTTTCTGGAGAATATTAGTGATATATTGCTGAAATTTAAATGCTACTAGTCCCATAAACCTCTTGGCCGTGTTACAAAATTTTGGAATTTGTTGGATTTTAGTTTCTGCTGAATTGTACGTGTTCTTTATTGGAGCTGATTTGGGTTATTATATTTTTTTGATGTTATGCGGCGAAGAAGGATGGAACCAGATCTAGGCAAGATCTTCATTGGTGGGATTTCTTGGGACACAGATGAGGAACAACTTAAAGAGTACTTTAAGAAATATGGAGAGGTGGTGGAGGCTGTTATTATGAGGGATCGGGCAACCGGTCGTGCTCGTGGATTTGGTTTTGTTGTCTTTGCTGATCCTGCTGTTGCTGATAGGGTTGTTAAGGATAAGCACATGATCGATAGCCGCACAGTAAGTATTGCATTTACCTATATTTCAGCTTGTACTTCAGTTGGTGTAAAATGCATTGTTAATTTGATGTACAAACTTCAAATGTAGAAGCCATCACAATCTTACATGTTAGGCAGTCTGCACTCTGCAGTCTTCATATTTTCTCTAGATTCAAGTCAGGTTTAAGATGGCACCAATTGTTATGCTTACGGTTCTGTTTTGAATTTAGGTGGAAGCAAAGAAGGCTGTTCCTAAGGAGGATCAACACATCCTACACAGAACTGCGGTTGCACATGGTTCTCCTGGTCCTGGACGCACGAGAAAGATATTTGTTGGTGGTTTAGCATCCACAGTCACTGAGAGTGACTTCAAGGCATACTTTGATCAGTTTGGTATAGTCACTGATGTTGTAGTAATGTATGATCACAACACACAAAGGCCTAGAGGATTTGGGTTTATCACTTATGACTCAGAGGAGGCAGTGGACAGAGTTCTGCATAAAACATTTCATGAACTCAATGGTAAGATGGTTGAGGTCAAAAGGGCAGTTCCGAAAGAGCAATCTCCAGTGCCCCTCCGGAGTCCTCAGGTAGGATACAACTATAGTCCAAGTAGGGCCAATAACTTACTAAACAGTTACTCTCAGGGGTATAATATGAACCTAGTGGGGGGTTTTGGTGCTGGTATGGAGAACCGGTTCAATCCTATATCTAGTGGTCGTAGTGGGTTTTCTCCTATTGGCACTAATAGATATGGAATGGGTATGAACATGGAGCCAGGATTGAGCCCAAACTATGGTGGGAATTCCAACTTTGGTAATAGTCTAGGATATGCATTAATGTTGAGCCCCACCTATAATGGCAATTCAAACAGGTATACTAGCCCTATTGGATATAATGCTAGTAATGGAAGGAGCACCTCTCTTGTAAACTCGCCTACTCGGAATGTTTGGGGAAACAGTGGCATCAGCAATGTCATGAATCCTGGAAATACTGGGGCTTACTTAAGCTCTGCAAATGGTGGATTTGGCATTAGTAGTTCAACTTTGGGCCCCAATTCTCTTTCAACTCAAGGTAGAGGCTCCCTATCTGGCTATAGTAGTCCCGGTAATTATAGAAATGGGGGTAGCAGCTTTAGGTTGGAAGGAGGAGGATATGGAAGGATCAATACTGGTGTAACCCCAGCAACATCACTCCCTACATCATCTGCTGGTTATGAGGGGTCTTATGGTGACTTTTACCAGAGTGGCTCAGCCTATGGTGATTCAACTTGGCGCTCCACCACTCCCGAGCTAGATGGTCCTAGCACATTAGGTTATGGGCTGGGGGATATTGCTCCAGGTGTCACTGGCAGAAATTCTCCGGATTACATTGGAAGCTACAGTGTTACCAGTAGACAACCAAATAGAGGTAACACTCTTGGCTTCATCAATAAGATTTAGTTATCTTCTTTCACTTACCTTGTAGAGAATTTCTGGTTATTTCCAAAAGAAGAATGTTGATCTGAAATTTGGAGGAATCAATTACAGAATTGTACAGTTTATTCAGAAGAGTTTTATAATGCATCATTCTAGAATCTGGATCGTAAATTACAAAGTTTATGATTTAATTACGTGATTTGAAACTGTCAATTTGGATAATGAATAAATTATAAAATTAAATCTGTTAACCTAAAATAGAACTTTCTTTAGTGCTCTTGTAGATTGATATTGATTCATACCATATAATTATGTGCATGTTTTTACGTCCAAGGGAGAACAATTCTTTGATTCTTTGTGAAGTAATCATTTGATTAGAGCGCTGCAGCTTATTTTGGACCTTATTTACGTGTGAGATACTGCCATTAATTAGTGTGCCTTTTCTAGGTACGAATATTTGAAAGGTCTATTGGTAACCATGAAGTTAATGTACTTTCTTGTTAACTACAAGTATTCTATCCTTCTCCTTCTCCTTATGCACTTGGGCTCTTGAAGAGTCTTCTCCATTCTTCGGTTAATCTGACTCACATTGAACTTGCTTAAAATGATTTTCTATATTTTACACACGGACGATGGTAGACTTTGTTACATGAAAAACCATTTGTGCACACTATTTTCAACCTCCTAATTCATTTATGTGTAATTCAGGAATTGCTGCTTAGGAGATTTGTTTGGGTATCAAGAGGGTGATGGTAGTGAAGCAAAACCATTCAAACAGTGATGGATTGTGAATATTATATATCTCTCTTAAAAGGATTTTGAGCATACAAGGAATGTGATCATGCAACTGGTAATGGGGTTCCTTGAATTGAAGTTGACTTATTCACAGAGGAACTAGCAATGATATGGAGTTTTATGTAAGGTTTGAATTTTGTTATTTTTTAACATAGATTCCTTTCGTGGGATTTGGTTGAGGTGTAAAATCAGACTGCGGAAACATACTCAGGAGGATGCTTTCATTTTATGTACTCTTGCATCTCCAGCGAGACAGCCCGATTAGTATGTTGAAAAGAGATAGGATTGTTGATTTCTTGATGTTGTTTTTCTTTTCATTGCTGTAATCCTGGCTAAGCTGCTGGCTCGTATATTTCTTATGGAGGTATGGGATTTGTTTTTCTCTATGGACGCCCAACTAGCAATTGGTATTCGAATCACAGTTAGATTTTGATTAAAATATAAGTCTGCAGAACACTTTTGTGACATTTCTCTTCTTTGTGCTGTTCAAAGTTGTACTTTTCCAACCTCGCTCCCTTTTCTCGTTGGAGCCATGAGCACCAAATTCTCTTGCTTCAAACAATCCCAATAACCTGACATCCCTTAATTAAGGAGATGTCTGTCTCCCAACACCAAATTTCCTTCTGCTTTATAGGATTCCTTTTTATCCTTTCAATGTGAAAAAGGAAAAAGAAATGGAGAATTGCTCACTGCCCAAATGTCAATAAAGTACACACACTGACATTGTTTTCTTCGATGCAAAACTAGTAGAGGTGTGTGTTCATCTTCATACCTGAAGAACAAGATTGCTTAAAGGCATACTACATGTATCTTCAGATGAAAGCCTAGAATATGAATCATGTCCAACACAAAAGGCTGAAGTTGGACAATTACAGCAAGAAAGAATACGCTTTATCTCACTATTATATGTTGACAAGATCTAGCTAGCTATACATGTTCTTTAGTTCTAAAGCTAGCGCTCCTCTCTCTATCTCTAACAATGGCAGCAAGTCAGAACCTTATGGATCTCGAATGGCTTCTTCAAGCTCTGAAATCCGAAAGCCTCAACCTGCAAAACATCTCCTTCTACCTTTCACAGCCCTCTTCCGGCTGCTACCAGGAAACAGAAAACTCCGTGAAGATCAACATTTCAAGAGACAGCCTTCATTACTTTTCTCAGTTCCTCACGGTCCTAGGAACAACCAAAGCAAACCAACTGTCTCTTGGAAACTTGGAGTTCCATCAGATAGAATGGGAGCTCCAGCAACTTTGTCATCTTGCTGTTTTGCTGGAGTGCAATTCCAACATCAAGCTAGTCATGTTTCGGAGAAACAGATTCGGAAGAGAATGCATGTCAGAGCTGTCTGAGATCTTCAAGAGAAATGGAGTGATGATCAAAGAGGTAATGTTTACCGAATCAAATATAGGGTCTGTTGGAGCTGGATATCTTGCTTCTGCTCTCAAAATGAACGATAGCTTGGAAGAGTTACAAATATGGGAAGACTCAATTGGCTCCAAAGGTGCAGAAGAGCTCTCAAAGATGATTGAAGTGAACTCAACACTTAGGTTGTTGACAATATTTGACTCGAATCCGATAGCTGCAACCCCCCTTATCTCTGCAGTTCTAGCAAGGAATAGAGCTATGGAAGTTCATGTTTGGAGTGGAGAAAATGGAGAGAAAAGTTCCAAGGTGGTAGAGTTTCTACCTGAAAATGGTACACTCCGAATTTACAGGCTGGACATTTCAGGTGCATGTAGGGTTGCCTGTGCTCTTGGTTGGAACTCAACTGTCAAGTCACTTGACATGACTGGCGTGCGACTGAAGTCAAGATGGGCCAAGGAGTTTCGATGGGTTTTGGAGCAAAACCGTAGCCTTAAAGAGGTAAACTTGTCGAAAACTTTCCTGAAAGATAAAGGAGTCATATATGTAGCAGCAGGATTGTTTAAGAACCAGAGTTTGGAGAGCTTGTACTTGGATGGAAACGCATTCGGAGGCATAGGAGTTGAGCATTTACTTTGTCCTTTGAGCAGATTCTCTGCTCTGCAATATCAAGCAAACATTACTTTAAAATCTGTAACATTTGGAGGGGGAAGGACAAAGATTGGAAGGGAAGGACTTGCAGCCATTATACAGATGCTGACATCCAATGAGACTTTGACTCGGTTAGGAATTTACGATGATGAGAGTTTAAGAGCAGATGATTTTGTCAAACTCTTCAGGAGTTTGGAGAAAAATGCCTCCTTGAGACACCTATCTTTACAGGGCTGCAAGGGTGTTCAAGGAGAGTTGCTACTGCAGACAATCATGGAGACATTACAGGTAAATCCTTGGATTGAAGATATCGATCTTTCGAGAACACCTCTGCAAAGTTCAGGAAAGACTGATGGGCTGTATCAAAGACTGGGTCAGAATGGGAAGGCAGAACCTGAAACAGACTTGCTGAAAGACATGCCACTTACAGTACCTAAAAGTTGTAGAGTTTTTTTCTTTGGGCAAGAATATGCAGGTAATCATCAAACTTTCTTTACAAAGTTCAATTAGCTCAAGTACATGTTTATCTTGAAACAAAATATGGATGTTGATTTGCAGGTAAGACTACATTGTGCAACACAATACTGCAGAGTTGCTATTCCTCAAAGCTTCCCCTTGTGGACCAAGTAAGATCTCTAGTGAACCCTGTTGAACAAGCGGTTAGAACAGTTGGAGTGAAGATAAAGACATTAAAAGACGACGACACGAAGATTTCAATATGGAACCTTGCTGGTCAGCATGAATTCTATTCCCTCCATGATCTCATGTTTCCCGGGCATGGGAGCGCATCATTCTTTGTCATCATCTCCAGTCTGTTTAGGAAAACAAACAACAGAGAGCCAAAGAATGCAATGGAGATAGAAGAGGACCTCCAGTACTGGCTCAGGTTCATAGTTTCAAATTCAAAAAGAGCAATTCAGCAATGCATGCTACCAAATGTAACAATCGTGCTCACGCATTATGACAAAGTCAATCAGCCATCACAGAACTTGCAGGTAGCGGTAAATTCAATCCAAAGATTGAGAGACAAGTTCCAAGGATTTGTTGACTTCTACCCAACAGTGTTCACAGTTGACGCAAGATCCTCGGCATCAGTGAGTAAATTCACTCATCACCTTCTAAAGACAACGAAGACAGTTCTCCAAAGAGTACCAAGAATCTATCAGCTTTGCAATGATCTAATGCAAGTGTTATCAGATTGGAGGTCAGAGAACTACAACAAGCCAGCTATGCGGTGGAGGGAGTTTGATGAGCTATGCCAAGTTAAGGTTCCATCTTTACGAATTCGATCCAGACATGACAACAAACAGAAGATGGAAATGAGGCGACGGGCAGTAGCTACTTGCCTACATCACATAGGAGAGTTGATATACTTTGAGGAGCTAGGTTTTCTAATCTTGGATTGTGAATGGTTCTGTGGTGAGGTGCTAGGCCAACTAATAAAATTAGACGTGAGAAAGCAAAGCTCCACTGAAAATAATGGTTTCATCAGCAGGAAAGATTTGGAGAAGATTCTAAGAGGAAGTCTTCAGAGTCCAATTCCTGGAATGGGTTCAAAGATATTTGATAACTTAGAGGCTAGTGACCTTGTGGGGATGATGCTTAAACTGGAGCTATGTTACCAACAAGACCCATCTAATCCAAATTCATTGCTATTTATTCCCTCACTTCTTGAAGAAGGCAGAGGAAAGCCACAGAGATGGCAACTGAGCAGACCTGAATGTCTTTTTGCTGGTAGGCATCTTCAATGTGATGATTCAGGCCACATGTTCCTCACACCGGGCTTCTTCCCCCGGCTACAGGTCAGACTTACCGCAGTCCTTAAATCATTTTCTTATATTTTCTTGTTTTTCTTCAACTTTCTGAAGTTATAAGATGGGGGAATATGAGTAATGCACGTCCAAAATACACACAAGACAGATAAATCTGAAATGTGCAAGAGAGAAAATTCAGGTTCATGTACCTTAAGACAGGAAATATGACTAATATCCTGTATAATTTCAGTGGTTCTGTCTATGTTCTTAGCAAATTTCGTACGTTGCAAACCCAGGTACATCTGCATAATAAGATCATGACCATGAAGAACCAACATGGAGCAACTTACAGTCTGGAGAAGCACCTCATTTCAATAAATATCAATGGAATCTATATCCGGGTTGAACTGGGAGGACAGCTAGGTTACTACATTGATGTTCTTGCATGCTCCACCAAGAACCTGACAGAAACCCTCAGACTTATCCAGCAGCTTATTATTCCAGCAATCCATAGCCTCTGCCACGGCATTACCTTGACTGAAAATGTTATGCGGCCAGAGTGTGTCCGAAACCTGACACCTCCAAGATGCAGGAAAACACAATGTGTTTCGTTGCAACAACTGAAACAGGCATTACTTTCGGTTCCTGCAGACGGCATGTATGATTACCAGCACACATGGGACCCAATCTCAGACTCCGGTAGGCAAATCATGGGAGCTGGTTTTGATTTTGCTCGAGACCTCCTATCAGATGATGACTTCCGGGAAGTACTGCACCGCAGATATCATGACCTCTACAACCTTGCTCAAGAGCTGCAAATTCCACCGGAGAGCAATACAGTTGAAGCTGAGAACGCAGTATCCACAAGTGAGGAGCTTGCAACGGTTGAACCAACATTTGGTGGAATTGCCAAGGGAGTTGAAGTAGTTCTGCAGAGACTGAAGATCATTGAGCAAGAAATTAGAGACTTGAAACAGGAGATCCAGGGTCTGAGATATTATGAGCATAGACTCCTTACCGAGCTTCACCGCAAAATGAATTACCTGGTGACCTACAATGTCCAAGTTGAAGAGAGGAAAGTACCCAACATGTTCTACTTTGTCAGAACAGAAAACTACTCGAGGAGATTGGTTACCAACATGATTCCTGGAATGAATGCTATTAGACTACACATGCTATGTGAGTTTCGAAGAGAAATGCATGTTGTTGAAGATCAGATTGGGTGTGAAATGATGCAGGTTGATAACAGAGCAGTGAAGTCCTTGGCACCATACACTACAAAGTTCATGAAACTGCTCACATTTGCTCTCAAGATAGGAGCTCATTTAGCTGCTGGAATGGGCGAAATGATACCCGATTTGAGTAGGGAAGTTGCACACCTGGCTGATTCCTCCCTTCTTTATGGAGCAACAGGAGCAGCAGGGGCAGGGGCAGGGGCAGTTGCAGCAGGTGCTATCGGAGCTGCAGCAATTGGGCGTATGAACAGACATAGAGGTGCAGAAAGCTCGAGAGATATCCAGCAAGATCAAAGAACAGCACAGCAATGGGTTCTGGATTTCCTGAGGGACAGAAGATGTTCAACTGGCAAAGATATTGCAGAGAAGTTTGGCTTATGGAGAGTGAGATACCGAGACGACGGCCAGATTGCATGGATCTGTAAGAGGCATATCAACCTCCGAGCACATGAAATAATGGAAGTGCCACTTTGAAACTTTGCGAGTGTCTAACATGGTTATTCTCTTTGGTGTTATCATTTACAGTCTCTTTTCTTAAGACTAATCTATTCTAATAATTCTCAACTAGACATGCACATCTGAGTTGTTTTCCAGTCCTTGATTCTAAATTCATGTGTATCAAACAAAGATTGTACGTTCATATGCCAGAAATCCAAAATAGGCAAAACTTTAACAGGACAGAGGGATGGTTTTGTTCTGTTGGACTTAATACTCCCCTGGAATTCAAATCTTCCACAATATACATATTCACTACAGTCGACGTAACTACAAGCCTATAACAGTATAACATAAACTTTAACCATTACTCATATTAGAGAGCAAACAAAGTGCAAGTCCTATGGATGCAGATGGAAAAGATCTGGTCGATTCTAAACCTAATCATGTGAAATGGCCGAAAGCAGAACTACGGATGCATTGGCTGCACAACTTTTTCATTCAATCACCATGTGAATGTAGGGACCATAAAATGACTCATATGATTTTAAACATCATTAGCCTATAGTTAGATGGAATTTGATATCTCAATTATTGAAAGGTTAAGTTAAAGTAAGCACAAGGAGGAAGTGGAAGAGGAAATTAGTTCATATATGCTAACAGCAGGTTGAGACACAACAGAGCTTGTATAACAGGCAAAAGTCAAAGGTTTCATGTCATCTAAAACACCTCAACTTACAAAGGAAAGCACAACAATACAAAGAACACATTATTACCCTTCACTACTAGTACTACTAGCCTCCAACCTAAAATCTAGTCACCTGTGAGTCTTCATCTGAGCCAGTGAACTGGCGGAAGCTTTAGAAGAAAGCCCTACTCCCATAAAACACACGGGAGCCATTTGACTTCGGTGTAGGTAAATTCTGCTCAGAGCTCGAATTTCCTGAACTGGTTGGTGATTCAATGTCCAAAGGAAGCTTCATTTTTGCCAAAGACTCGGTAAATTGCTGCATGCTTTTCATGTACATGTCAACAAAATCCTGCTGCGACACATTTTGCTCTGGAATGTTGACAGTGACAACAGGCTTTGAGAATGTATCAATTGGCACTGCACCAGATGAATCAGTCTCACCATCTTTAAGATCGGCCCTTTTCTCTTTAGAAGCCGAAACCTGTTCCTCATTTGGAGATTCTGAAGTTGCTGGAGCATCAGATGACTCTGAGCATGCAGGGACTGATGGAGATGAAACCCCGTTAGTTGACACACTGCTCGGGGGAGAGTCCAGCTTTTGAGCCTGAATAGATTCAAAAGCCGTTGAGAAGCTTTCTCCAGCATGAACACCCACTTCTGAACTAAGATGAGTGTCAGTATCAGCAGTGACAAAGCTACCAGAGCTCTGAGACTCAAACTCAGAACAAGGGATCTTGATATACTCTGAAACCATCATCTGGTCTTCATTGGCAATATCTGGGTCAGGGAACTCTATCTTATCTAGTTCATCACAAGGAATAGAGTCGGTTATCTCTGTGTCTTCTATAATAGGATTTGAGGCCAAGGACATCACTTCAGGTGAATCTCCAGCATAAGAGAGAGACAATTTCACATACCCTGCTGGGGAATGGAAGAGATCAGTTGAAGAAAGAGTGAACTCTTTCTCTAACTTCCCATTCTTGACAAGGACCTCCGACATAGGCACCAAAGCAAACCCCAGCAACTGATCTTCAAGATAGTTCTTCACCCTGCTCAACATCCAAATTTCACATTTGACTGAGGAATCAACCGTTCGGACATTGAGCTGGACCTTGTCATCAAAGACAGGATTCTGACCACCACCATTAATGGTTTTAGTGGATACAGTCCTTTCTGGGTCACTTGTCAGGCATAGCTTGGCATACACATCTTGCTTGTGATAAATACAGATGTTGTGGATGTCCCTAGCCTGATGAACATAAACCTCAACAAGACCAATGATGTCCTCAGAATTACCAACATTGCTTTCCTGTCTATTGACATCAGTTCCATTAGAGTATGGCCCATTGTTGGTGCGCATGAAACTGTCAGATTTCTGCTTCTCCGGTTCCGGAACAGCACAGGTTTTGACTGGAGACATGACAGATTGAGGGGAATCCATGGTAACACCCAGAAAACTACCTGACAAAGCCAAGAATTGGTTTTACAAGTCGGTCCAGATAAAAATGCTAAAACTGAAAGTTCTTACTCCATCTAATATAAGCAAAATTTAAGACATTTGCTAGAAACTTGAAAGACAATTTCCAATCCTAGGCATCAGATTAAAGCCAGACAGTGACCTATGCTACTTATCCTATGAATATATGATGCTTAGAAATCATAAGTACAACATAAACAACCACAGCCACATATAAATGGATATAAACAACCCCGTTATGTCTTGAAAGCAACACAAAATTTCGACTTTCCAATTTTAGAAGCTAAGCACTTCTCCAAAACACAGTCCAAACATTAAGCAATACTAGAAATGAAGCATTAACAAACCATAATTTCAGCCTCAAGTTAAAAAAAAAGAAAAAGACACCAAGTTCCTCATGAACAACTTCAAAAACTCAAGCCCTTGCCTTGAAAAAATTGCAGCTAACCCAGAACTTGAGCCAATTCAAGACTCTGAAATCCCTAGGAAAGACCCAGAATTTAGCCCCAAAAACCCAAACCTGAGCTGTGATGAACTAAATTCTCAAAACCCAGAAGCCAAAAACCCCCAAATAGATACCCCAACACACTTAAAGCCAAGACCTTTAACAACACTAATGCAAAGATAAATATTAACAGATACCAATAAAGCTACCTACTACTATAGTACACAGCAACCGCTACCGGAATCCAAGGGAGTGAAACAGGGAAAGGAAAGCAAATCAAGCACAGTGACTAAGATCACAAACATACAATACAAACCCTTTGAAGCACTCAAAAAGCCACAACAAAATCAAACCAGTATATACCAAAAGAGCTTAGTAGAAAATAAAGTAAAGAAAAGCACGAAAAGCTGAGATGGGTATTGTTGTTTTTTTCTTCCTTGCCTTTGGCTCTTTGGGCTCCAAAGTCAAAACGGATTAGCTCGAAATTCGTGGCTCTAATCCGAGATCCGTTAAAAAGCTACTGTTACTCTTGTTTCCAGGGCTCTGCTGCTCAAGAATTGGAGAAGTGCGCTCTGTTTTTTCTTCCAGAAAGGGAATAAAAATAGGGGACTGAAAATAAGAATATAATAAGAATAAGAATAAGAATGATAAAAGAAAAGCAGAGGAGGAGAAGGGAAGTGTGTTGAAGCTTGTCGGAAAGACAGGTTCTGGAGTTGGGTATTTGGAGGATTATAAATAAATGAATGGGAGAAAAATTGTTGTATGATCCCAAAGAGAGAGAAGACGGGGAATGGGCTTGGCAGAGACACCGTCCCACGCCTGGGAGTGAGACGGACCAATCGCAGACGACTTGGGTGCGCTTGGTGGTGGGGACATGGAACACATTATCTGTCCGTTGCAGAACTAAACTGCGAGGGAGCATTCGATTTGTTCACTTTTATTGGATTTTTTGTGCTAAACACCTGGTGTTTTTGATTTTGATTTTGATTTTTTTTATAGCTAAAAGAAGCGACAAACATAGTATGTTTTAGTGAAGTAAACAATGTTGCTGTTGAGAGACACTCGTAAGGCCTGACAGAAAAAAATTACGGCTAAATTAATCTAGAGAAATTTTACATTAGTTCACGAATATTGTACTGAAGATAAGCACAATAAGTAATCGGAATATGTCATACGAAGAGGACGAATATTAACATGGATAAATTAAAATAATGTTCCCCTAAAAAAATAGTAAACCTAGTCAAAGAAGACATGACCTCTTTTTGCAATGACAAACCAAGAGCTTGAATCCCAAACTTGACAACAGACATGGATAAGCCCAAAGAGCCCAGCCCATTCACGAGAGTAAGCTAAAACCTCAAGCTCAATTCATACTCAATCCAGACCAAGCACACCTTAGGGTTCCCAAAGCGAGACCGGTAAGGTTCAGTCATTGGTCCACCGAAGACACACTCAGGACCATGCATCTTTTTCTTCTCTACCATCGTTGTCGCTCCCCCGATTAAGACAAGCCAACTCGCCCCACCGCAAGGCTAAAGCCCCAAACAACGCACTGAAGAACCACCTCGACGACAAAGACAACCGCCAAGATACACCCATGGACGAGGTAACATAACTTGACTAAACTCACCCGTGCCATGAACACTATGGGAAACCATGCCAAAGTGACACAACCACTGAAGTCGAGGCCACTAGACGCCACCAACAAGGGCAAGAGACGCCATGTAGATTTAAGGCGGCCTCATTGTGGCCGTAAACCTTTAACATAGACTGGAGTGAGCAGATCTCAAAGTCTTGTCACCTTCAGAGATCAATCCGACCTCCCAACGAGATCATGGAGCTATCACAAGAACAACGCATGCGAGAGGACATCAGGTGGTCGCCACACAGAAGGTGTCGCTACTGACCGCCAAAGGCGACAAAATGTGGAGAGATGGTGAAGGCCAAGAAACCCTAGGAGAGCCATTTCAATTTTTAGAGTTTTGTTGTTTGCGTCTACTAAGTTAAACATTTTTTCCCTCCTAGTTACGTTCTTCTTTTCCCATAACATTTGAAAATTTACCCTAGCAGAAGTCGGGTTAGCTTGCTCTAAGATCCGCCACTTAAACCAAGTCGATCAAAAAAATATTTTACTATTTAAGTTATAAACGAAAGAGGTTATGGATTTAATTCAGCATGAGCCAATTTTCGGTGGTTGAATGTTACAAAAAAAAACTATAAACAATGGTGAGAAGGAATATTCAACTACACCTGTGAGCTTGATTAAGTGAGACTCAGCTCATCAATCATGTTGATCTGTTACATAATCATATATATTTACATAATCATATAGAATTAAGTCTGGCTAAGTTTGATTATATAAAAAAGAATGAGAAACCCTAGCAGCTGCTATCTGCAAGGGCTACTAGAGAGTCCTCGCCTTTGACGTCTTCCCACCCTACTCCACTTCCAATGAAGCTCACATTAGGACGTGTTTCAAGACCCGTAGGCGCCCATCAATCAAGGTCACTTAAAATACCCTTCAACTTCATCTTTGCAGTCTTAAATTTGTGGTTGGCGCTGGCAAGTTTCTTCTGCGTGGCGCTATCTTCAGTGTGATCCATGGAAGGTGGTTGGATGAGGCCAAAATGTGCTCGACTTAAGTGGGTGCATAGAGGAGATGGGATTTCGATTTAATCCTTTGAGGATCCAGTTTCGCTGAAGAATTTGAATTGCAGCCGATGTTTGCCCATAATTTTTCTGGTTCATCAACGCTAAAGAGTGTAGTATGACAATTATATGGAGATAGTTTAGACTAGATCGAGCAGTGTAGTTTAGACTAGATCGAGCAATGATCTCTATTCTCGTTGTCTACTGCGAACATAGGCGGAGCCAATTCAGGTCCAGTAGAGACGACTGCCCCCTCTGAGATGTCAGATTGTATAAGTTTTGGTCTGCTCGTTCTACTGTTCGCCCTCACAAAGGCCACAATCACTCACATATAGACTGATATATATATGGGTGGGCACGAGACGGATCGGGTTCATTTTTGTCAGTCCTTATCTCTATCCCGAACAGGACGGGTCAAAACAGGATTGGGTATTTTAAAAATCCGTCCCGATCGTCCCGAAACCCGAACGAGACAGGTCCAATTTAAAATAAACATTTAATAGAATATTAAACAACAAAAATTCGAATGAGATGAGATGAACCATATTTCGGTTCAATATAAGATAAATATAGTTTGATAAGACTTAAAAGTCTACAACTATACAAAATAATACCGTTTTACTTAATGGTTAATTAGAAGAAGTAAAACTACAAGCAATTTTTTTCATGTTTGATTGATACATTTAATTCATACTACAAGAAGTATAATACTTTGATCGTTAGAAGATAATCTTTTTTTGTTGAATAATGCTATTGATCTGATAATTTAATATGTCAACCCTTAATAAAATAAATAATAAAATAGAAAAAAATATATTATGCAGGACAGGTCTATCGGGATTTCAAAATCAAGACCTAATCCCGTCCCTAAAAAACGGGACAGGTCGGGACGGGACAGAATAGTAAAAAATTTATTTTTCGTCCCGTCCCGAGCAGTATCAAGTCGGGTTCGAGATTTACGGGATTCGTGCCCACCCCTAGATATATGTATAGAGAGTACAGACTTCGCAAAGACTTTTGAACAAAGTCGTATGCAAAGTTGTTGCTTTTCCACCTTCTCTATATCAATATCTTACACCTACTCATATATAATGTATAGAATACAATTTCAACGAGGCTTCTCTTGTACTTAAGCGGTAAAGCCTTCATATATCATTCCCATAAAAAATTTTACTTGGTCGAAAAAAAAATTCGTCCCCATAATTTTTTTTCTTGCCTCCTGCCTCCACCACTGGATACGAATGATCATTGTATAGTCTGCACTACTCCAGTAATAAATTAGTTATAGTCTCTGCTAAAACAAAAAGTTTGTTTTTAAAGAAAATTCACGATAATTAATTAGAGAAATCAAACATTGCAAATAGGGGTTAACCATCCCTCTAATTCAGTGGGGATAGATTCCATGCCAATCAAAAGCATACCGAGAAAGTAAAGCACTCCTAGTAAGTCTATGAGCCGTTCCATTCACCTCTCTATAAACATGAGGAACATACCACTACAAGAAAACTGCACTTAGACCACGGACCATTTCCGTCGTCTAAGTGCAGTTTTCCGTCGTCTAAGTACTTGGACGACGGAAACTCCGTCGTCCAAGGTCCGTGCTCCAAGTGCTGTCGTCTAAGCACCTGGACGACGGAGACTTAGTGTGTCCGTCGTCCAAGTGTACTTGGACCTCGGAAATTATCAGTGGCCCAGGTGTTCACCTGGGCCACGGATAATGGTAGCAATGTCCGTGGCCCAGGTGCTCACCTGGACGACGGAGACTTAGTGTTTCCGTCGTCCAGGTGAGCACCTGGGCCACGGACATTGCTCGTGTGTCCGTGGCCCATGTGTTGACCTGGACGACGGAAACACTAAGTCTCCGTCGTCCAGGTGAGCACCTGGGCCACGGAGAACGACAGGGTTTAGGGGTTAGGGGTTAGGGGTTAGGTTTAGGGTTTGTGCACCTGGACGACGGAGCACATAATCTCCGTCGTCCAAGTGAATATTTAATTTTTTTTTAAAAATAAATTGAAATTAAATATTATTAATTTAATTTATTATTATTTTAATTTAAATAATGAAAAATGCTAATATTAAATAAATAAACTAAATTTTGAATATTAAAATTAATAACTTATATATATAATTATTAAATAATCAAAGTAAATTAATTAATTTGTACATACGAAAAAACCCATAAATTAAAATATTGTTCGGAATGCGTAAAGAAACGAGATAATATACTACGTGCTAGCTAATACACTGGAGGAGCAGATGCGGGGCCGAGTCCTCCGCCTCCAGCCGGGTCGTTGTCGTCGGGGTGTGGGTTCGGAGGAGGTTGACATACTTCTCGATTTTGGTTCATGAGCGCGATGAGTTGGGCTATTTGTGCTTGTTGTTCGTCAAGTCTTTGCCGCATTGACTCATTCTGCTCTTGTGTCCGTCGATTCTCCTCTCGTGCCAGTCGAGCCTCTTGAATGGCTGCTTCGACGGCCGCAGCCTGACTCATTCTCCGCTGCCTCGAACCTCCCGTAGATGATGAGCCGGAGGTCGTCGACAAATCTCGTACCACCCTAGGCCCAAAGTGCCTAACCTCCTTGCTAGCTCTACGACCGTAGACCTCATCCGCGATTGCAATTTGGCTCTCTAAGGATAGAGGAGGCAGGTCTTCCGGCGGCACATCTGGGAACGCAAGCTGAGTGTTGGCCAACTCTTCATGCGCACGCTCTATCGCCCTTGCCTACAAAATTATAATTAATTTATTATAATTTTGTAATCATATTTAAATAATAATTACTATAATTAAAAGCACATATATATATATCACTTACCCCGCATTGACTCGCTTCATTATCGAGCCCTGGCGTCACGTACGCGCTTACGCTTGCATCAATAAAAGGGTGTTTGGAACCCTTATCCTTGTGCTCCTTGGCAATTTGAATGAACTGCTTGGCGCCGGTAGTATGGTGTTTCTCCTTCTTCCCCCGGTTGGCTTTGTTGACACCGGAGAATTTCTGTCACACAAGATAATTAAATCATTAAAAAATGAATAACTACAATTTAAATAATTCAATTATTTTAATTGAAATAAAAAAAATAAATTAATACCTTAAATTGTTCATCGGCAAAGTGGTTACACAACCACTCCCACTCATCTTCTCTCTCCCCTTGCAGCTCTACAGGGGGAGGCACGGGACCGACATCTTTGAAGTACTTATGGAGCCTGTACTTCCAATCTTTGTAGATGGAGTTGGCGGTTTGATTGATATGCCTCAACATAGCCGGTGTCGGATCCACGTCAAATTGTTCCTATGAAAAATAAATAGAAAATTATAATCGTATATATTATGAAATTTTGAACCGAGATTAACAATATTATATAATAACTAAATTTAACGTATTACGTACCGAAAGATCTTTGAAGACTTTCGCCTTCTCATGATCCGGCGCCTCCTTCCAAGTAGGGGCAGTGATACGAACCCGGTTACGGATGATTGACCCTATCCCATGCGCCGAGAGACTTGCTAGTTGAGCTGTGGGAGGGCCACCGGTGAATTCGTCGTACGGCAAGTCGATCTTTTTACCGGTCGTCTTGCAAATACGCTCCGCTTTCCCCCCTTTAACGAGACCCCGAGTCCTTTTCGGTTCCGGGTCAGTGGGGGCCCTCCTTTGCCTACGGCGGGCGCTGTACATGATTGATTCGGCGGTGGAGGACGCCTGAGTACTTCCCGTTGAATGGGTACCGGGCGTCGGAGATTGGAAGGGGTCGACGTCATCACCGCTCGAGATGAATGGGGGAGCGGGAATTTCCCCAGAGGGCTCTACGGACGGACCAGATGATCCGTCCGGATTGAGAGCGTCGTTGCCCTCCTGTTGAACCCAACCGACTTGGGCCGCCAACATTCGGAGCATCTCATCTTCAGCCTCCAGTTGGGCTTTCTTCTTGCCGGATGTGGTCTTTGGCGGAGCCATTTAAACCTAAGAGTACGGTGTTAAAATACCTACTTACCATACTAATTACAACTTAAAAATTAACGCTAATTAATTAAATACGTTTAAGATTTAAATAGAGTACACTAGCTTGGCATTTTCGGTCGTTCAATGGACGTGCGACCCGCGCGATAAATTGTAAATTTTCAATTAATCAGCCTTGGTTAAATCGAAAAACATGGCCAGTTAGGGATAGAGATAACGCGAGAGGCAGGACTAATTTCGACAAAAGTCTTTCTTAGTCCAAATCCTGTCACCAGTCATAACCCGTTTCTAGACACCATGTCCGACATTCGGCCAATTTTTCGAAAATTTACACTCCCTCAAGTCCTTTGCAAACTCCGCCCTCAACCTCGTGTCCATAACTTCACTTAGGTTATGGTGTGCGGTGATGAAATCCACACATCACGAGGGGTTAAGGAGATAAGCAAGGAAAAGAGGCGCCATCTATTCCAAAGAGTGCGACTTAATTACACCAAGCCTATGTACTAAATTTAAATCGAACACGTACTACTAATTAATTTACTAAAAAATACACGTAATTACATGCAATAATTTATTTTCCATTTAGCATGCAATAATTAACCATTTAATTAATTAATAACAATAATTATTTATTTATTTAATTAATAACAATAATTAATTATTTATTTTATTTAATAACAACAAATTTACAATTATTCATTTAATTAGGAAACAATAACAATAATTATGATTTAATTAATAAATAACAACAATTAATCATTTATTAAATATTTAAAATTAATTACTAAATTAATTTAGAATTTAGAATTTAATTAATTAATAAAATGAAAATTATTTAAATAAGGGAAAAATAGAAATGTACCGAAGCGGAGTTTACGGGAATTTCGCCGGACTTGAGTCGTCGGAGAGGAGGAACCACGCCGGAAAAAATGTCGTCGGAGCGTCGCCGGAGGAGGATCGCCGGAGGAGAGGAGAGGAGAGGAGAGGAGAGGGAGAGGAGGAATGATGAGAAAATGAGGGGGGGGGGGGTGCTGTTCTATTTATAGAGCTTGACTTAGACGACGGAGCACTATTCTCCGTCGTCTAAGTGCACCTGGACGACGGAAACAGTGTTTTCCGTCGTCCAGGTGGCGGTTTAAAAAATTTCAATCGGCGCGTAATTAATCGGCGGGACGTTTTGAACCGCCATGGAATTGGACTTAGACGACGGAGAATGGATTCTCCGTCGTCTAAGCGAAAATTCAAGCGGTGCCGAAAACGGAAGCGGTAAATTGAACCGCCATAATTTTGGACTTGGACGACGGAGATGGTAAGTTTCCGTCGTCCAAGTGAAAATTACACGAAAAAATTAAACAAAAAATTATTTGAACCGCCATGATTTTTGAACCTGGACGACGGATAAGGTCATTATCCGTCGTCCAGGTGAACACCTAGACGACGGAAAATGACCGTCTCCGTCGTCCAGGTTCAAATTACGTAAAAAAAAATTTTAAAAATAATTCGCTAGGAATTTAGCGATCTGTCATTCGAGTGAAATAGTCGTACAATATCGATGAACGCATCGTGTATATAAACAGTTAAATTTGAACCGACGATTAATTTTACGTATTGAAACATGTTAAGTATCGACTAATCTTTACGACTTAAGTATTCATGAGTAGACGCTCATTTGCAGCAGAGTATTAACGAAATTGAATTTGGACAAAACAACCGTTGGATATGTTCGTCGTAACATAATATATAATTGTCTTCAAAGGATCATAAAATAATAAGTTCGGGAAGGGTTTGATCGGCACAGTCAACCGCAAAATCGATAATTTAACAAACCGGAAACGTGGATACTAGGCATTTCGTAACTCCGATTTTCGAACCGTCGAAGCTCACACACCAAGAATTGTTTACTCTAAAGTCTTGATGAAAAGACTTTGCATTGGAAGAAGGTCTAGATGGTCGTTGTCTTAGAAAAAATTACGATATCTGCACCTGGACGACGGATATGAGAGTTTCCGTCGTCCAGGTGATCACCTGGACGACGGATCTGAAGTTCTCCGTCGTCCAGGTGCATAGACCCTGAATTCAGGGGTTAGGGCCTTACTGTTTAGGGTTTAGGGTTTGTGAACTTGGACGACGGAAAATGACTATCTCCGTCGTCCTAGTGTGTACCTGGACGACGGATAATGACCATCTCCGTCGTCCAGGTGTAAAAACCCCGAATTCAGGGGTTAGGGCCTTAAGGTTTACGGTTTAGGTCGTCCCCGGTCATTTGTGTGTGCGTTCAATTATTCTGATTCAAAAATATAATTAAAAAATTGATCGATCGATCCGATCTGCTAGGTTTTGGGTCCAAGATTTAGGGTTTTATATGGCGCCAAAGGTGAATCTGGCGGGGGACCTAATATAAACGTGGACAGAATTCAGGTGTCCGTTAAATTATTTTGAATGACCATAAAAAAATTAAATAAATGATGGATCGATCCGATTTGCTAGATTTAGGGTCGAGGATTTAGCTAGGGTACGTTTTATATGAGATTGAGATTTGGCGCCAATATTTATTAATTTCTCCGTTGGCCAGGATATATATATAATTCAGATTAATTTCTTACCGTAAACCGGCATCGATCATATATATATATTACAATAATTACAGTAATTAATTACCAATTAATCTCCCTCGTCATATGACCGTACTCTTCGTCATAATCATCATCGTCCTCATCCCCGTTAGTCGACGGCTCATCCTCGTCATCGTACTCAACATCGTCCGACGAATAACCTGAGTCCTCGTCCGCGTCCTCTTCCTGCTCGTCTTCTTCATCTACCTCATGGATAATCTCATCTTCAGTTAGATCTGTACAACCATCAGGCATGGGTAACCGTTCACCATCTTGAACCAGGTCCATTATATCGGAGCGGACCATAGAAATATTAGGCTCTTGATAGGCAGGAATGTCTCTTTCTGGTTCAGCAGCATCTTCAGTCGTCGCCGGTGTCCCTTCAATTGTCTCTGTATTCCATATTCCTCGGTGAGAGATATGGTTCACTATTTTCCACCCTTCACCGGCTTTCGGATCGTCGAGATAGAACACCTGCCGAACTAAGGTGGCGAGAGCGAAAGGCTCATCCTCATACCAGTGCGAGTTTGTATCGACAGATAATAGTCCCAGGTCTTCCTTTGTACGCTTGAACCATCTGCACTTGAATAGGAAAACGTTGACATCATTCCCGTAACATAGCTGAACCACGTATACAATAGCCCCGTAATATAGATCATTGTCTTTCCCAACGGCTACCCCACTGTTTTGTGTTCTTCTTCCTTCGTCTCGGGCCAATGAATGGAACTTTACACCGTTCACAAAACATTCGGGATAAATATAGTGTTTAACCGGCTTCCCTGCTAGCAAGTGCTTTGGCCATGACCACCACCCTCCGTGGTTATCAGATTTTTGTAGATCAATCATCTGCGAAAAAGGCCAAATTAATATAATGGTTTACTTTCTACAAACATGAGCAATATGTATTTAAATAATTAATACCGAGTCGTACGTACGTACCCATTGGAAGAAATAATCAGGAAACTTCTTCTTAACCATTTTCTCAATCCACGCCGAACTCTTGTTTTGATTTAACGCCTGAAGCCTCTCCCTGTATGACATCATGTACGGCTCAACTTCATCACAGTCTCGCAACACTACCCAATGTGCCTCAATAAGTTCTTCCCGTGTTAACGATTCCTTTAATACTCCTCTAAACGGTCGGACGACATTGGTGACGACAGAAATATTGATGCGGGCACTGCGATCGGAGGCAGTACTGGGAGGGGGTGGATCTTTGAGGTACCTGTTGCAGTAAGTAACACACTCATGCATTAGGTATGTCTCTGCTATGGAGCCATCCGGGGCCGACCTGTTTTTGACGAATGACTTATACTGTCCAAGCTGTCTACAAAATCAAACGTACACATTACATAAGTACATATAGCTAGCTGGCTAGTATATATATAATCTCCAGTGGAACAAATTAATTAATTAGTTGTACGTACCTTTCTTGAGGATACATCCAAGTGTACTGGACCGGACCAGAAATGAGCACCTGCTCGGGCAGGTGGATCATTAGGTGAATCATGATGTCAAAGAAAGCAGGGGGGAAAATCCTCTCTAGTTTGCAAATGATGTGCACAATTTGTTGTTGCAATTCCACCACATCTGACTTCTTTAATTCTCTGGCGCATAACCTCTGCCACCACCTGCACAATGCCACTATTGGTTCTACGACGTCCCGAGGCAAGTATGGTCGAATTACCACTGGAATCAGACGTTGCAGCATAACGTGATAGTCATGTGTCTTTAGACCAACAAACTTGTGTTGCACCTCGTCCACTGCTCCAGTTATAGTAGCTGCATACGTAGCCGGATAACGAACGCCCTTAAACCAGTGAAATACAGAACGTCTAAGCGTCGGCTTCACTGTGTAAGGTGCATCTGGCATCTTGTTGTACACTCCTTTCCTATCCCTCCTCAACCACAAGGGACGACGTAGATTCATTGATTCCAAATCTTTGCGCGCTTTGGGAGTATCTTTAGTCTTGAACTTAATACCGAGAATTGTTCCCACCACACTGTCGCACACATTCTTTTCTATGTGCATCGCGTCCAAGTTGTTCCTCAGCTTCAACTTCGACCAGTAAGGGAGTTCAAAGAATATACTCTTGTGATCCCAATAGCTCAGATCATGTGGAGGAATTGGATTGCATTTCTTTACATCCGCGTCATTGCTCAACACACCAAAGTCGAAATAGCTCAACCTCTCTAAAATCTCTTCGCCCGACCAACTACGGGGTTTAGGATTGTTCTCTACCGTACCGTCGAAATGAGCTTCATCCCGTCGCCACGGGTGGTCGTGAGGAAGCCATCTACGGTGACCCAAGTAACACACCTTCCCCGCGTGCCAACTAGAGTTCACGTCGTCCAAACATATAGGACATCCATTATATCCTTTTGTCCTGCAGGCTGCCAACATCCCATAAGCTGGAAAATCGCTGATCGTCCACATTACAGCAGCCCTCATCGTGAACATCGTGTCAGTGAATTTGTCATAAGTTGGGACTCCATTTTCCCACAACAGTTTCAGCTCGTCGATCAAAGGTCTGAGGTAGACATCTAAGCACTTCGATGGAGATTTAGGACCTGGAATTAGTACGGTAAGGAAATTAAATTCCTTGTTCATGCACATCCACGGAGGCAAGTTGTACGGCATCAGAATAACTGGCCAAGTGCTGACGGCGGAGCTATTACTTCCCCAAGGATTGAATCCGTCTGTAGATAGGCCGAGTCTAACATTTCTAACCTCTGAAGCAAAGTCTCCAAATTCTCTGTCGAAATGTTTGAAACCCTCCCCATCTGCGGCGTGTCGCAAGACATCGTCATCTATTCGCTTTTCTGCGTACCATCGCATCGCCTTTGCTGTGTGTAGCGACATGTACAGGCGCTGCAATCTGGGAATCAAGGGAAAATATCGAACAACTTTCACAGGAATTCTCTTTTTCGAACTCTTCCTATTCAACTGGAATCTGCACTGGCCACATACGGGACAATAGTCCAACTCTTTATACTCTTTGTAAAATAGCACACAATCATTCGGACATGCGTCAATTATCCTGTACTTTAGGCCGAGGCTGCTCAGGATATTTCTAACCTTATAATGAGATTTAGGAAGATTGTGATCATCAGGAAGCAACTTACATATTTGCTCCTGAATTTCGTCAAAAGCACTCACTGACATTTTGTGCTTCACTTTTATCTTCATTTGCTCCATCACATATTGCAACACATTCTCTCGACATCCAGGGAACACCGGGGTCTGCGCTTCAAGTAGCATCCGGTTGTACTTTTCCATCTCACTGGTGTCAGTGGCCAAGCTAGCTGCGGGGAATGTGTCATCATGCTCATTGGTGGTACTGTAACCTCCGTCTTGGTGTTGGTGTCCGCCATGACTACATCCCGGAAACGCATCATGGACCAAATCTGCAGTTGGGTTGCAAGCTGGGGGTCCGGCACCACTGCCGCTGGATGAGGCACCATGGTAACTGTACCCTGAGCTGAAGTCTGCTGCGCTGAACTCTACTGCTTCACCATGCTCGCTCCATGTAGTGTAACTCCACATCATACCATTTTCGTACAAGTGTTGCACCATAACATTAACCTCCGCATACTGACAATTAAGACATTTCTGACACGGACACCTGAAACGTTTCTTTCCCTGACCATGTTCTATCGCAAAATTCACAAATTCGCTAATTCCATCCATATACCGGACATCACATCTATTCTTCAACTTCATCCAACTCTTGTCCATACTGCTACAAAATATTATACTTAATTAATAATATATTACATATATATTAGTCCATTAATTTACGCTTAATTATACGTACTCGATCTACATCGATCCATCAATTACGTACGTACGTAATTTAATCTGTATATATATAGCTAACATCCATGCATGTATGTACGTACGTTTTCACTAAATATATATATTAATTAAGCAAATTTTAACTGCGTACGTACCTGCTGGCCTTCTCGATATCTGTTAATTAAGCTATAGCTAGTTTGGAACCCTTATCCTGATCCTTATCGGCCTTCTTTCTTCTCCGATATATCCTAGCTTCTCCTATCCTTCTCCTTCTCCCTTCTCCTTCAATTCTTCTTCGAATGGAATGAAGAGTAACACCTCTTCGAATGAATTGAACCTGCCCGATGCCAAACTCTTCATTCCATTCGAAGAAGAATTGAAGGAGAAGGGAGAAGGAGAAATTAACTGTGTACGTACCTAGCCTTCTCCGTCGATGCCAAACTCTTCATTCCATTCGAAGAAGAATTGAAGGAGAAGGGAGAAGGAGAAGTCTATTTCCGTCGTCCAGGTTCCCACCTGTGAAAGTAACACCTCTTCGAATGGAATGAAGAGTCGTCATCAGCCAAACCTCCTCACTAGTTCCTTTGCCATCCTGCTAACCAAAGCCTCAACTTAAGTTGTTGAAGTAAGAAACTCCACTTCACAACAAATACCAGCTATAAACCGACCATAATGGTCACATATAATCACCTCAATACCTCCTCTAATTTCAAGAGAATCAAAATTCCCATCAACGTTACACTTCACAACACCAGCACTGGGCTTCACTCATGCTTGTTGACCACGTGAGGCTTTTTTTGCTTGACCCTAAAAGAGTTTAGGGTTCAAAAATTGCTTCAAATATGATACAAAAGAGTAGGTATAGGAAGAAACTCATTAGACCAAACTCTTGTGTTTCTCTCCTTCCACACGAACCATAACAACATGAGAAGTAAAACCACATAATTCGAGGCCAATTTTTCAAAATGAACAGCCAACCAATAAATCGTAGACGTTGTCTAGGACACTTCTCCAACACCACAGTTAGCTTAGGGAATTCAAAGATCATGTCCTGAGCAAAGAAACAATCTCTACTCACATAATTAATGGATTCATCACCACCCTCAGACAAGACACATCCCTGGTTGATATAAACTCGCTTGGAAGCAAGAGATTCAATAGTAGGAAGCACATTAGTACACACACGCCAAAACTGAAGAAGTATCTTTCCAAGAATTTTAGTCTCCCACATTTTGCGCCAAAAGAGCCGCATTACCTCTTCATTAGAAGGAGAAGCCCTTGGATGAAGATGTTGGTAAGCCAAAGTATAGGCCGATTTGGTAGTGAGCCTACCATGACTCTCATAATGTCATATCAGCTTGTCTACACCTCCTCTTAAACTAAGAGCTAGCTTGAAAACCATTTCTGCTTTATCTCTCTCAAATATCAACATCCCAAATGGTTTATTCCAACCACCTATAGGAAATAATAACTCACTAACTTAAACATGTTCAATAGATCGCAAGACCGGGCAGAAGGAAGTAGGTCTCAGAAACCATGGATTCTCCTAAATACGAATTGTTGAACCATCCTCAACTTTCCACCCACTACCAGAAAAAACACTTTAGTCAACAACATTAATTATTTTAAAATTTAGGGTTTAGGTGAAATTTTGTTTGTTAATAAAAATGTGTTTTGTTTTTATTTTAGGTGTTGTTGGATATTGTGGAAATAAAATTGTGGAATTGACAGATTCTGGATTTCTATTCCCAGAACCTAGGTTTTGGGAATAGAAATCCAGAATCTACAGTTTTTTTCTTCAGAAAAATGCAAACTTTAGCCGAAGATATACAAAGACTTTAGCTGATGATTTATAAAAACTTTCGTCAGCAAAAATTTAAAAAGTCGAAGGCTTAAGTCTGCACTTTAGCCGACGATTGTTACTACTATTGTCATCGGCTAAAGTAATGGCCGATGACCTTTAGCCGACGACACTTTAGTCGACGAAAGTTCGTCGACGTTTATTTTAGCCGACGAAAAAGTATAACAGGCCGATGAATTTTTTTTGTTGGCTAAAGTATTTTTTTCTGGTAGTAATCGTAACCCTTGTTACAGAATGTGTCCAGCTGCAAAAATTCCTCTTCAACACGAAGAGGGCGATGAGGATTCATCACAAGTCAAAGAATAACCACTAAAAATACTGAGCCCGTTTGAAACGACTAAGCAAAGAACTCGGATTCTTAAGAATCCTCCAACCTTGCTTAGCAAGTAAAGCCAGATTATGTTCATACATGTCCCTAAAACCCACACTGCTATCCTCCTTCTACTTACATAGTTTCTCCCACGCATGCCAATGAATTTTCCTCTTAGTCTATGTAATTTCCAACCTAAACTTAACACACATTTGATGAAGAGTGTCAAAAAAGACTTTAGTTAAGAGAAAACAGTTCATAGTATAAGTTGGCAAAGATGAGCTACCACACGAATCAAAAGCTTCTTACTCACAACACTTAATAACTTCCTTTATCATCCCTCAAGCTTTGAACTCAAACGCTTATTAATATAAGAAAACGTCTCAATATGATGTCTGCCCACATAAGTAGGTAAATCAAGGTACTTCTCATGCTTAGCTTCTATCACGACATTTTCTTGCTAAAAACTACACCACTCTTCTCAAAGTTCACTTTTTGACCGGATACCCTTTCATAGTTTGTTAGAACCTATTTTATTGCAACACACTCATTCATAGTTGCCTTCCTAAAAACAAGACTATCATCTACAAAAAGAAGGTGATGAACCACATACGCTCTCTCACAAATCTGAATACCATGTAACTTCCCCATTCTATATTTTTGTTCCAACAAAGAAGAAAATACCTAGATACCCAATAAGAAAAGATATAGAGAAAGAGGATCACCTTAACGTAACCCCTTAGAAGACGGTACACATCCCTTAGGTTGACCATTCAGCAAAAAAAAAACGTACTGTAGACACACACTGCATTATATTAGTATTCCAAGAATATGCAAAACCAAGACGGTGCAATACTGCCTCTAAAATGACCACTCCATTCGGTCATATATATGCCTTGCTCATATCCAACTTCAAAGACATAACATCATCAATTGATGACTTAATGATACACCTCGTTCTTTTTGGAATAAGAGTATTATCAGTAGTCAACCTTACTGAAATAAATGCACTATAAAAAGTCGAAATGATCATATCCAGAAAACTTTTCAACATATTTGCAATAGTTTTTGAACAAATCTTATAAAAAATATTGCAGAGTGCGATAAATCTCAAATCTGTCCACAACAAGAAAAACTCTCTTAGACGACGAAACAGTAAATATTTCATCGTCTAAGTAGAATTTAGACGATGCCAATAAATTGTGTCATCTTAAGCATTTTTTCGTCATCTAAGTGACACTTAGATGAAGAAAATGAGTCTGTGTCATCCAAGTTAGAGATCAGACGCCGCACCGACACGCCGTCATCTATGTGAACACTTAGACGACACAATGTCAGTGCGTCGTCTCAGTCATAACCTGGACGACGGAAACTACCGCATAGTCTGTCGTCTAAGTGACTACTTAGACGACGCACCGAAGATGCGTCATCTAAGTATCCACTTAGACGACAAATACTCATTTTCGTTGTCTAAGTGATGCATTATATATTGTGTCAGCCTCTTTTCCTCTTCGCTCACTCGTCTCATTTTCATTCTCATATCATTCTCATTATCATTCTCTCTCGATCAAACTCTCCTCACACGTACAACTACCACTATATATATATCTCCGGCTTCGACCATCGATTCACCATATATCGGAGAAGGCTAGGTACGTACACAGTTAATTTCTGATAATCTTAATGTTTATATATATAATTAATTGTACGTTTGATTGATTGCATCGTTAGTACGTCAAATATTTATAATTAAGTTAGGTAATTAATTGATTGTTATATATATATATATTAGTTAATTAATTAACTAGTATATTTGCATGAATGTTTAAAAATTTGGTCAATATTTAGTTAAAACGTACATGCATGTCAGATATATTAAAGTAATTGATGTATAGTATATTCACTATTAATTAATAAAGATAATTAATAAATATTTTAATTAATTATACTTTAATAATTAAGGTAGTTGAAAATTTGTATATATAATAGTTTAATAATTACTTGAAAATATGTATATATAATAGTTGACTAATATGATAATTATTAAATTTCGTAGAAGTATGGACAAGAGTTGGATAAAGTTGCAGAATATAAGTGATGTCCGGTCTATGGATGGAATCAGAGAATTTGTGAATTTTGCGATGGAACATGGTCAGGGAAAGAAGCGTTTCAGGTGTCCGTGCAAAAAATGTCTTAACTATCAGTATGTGGAGGCTAATGTTATGATGCAACACCTGTACAAAAATGGTATGATGTGGAGTTACACTATGAAGAGAGAGCATGATGAAGCAGTAGACTTCAGCTCAGGAGACTTCAGCTTAGGATACAATTACCATGGTGCCTCATCCAGCTGTAGTGGTGTCGGCCCCCCCTGCTTGGAACCCAACTGCGGATTTGGTCCATGATGCGTTTTCGAGATTTAGTCATGGTGGACACCAACACCAAGAGGGAGGTTACGATACCACTCATGGGCATGATGACACATTCCCCGCTGCTAGCTTGGTCACTAACACTAGTGAGATAGATAAGTACAACATGATGCTACTTGAAACCCAGACCCCGGTGTACCCTAGATGTCGAGAGAATGTGTTGCAATATGTGATGCAGCAAATACAGATAAAAGTGAAGAACAAAATGTCAGTCAGTGCTTTTTGATGAAATTCAGGAGCATATATGTAAGTTGCTTCCTGATGATCACAATCTTCCTAAATCTCATTATAAGGTTAGAAATATCTTGAACAGCTTCAGCCTAAAGTACAGGATAATTGACGCCTGTCCAAATGATTGTGTGCTGTTTTATAAAGAGTATGCATATTTGGACTATTGTCCCGTATGTGGCTAGTGTAGATATGAGCAGATAGAAAGAGTTCAAAAAAGAAAATTTCTGTGAAGGTTCTTCAATATTTTCCATTAATTCCCAGATTACAGTGTCTGCACATGTCTCTATACATAGCAGAGGCGATGCGATAATACGCAGATAAGCGAATAGATGACGATGTGCTGATACACGCCGTGGATGGGGAGGATTTCAAACATTTTAACAGGGAATTGTGAGACTTTACCGCAGAGGTTCGAAATGTTAGACTCAGACTATCTACAGACAGATTCAATCCTTGGGGTAGTAATAGCTCTGCCGTCAGCACTTGGCCAGTTATTTTGATGCCGTACAACCTGCTTCCGTGGATGTGCATGAACAAGGAATTTAATTTCCTTACTCTACTAATTTCAGGTCCTAAATCTCCGGGGAAGTGCTTAGATGTCTACCTCAGACCTTTGATCGACGAGCTGAAACTGTTGTGGGAAAATGGAGTCCCAACTTATGACAAATTCACTGACATGATGTTCATGAGGAGGGCAGCCGTAATGTGGACGATCAATGATTTTCTAGCGTATGGGATGTTGGTAGCCTGCAAGACAAAATGATATAATGGATGTCCTATATGTTTGGATGACGTGAACTCTAGTTGGCACATGGGCAAGGTGTGTTACCTGGGTCACCGTAGATGGCTTCTTGACGATCACCCGTAGTGATAGGATGAAGCTCATTTTCGATGGGACGGTAGAGAATAATCATAAACCCCGTAGTTGGCCTGACGAAGAGATTTTAGAGAGGTTGAGTTATTTCGACTTTGGTATGTTGACCAATGACAATGATGTACAGAAACGCAATCCAATACCTCACTATGATCTCATTTATTGGCATTATATTCTTTGAACTCCCTTACTGATCGAAGTTGAAGCTGAGAAACAACTTGAATGCGATGCACATAGAAAAGAATGTGTGCGACAGCATGGTGGGAACAATTCTCGATATTAAATTGAAGACTAAAGATACTCCCAAAGTAAATATTGTAAATTAGTAAATATTAAAAAATGGAAAATATAATAAATTTCTAAATATATTATAAATTAAGTAAATATTATAAATTGGTAAATTTTGTAAATTAGTAAAAGTTATAAATTGGTAATTATTGTAAATTGGTGAATATTATAAATAGGGTAAAAATAATAAATTGATAAAAATGGTAAAAATATACAAATTGAAGGTAAATATTAAAAATGATAAAATTTAAAAATACTAAATATGAAAAAATGGTAACTAGAAACAAGATAAAACCAAATAGTAAATAATAAAAATTGTAAATTTTTAAAAAAGATAAAAATTACAAATAGTAAATATTATAAATTGTTTAATATTAAAAATAATAAATATTAAAAATGGAAATATTACAAATGAAAAATTAAAAATAGTAAATTTTGTGGTAAATATGAAAAAGAATCAATATTGTAAATTGTTAAAAATAGTAAATAGTAAAGTAGTTATAATTAATGATAAAATTGGTTTAATAGGTTATTTTTATGACACCTAGGTTAAAATGGCACCATGGAGTAAAAAGAAGGCACAAAAAGTGGCCGAAGATGCTTAGCTCCGCACTTCGCAACAAGTGGGTTGGCAAAACTTGGAGGATAACGTCGCGCTTCCTCCAGATCCTTCAGTTGGTCCCTCGGCTGCGGCAACTGGAAAAATTTCGAATGCCCCAGTTATACAAACTGACGATGATAACACCCATTCCGGCCGATCATCGATAACAGAAAGTGCCCAGGAGTCAGCCTCCGAGTCTATTCTCTACAGCGCGCGACGCAAGGTCAGGAGGGCCCCATTAGACCCTCAACCGAAAAGGACCCGAGGACTCGGAAAAGGCGAAAAATCTGAGAATTTTTGCAAGGCGACCGGGCAAAAGATCCAGTTGTCGTATGAAGATTTCACCAATGACCCTCCCACCTCGCAGCTAGCTAGTCTCTCATCAAACAACATCGGGGCAATTATTCGCAACAAGATTTATATGGTTGCGCCTAGCTGGAAGGAGTTGCCGGACTTGGAGAAGGGGAAGGTGTTTAAGGAACTCTTGGTACGTAATACAATTTTAATTCATTTTTTAATAACCAATAAAAATCGTAATTTCATTATATATACGATTATATTTTTTTTTCTATTAGGAACAATATGCGGTGGATGGCACACCGGAGATGCTTAGGCACATCAACACTACTGCCAACACCATCTACCGTGATTGGAAGTATAGACTTCACAAGTATTACCTTCAATTTGGCAGCTCGCCTACCCTCGTAGAGCTGCGTGGGGATATGGAAGATGAATGTGAGTGGTTGGCCAACCATTTCGAAGAAAAATTGTATCGGGTTCGTCTTTTTTTATTTAAATTGACAAAATCGAATAATTTATTTTTTAGTCATTTATTAGTTTTTTAATAATTTCTGTTGTCGAATAGATGCAATCGAACGTAAACAAGGCCAATCGAGAGAAGAATGAAAAACATTATACCTCTGGCTCCAAGCAGATGATATAAATCGCCAAGGAGCACAGAGATAAGGGCTCCAAATACCCTTATCTGGATGCTAGCGTCACCGCTTACGTGACACCTGGACTCGACAATGAAGCGAGTCAAAGCAGCTTAAGTGTCGTATATATTTCTTCTCAATTAACGTAATTATTATTTATTAAACTCTCGTATAAATTTATAATTATTTAATTTTTATTATTATTTTCAGGCGAGGTTGGTAGAACTAGCATATCAGGAATTGGCCAACACGCAGCTTGCACATCCGGATTTGCCGCCGGAAGACCTGCCTCTTCTATCAAGGGAGAGCCAAATTGCAATCGCCGATGATGTATACTGTCGTCGAGCTGGCAAGGAGATTAGGGGGTTGGGACGCAAGGTGTAGCGAGATTTATCTTCTGACTCATCTACGACACACTCGGTGAGGACAAGTGCTCGGGATGCGGCGGTCCAAGCAGCCCTTGAGGAGGCTCGACTCGCATGGGCGGAAACGCTATCTATGCGTCAGAGGCTTGATAAGCAACAAGTGCAGATAGCCAACCTCCTCGCCCTCATGCAAAACTAGGTTCAACAAGATTATCGTCCTGCTCCGACCCCACACCCCGACGACGACGACGACATGGCTAGAGGCGGGGGACTTGGCGACGCGTCTACTCTTGCCGTATTTTAGTAGTTTGTACGTAGTTTTTAATATTTCGTTTTTTTGAACGATATCGATGTACGTATAATTTTTAATTATTTAAATTAAATTTAATATTTAAATTTATTTATTAATATTTTACTTTAAATTTAAATTTTAATTAAAAAAATTATATTCACTTATACTACGAAAATATATACGATTTTGTAGTCTAAGTCATCACTTGGACTACAAAATCATATATTCTTTCGTAGTCTAAGTGATGACTTAGGCTACAAAATCATATATACATACGTGGTCTAAGTCTAAGTCATCACTTAGACTACGAAATAGATTCGTGGTCTAAGTCATCACTTAGACCACGCAATAATTCCGTAGTCTAAGTAATATTTGGACGACGCAAACATTTTCGTCGTCTAATCCTCACTTAGACGACATACCATTTGTGTCGTTTCAGATGTCACTTGGACGACCTTATGATGTATTTCCGTAGTCTAAGTGGCACTTGAACAACGGACTTTAGACGACAGAGATTCCGTAGTCTAAGTATTTAGATGACGGAAACTCTAACCTAGACGACGAAATAGCTTCGTGGTCTAAATGAATTTTTCTTGTAATGAGCATACATACAGGATTAGGCACATTCGAAATCAGACAAATATGTGTATAATTTAATCTCACTAAATAGATGACCCAAATGAAGAAAACTTTAAACAACCTTCACAACATCTGATCCAATCGTCTACCAATATTTCTAAAATAATTAGTGGTGGTACCCCATCTGACCTCGGAGACTTAGTCGGATACATCTGATATACAACACTTCTAATTTCCTCTGTAGTATACACTGCACACAAACTCAATTTCATCTTATATGTTACCCTCAACTCTACAAGTTGAATCACATAATGCATAAGCTACTCATCCTCAACAGACATGGAAAACATATTCTGAAAGTATTCGACCACCACATGTTCCATATATACGATTCGCGGAAGGCTGCCATACACCGTCACTATCCAACAAACTCTGTATCCGGTTTTTAGCACACTAGTTTAAAGCTTTGTATTGTGATCTCCTTCGGTTAACCATAGAATTTGTGAACATTAATTGACGCCAAAATTTCTACTCAGGATCCATCAATTTCTCCAATCGCTGAGATAATTCCATACCCTTCTCTTGCAACTGACTCAACAAAGGCGAGCCAGAAATTGCTCCTCAAAGGATGAGACAATCTAAATACCAATATTTTTGCTTATAGAAAAAATACTATTCCATTTAATTAACAAGAAGAACAAAGTCTCCTCGCGAGTCACGGGCAACAAGCTAGATAATTGATGGAAAGCAAAGAATGCTTTTGGATTGTTGTTTGTATATGTAGCCATATCCTTATGAGTGGATAGTGACCTCAAACATCATCTATGTGCTCTACCTAAATCATACTTAATTACCTGTAATACTTATATTTCAACGACATTAAAAACAATATGTTTTATTTATCTCTTTTTGACAAATGTGGTATGCCAATATCTGTCACTAGATTAATCCAAACTAATTGCCTTGAACCTAAAAGCATGTACAACTTGTTTAGGAGAGTACATTCCCAACTTATGGAGACAACTCGCTCACTCAACATATGCCTTTATTATCTAGCTCTTTGTATTGTGTAACACGCAATTAGAGAAAAACGATGCCCAATACATTTCAGAGAATTAAATTGTATGGATATAATAAGTATCAACGAGTAGTATCAACAACTCAACAAGGTCGAAATCCGGCAAGAGGGATCCGAGGCCAGTCAAATTTTAGAAATATGGTCTCTTAAGAGAGAGAGAGAGAGTTACTTACTTACTTACTTACTTACTTGGCAACGAATTAACTAATTTAGTAACATCGATTTCTATAAGTTGAATTTCTTAGTTAAGGTACGATTGCGATAACTTTTTAGAAGCTGAGTGAGGTAAACATTTGATAATGGTATCTCGTTAAGATACTACTCTTAGGCATGTCAATGGGTTGTGTTGTGCCCAATTCTTATGGGATCATGTAGAGTAAATTAGTATATTAAAGAGATTATCACAAAAGAAAATTGTTAATTGAAAAATAAAATAACAGAGATTTTTTTTGAGGTGAAACGATAAAAATTCATTAATAAACTTGACAATTACAATCAAGTCAGCCGCTCTAACATAAAATCGGGTGTTGAGTTAAAAAGAATAGGGAACATAGCATTACGCACTGTCCATTTAGCTAATTTGTGTGCCACAACTAGAATTAGAGAAGTATTGAAATTCCTAATGTAGGTCCTCACAAGAATCTCAAAACATGATTGAAGCTATATGTGGTTCGGCCACATCTTTCACCACAATCTGAGAATCAGAACAAAACCGGGCAGGGTTAAACCAAATAGTTTATTAACCATGGCCGAAACAAACTTCCCATTCCAATCGTGTATTACAATGTATAAACCACCTCTTTTCCTCGAGGTATCAAATGCTCCATCCATACACACATAATACTGCCCCATTGGAAGACACTTCATGTCTGTAAAACTCTTGTTGGGCGATTCGAAGTCTTATGCATGAAAATATAGTGATCATGTCAAGCTCCTGTTGTCCCCCATAGAGTTTGTTCATCAAACTGCTTTCCATTCCACAGTTTGTCATTTCCACCCTTCTAAATGAACCGCATAAACACTACTAACCTAAAAAATTCATCTTGTGGTAATCCCATTAAGCAAGCTTTTAGCCAATCAACACAGGTGGTAGGAGTTTGGCCAACCCCAGCTAACAAAGAAGCAATAATAGGATGAACACATGGGCAATCCCAAAATAAGTGTAATTTCATCTCCCTTTCTTGTTCGCACAGCAAGAAAATGCCATCAACATACACCTGACGGATTTGTAACCTTGGCCTTGCAGGTAGATATCTCTTATATGCCTTCCACACACACACCTTTGTTGCAAGTGCCGCCTGAATTTTCTAAAAGCCTTTCCAGAACCCCTCGACCGTCCCTATCTGAGCTAGTTAAGGAAGTACCATCCCATCCTTAGCTACCTGATACGCATTGCTCATAGAGTAGTCCACTTTCACTGTGTAAATCAGTCTATCAACACCTAGTGTATAACTTTGCAGAATGAAACAAACCATCTCAACCTTAGTTGGAGGAAAGTTTCAGATGCGCTATGGTGTGATCATCTATGACACTCTGCATAAAGTAGTAGGCACTCGAAGCTCCCCTTTCGGTTTGAAAGTAAAAGATTCAGGCAGCCACCTATCTCCCCATATCTGGATCTGGTCACCTAAATCAATCTTCCACCGAGAACCTATCTCCAACATCTCTCTAGCCTACATAAAACTCATTCAACTATGGCATTCTATAGAGATATCAAAGTATCTAGACTTTTACACCTGTCCCACAAGAGAATTTAGATGGTTTGCAATTCTCTAAACATGCTTAGCCAACAAAGATAGGTTAAAAGCAAACAAATTAAGAAACCCAAACCCTCCTTTTTCATTCGGCTGATACATAGTAGCCCAGGTACAGTAATGTATGCGTCTGTGATCATCAATATCTCCCCAAAAGAAATTTGCACACATTTGTTGTAATTCATCACATAAGGTTTTTGGAATTAGAAAGAAACTCATAGCATATGTGGGGCTGAGCTACCACATTAATCCGTAGCTCACTACCAGCCACACTCAGTAAGGAGCCTTTCCATCATTTCAGTCTATCTCGTAACCTGTCTTTTATATATGCAAAAGTCTCCTTCTTCTTGGCTCCAACATGGGTTGGCAGGTCGAGGTACTACTCATGGTAGGGAACTTGAGATATACTCGGCCAAGATATGTATCAGAGCATCCTGATCCTATTACTCATATACACGAAGCACCTCCTTAACATTATGGCACGTCTGGGAAGTGATATGCAAATATATTAGACTATCATCTACAAACAACAAATGAGAGATAACATGGGCTTTTTTACAAACGCTTATTCATTTAAAAAGCTCTAGTGGCTTGGGCCCGACGGAGCAGAGCAGATAACCCCTCAGTACAAAATAAGAACAGATTTGGTGAAAGAGGGTCTCTCTACTATAGGCCTCTGCTAGGAGTCACATAGCTTCTGAGAGAGCCATTGAGCAGGAAAGTATATTTGACAGAAGAAACACAAGACATCACATTTGACACCCAAGTTGTAGAGAACCCAAGCTTCAACATCACTGCCATAGATAACTTCACTCCATCTGATCATATGCCTGGCTAACATCCAACTTTAAAAGCCATCTGACTCTTTTATCCTCCTCTCTTCACCCACAAGTAACGTGCCACCTTATTTTCCACTAACTTGTTGTCCGTAATCAGCCGCCCTGAGATGAAGGCACTCTGACATGAGTAAATGATATACTATAACATCGGCTTCAATCTATTTGCAATCACTTTTGCCGTCACCTTGTACACTATATTACATAGAGCAATCAGCCTATAATCCGTAACCTTCCTGAGATTCTAAACATTAGGGATAAGCCAAAGATTTGTAAAGTTAACTAATGAGAGAATCTATGTGACAACCCGAATCGGAAATGGTATATTTATCGGTTTGATTTGCGAGTTTCAGGAATAGTCGCGATTTTATCGTAATTTGTTGATATGGTGGGCTTGTTAACGACTAAATTATCGGGCAAGAATTTGATTTGAGTTCCTTCACGGAAGTTATAGAGAATTTAATTTCGATCTCGTGAGAATTTCTGGAGGATGATTTCGAGTTACGTGGAATAAGTTATGAATATTTTTGGCCGTTGGATTTAGTTGTGTTTATCCGTTTGGTTTCGATACGATTTGGACGATACGTGTACGGTATAAATATGGTATAAATATGTGACGATTTTGGAAAGTTTCCCAAAATGAAAATTTGGCCCATTGACCACGTTGACTCGTGGGTCAAATTGACCCGTTTTGGGCCACTGACTTTGTCGCCATCGTTGGGCCATTTTCCGGCATCTTTTGGCCATGGTGTCTTCATGAAAGTTGTTGGGCTTGAGCTCCTCTTTCTTTTGATAGGTGGATCACACAATTTTGTTGCCAGATGAAGAAGTTATGGCTTGTCAAAGATGGTGAAATTCCGGCAAGATTCGGCGGCGATGGTGGCGGCGGAGGCGGCCGAGTTGGGGGTCGACTTGTTAGGGGTTTTGTTGCCCTTGAGAAGAGGAATCTTTTAGAAGTGGTTTTGTACCTTGCCATGGCTGGACGGAGGAGATCGAAGTTAATGAATTCCGGCGAGGGTTTTCGACTTCAAGGTGAGTTTTGGAGGTTTTTCGGTCAAAATTGGGCTTAGTTTTGAACTGCAAAGTTACTAGAAATGTCAAGATCTTCAAATCCATGTGTAGGTTGCAATTTTCTGAGCCGATGAAATTTTCCGGCGGCCCGGTGCGCCGCCGTGCGTGGCGGTTTTCCTGCCGAGGTGATTTTCGACAAGTTTTATGTCGTTTTGCTAGGAATCGCACACCAATCGCAGTGGTGAGGTTTATATTTTGAATTGAGCATCGGAATTTGTGACGAGGTTTTATAGTGTGTTTATTGAATTTTTGACGATTTCGTCGATATTCGAGTTATATGTTTTCGAGAATGGTTGGTTCTCGAGATGTGGTTTAGGGTTTTGAATTGTGATTTTGAACAGTGGTATTTATGATTATTCAGGAGATCATGATCATTCGTTTGGCGAGGAATTTTTCGCCGGATCACAGGATTAACGCATTTTGCGTTGTGCTAGTCTGTGAGTGGACACATTTCTTTTCACTGAATGGTTGCGAGTCTTTATTATACGTTTTACGAGAATGAGCATGTGTATGTGATTATGATTTATACGAGCATGTATTTTACGATTATGCATTTACGAATATGTATCGACGAATATGCTTTTATAATTACGTATTACGAATATGCATTTACATTATGCTTTATATATTTGCATAGAAACTATTTATGATTTGGTTTACACAGAGTACAGTCTCAGTATATATGGTTGTATCGATACACTTAGCATCCCAGTTGATCCCCGATGATGTTTACTAGGGAGGACTGTTACCCTGTGCCGAGGTATTTTTCGGGTGGGAACAGATACCCTGACTTGAGGCCTTTCTGGCTAGAATCACGTGTGGGTCTGGTATCCCGTGATTCGGACTGTACTAGCGCAGATGTGTCCATGAGTAACCCCGCGGGATTTTCGATGCATGCTCTGTACGCGTGAGGAGTTAGAGTCTCCCTCGTGTACCATTTGATTTTCATGTATCTAGATTCGCATATGTTTTTATAACATATATATTATTCGGCGAAAGACATTTCTTTTCGTCCACTCACTCTAACAGTTTATATATCTTTCCTTGGGCTCTTCGTTTTCTTTGCCCAGTTTGCAGTTTGGATTCAGGTGTCGCACGTCGAGGTTGGAGGCATAGTATTCGAGCCACTTTTTCTTTCTCAGTAGGTTTCTTGTTTGGCCTACTATTGTGTATATATGTATATACTAGAAGTCGCTCTGAATACTATTATGTTTATATTTTCACATGATTTTCCCAAAAATCTGTAAAGTTACTTTACATTATGATATGTTTTTGAGAAATGCGGATGGGATTGGTGCCCACGGTTTGGCTTTTGTGGCATATGATGAAGTGTATTTTCGGGTGCAGGTTAACGGTAACTTCGCGATATAGTGAAACTCTGCCGAAATTTCTATGGTTTTTGAAAGTTCGTGTTTTTAGAAAGGGTTTGATTCCGGTTTAGGAAACTAAATCGGGGTTAGGTCCTTTCAGCTTGGTATCAGAGCATTAGGTTTTAGGTTCTGTAGACTTCTGTAGTCGTGTTTACTAAGGATATTTGAGAATGTACAACATGTCTGGAGCGATGACCCGATCGGCCGGCGGATACTCATCAATGCTCTCACTACAAGAAAAAGTGACTTAGACGACGGAGCATTTCCGTCGTCTAAGTGACAGTCTCCGTCGTCTAAGTACTTGGACGACGGAAAATCCGTCGTCCAAGGTACGTGCTCCAAGTGCTGTCGTCTAAGTACTTAGACGACGGAGAATTTAATCTCCGTCGTCCAAGTTCACTTGGACCACGGAGAACGTCCGTGGCCCAGGTGGTGCCTTAGACGACGGAGATTAATGTCTCCGTCGTCTAAGTGCCTACCTGGGCCACGGAGAAGCTAACAATCTCCGTGGCCCATGTGGGGACTTAGACGACGGAGATTAATGTCTCCGTCGTCTAGGTTACTACCTGGGCCACGGAGAAGCTAACAATCTCCGTGGCCCATGTGGTGACTTAGACGACGGAGATTAATGTCTCCGTCGTCTAGGTTACTACCTGGGCCACGGAGAAGCTAACAATCTCCGTGGCCCAGGTAGGAACTTAGACGACGGAGACATTAATCTCCGTCGTCTAAGTCCCCACATGGGCCACGGACGTTGTTAGCTTCTCCGTGGCCCAGGTAGGCACTTACACGACGGAGACATTAATCTCCGTCGTCTAAGTCACCACCTGGGCCACGGACAAGCTAACAACGTCCGTGGCCCATGTGGGGACTTAGACGACGGAGATTAATGTCTCCGTCGTCTAAGTGAAAAATTAATTTTTAAAAAAAAATTAAATTCAAAAATATTATTAATATTAATTGAAAAAAAATTAATTAAATTAATTAAATACACTAAATTAATAAAATAATTAAAATTAATTTGTACATACATAATCGAAAAAACCCATAATTAAAAATGAAAATATTGTTCGTAATGCGGAAATTAAGAAACGAAATAATAAACTACTAGCTAGCTAAAACACTGGAGGAGCAGATGCGCCGCCTCGTCCTCCGCCTCCAGCCGGGTCGTCGTCGTCGGGGAATGGGTTCGGAGGAGGTTGACATTGTCTTTGAGCTTGTTGCATAAGGGCGATGAGTTGGGCTATTCGCTCGTCTTGCTGGTCCATTCTTTGGCGCATGGCAATATTCTCCTCCCGTGCGATTCGAGCCTCTTCATAGGCTGCCGCAGCTTGAGAACTTCTCCGCCGCCCCGAACCTCCCGTAGATGATGACTCAGAGGTCGACAAATCTCGAACCACCTTAGGCCCGAAGTGCCTAACCTCCTTGCCAGCTCTACGACCGTAGACCTCATCCGCAATTGTTATTTGGCTCTCCACAGATAGAGGAGGCAGGTCTTCTAGCGGCACATCTGGGAACGCAAGCTGAGTGTTAGCCAATTCTTCCTGCGCACGCTCTATCACTCTTGCCTACAAAAGAATAATAAATTTATTATAATGAAATAATATTTAAATAATAATTACTATAATTATTAGCGCACACACATATATATATATATATATGACTTACGCCGCGTTGACTCGCTTCATTATCGAGCCCAGGCGTCACGTACGCGCTTACGCTTGCATCGAGATAAGGGTGTTTGGAGCCCTTATCCCTGTGCTCCTTGGCAATTTGAATGAGTTGCTTGGCGCCGGAAGTATGGTGCTTGTCCTTCTTCCCCCGGTTGGCTTTGTTGACACCGGAGAATTTCTGTTAGACAACATAATGAAATCATTAAAAAATTTATAAGTAACTAAAATTTAGAGTATTCAATTATCTTAATTGAAATAAAAAAAGTAAATTAACACCTGAAATTGCTCATCGGCAAAGTGGTTACACAACCACTCCCACTCATCTTCTCTATCCCCACGCAGCTCTTCGGGGGGAGGCACGGGACCGTTAGTTCGGAAGTACTGATGGAGCCTGTACTTCCAATCTTTGAAGATGTTGTTGGCGGTTTGGTTGATATGCCTCAACATCGCCGGATCCGGATCCACCGCAAATTGTTCCTATCAGAAATAAATTGGAAATTATAATCGTATATATTATAAAATTATATATAACTAATATTAAAAATAGTATATAATAACTAAAATTGTACGTATTACGTACCGAAAGATCCTTAAAGACTTTCGCCTTCTCCGAATCCGGCACCTCCCTCCAAGTAGGGGCAGTGATACGAACCCGGTTACGAACAATCGACCCAATGCTATGAGCCGAGAGACTTGCTAGCTGAGGTGTGGGAGGGCCACCGGTGAATTCGTCGTAGGGCAAGGCGATCTTGCTCCCGGTCGCCTTGCAAATTTTCTCCGCCTTTCCACCTTTAACGAGACCCCGAGTCTTTTTCGGTTGGGGGTCAGTGGGGGCCCTCCTTTGCTTACGGCGGGCGCTGTACATGATAGAATCGGCCGTCGAAGACGCCTGAGTACTTCCCGTTGAAGCGGTACCGGGCGTCGGAGTTGAAAAGGGGTCGACGTCATCACCGCTTGAGAGAAATGGGGCAGAGGGAATTTCCCCAGAAGGCCCCGGATTGAGGGCGTCGTCCTGCGGTTGAACCCAACCGACTTGGGCCGCCAACATTTGGAGCATCTCATCTTCTGACTCCTGTTGGGCTTTCTTCTTGCCGGATGTGGTCTTTGGCGGAGCCATTTAAACCTAAGAGTACGGTGTTAAAATACGCGTACCTACTTACCATAATAATTAGAACTTAAAAATTTACGCTAATTAATTAAGTACGTTTAAGATTTAAATAGAGTACACTAGCTTGGGATTTTCGGTCGTTCAATGGACGTGCGACCCGCGCGATAAAGTGTAAATTTTCAATTAATCAGCCTTGGTTAAATCGAAAAACATGGCCAGTTAGGGATAGAGATAACGCGAGAGGCAGGACTAATTTCGACAAAAGTCTTTCTTAGTCCAAATCCTGTCACCAGTCATAACCCGTTTCTAGACACCATGTCCGACATTCGGCCAATTTTTCGAAAATTTACACTCCCTCAAATCCTTTGCAAACTCCGCCCTCAACCTCGTGTCCATAACTTCACTTAGGTTATGGTGTGCGGTGATGAAATCCACACATCACGAGGGGTTAAGGAGATAAGCAAGGAAAAGAGGCGCCATCTATTCCAAAGAGTGCGACTTAATTACACCAAGCCTATGTACTAAATTTAAATCCAACACGTACTACTAATTAATTTAATCTCATATTTATTTAATTATGCAACTAATTAATAAATAATTACAATAATATTTATTCATTTCATAAATTATCAAGTAATTACAATTATTCATTTAATTATTATTAATATATAACAATAATTTACCATTTAATTAATTAATAACAATATGTAATCATTTATTTAATTAATAACAATAATTAATCTAAATATAATTAATAACAATAAATTTACAATTATTCATTTAATTAGTATTAATAGCAATAATTAATAAATAACATTAAAATAATCATTTAAGAAATATTTAAAACTAATTAATTAAAAAAAAATTATTTTAATAAGGGAAAAATAGAAATTTACCGAATCGGAGTTTTTCGAGAGTTTTCTGCGAAAATCGCCGGAGTTGTGTCGTCGGAGAGGAGGAACCACGCCGGAAATAATGTCGTCGGAGCGTCGCCGGAGGAGAATCGCCGGAATGAGAGAGAGAGAGGAGATGGAGGAGAGAAAGTTGTAAGGGATGAGGAAAAGAAGATGAGGCTCGGCCTATTTATAGAGTTTCACTTAGACGACGGAACACTATTCTCCGTCGTCTAAGTGCACTTAGACGACGGAAACAGTGTTTTCCGTCGTCTAAGTGAAGAGTCAAATTTTTTCGAACCGGCGCCAAATAAATGGGCGGGCCGTTTCACCGCCATAAATGTTGACTTAGACGACGGAAACAGTGTTTTCCGTCGTCTAAGTGGAATTTCAAGCGGCGCCGAAAATTGAGGCAGCAAATTGAACCGCCATGTTATTTCGACTTGGACGACGGATATGTCGTTTTCCGTCGTCCAAGTGTTCACTTGGACGACGGAAAACGACATATCCGTCGTCCAAGTCAATATTTACATCGAAAAATAAGAAAAATTTTATTCGAACCGCCATGGTAATTTGAACCTAGACGACGGATACGGTCATTTTCCGTCGTCCAGGTGAACACTTGGACGACGGAAAATTACCGTATCCGTCGTCTAGGTTCAAATTATGCAAAAAAAAATATTTAAATTAATTCGCTAGGAATTTAGCGATCTGTCATTCGAGTGAAATAGTCGTACAATATCGATGAACGCATCGTATATATAAACAGATAAATTTGAACCGCCGAATAATTTTACGTTTTGAAAGTTGTTAAGTATCGACTAATCTTTAAGACTTTAGTGTTCACTTGTAGTTGCTGATTTGCAGCAGAGTACTAACGAAATTGAATTTGGACAAAACAACCGTTGGATATGTTCGTCGTAACATAATATATAATTACTATAAAGGACCAGGAAATAATAAGTTCGGGAAGGGTTTCATCGGCACAGTCAACCGCAAAACCGAGAATTTCACAAACCGGAAACGTGGATACAGGACATTTCGCAACTCCGATTTTCGAACCGTCGAAGCTCACACACCAAGAATATACTACTCTAAAGTCTTGACGAAAAGAATATGCATTCGAAGATGGTCTAGATGGTCGTTGTCTTAGAAAAAATTACGAAATTTACACCTGGACGACGGATACGACATTCTCCGTCGTCCAAGTACACACCTGGACGACGGAGACTCTAATATCCGTCGTCCAGGTGTGTACTTGGACGACGGAGAATGTCGTATCCGTCGTCCAGGTGAATATACCCTGAATTCAGGGGTTAGGGGTCCTTAGGGTTTAGGGTATAGGGTTTGTCACTTAGACGACGGAGACAGTCATTCTCCGTCGTCCAAGTGTGTACCTAGACGACGGAGAATGACTGTCTCCGTCGTCCAAGTGTAAAACCCTGAATTCAGAGGTTAGGGCCGTAGGGTTTAGGGTTTAGGTCGTCCCCGGTCATTTGTATGTTCGTTCAATTTTTCTCATTCAAGAATATAATTAAAAAAATGATCGATCGATCCGATCATGCTACATTTAGTGTCGAGGATTTAGGGTTTGAAGGGCTGCTTGAGCGAAATGTAGAGCAGCTTCAGCTTACTTTTAATAAGATCAGAGAATACACCGATGAAGTTGAAAGCAAAGAGAGGGGCCGGGACTACGTACAAAATTTGTGCTCTCAATAATACTATCACAAGTCAATATATATAATCATATATAGTATTTAAAAACAATAAAACCAACCAAAGCTGGACGAGGAATCTTAAAGTCTCGACATAATAGAAATCTTTCACCTTTTTACGATGCATCGATCGATCATATATATATTACAATAATAAATTAGGGTTTACCAATTAATGATCCTCGTCGTGTGACCGTACTCTTCGTCATAATCGTCATCATCATCATCACCGTTATCCGATTGCTCATCCTCCTCATCGTACTCAACATCGTCCGAGGAATAACCAGAGTCGTCGTCATCGTCCTCATCCTGCACGTCTTCTTCATCTACCTCAATAATCTCTTCTTCAGTTAGATCTGTACAACCATCAGGCATGGGTAACCGTTCACCGTCTTGAACCAGGTCCATTATGTCAGAGCGGATGACAGAAATATTAGGCTCTTGATAGGCAGGAATGTCTCTATCTGGTTCAGCAGCATCTTCAGTCGTCGCCGGTGTCCCTTCAATTGTCTCTGTATTCCAAACTCCTCGATGAGAGATCTGGTTCACTATTTTCCACCCGTCACCAGCTTTCGGATCGTCGAGATAGAACACCTGCCTAACTAAGGTGGCGAGAGCGAAAGGCTCATCCTCATACCAGCTTGAGTTTGTATCGACTGATAAAAGTCCCAGGTCTTCCTTTGTACGCTTGAACCATCTGCACTTGAATAGGAAAACGTTGACATCATTCCCGTAACATAGCTGAACCACATATACGATCATTCCGTAATATAGATCAGGGTCTTTCCCAACCGCTATCCCACTGTTTTGTGTTCTTCTTCCTTCATCTCGCGCCAATGAATGGAACTTCACACCGTTCACAAAACATCCCGGATAAATATAGTGTTTAATCGGCTTCCCTGCTAGCAAGTGCTTTGGCCAAGACCAGCACCCCCCGTGGTTTTCGGATTTTTGCAGATCAATCATCTGCGAAAATGGAAAAATGTAAGGGTTTACTTTCTACAAATTAAACATGCATGATCTCAATATGTATATAAATCACTAAATACGTACCCACCCATTGGAAGAAATAATCGGGGAACTTTTTCTTAACCATTTTCTCAATCCACGCCGAACTCTTGTCTGGATATAACGCCTGAAGCCTCTCCCTGTATGACATCATGTACGGCTCAACTTCATCACAGTCTCGTAACACTACCCAATGTGCCTCAATAAGTTCTTCCCGTGTTAACGTTTCCTTTAATACTCCTCTAAACGGTCGGACGACATTGGTGACGACAGAAAGATTGATGCGGGCACTGGGATCGGAGGCAGTTGGAGGTGGTGGATCTTTGAGGTACCTGTTGCAGTAAGTAACGCACTCATGCATTAGGTATGTCTCTGCTATGGAGCCATCCGGGGCCGACCTGTTTTTGACGAATGACTTATACTGTCCAAGCTGTCTACAAAATTAATCAAACGTACAATAAAAATAAGTACATGCATATAGCTAGCTAGTAATCTCCAGTGGAACAAATTATGAATCGAAAAACCTGTATAATTAATTAGTTGTACGTACCTTTCTTGAGGATACATCCAAGTGTACTGGACCGGACCAGAAATGAGAACCTGCTCGGGCAGGTGGATCATTAGGTGAATCATTATGTCGAAGAAAGCAGGAGGAAAAATCCTCTCTAGTTTGCAAATGATGTGCACAATTTGTTGTTGCAATTCCACGACATCTGACTTCTTTAATTCTCTGGCGCATAACCTCTGCCACCATCTGCACAATGCCACTATTGGTTCTACGACGTCGCGAGGCAAATATGGTCGAATTACCACTGGAATCAGTCGTTGCAGCATAACGTGATAGTCATGTGTCTTTAGACCAACAAACTTGTGTTGCACCTCGTCCACTGCTCCAGTTATAGTAGCTGCATACGTGGCCGGATAACGAACGCCCTTAAACCAGTGAAATACAGAACGTCTAAGTGTCGGCTTCACTGTGTACGGTGCAGCTGGCATCTTGTTGTACACTCCTTTCCTATCCCTCCTCAACCACAAGGGACGACGTAGATTCATTGATTCCAAATCTTTGCGCGCTTTGGGAGTATCTTTAGTCTTGAACTTAATACCGAGAATTGTTCCCACCACGCTGTCGCACACATTCTTTTCTATGTGCATCGCGTCCAAGTTGTTCCTCAGCTTCAACTTCGACCAGTAAGGGAGTTCAAAGAATATACTCTTGTGATCCCAATAGCTCAGATCATGTGGAGGAATTGGATTGCATTTCTTTACATCCGCGTCGTTAGTCAACACACCAAAGTCGAAATAGCTCAACCTCTCTAAAATCTCTTCGCCCGACCAACTACGGGGTTTAGGATTGTTCTCTACCGTCCCGTCGAAATGAGCTTCATCCTGTCGCCAAGGGTGGTCGTGAGGGAGCCATCTACGGTGACCCAAGTAACACACCTTCCCTGCGTGCCAACTAGAGTTCACGTCGTCCAAACATATAGGACATCCATTATATCCTTTTGTCCTGCACGCTGCCAACATCCCATACGCTGGAAAATCGCTGATCGTCCACATTACGGCAGCCCTCATCGTGAACATCGTGTCAGTGAATTTGTCATAAGTTGGGACTCCATTTTCCCACAACAGTTTCAGCTCGTCGATCAAAGGTCTGAGGTAGACATCTAAGCACTTCCCTGGAGATTTAGGACCTGGAATTAGTACAGTAAGGAAATTAAATTCCTTGTTCATGCACATCCACGGAGGCAGGTTGTACGGCATCAGAATTACTGGCCAAGTGCTTACGGCGGAGCTATTACTTCCCCAAGGATTGAATCCGTATGTAGATAGGCCGAGTCTAACATTTCTAACCTCTGCAGCAAAGTTTCCGAATTCTCTGTCGAAATGTTTGAAACCCTCCCTATCCGCGGCGTGTCGCAGGACATCGTCATCTATTCGCTTTTCTGCGTACCATCGCATCGCCTCTGCTGTGTGTAGAGACATGTACAGGCGCTGCAATCTGGGAATCAAGGGAAAATATCGAACAACTTTCACAGGAATTCTCTTTTTCGAACTCTTCCTATTCACCTGGAATCTGCACTGGCCACATACGGGACAATAGTCCAAATCTTTATACTCTTTGCAAAATAGCACACAATCATTCGGACATGCGTCAATTATCCTGTACTTTAGGCCGAGGCTGCTCAAGATATTTCTAACCTTATAATGAGATTTAGGAAGATTGTGATCATCAGGAAGCAACTTACATATTTGCTCCTGAATTTCGTCAAAAGCACTCACTGACATTTTGTGCTTCACTTTTATCTTCATTTGCTCCATCACATATTGCAACACATTCTCTCGACATCCAGGGAACACCGGGGTCTGCGCTTCAAGTAGCATCCGGTTGTACTTATCCATCTCACTGGTGTCAGTGGCCAAGCTAGCAGCGGGGAATGTGTCATCATGCTCATGAGTGGTACTGTAACCTCCGTCTTGGTGTTGGTGTCCACCATGACTAAATCCCGGAAACGCATCATGGACCAAATCTACAGTTGGATTGCAAGCTGGGGGTCCGGCACCACTGCCGCTGGATGAGGCACCATGGTAACTGTACCCTGAGCTGAAGTCTGCTGCGCTGAACTCTACTGCTTCACCATGCTCGCTCCATGTAGTGTAACTCCACATCATACCATTTTCGTACAGGTGTTGCACCATAACATTAACCTCCGCATACTGACAATTAAGACATTTCTGGCACGGACACCTGAAACGCTTCTTTCCATGACCATGTTCTATCGCAAAATTCACAAATTCGCTAATTCCATCCATATACCGGACATCACATCTATTCTTTAACTTCATCCAACTCTTGTCCATACTGCTACAAAATATTATAATTAATTAATTATTACATATATATATATTAGTCCATTAATTTACCATTAATTATACGTACTCGATCTACATCGATCCATCAAATTACGTACGTAATTTAATCTGTATATATAGCTAATTAACATTCATGCATGTATGTACGTACGTACGGTTTCCCTAAATATATATATATATTTAATCATGCAAATTTTAACTGCCTACGTACGTACGTATGTACCTGCTCGCCTTCTCGATATCTGCAGTTAATTAAGCTAGCTAGTGATCGAACACCGGAGATCCTTTAATTAATTTCTAGCCCCGGCCTAGCCTAATCCGGCCTTCTCCTTCTCCTTCGATCTCAAAAATTCCCCACGGGAGAAAATATAATGGAATGATCGAAGCTAAGAGAGTTTGGCATGGCCTATATATATAATGTTTCACTTAGACGACGGAGGTGTCGGTACGTCGTCTAAGTGGAACTTACACCACGACGTGTCGGTCCGTTGTCCAGGTGATCACTTCTCCGAGGTCCAAGTAAAACTTAGACGACGGAGATGTAATTCTCCGTCGTCTAAGTTTTACTTGGACCACGGAGAAAGCTCCGAGGTCTAAATGTTACTTAGACGACGGAGATGTAATTCTCCGTCGTCCAAGTGATAACCTGGACGACGGACACGTCTCCGAGGTCCAGGTACTTACCTAGACGACGGAGAAATTTCACATCCGTCGTCTAAGTGTAACTTAGACGACGGAACTAATACTGTTCCGTCGTCTAAGTCCTCTTTTCTTGTAGTGTCTGGGTGTTGTATGCTTTCAAATGTTTGAAGTTCCATGATTACGTCCTGTTTGTTGTGAATAATGTCTTATTCATTAGGATGCCTCATTGACGTGCTTTCCGTGTCAGTAAGGTTGTAGATCCTGTTGAGGATCAATCGACGCGTGACTTGATAAATGAGTTGTGGGTTTGGATAAGCATTCTGGATTCAGAGATATGTGTGGCATGGTTTGCCCAGTTGTGTGTGTATGGGTGCCTACATGTTGCTTCTGAGCAGAGAACTATGGTAGCTGATGGTGTGCTTGAGTCAGATCATTGTATTTGGTGGGTTGGTATTGTGTAAGTTCCTGTTGCGACTCCATGACCTACATTCAAGGTATTGTTTATACAGTAATGGTTCAATCATGCTACCCAACAATGGAAATATGGAGTGTTTACCAACCTGAGGTAGGGATGTATGTTAATTCTTGTTCACCTGTTTGTCTCAGTTTGTACGTGTTATGTGGCTTCAGAGGAAGCAATGCAGAAGGTTCAGGATGAGTTTGAATCTGAGCATCAATGGGATTTTGACTGGTATGCCTCAAGACAACCGTGAGGAGTTTTTTGTGCTGCACTCAGAGGCGAGGACATTGAGAATGAAAGACATATACGGTTTCAGACATGTCGATTTGAGGAAGGTGAACTTAGTTAAGATACTTTGATGAGGTTGAGTTCAGGCACCTTGGGATCAATATCTTCATCAGGCGGTGGCCTTTTCGATTATGTTGAGGCTCATTTGGACAAGGCAGAAGATCTGTTTGGTGGAGAAGGAGATCACAGAGTAGTGGACTAGTTTCTGTGGCATGAGTCAGGGTGGTCGTTGGTGATCCTTTCACACAGCAGGAGTTTCCATTGTGTAACTTTTACAGTAGGCGTCACTATGGTTTGTGTTAGAGGGGAATTCTCAGTTGCTATTGTGGTGGCCAGGAGGGTCACATTATGAGGGAATGTCCTCAGTCATCTGTTTTAGTGGTTCTGCAGCTCAGAGTTCAGGAGGAGGTCAAGGTACCATTTCTGGAGATTAACCAACGCAGACTTCTAGACAAGTCAATCAGCAAAGTCGCAATCAACGTGGACGGTTAGTTGGACATGCCAGAGTTCGTGCCACGACCCTGTGTGAGGGTAGAGTTTCCCTGAGGTTATTGTTGCTTGACATCCATGGCTGTTATGCTTGCATCTTCACTTCTGGGTTTGTGGAGAATGTTGTACCCATTTGATGAGATTGTGAGTATCAGGTGGGGTATCGAGACTATGAGGTTTGTAGGAGGTTGTGGACTAGCTGCGGAGTGGTTGTTCGTCACAAGAATATTGTGGTCCTTTGACGTCCAGTCGTGCCAGAGATCTTGTTTAGAGGTGAAAGAAATGCTTCTCTACTATGTGTGGTTTCAGCAATGAGGCTGAGCTGATGATGAAGCAAGGATGTATGCCATACTTGGCACATGTTCATGATGTTGAGGTTGTTATACCTGATGTTCGTGATATTGAGGTTATGTGTGAGTATCCAGATGTTTTTTAGAGAATTTATCAGAGTTGAGAGTGTTGCAGATTCAACTTCAGGAATTTTTAGAGGAAGACTTCATTTGATTCAGTGTTTAACCTTGAGGTGTTCCAGTATGTTTTATGAGGATAAAGGATGGTTCGATGAGGTTGTGCATCGACTACCGGAAGCTGAATCAGGTTTCAGAGAAGAGCAAGTATCCTCCACTTCGGATTGATGGCTTGTTTGATCAGCTTATTGGAGCTTCAGCTTTCGGAGATTGATTTCAGATTTGAGTATCATCAGTTTCGATCAGAGGGTCGAGTTTGAAATGGTCAATTACCTGTGATGAGAATTACTTGTGATGGTAGGAGGAGAGGTTGATAACTGCGCCAGTGTTCACATTATGTGATGTCAGTGAGGATTATGTTATGTATAGTGATGTTTTGAAACTAGATTTTGATCGTGTTGGGATGTAGCAGGGCAATATGATGGTATATGGTTCCAGGCAGTGGAAATTTTATGAAGTTACTTATCCTATATATGATTTGGGAGTAGCTGCCATTGTGTTAGCATTGAAGAGTTGGAGACATTACTGGTATGGCGTGCAGCGCAGAGCAGGATGTACACTGATAACTTGAGTTTCATCTACTTGCGTATTCAACCAGATTTTATCATGAGGCGGCGTAGATGGATGAGGTTGATTAATGACTATGGCTGCACATTTGATTTCATCCAGGAAAGGCTAATATGGTTGCACTTTGAATATCATTCAGGGGTGTTTTTGCTGATGCACTTAGTCGAAAATTTGGAGTTTCTATGTTTCATGTACGTGTTGCAAGAATCTCATTGTTAGTTGAGTTGCGAGCTACGGGAACTGAGTTAGAGTGAGATGATGGAGTATTGTTGGCTAGTTCCAGGATCGACCTGTGTTACTTGATCAGGTCTGTGAGGCTCAGGATGTGGATTCCTACTGGTTGGACAAGAAGAACGCGATTCAAAATGATGTTCCAGCAGAGTATCAATTAAGGAATGTTGGCACTTCGTTGCGCAGAAGGAGGTTATGTGGGCCCAAAGACAATGATTTGAAGAGGGAGATGCTTATTGAAGCTCATTGTTCTACGTATGTTATTCACTAGTGGTACGAAGATGTATCAGATACTTAGAGTTTACTAATCATGGAGCAACATGAAGAAGGAAATAGCAGCTTATGTGAGCAGATGCCTCATTTGTCAGCAGGTGAAGGCACAAAGACAGAAACTTGCTGGGAAGTTACAGCCATTGGAGATTCCCGAATAGAAGTGGGAGCATATCACTATGGATTTCGTGTATTAGTTACCGCGTACTTCGGATGGTAATACTAGTTATTGGGTTATTGTTTGACAAAATCAGTTCGTTTCCTTGTACTTCCAGGAAAGATTTCAGTGGGCAGGTTGGCAGAGTGATATTTGGCAAAAGTTGTCCATTTGCATGGTGTGCCTGTGTCCCGGGTCGCTGATCGAGATAATCAGTTACAATAGAGTTTTGGAAGGCATTGCAGTGAGCATTGGGGACCAGATTACAGTTTAGTGCATTTTTTCATCCTCTGATTGGTGGGCAATCTGAGAGGACTATTCAGACTTTGGAGGACATGTTGTAGTCCTGTGTATTGCAGTTCAGAGGGATTTGAAACCAGCAGTTTCATTCGTTCAAGATTGCTTGCAATATCAGTGTGCAGATCAGTATTATTATAGCATTGTATGAAGTTATGTATGAGAAACGATATTGCACTCCATTGTGTTGGGGAGAGTTAGGAATGAGATGGCTTTTGGTCCTGCTTTAATGAAATGTGCTACTGTAAACCTTCGGATTAGCAGGGATAGGTTGATAATTGATCGAGATCGTCAGAGACGTTATGCAAATGTGAGTAGGTTGAGTCATGAGTTTGAGGTCGATAATTAAGGTTTCCTTGGAAATGTGTGATTTGTTTTGGGAGGTGTGGTATACTTTACAACGTTATATTGATCCGTATGTAATCATGGAGCGAGTTAGTGTTGTGATGTATAGTTTGGCATTGTCTGTAGCGTTGGCCAGTATGTATGTTGTATTCCATATGGTGGAACTACATTTCGGATTCATTGCATGTTTAGCACCCTATCAGTTCGCTATACAGAAAGACTTGACATTTGTGGAGAAGCTAGTTCAGGTTGTGGATTTGAGAGTGCAGGGATTACAACACAGAAATATTTCCTATTGTGAAAGTCTAATGGCAGAGTCAATCAGTTGAAGTAATCACTAGGGAGGTTGAGCAGTATGCAGAAGCGGTGTCCCTACTTTTTAGTTGGCAGGCTTGGAAATTTCTAGGTCAAAATTTTTGTAAGGGGGGTAGATTTGTGACAACCCGAACCAGAAATGGTATGTTTATCGGCTTGATTTGCGAGTTTCACAAATAGTCGCGATTTTGTCGTAATTGGTTGATATGGTGGTCTTGTTAACGACTAAATTATTATGCAAGAATTTGATTTGAGTTCCGTCACGGAAGTCGTAGAGAATTTAATTTCGAGCTCGTGGGAATTTCTGGATGATGATTTCGAGTTACGTGGAATAAGTTATGAATATTTTCGGCCGTTGGATTTAGTCGTGTTTATCCGTTTGGTTTCGATACGATTTGGACGATATGTGTACGGTATAAATATGGTATAAATATGTGACGATTTTGGAAAGTTTCCCAAAATGGAAATTTGGCCTGTGGACCACGTTGACCCGTGGGTCAAATTGACCCGTTTTGGGCCACCGACTTCGTTGCCGTCGTTAGGCCATTTTCTGGCATCTTTTGGCCATGGTGTCTTCATGAAAGTTGTTGGTCTTGAGCTCCTCTTTCTTTTGATAGGTGCACCACTCAATTTGGTTGCCGGATGAAGAAGTTATGGCTTATCAAAGATGGTGAAATTCCAGCGAGATTCGGCGGCGATGGTGGTGGCGGAGGCGGCCGAGTTGGGGGTCGACTTGTCAGGGGTTTTGTTTCCCTTAAGGAGAGGAAGCTTTTAGAAGTGGTCTTGCACCTTTCCATGGCCGGACGGAGGAGATCGGAGTTAATGAATTCCGGCGAGGGTTTTCGACTTCAAGGTGAGTTTTGGAGGTTTTCCGGTCAAAATTGGGCTTAGTTTTGTACTGCAAAGTTGTTGGAAATGTCAAGATCTTCAAATCCATGTGTAGGTTGCAATTTTCTGGGCCGATGAAATTTTTCGGCGGCCCGGAGCGCCGCCGTGTGCGGTGGTTTTCTGGCCGAGGTGATTTTCGAAAAGTTTTATGTCGTTTTGCTCGGAATCGGGCACCGATCGCAGTGGTGAGGTTTATATTTCGAATTGAGCATCGAAATTTGTGGCGAGGTTTTATAGTGTGTTTATTGGATTTTTGACGATTTCGTCGATATTCGAGTTATATGTTTTCGAGAATGGTTGGTTCTCGAGATGTTGTTTAGGGTTTGAATTGTGATTTTGAACAGTGGTATTTATAATTATTCAGGAGATCATGATCGTTCGTTTGGCGAAGGATTTTTCGCCGGATCACAGGATTAACGCGTTTTGCGTTGTGCTAGTCTGTGAGTGGACACATTTCTTTTCACTGATTGGTTGCGAGTCTTTATTATACGTTTTACGAGCATGATCATACGTATGTGATTATGATTTATACGAGCATGTATTTTACGATTATGCATTTACGAATATGTATCGACGAATATGCTTTTATAATTACGTATTACGAATATGCATTTACATTATGCTTTATACATTTGCATAGAAACTATTTATGATTTGGTTTACACAGAGTACAGTCTCAGTATATATGGTTGTATCGATACACTTAGCATCCAGGCTGATCCCCGAGGATGTTTACCGGGGGGGACTGTTACCCTGTGCCGAGGTATTTTCCGGGTGGGAACAGATACCCTGACTTGAGGCCTTTCTGGCTAGAATCACGTGTGGATCTGGTATCCCGTGATTCGGACTGTACTAGCGCGGATGTGTCCATGAGTGACTCCACGGGATTTTCGATGCATGCTCTGTACGCGTGAGGAGTTAGAGTCTCCATCGTGTACCTTTTGATTTTCATGTATCTAGACTCCCATATGTTTTTATAACATATATATTATTTGGCAAAAGACATTTATTTTCTTCCACTCACTCTAACAGTTTATATGTCTTTCCCTGGGCTCTTCGTTTTCTTTGCCCAGTTTGCAGTTTGGATTTAGGTGTCGCACGTCGAGGTTGGGGCGAGCCACTTTTCCTTTCTCAGTAGGTTTCTTGTTTGGCCTACTGTTGTGTATATATGTATATACTAGAGGTCGCTCTGAATACTATTATGTTTATATTTTTACATGATTTTCCCAGATTTCTGTAAAGTTACTTTACATTATGATATGTTTTTGAGAAATCCGGATGAGATTGGTTCCCTCAGTTTGGCTTTTGTGGCATAGGGTGAAGTGTATTTTCGGGTGCAGGTTAATGGTAACTTCGCGATATAGTGAAACTCTGCCGAAATTTCTATGGTTTTTGAAAGTTCGTGTTTTCAGAAGGAGTTTGATTTCGGTTTAGGAAACTAAATCGAGGTTGGGTCCTTTCAATCTATCCTAAATGTAGAATATTTTGAATATCAGCTATAACATCTATTCCAATAATATCCTAATATTTTTCAAAAATTAAGGAGGCATACCACCAGGACTTGGAGCTTTCATTGGATGCATCTTGAACAACATAACCTGAACCTCCTCTGGATTATATGGCAACAAAAGAGACTGTCCTATCTCCTCAGTTACTTTTGGCTTGATAAAGGTAGTAACTACCTCTAACTACTCCTCAGTGATATCAGCCGATGCAAACAAACCTGTATAGTAATCCACCATAACTGATTTAATGCCACTCAAGGTTTCTCGTCAATTATTCTGAGAATCTAGTAAGCCCAAAATATGATTCTTTATCTGCTATTTGTGGTAGAAGTACTTTGTATTTTGGTCCCTTTCAACCATTCACTTATCCTTTGCCATCTGCCTCCAATATATTGCCTCTTGAGTCAGCAACCTTTCTTGTTGATCATGCAACAATTTTCTTTCGGCTACAACATCTGGATCAAAAGTTTGCGAGTCAAAAGCCTCCAACTTCCTTTGTACCTCCTTCAGTTCATCTTGACGTGCCCCATACGTTACCTTCACTACAAGAAAACATCACTTAGACCACAGAAACATAATTGTTTCATGGTCCAAGTGACACCTGGACGACGGAAATGACTCCGTCGTCCAAGTACCACCTAGACGACGGAGAATACTATCTCCGTCGTCCAGGTGGTCAGCTGGACCACGGAGTCTTCTCCATCCTCCAGGTGGTCACCTGGACGACGGAGATTGTATTTTCCGTCGTCCAGGTGATAACCTGGACCTCGGAGTCTTCTCCGTCCTCCAGGTGATCAACTGGACGACGGAGATGGTATTCTCCGTCGTCTAGGTGATTACCTGGACAACGAACCGACACGCCGTCGTCCGAGTATACGAAACGTGCTTCCACTTAGACGACGTACCGACACCTCCGTCGTCTAAGTGAAGCATTATATAAGCTGATCGAATTCATTCCTGGCCTCGATCTATTCATTCCATTTGAAGAAGAATTGAAGGAGAAGGGAGAAGGAGAAGCTAAGGAGCTAGCTAGCTAGAAGCGAGCTAGCTAGGTAGCTAGGCCGAGAAGAATCAGGATCGATAAGGGATCTCCGCTGACTAGCTAGTTAGCTTAATTAACGTACAGATATCGAGAAGGCCAGCAGGTACGTACGTATACGTACGCAGTTAAAATTTGCTTAATTAATTAATTAATATATATTTAGTGAAAACGTACGTACATATATACATGCAAGGATGTTAGCTGACGTTAGCTATATATATATATGTACAGATCGATTAAATTACGTACGTATGTAATTGATGGATCGATGTAGATCGAGTACGTACGTATAATTAAGCGTAAATTAATTGACAAATATATATATGTAATAATTAATTAATTATAATATTTTGTAGCAGTATGGACAAGAGTTGGATGAAGTTGAAGAATAGATGTGATGTCCGGTATATGGATGGAATTAGCGAATTTGTGAATTTTGCGATAGAACATGGTCAGGGAAAGAAACGTTTCAGGTGTCCGTGTCAGAAATGTCTTAATTGTCAGTATGCGGAGGTTAATGTTATGGTGCAACACCTGTACGAAAATGGTATGATGTGGAGTTACACTACATGGAGCGAGCATGGTGAAGCAGTAGAGTTCAGCGCAGCAGACTTCAGCTCAGGGTACAGTTACTATGGTGCCTCATCCAGCGGCAGTGGTGCCGGACCCCCAGCTTGCAACCCAACTGCAGATTTGGTCCATGATGCGTTTCCGGGATGTAGTCATGGTGAACACCAACACCAAGACGGAGGTTACAGTACCACTTATGAGCATGATGACACATTCCCCGCAGCTAGCTTGGCCACTGACACCAGTGAGATGGAAAAGTACAACCGGATACTACTTGAAGCGCAGACCCCGGTGTTCCCTGGATGTCGAGAGAATGTGTTGCAATATGTGATGGAGCAAATGAAGATAAAAGTGAAGCACAAAATGTCAGTGAGTGCTTTTGACGAAATTCAGGAGCAAATATGTAAGTTGCTTCCTGATGATCACAATCTTCCTAAATCTCATTATAAGGTTAGAAATATCCTGAGCAGCCTCGGCCTAAAGTACAGGATAATTGACGCATGTCCGAATGATTGTGTGCTATTTTACAAAGAGTATAAAGAGTTGGACTATTGTCCCGTATGTGGCCAGTGAAGATTCCAGTTGAATAGGAAGAGTTCGAAAAAGAGAATTCCTGTGAAAGTTGTTCGATATTTTCCCTTGATTCCTAGATTGCAGCGCCTGTACATGTCTCTACAGACAGCAGAGGCGATGCGATGGTACGCAGAAAAGCGAATAGATGACGATGTCCTGCGACACGCCGCGGATGGGGAGGGTTTCAAACATTTCGACAGAGAATTTGGAGACTTTGCTTCAGAGGTTAGAAATGTTAGACTCGGCCTATCTACAGACGGATTCAATCCTTGGGGAAGTAATAGCTCCGCCGTCAGCACTTGGCCAGTTATTCTGATGCCGTACAACTTGCCTCCGTGGATGTGCATGAACAAGGAATTTAATTTCCTTACCGTATTAATTCTAGGTCCTAAATCTCCATCGAAGTGCTTAGATGTCTACCTCAGACCTTTGATCGACGAGCTGAAACTGTTGTGGGAAAATGGAGTCCCAACTTATGACAAATTCACTGACACGATGTTCACGATGAGGGCTGCCGTAATGTGGACGATCAGCGATTTTCCAGCTTATGGGATGTTGGCAGCCTGCAAGACAAAAGGATATAATGGATGTCCTATATGTTTGGACGACGTGAACTCTAGTTGGCACGCGGGGAAGGTGTGTTACTTGGGTCACCGTAGATGGCTTCCTCACGACCACCCGTGGCGACAGGATGAAGCTCATTTCGACGGTACGGTAGAGAACAATCCTAAACTCCGTAGTTGGTCGGGCGAAGAGATTTTAGAGAGGTTGAGCTATTTCGACTTTGGTGTGTTGAGCAATGACGCGGATGTAAAGAAATGCAATCCAATTCCTCCACATGATCTGAGATATTGGGATCACAAGAGTATATTCTTTGAACTCCCTTACTGGTCGAAGTTGAAGCTGAGGAACAACTTGGACGCGATGCACATAGAAAAGAATGTGTGCGACAGCGTGGTGGGAACAATTCTCGGTATTAAGTTCAAGACTAAAGATACTCCCAAAGCGCGCAAAGATTTGGAATCAATGAATCTACGTCGTCCCTTGTGGTTGAGGAGGGATAGGAAAGGAGTGTACAACAAGATGCCAGATACACCTTACACAGTGAAGCCGACGCTTAGACGTTCTGTATTTCACTGGTTTAAGGGCGTTCGTTATCCGGCTACGTATGCAGCTACTATAACTGGAGCAGTGGACGAGGTGCAACACAAGTTTGTTGGTCTAAAGACACATGACTATCACGTTATGCTGCAACGTCTGATTCCAGTGGTAATTCGACCATACTTGCCTCGGGACGTCGTAGAACCAATAGTGGCATTGTGCAGGTGGTGGCAGAGGTTATGCGCCAGAGAATTAAAGAAGTCAGATGTGGTGGAATTGCAACAAAAAATTGTGCACATCATTTGCAAACTAGAGAGGATTTTCCCCCCTGCTTTCTTTGACATCATGATTCACCTAATGATCCACCTGCCCGAGCAGGTGCTCATTTCTGGTTCGGTCCAGTACACTTGGATGTATCCTCAAGAAAGGTACGTACAACTAATTAATTAATTTGTTCCACTGGAGATTATATATATACTAGCTAGCTAGCTATATGTACTTATGTAATGTGTACGTTTGATTTTGTAGACAGCTTGGACAGTATAAGTCATTCGTCAAAAACAGGTCGGCCCCGGATGGCTCCATAGCAGAGACATACCTAATGCATGAGTGTGTTACTTACTGCAACAGGTACCTCAAAGATCCACCCCCTCCCACTGCCTCCGATCGCAGTGCCCGCATCAATCTTTCTGTCGTCACCAATGTCGTCCGACCGTTTAGAGGAGTATTAAAGGAATCGTTAACACGGGAAGAACTTATTGAGGCACATTGGGTAGTGTTGCGAGACTGTGATGAAGTTGAGCCGTACATGATGTCATACAGGGAGAGGCTTCAGGCGTTAAATCAAAACAAGAGTTCGGCGTGGATTGAGAAAATGGTTAAGAAGAAGTTTCCTGATTATTTCTTCCAATGGGTACGTACATACGACTCGGTATTTATTATTTAAATACATATCGCTCATGTTTGTAGAAAGTAAACCCTTATATTAATTTGCCCTTTTTCGCAGATGATTGATCTGCAAAAATCTGATAACCACGGAGGGTGGTGGTCATGGCCAAAGCACTTGCTAGCAGGGAAGCCGGTTAAACACTATATTTATCCCGGATGTTTTGTGAACGGTGTAAAGTTCCATTCATTGGCCCGAGACGAAGGAAGAAGAACACAAAACAGTGGGGTAGCGGTTGGGAAAGACAATGATCTATATTACGGGGCTATTGTATACGTGGTTCAGCTATGTTACGGGAATGATGTCAACGTTTCCCTATTCAAGTGCAGATGGTTCAAGCGTACAAAGGAAGACCTGGGACTATTATCAGTCGATACAAACTCGCACTGGTATGAGGATGAGCCTTTCGCTCTCGCCACCTTAGTTCGGCAGGTGTTCTATCTCGACGATCCGAAAGCCGGTGAAGGGTGGAAAATAGTGAACCATATCTCTCACCGAGGAATATGGAATACAGAGACAATTGAAGGGACACCGGCGACGACTGAAGATGCTGCTGAACCAGAAAGAGACATTCCTGCCTATCAAGAGCCTAATATTTCTATGGTCCACTCCGATATAATGGACCTGGTTCAAGATGGTGAACGGTTACCCATGCCTGATGGTTGTACAGATCTAACTGAAGATGAGATTATCGATGAGGTAGATGAAGAAGACGAGCAGGAAGAGGACGCGGACGAGGACTCAGGTTATTCGTCGGACGATGTTGAGTACGATGACGAGGATGAGCCGTCGACTAACGGGGATGAGGACGATGATGATTATGACGAAGAGTACGGTCATACGACGAGGGAGATTAATTGGTAATTAATTACTGTAATTATTGTAATATATATATGATCGATGCCGGTTTACGGTAAGAAATTAATCTGAATTATATATCATGGCCAACGGAGAAATTAATAAATATTGGCGCCAAATCTCAATCTCATATAAAACGTACCCTAGCTAAATCCTTGACCCTAAATCTAGCAGTTCGATTGAATCGATCGATAAATTTTTTAATTATATTTTTGAATCAGAATAATTGAACGGACACGTACACAAATGACAGGGGACGACCTAAACCGTAATCCCTAAGGCCCTAACCCCTGAAATCGGGGTCAATGCACCTGGACGACGGAAAATGGTCATCATCCGTCGTCCAGGTACACACTAGGACGACGGAGATGGTAATTTTCCGTCGTCCAAGTTCAGAAACCCTAAACCCTAAACAGTAAGGCCCTAACCCCTGAATTCAGGGTCTATACACCTGGACGACGGAGAACGTCATTCTCCATCGTCCAGGTCTGCACCTGTACGACGGATAACTTCATATCCGTCGTCCAGGTATAAACCTGGACGACGAAAACGCTCATATCCGTCGTCCAGGTGCAGATATCGTCATTTTTTCTAAGACAACGACCCTCTAGACCTTCTTCCAATGCATTTTCTTTTCATCAAGACTTTAGAGTAAACAATTCTTGGTGTGTGAGCTTCGACGGTTCGAAAATCGGAGTTGCGAAATGCCTTGTATCCACGTTTCCGGTTTGTGAAATTATCGGTTTTGCGGTTGACTGTGCCGATCAAACCCTTCCCGAACTTATTATTTTATGGTCCTTTGAAGACAATTATATATTATGTTACGACGAACATATCCAACGGTTGTTTTGTCGAAATTCAATTTCGTTAATACTCTGCTGCAAATGAGCGTCTACTCATGAACACTGAAGTCGTAAAGATTAGTCGATACTTAACATGTTTCAATACGTAAAATTAATCGGCGGTTCAAATTTAATTGTTCATATATACGATGCGTTCATCGATATTGTACGACTATTTCACTCGAATGACAGATCGCTAAATTCCTAGCGAATTATTTTTAAAAATTTTTTTTACGTAATTTGAACCTGGACGACGGAGATGGTCATTTTCCGTCGTCCAGGTGTTCACCTGGACGACGGAAAATGACCATCTCCGTCGTCCAGGTTCAAAAATCATGGCGGTTCAATTTTTTTTTGTTTAATTTTTTAATGTAATTTTCACTTGGACGACGGAAACTTACCATCTCCGTCGTCCAAGTCCAAAATTATGGCGGTTCAATTTACCGCTTCCGTTTTTGGGACCGCTTGACTTTTCACTTAGACGACGGAGAATTCATTCTCCGTCGTCTAAGTCCAATTCCTTGGCGGTTCAAAACGTCCCGCCCCTTAATTACGTGCCGTTTCAAAATTTTGAAACCGCCACCTGGACGACGGAGAACACTGTTTCCGTCGTCCAAGTGCACTTAGACGACGGAGAATAGTGCTCCGTCGTCTAAGTGAAACTCTATAAATAGAGTACGGCTCATCTTCTTTTCCTCATCCCTTACAATTCTCTCCATCTCTCCTCTCCTCTCTCTCTCAATCTCATTCCGGCGATATTCTCCTCTGGCGACGACGCTCCGACGATACAACTCCGGCGTGGTTCGATTCCTCCTCTCCGACGACACAACTCCGGCGAAATTCCCGAAAACTCCGATTCGGTAAATTTCTATTTTTCCCTTATTTAAATAATTTTCATTTTATTAATTAATTAAATTCTAAATATAATTAATTAGTAGAAATTAATTTAGTAATTAGTTTTAAATATTTAATAAATGATTAATTGTTGTTATTAATTAATTAAATCATAATTATTGTTATTTAATACTAATTAAATGAATAATTGTAAATTTGTTGTTATTAATTAAATAAATAAATAATTATTGTTATTAATTAATTAAATAAATAATTATTGTTATTAATTAATTAAATGGTTAATTATTGCATGCTAAATGGAAAATAAATTATTGCATGTAATTACGTGTATTTTTTAGTAAATTAATTAGTAGTACGTGTTCGATTTAAATTTAGTACATAGGGTTGGTGTAATTAAGTCGCACTCTTTGGAATAGATGGCGCCTCTTTTCCTTGCTTATCTCCTTAACCCCTCGTGATGTGTGGATTTCATCACCGCACACCATAACCTAAGTGAAGTTATGGACACGAGGTTGAGGGCGGAGTTTGCAAAGGACTTGAGGGAGTGTAAATTTTTGAAAAATTGGCCGAATGTCGGACATGGTGTCTAGAAACGGGTTATGACTGGTGACAGGATTTGGACTAAGAAAGACTTTTGTCGAAATTAGTCCTGCCTCTCGCGTTATCTCTATCCCTAACTGGCCATGTTTTTCGATTTAACCAAGGCTGATTAATTGAAAATTTACACTTTATCGCGTGGGTCGCACGTCCATTGAACGACCGAAAATGCCAAGCTAGTGTACTCTATTTAAATCTTAAACGTACTTAATTAATTAGCGTAAATTTTTAAGTTGTAATTATTATGGTAAGTAGTTATTTTAACCCCGTACTCTTAGGTTTAAATGGCTCCGCCAAAGACGACATCCAGCAAGAAGAAAGCCCAACAAGAGGCAGAAGATGCCATGCTCCGCCACTTGGCGGACCAAGTCGGTTGGGAATTACCACCGGAGGGCAACGACGCTCTCAATCCGGACGGATCATCTGGTCCGTCCGTAGCGCCCTCTGGGGAAATTCCCGCTCCCCCATTCATCTCGAGTGGTGATGACGTCGACCCCTTCCAATCTACGACGCCCGGTACCCATTCAACGGGAAGTACTCAGGCGTCCTCGACCGCCGAATCAATCATGTACAGCGCCCGCCGTAGGCAAATGAGGGCCCCCACTGACCCGGAACCGAAAAGGACTCGGGGTCTCGTTAAAGGGGGCAAAGCGGAGCGTATTTGCAAGGCGACCGGTAAAAAGATCGACTTGCCGTACGACGAATTCACCGGTGGCCCTCCCACAGCTCAGCTAGCAAGTCTCTCGGCGCATGCGATAGGGTCAATCATCCGTAACCGAGTTCGTATAACTGCCCCTACTTGGAAGGAGGCGCCGGATCATGAGAAGGCGAAAGTCTTCAAAGATCTTTCGGTACGTAATACGTTAAATTTAGTTATTATATAATATTGTTAATCTCGGCCTAAAATTTCATAATATATACGATTATAATTTTCTATTTATTTTTGATAGGAACAATTTGACGTGGATCCGACACCGGCTATGTTGAGGCATATCAACCAAACCGCCAACGCCATCTACAAAGATTGGAAGTACAGGCTCCATAAGTACTACAAAGAGCATGGTCCCGTGCCTCCCCCGGTAGAGCTGCAAGGGGAGAGAGAAGATGAGTGGGAATGGTTGTGTAACCACTTTGCCGATGAACAATTTAAGGTATTAATTTATTTATTTTATTTCAATTAAGATAATTGAATTATTTAAATTGTAGTTATTCATTTTTTAATGATTTAATTATGTTGTGTAACAGAAATTCTCCGGTGTCAACAAAGCCAACCGGGGGAAGAAGGAGAAACACCATACTACCGGCGCCAAGCAGTTCATTCAAATTGCCAAGGAGCACAAGGATAAGGGTTCCAAACACCCTTATCTTGATGCAAGCGTAAGCGCGTACGTGACGCCAGGGCTCGATAATGAAGCGAGTCAATGCGGCGTAAGTGATATATATATATATGTGCTTTTAATTATAGTAATTATTATTTAAATATAATTTCATTATAATAAATTAATTATTCTTTTGTAGGCATGGGCGATAGAGCGTGCGCATGAAGAGTTGGCCAACACTCAGCTTGCGTTCCCAGATGTGCCGCCGGAAGACCTGCCTCCTCTATCCTTAGAGAGCCAAATTGCAATCGCGGATGAGGTCTACGGTCGTAGAGCTGGCAAGGAGGTTAGGAACTTTGGGCCTAGGGTGGTACGAGATTTGTCGACGACCTCCGGCTCATCATCTACGGGAGGTTCGGGGCAGCGGAGAAGGAGTCAGGCTGCGGCCGTCGAAGCAGCCATTCAAGAGGCTCGACTGGCACGAGAGGAGATGAGTCAATGCGGCAAAGACTTGACGAACAACAAGCACAAATAGCCCAACTCATCGCCCTCATGGAACAAAATCGAGAAGTATGTCAACCTCCTCCGAACCCACACCCCGACGACAACGACCCGGCTGGAGGCGGAGGACTCGGCGGCGCATCTGCTCCTCCAGTGTATTAGCTAGCTAGTAGTATATTATCTCGTTTCTTTCCGCATTCCGAACAATATTTTAATTTTTAATTTATGGGTTTTTTCGTATGTACAAATTAATTTACTTTGATTATTTAATAATTAAGTTATTGATTAATATTCAAAATTTAGTTTATTTATTTAATTTTAGCATTTTTCATTATTTAAATTAAAATAATAATAAATTAAATTAATAATATTTAATTTCAATTTTTTTTTTTTAAATTAAATATTCACTTGGACGACGGAGATTATGTTATCCGTCGTCCAGGTGCAGAACCCTAAACCCCTAACCCCTAACCCCTAAACCCTAAACCTTGCCGTTCTCCGTGGCCCAGGTGTTCACCTGGACGACGGAGAACTAATTCTCCGTCGTCCAGGTGGATACCTGGGCCACGGACATTGCTCGTTTGTCCGTGGCCCATGTATGCACCTGGACGACGGATTACTATTTATCCGTCGTCCAGGTGAACACCTGGGCCACGGACAAACGAGCAATGTCCGTGGCCCAGGTGTTCACCTGGACGACGGAGACTTAGATTTTCCGTCGTCCAGGTGGATACCTGGGCCACGGATAATGTCCGAGGTCCAAGTGCACTTGGACGACGGATCACTAAATCTCCGTCGTCCAGGTGCTTGGACGACAGCACTTGGAGCACGGACCTTGGACGACGGAGTTTCCGTCGTCTAAGTACTTAGACGACGGAAAACTGCACCTAGACGACGGAAATGGTCCGTGGTCTAGGTGCAATTTTCTTGTAGTGCTTGGCCCAATATTTAAGACCAAAGCATGTGATTGTATACACTTCACAAGTTGGTATTTGAAGGTTCTAGACTCCAACACTGGTGCCCCTTTAAAGGCCTAAAAACAAAAAAATTAAGCTACCCGAACTACCTCGACACTATTTTCATCATCAACCTACATGGCCTCAAAATGAAAAAAGTGTTGTCTCCGATGAAAAGTGAGTAATGGAAATTCACAAATGGCACATGATCCGAAACAGATGGTGGTAAGTGCACTACCTAAGTTGCCAAAAATCTTTGTTTCCATCTGCCACGTCGGTCGAACAAGACCACCCAACTTTTCCGACGACCACAAGATTTTATTGATGTTGCCAAATGGAAGGTGTAAAAATTTAGAAGTGAGTTAAGTAATTATGGAAGTTCTAGTAAAAACTCTTATAATTTCAAAAGTTATCCATCTTGTAACAAAATACTATAACGACAATAGATCATTTATTTATGTGTTGTGATACTACTAAACAAGGTTGTCGGTTTGTAGCTTTTAAATGACTATATTTTCATAAACTGGCAAGGTTCCTTTCCTTATTGGCTTGAAATGGTAATGCTTAGTCCTCATATCCTTACTTCAGTCGATACAAGCTTTTATGTTGCTTATAATATTTGGCACTGTAGAAATTGTAGAATCCGTAGAGAAATTCAGAAATCCCCTCAGCAGATTTTAATATCAGCTGTCAATTTTAGTAGGGCAAATCTGATTAGTATATAAAGAGAAGGTGAATTTGGATTGGACATGCATTTTGATGGTTCAATTAAATCTAGGTCTCAAGTTGCTACTGGTTTCATAATGAGAATTTCCATTGTATTCTCTATTGGCCTCTCTACCAGATTATTTGATAATTGTAATGTTCTTTATTCTAAGCTTTAGCTATGAGAGCAGTATTCATGCAATATTTTCTACATGGTTACAAGGATATTATTGTAGAAGAAGATTCACAATATCTGATTTCTTGTTTGAAGGAAAGTAAGAAAAAAAAAGGTTCTTGGAGACTTTGGTGGAGGAAATACTCAGTTCAGCAATTCATCAAGGCCTTTGATTTTATTGTCTTTCTAAATGAGAAAATAAGATCTCTAAGGGACCCTATTGTGTAATTGGCCAAATTTTATTTTTATTGGAAAGAAAACTATGTTGCAGATGCAACAACGAATCAATTATACTCTACAGAAACTTCAATGTGGTCGCACAATTATTCTCCTTCTATTCAGAATATTGTTCTCTTTGATCTGGTTTGTTGCGGTTGTAATAGAGCTTTCAACAATTAATAAAATTTTCTTTGGGAGATTTTATTCACACATCTCTAATTACTAGATACACATCCCACTATTAATACACTCTTCATTAAGTTTATTACTATCAACAATTACTAGATGCACATCAAAATTTCTAAATGACCCTTTTTAGAAAATTAATTAATCTTATTTTTCTTAAAACAATTAGAGAGATCAATTAGTCAAACCATGCTATCCATAACTTTATTTTTGTTATGATACATCATTAAATTGAAAAAAAAGACATAGTGTAGCTTTTATATTTTTCATACAAAATAAAGAAGATAATTACATTTTGACGCATTGTGCAGCTTTTTTATTTCTGATATTCATGACTTCAAAGTTCAAACTCAAGAACTCTGTTTAATAACACCCTGCAGAAGAAAAAGAAAACGACTCTGCAATTAAACTGGAAGCAAATATGTATAATATAACAATTAAACATCTAATGTCATTTATCTTTTTATGTTTTTAAATTGTTTTTTTTTTTGCAATTGGTTTATAAGAACTTAAGTAAAAGAACACAGTTCACAAAGAGCTTTGCGAACTGTATATATATTAGAAGAACAAGAACTCATACACAAAGATATTGGCTTTGCACGAAATAAGAAGAAGATTAAATGAGAGAGAATTTGGTTAATTATGTTTTCTATTCTTGAATAAAGATGTCTATTTTTGTAATTGTATTTATATTGAAATATCAAATTTAATGTATGAAATATGGGATGTATATTTAGTATTTTGAGATGTGGTAAATAACCTAATTTTATATCTTTTTAAAAGAAAAATACTTTATCGAGAATGCATTACCAAATTCTTATTTTCCCTAAACTAGTCACACTTCAAGGTCCAAATATGGAAAGATGAGTAGCCACTTCTCATGAGCACCGTGGGCTCCTTTCGAAGGGTCACCACTCACCAACTACCAGTATTCAATGATCCTCGTGAAAGCCATCTCTTTGCACTAGAAAATTTCTATATATCCATCCATATTAGACTTCAGAGAAATGAAGTCGATATTTGCTACTAGACCTTTTGCGAAGCGTCCTAATCATTTTTTTTTGCCAATTCAGCTTCGTTACGGTGACGCTTGGCCATTGAAAAGAGTCCCCCCATTTGATAAAGATTGATCTAGAAAAACCATCCACATCTCCCTCAATTTCCTCAAATTTTAGCCATTTGTCTCATTCCTTGTCTTCTTTTTTTTGTCTCCTTTTCTTTTTATTTCATTAACTTGTAGGATGATGTAGAAGTAGATGGATAAGATTCACATCAAGCGATCAATAATGTTAGGGAGTATACAATGCCGTAATTGGCGTATGGAGTCTTTGATCTCGAAAGAGTGTTCAAACCAAGCCTAAAGTTTCTATGCATATATTAATATATGATATACAGTTATGGGATTATAGCTAATTAATCCCGTCACTACCTAATCAATTCTATTCTTATTTTTAATCGGTATAGAATGTGAAATACGATTATCATAAGATTTGTACGAAGAATCTTATTACTAATTTTGAGATATCTTAATAGGAATGTCTTATTACTTTTCATAACTTTATTTCAAACCGCCATAGATGTAGTTTTATAAGAATTTTGAAGGTGCATCTGGTTTCACGAGTTTTGTTCTGGTGGTTAATGAATCTTGTGGTCAATTGTCGTTAAATCTGTATCCAGCAATAGGTAATTCAAAAAAATTATTAGAAGATAATTTAATATCATTTATTAATTACAGATCCAATGATAACTGACCGTGACTAACCACGAATTTATTGACCACCAGACAATGATTGTTGGGTTTCATACTCAAAGTGCATGTTTACGCCATGTCGACGGACATGACATTTACATATCTTCATAGAAGTAGTAGCCAACTAGTAGCCAATTGCTCACGAATTGAGTTGCTATTTGAATAGTGTTTGTAACAGGACGCTTACATATACTTTATTCAAGAGAGTGAACTAGCTTTAGAGATATTAATGTCGGCAAATCTGGACTCTTTTCGAAATTGAATCGGATAATACAGTAAATTTTTGATAAATTAATAACTTTGAGACTGAATTTTTTTATTAATTTAACGAATTTATTAATTAATTAAGTATTAAATTAATACTCAAGTTTTAAAATTGAGATCGACAAAAAATATTATTTTAACAAAATTATTAATTAATTAAGTATTAAATTATTAAAATTTTATTATATATGTACACATATATAAAGTAAACACAAACGGTGTGGGTGTATTTGAAATGAAGTACTGTGGATTAATTAAATTGGTGGGGTGGCCGAGTCTATTTTGCTTTTATTTAACAATTAATTAGTTGGTAAAGTGCGTATGTTAATTTGTAATTAATTGTGTAATTCTTGACTTTAAAACCCACGTGCTCCAGGTTAATTATACTCATACCTTAATTTTTTTCAAGGTCATGGAGAAGATGTTTAGTAGAAATAAAGAGTGTCTATGTATGCGATTCTGGAACAACTTTGCCGCCATGTATGACCAAAACTCGAACGTTACCTTAGTCATGGTGTAGAACAGCTTGATCCTACAACGGTTATTAAGGATTTAGAATCCTTAAAAGAAGCACATTCTCACACGTCTCTTGCCTTCAAAGTTATTATGGGGACTCTTTTTCTATTTTGATTAATTTTTTAAATTTAATAAAATGTTGATTGTGCCAGACTTACCCTCCGTTTTTCTATATTCTACTCTCTTTTTTCTCTAATTCCAAGTATGAAAGACTACTTTTTGAATTGGCCGACGAGCTCAAGAAGAGCAAGAACTCCTCTTCGTCTTCGACCATTCCAGTCAGAACTTATGTGTCGGACTCAGGTGAATCTCCTCTTCGACAACGCTGAGTAACAATTGGGCGACCAATCGCACATCGTCTTCAATTTTCTCGGCGTTCCCAACCCAAAGTACCCATATTTTGCCAAATTGAAACAGCTCTCGAGGATCGAGGGAAGACGCTCATCGACAACATGGGGTGGTCTTCTTGGCTTATAAAGAGACCGCCGTGAGTGACGCGTGGCAGCGGCGGAAGGATCGACATCAGGGCTAGTATCGGGGCATGCGGCTTATTTCAGCGTCCAAGGTAGTCGTGGAGACCATGACAACAAAGCTAAGGAGCTGAAGGGTACTAGGATCACTACATGTACTGGCCACCGATATTCTTCGCAGGAATAAGCGAGGAAAATAGTCATTTTCTGCGATTTCCGTCAACGGGTTAAATCTTGCCAAAGAGGTTTCATGAGTGAAGTGAGGATATCAGACTTGGAAATAGGAAAAAAGAAAGAAAGAAAAAAAATTAAATATGGAAAAACAGAGGGTAAGAGTGGAAGAGACAACATTTTATTTTTTGAAAAGGCAAAAAATTATTTATAATCACCGAAAGTAAGACGGTTTTTAAATTTTAGTCATTAAAGTTTCGTAAATATAATTTTAGTTTCTGAATCTTGACACCAATTTTCACATTGGTTACTGAAGTTTCGCATATATAATTTTGGTAACTGAACTTTGACACCAACTTTCATTTTGATCATTGAACTTTGACATCATCTTTCAAATTGGTTACTTGGTCTATTTTCAAATATTAAGGGTATTGTGAGTAAACATGCTATTTAGCGCAAAATAATTTACCACAAAATGCAATCAGAATACCACCACAAAATATGGAGAGAGTTTACATTTTTATAATGAAAATGGAACAAATTTGGAGGGAAACAATCCAAAAATTGGAGGAAATTCAATACTTTTTTTTTTTTTTTGCAAATTGAGACAAAAACACTAAATAGCTTGTTTGATCACAATACCCTTAATAGTTAAGAGTGTTAACTTCATTTAACATCTGAAAATAAACTCAGTAACCAATTTGAAAGATGATGTCAAAGTTTAGTGATCAATATGAAAATTGGTATCAAAGTTCAGTGACTAAAGTTATATATATTTGTGAAATTTCAATGACTAAAATTTAGAAACCGTCAAACTTCAGTGACCATTTGTGATTTTTTGCCTATTGAAAAATCAATTCAAATAGAAAAGGGAGTCTCAATAGTAAGTCTACAAGAGGAAGGAAATCTCAATATCCATTCCCTTAATATAAATAGCTCACACGGTTAGTATTTAGCCAAAGTCAAAAGCATAACATCACAGTAACAAGCTAATGATTGTTCTTTCACATCAATGATACACATTTCTAGGAATTGAAGAAAAATAAAATTTACAATCTAGAGTTGAATATACCGTCCCACAAACATAACTTGCACTTTTCGCCAATGCATTCAATTATTATATTACAATGCAAAAGTCGATATGAGACGCAATAAAACAATAACGAAAACTCTCTGCCATTTGATGAAATAAGTCTTCATGTCATTTGAATTGATTGATTTTTTTTGTCAAGACACTTAATAATTGTGGTACAATCAAAACAATGGTCTAATTGATCACCATCAAAGAAATAGAGAATAGGCAACATTAAAATGTAGTAATTGAAAAGAAATAAAATACGTTAATATAAAAGAAAAATTACAGGTTTGGTTGCTCATATTTGACAGATAAAACAGAATGGTCATTCATGTTTGACAAATATTGTTTTGGTCATCCATGTTTTATTTTGTCATTGAGATTGGTCACTTTGCCCTGCTTAGATGTTAAAAATCATATAGGTGACACAAATGTTTTACATAAATAGATACTTTTGTCATTGTCAAGCTAATAAATTTACTTATATGCATTTTATAAATAAATAAATAAATTTTTTTAATGTCCAAAATAGAAAGAAAAAAAATGACCAATATATTATTTGTCAGACATAAATAATTAATTTATTTTAACTGTCAAACATGAGTGATCAAATAAACAATTTTCCTTAATATAAAAACTAAGTTGTCCCCCAAAATGCACCCGGATCCCAAACGAAGCTCGAAAGCGAAAAGGCCCCGGATTTAAAATAGAATCTAGAATCCAATAGATGGAAAAGACCCTTCCAAATCCCGAAGGAAAACACTCTGACCCACTGAGATTAGCCCAAGCCCAAGACCCGAGCCCAAATTACAATAGCAAAGTAAAAGCTTAAAAAGTGCTTAATGTAGAGATTGTTTAAAAGCCCACGAGTCCAACGTCAAAGTTGAGGAATGTCATTTTCATATTTTTAGAGATGCTTTGTCCATAGATCTGACCTCTTTGTAGATACTCTTCCTAAATTAGTTTCCGCCATGAAAGAGTAAAAATGAATATCAATTTGCGAGCTAGTTGTATCAAATAACTTTTTGGCATGACGCATGCAACAAGTAATAATGCCATTTTTTAAATTACTCAACTAATCGATGTGTATCTCGTAAGGTTTAAACAAACTATTACTAAAAGGGCTGGTTTTCGTATTTCCGAGTGATAAATAACCAACAAAGAATGCTCTAAAAACAGAAGGAAAAAAACCCATCTTAGGGTTGTGAACTCGGAATTTGCTAATCTTCAATGGAAATCTTGGCATGGAATTGTCGTGGAGTTGACAACAACTTTACGGTGGAGGCTGAATCTTTCGATCCGTTAAAATCAACCCTCAATCATCTTTTTGAGTGAAATCAAAGTCTCAGACCCTACATACATGGAAGGGTTACGTCGAAAAATCAACTATCTCAATTGTGAGGCCGTTTATAGTGACGACAACGAAGGAAATCATGGACAATCAGAAGGTTTTGCCCTCTTTTGGAAGAACAATGTCAACGTAGAGTTTCTCTCCCAGTCGAAACATCACATCGACATTGTGGTACATCCAAGTGATGTGGAGATTAGCAAATTTTTATTGCAATCCAACAATGGCAGAACATCATAAGACTTGGGACCTGCTAAAATCTCTTGTGACGTCTCATCGCTGCCTGCCTTGGGTGGTTCTTGGGGACTTCAATGAGATTCTACATAATGGCGAAAAGGAGGGTGGACATTTACGTAGTGAAAGACAAATGCAACTATTTTGTGATTACCTATTCTACGACAAACTTGTTGACCGAGTTCAGAGGCTTTGAGACGACATGGGGAGGCAATGGGATTAGATGCCGTCCAGATCGTGTTGTGGTGACTCGGTCATGGATTGATCTTTTTCCTAGGGAAACTCTGACTCATCTCCTACCGGTCCATGGAGATCATCTCCCGATCCTCCTAGAAGTGCATATGGAGCTCATAAGTCATCAACAACGTCCTCTTAGAAGGTTTAAGTTCAAGAGTTTCTGGGCGAGCCACAAACAGTGTGAGCTAATCATTTGTGAGGGATGGCACAGATCCAAGGTTGCCAAACCGATGCATGAAATAATGCAATGCATACAGAACACTCATTTTGCGTTGACAGACTGGCAGAGATGCACCTTTGGGAATAGAATGAAGGAGGTGGATGGTTTATGCATCATACTACATACACTACTCTCTACTCCCCTTATTGATGCGAGCAGACATAAATATGAGATTTTATCGAGTAAGCTGGATACTCTATTAGTAGCAGAGCACGAGTATTGGCGACAAAGATCCCATATTACTTAGCTCAAGGAGGGAGATGGCGATACAAAATATTTTTAACGCAAAGCTTCTAATAGACAAACGAAGAACCATATGACTTCCCTGACTGATGAGAATGGAGAGAGTCATACAACTTCGGCAGGCATTGAAAAAGTGGTAATTGACTATTTTTATTCTATGTTTATGCTAATAATCCACTGCACTCTTCTATAGCTGAAGTAGTAGAGCTGATACAACCCAAAGTGACGGATGACATGAATGCTAGCCTTGTAGCACCATACTCAGAGTGTGAGTGTGACGACCCGGAACAGAATCAGTAGTGTAATCGGCTTAATCCACGAGCTTGCGCGTAATCACAGTTTTCCGTAAATTGATTGAATTGCCGGTTTTGATCACGACTTAATTATTGGCCGAGAATTTGAGTTGAGTCTCTTCTCGAGAGTTGTTGTACGCGTGATTTTGAGTTTGTGGCCGGTTCCGGATTATTATTTCGATGACCGAGGAATATAATATGAATATTTAAAATTTCGGAATATCGTTGAGTTCGTTCGTATTCGAGTTTATCCGAATCGTGATTGTGATCCGTTTTGGACCGTCGATCGACCCGAACCGAAATTGGAATGGTTATCGACTTGATTTGCGAGTTTCGCGATTAGTCGCGATTTTGACGTAATTGATTAATATGGTGGCTTCGTTAACGACTAAATTTTCGGGCAAGAATTTGATTTGGGATTCTTCACGAAAGTTGTAGAGAATTTAATTTCGAACTCGTGGGAACTTCCGGAGGATTATTCTGAGTTACGAGGAATAAGTTGTGAATATTTTCGGCCGTCGGATATTGTCGTATTTATCCGTTTGGGATTCGATACGCGTACGGTATAAATATGGGAGAATACTTGCCGATTTTGGAAAGTTTCCAAATCAGGAATTGGGCCTTGACCTGCGTTGACCACGGGTCAAAGAGGCGACCCGTTTTGCCCATTTTCGCCGTTCGGTTTTCTTGGTTTTTGAGCCCGATTCCAGCCACGGTTGGCCGGAGTCTCTTCATGGAATATGTTGGGCTCGAGCTTCTCTTCGGATTGGTAGGTGGATCAACCTGTGAGGTGGCCGGAGGAGGAAGAATCGAATCGGCAAAGATCACGAAATTCCGGCGAGTTTTTGAGGGCTTCGCGTGACGGCGTGGAGGCCGAGTTGGTGGTGACTCTTTGAGGGGTTTTGTTAGCCTTGAGGAGAGGAAGCTATTGGAAGTGGTTTGGGAGGTTGCCGTGGCCGGAGGTGAGAGATCGGTGGACTTGAAATTCCTTTAAGGGTTTGTGATTTTGAGGTGAGTTTTGGACCTTTTCCGGTCAAAATTGGCCTTAACTTTGAACTAGAAAGTTGTTGGAAATGTCGAGATCTTCAAATCCATGTGTAGGTTACATTTTTCTGGGCCGGTGTGATTTTCCGGCGGCCGGCGGCAGCGGCGACTTTTCGTCCGATGTGTTTTTCGACGAGTTTTATGTCGTTTCGCTCGGAATCGCGCACCGATCGCAGTGGTGAGGTTTATTTTTCGAATTGAGTATCAGAAATTATAGCGAGGTTTTATGGTGTGATTATCGGATTTTTGACTATTTCGTTGATATTGAATTATATGTTTCCGAGAACGGTTGTTTCTCGTGATGTGATTTGAGGTTTTGAGTTATGATTTCGAGCAGTGGATTTTTTGATTATCCAGGGGATCGTGATCGTTCGTTTGGCGAGGGATTTTCCGTCGGATCACGGGATTAACGCGTATCGCGTTACGCTTATCTGTGAGTGGACTTTTCTATTTTCACTGTCTTTGCGAGTTCGTGATTTTTCGTATCTATTTATATACGATATTGAGATTATTTATTACTTTTGGAGGTATTATTTTATATTTTATGGTGATGGCATTACTTGCATCGATGCTTCGGCTACTCAGCTGATCACCGGTATTCGGACCAGAGTTGAGAGATTCCTCTGGGCAGGGTTAAGAGATTCCCCTATTATGCCGCTGGGGTTGAGAGATTCCCCTAACCTATCACCGTCAGGCTTGAGAGATTCGCCTGACCGTCGGGCTTGAGAGATTCGCCTGGCACCTCCATATATATTTTCCGAACTCGCTATACTTTACATTGTTTATTATATATGAAATTGGTGAAAGGCATATGTTTATTTTCGTCCACTCACTCTAACGATTTTATTGCCTTTCTCCTGGGCTTTTCGGTTTCCGTGCCCAGTTTGCAGTTCGAATTCTGGTGTCGCACGTCGTGGTCGGAAGCTTAGTATTCGAGCGATGTTTCTTTTATGGTAGGTTCTTAGTTTGGCCTACTATTTGTATATATATACTAGAAGTTGCTCTGAGCATTCTTATGTTATACTTTTACACGATTTTTACCCGGATTTCTGTAAAGTATAGTTTTATTGATTACTTTACATTACTGTTATGATATTGAGAAATCCGGATGGGATTGGTGCTCACGGTTTAATTTTTGTGGCATAGGTTGAAGTGTATTTTCCTGGTGCAGGTTAATGGAAATTCTACGTTAGTAGCGTTACTCTTCCGAAATTTTTATGGTCTTTGTTGGTTCGAGTTTTCAGAGGGGTTTTGATTCCGGTTTAAGAAACTAAATCGGGGTTGGGTCCTTTCAGTGAGATAAAAAAGTCTTTATTCCAAATGTATCCAAAAAAAATTTCACGGCCAAATGGCATGCCTCGTCTCTTCTTTCAAAAGTATTGGGATACGATTAGCCTTGAAGTAGTGTCGGCAGTCACTAGTTTCCTGGAGTCTAGTATCCTACTGGGGCAAGTCAATTATACCCATACTTGCTTAATTGCCAAAGTGGCGAATCCGATAAAGATGTCTGATCTTTAACTTATAGCGCTGTGTAATGTGCTTTATAAAATCTGTTCTTAAGTGATTGTGAACAGGTTAAAGAAGTTCTTGGACAAAATTATTTCTCCCTTTCAAAGTTCTTTTGTACCAGGATGCCTCATTTTCGATAACACTTTGGTAGTTAATGAGGTATCTCATTACTTACATAACTGTGCCTTGCATACTGGTAGAGTTTTCTCTCTGAAATTGAATATGAGCAAGGCCTACGATCGAATGAAGTGGAAAATTTTGGAAGCAATCCTGATCAGGCTCGACTTTGATAGAAAGTTGATCAGATGGTGAGGCAATGTGTGACTACGGTGTAATACTCTTTTTCAGATAACAGACGACCTAAAGGTTATCTTGCTCTAACTAAAGGAATTCGACGAGGTGACCCTCTCTCTCCCTTTATATTCTTACTTAGCACTGAAGCTTTCTCAGCTCTTCTCTAGCATCAGACTAGTGCAGGACATTTACATGGGATTACTATTTTTCAAGGAGCACCTACTATTCATCATCTACTCTTTGTAGATGACAGTCTCTTGTTTGGTAAGGCTTCTGTTGAAGAGATTAGGCAAGTACAACAAGTTTTGGAGGAGTATGAAACATCTTCCGGTCAAAAAGTCAAATTCGACAAAAGTAGCACCTGTTTTAGTAAGGTGTTAATGAGTCTTTGAAGATGGAACTAGCTGGGATTCTTGGTATAGCTATTGTAGACAACATGAAAAATACCTTGGCTTCTGACTTATGTGGGATGAAATAACACAACCACCTTTGCCTACATCAAAGAGAAGCTTAGCAAGAAACTTGAAGGATGAAAATGTAAATTATTGAGTAGCGTTGGCAAGGAACTATTAATTCGGGTGGTAGCTCAGGCTCTCCCTACTTACTCAATGAGTTGCTTCCTTCTTCCTTCGAAATTCTGTGAAACCTTTCATCAAATGTGTGCCAAATTTTGGTGGGGGAGTACAACTGAGAATAGGAAAATTCATTGGCTCACTTGGGAGAAGATGTGTTTGTCCAAAGAAGGAGGTTTTGGGTTCAAAAACCTTCATGCACAGAAATTGACACTCCTTGCTAAACAGGGAAGTCGCATTATTCAAAATCTTGATTTGCTAATTAGTAGACTCTATAAAGTGAGATACTTTCCCAATGGTTCATTTTGGGATGCTAATTTATCTGATTATCCCTCCCTTTGTTAGCGTAGTATCCTTGAAGAAGGCAAACTACTTCAATAGGGTGTTATTTAATTGACGAGTTGGAGATGGTATGAGGGTCGATGCCAAGAATGATGCTAGATTCCTAGGGCAAGCCTTTTCCGTTCCCTTTCTTGTGAGGTAAGTCAACTCAAAGATAGTGATTTATTGGTAGATACTGGTAGCTAGAATGCATATTTGATTCGTTCCATTTTTAATCAAGAGAAGCTAGATCTTATTTTGTCCATTCAATTAAGTAACAGAACTGTCCCCGATAAGTTAGTTTGGTTTTATGATGTGAAAGAGAGATCAACATCAGCTTACAAACTTTTAAGCAATCATGCCGCAACTTCGAGTTTCTCAAATTCAAACAAGTTTTGGCCTTCTCTTTGGCGTCTTCCCTTACAAGGCATAGTGAAAATTCACATGTGGAAGGTTTATAAAAATATTATTCCCACTACAACGAATATTCAAAGAAAATTAGTCTTCCCAACATATGTTGTTTGTGTGATACACACAAAGAGAGAATCGAACATTTTAGCAGAGACTGCTCTTATGTTTAGAAGATTGCCTCATTGTCACCAGGTTTGAAAAGTTGATTCCCTAGTATGATCTCCTCTTTATTTACTATATGGTTTTAAGCTTGTTTTGATCTTCTTAGCACTATGGATATGTCATGGCTTTTCTATCTCATCTGGTTAGTTTGGAAGGAACGGAACCGAAGAATTTGGTCCCAAAAGTTCATGGAAGAAGGGAGGGCTCACTACCAAGCGTTGATAGTTTTTGAACTATACAACTCTCTGAAACCGACTTAAGTGCAGAAACAAAAACGAGGGCTTCAGACTTGAGTTAAACCACAACTAAGGGTGGATGAAAATCAATTGCGACGAGGCATGTAAAGTCACAAATAAAAATGGTGGTATCAGAGTTATCTGGAGGGATGCCTCAGGGACGATTCTTGGAGGTTTGTGTGCTCTAATCTCGATGATAACATCAACTTTTGAAGCAGAGGCCTTGACGTTACGAGTTGCTTGCAGAAAAGTTGTGGAGCTGGGTCTTAACCCAGTTATGTTTGAAATTGATAATCAAGTGTTGGTTAAACAACTCGAGATGGATGATGAAGATGACTCCAGCATTGACATGAGAGTATGATGAACGACATTTCTCACCTCTTGAGTCTTATGCCAGGCTAAAAAGGACATCATGTTTATAGAGAAGCAAATCTTGCTTCTCATACTTTAGGTCGGTTAGCTCTCCATGAACTATTGACATGTAATTGGCAAGGAGTGATCCTAGATTCTATAACGGATCACATCTTCCCTATTTGTACTTAACCTAGCTCTTTAGTTTCAATGATATCGCCCAAATTTCATAAAAGAAAAAAAAATAACCAACAACAAATAAAAAAAATCACATCACCACACCGATAAATGCTAGTGGAAAGAAAGACTTTTTCTTTAAGGTGAAACGATAGAAATTGTATTTAACCTTGACGATTACAATCAAGTCAGTCACCCTTACATGACGTCGGGTGCTGAATAGAACCATATAGACCTCTTGGATTAAGCAAGGCCTTTTAGCAAACTTACCTAAACTAAAAAACATAACATATATAAAAGTAAAACTACGGGGAATCGAAAACTGATAATTGAAAAGAAAGGAGGCAAAATTTACTAAAGTAGAAACTGGTCTAAACTTTAGCAAAACTATAGTTGTTGTAGTCGGCCATGTACTCGGTCGCTGCTTTGCTAGGTGAACTTTTGGATGTTCGGTGTTCCACTTTGATAAAATTTGCCGGGACAAGCATTCCCCAGTCAGTATCCAGGTATGGTAAGTACATCCATCATCACTGTACTCCCAACTTGTATCGTAAGAAAACACGATAGGTGAGTGTGACAGATTGAGACCTCCTATAAAGAAAAACAATAACTCTCCTGGATCCCAAATCCAGAATCCAAAAAAATAAGCACACCATAGGCCCATCTTGGGCCTTAGCCACTTGCCCACAGATCCAATACTAGCCCTAAACCACAGTTAGCTGGATTGACCATGGTGGGGAGGGAGTCGACGCCTGCATGGCCATACCGTCCTCACAAGACGTCGACTAGCAGTAGCTTGCCAACGCTGCTCCCATCCAACGTTGCTCCCATCATTCAGGCTCTGCCGTCCTAGGACCGTCGACAGAGTATTTTGGCCGTCCAACTCGAAGTCGCGCTCGCGGTGGGTGGAGATGCCAACCGTCGGATCGACCACCATATCTCTCCAGTCGGTACCTACCAAATCTCGCCGAAACAGGATCGCCGGCTGTCCTCCCGAGTCGCACGCACTGCCTCGACCAAGTTTCGACGTTGTCAGATCCAACCCCCAGCTTAACCTTAAGGTGACGGAGCCTCGCCCGCATCCTCCGCCATGTCGCCGCCAGCCCAGGCCCTCCAGTAACCCCGTTATCCTCTCCCCTACGACCATGTCTCTCAAACAGAATGTCACCTTCGTCCGACGACGCACTTGACTTTCTCAACATTGCCAGACACCGTCTAGGACGGCGTTGCACTCTCAACGGTGCCGTCGGCATTCAGCGCTCCCAGTCGCTCCTAGATCGAAGCAGTCACAGAGGAGTACTCACAAAAATACCCGCGGCTAGGGTTTCTATAGCTTGACAGTGGAAAGAAAGACTTGAAATATTAGGAAATAAGATTAACAAGTACGTTGCATTTATTATTCCTTCTCTTTGAAACCGATGAATTCGAAATCGTCCCAACACATATACAACTCGCATTGTATAACGGTCATCATTTCAAATACTCACTTAAATCTCTCTCTCTCTCTCTCTCTCTCTCTCTCACCACCATTTCAAATTCAAAATCTTTACAGCTCCTCTCTTTCTCTCATTCTCTCGATCTCTGAATCCACTATCACTCAGTCTCACTAAAAACCCAAATGAAGCCGAAGAGCAGCAGCAACCCAGAGAGCTCCGGCGACTCTCGGTTCTTGGGAACCATCGCCGCTTCATCATTCCGAAGCCTCCTACCCAGATCCATCTCCACCAAGCACGGCAAGAGCTTCTTCGGCCCCAAAATCGCCCCATCAAATGCCGAAAATACCCCTCCGCCTCACCCAAACGTCCAACCCCACGCCAACGACGACGAATTGGATCTCACCACGAAGCCTCTCCCGTCCGATTCGCCCAAATCTCCAACCGCCGCCGCTCCTCTCAACCTTCCGGCCAAGGTAATTCTTGAATCTCATAACATTTGAGTATCCTATTTACTATTTTACTGTTCAGTAATTCGAAAGCGGAGGGTTAGAGATTTTACTTTTGAAAAATGTTTGATTTGCAGAATGAGATTGATGGATCTGACGGCGAGGATGAAATCCAGGCACCTTCGGATCCATCTGTGAAGGTAATTTGGTAGTTTGAGTTATTATTATTGCTTAACTTTTATTGTTTTCCTTTTCATATTGTGACGTTGGTTTTGAAATTTGTTGTAGGTCGTGGTGAGGATTAGACCTACTAAAGGAGGAGATTGGACTGTAAACAAGGTTTCTCTGAATACAGTTTCTGTTGGGGACCGTGAATTTAAGTTTGATTCGGTTTTTGATTCGAAATCCGATCAGGTATGGTATCTGAATTAGAACTTCAGTTATGAGTAGTTTTGGTTTTACAATCTTGTCTACACTTCAGTAATGGATTCTAACACTTGTACTCAACTAAGGGTCCGTCATAAGAACTTAAGCTACGTTTGAAAAATATAAATAGGATGTTGGTAGTTTTTTGTTGCTTTTGGGGATACTGGATTTTGATTCATGAGTATTGTTTGGTTCCCACCAGGAAGATGTATTTCAGACAGTTGGTGTGCCCTTGGTTAAAAATGCCTTAGCCGGATACAACACTTCGATTTTGTCTTATGGACAGGTATATCCATTTGTATGCCTCGATTATGAAGGTTCATTCATTTCAAGTATAAAATAGTTTTGCAATGCCCATTGTGACTCTTTTTTGTTTAGAGTGGTAGTGGGAAGACATACACGCTATGGGGTCCACCAAGCGCCATGGTTGATGATTCATCTCCTCAGAGCTGCCAGGGCATTGTTCCCCGTATCTTTCAAATGCTGTTCTCGGAGATACAGAATGTATGTCACTTGTTGGCTTTAGTCTATATTGGGTAGGTGCAAATGTAGTGAGTAAGAGTTTGTGTATTTGACATTTGTTTGGGATATTTGTGTACAGGAGCAAGAAAACTCGGAAGGGAAACAATTCAACTACCAGCTCCGTTGCTCTTTTCTTGAGGTGTGGACCTTGTTTTCTTTTCTAAAGTATTTTGGAAAATAGAGGAAATCTTGCATATGGACTAATGTCTTCTGTCGATTTTCATATACATTATAGGTGTATAATGAAAAAATAGGAGATTTACTTGATCCAACAATGCGGAACCTTGAGGTAAATAATTGCTTTATTACCAGTTTCCCTCTATGCCACATTCTTTTTATCTACATTAGTCCATGATACAAGCAGGCTTGTTTAAAATTATTGCAGATCAAAGATGATCCCAAAAATGGACTGTACATTGAGAATCTGACTGAGGAGTATGTGACTAGCTATGAGGATGTGACGCAAATTCTGATCAAGGTGTGAATGTGTAGTTTTCCTTATGTCTATTCCTTTTTTTTTTCCAATTTTTTCTGTGCTTCGCATACTCATTAACTTCTCTGTACCAGGGGCTTTCAAGTAGAAAAGTTGGAGCAACTAGCACAAATTCTAAGAGCTCTAGGTCCCATATTGTTTGTACGTTCATCATTGAGTCGTGGTGCAAGGTATCACTTCATATAGAAGTTTTATTTTCTTTGATAGAGCTCTCAAGGATAAAGGTGGTTAGTAGTTCATTTTGTTCTGTTTGTCTGTCACTAATATTTTTATTGCTTTATTACTTATTTCACAGGACTCCTCATCCAAGTGTTTTGGTAGTTCAAAAACAAGCAGAATGAGCTTTGTTGATCTTGCTGGTTTGGATAGGAATAAAGATGATGATGCAGGCAGACAATGTGCAAGGGAAGGCAAATATGTAAAGAAGTCCTTGTCACGACTTGGGTATGATTCCATAACCACTAAATTTAATCACGGTTTCATCAAATACTAGGTTGTGGAGAACTTGGGAGGGAATTTTTATGACTTGAGGGATGCATTTCTGTTGAAGATATAACAAGAACAGTTTAGTTGATCATTTGTACATTCTGATCTATCAAATTAGTATAATCTAACATGTTTCCGAACAACACAAAGGAAGAGGTGTAATTATAGAGTTTAGCGATGTGAGATATCGTTTGGACCACCGATATGACTTTCGAACGCTTAATGTTGTTATTTTGGTGCAGGCTGTTGGTAAACACTCTTGCCAAAGTGCCACATTCTGGATACTATGAAGATGTTCCATATAAGTCCTCTTGCTTAACGCATCTACTTCGGGAATCATTTGGGGGTAATTCAAAACTCACAGTCATATGTGCTGTTGCCCCAGATAACAAGTATGTCGCATTAGTTTCTGTATAAAGTTTGATCCATTCATATATGCACATACATACATGTGGTCAGTGCGGTTTAAATTGAAAGCTTACAGTATATTGAAAGAATGACTACTTAATGTGAATACAGCAATCGCAGTGAGATACTGCAGACACTAAGGTTTGGAGAACGAGTGAAATTTATCAAGAACCAACCAGTAATAAATGAAATAACCGAGGATGCTGTTAATGACCTGAGTGATCAAATTCGTCAGCTGAAGGTACTATTCATTGGATTGTGTTTAGAATTCTGCATGTGGGCTGAATAAAATAAACTGCTGAGGCATTTCACATGTTTGTTTTGCAGGAAGAACTTATAAAAGCAAAGTCTAGTGCCCCATCTGGTGGCAGTCGGAATGGATGTTTTGATGGGAAAAATGTACGTGATAGCTTGAATCAATTGCGAGTTAGCCTGAATCGCTCTTTCTTACCCCGCATAGATGATGATTCTGATGAAGAGGAAGAGGTCAATGTGGATGAGGAGGATGTAAGGGAATTGGGTCAGCAGCTACTTAAGCTGCAGACTGCTTGTGAGGAGAATGCAGGAGATGGGGTAGACTTGATGAGTGAAGAAGACGAAGACTTTCATTCCTCAGAGGAAAAAGAAAGTGAGGTATTTGAAGATGTTGATATGGAAGAATCTCAGGATGAGCTTCCATCTAAGAACAGCTTCCAATTGGCAGATGACAATGCTAACTCGAATGCTATCAATCCAGGAACTAAAAGTGGCATTACTATTAGCTTAAGCTGTCGGTCTCCAATCCTCCAAGGCCCTACGCTGACAGAGTCTCCAAAAATTGGAAATACAGAATGGAAAAGTGTCACTTTTGCATCAAGTTGTTCAGTCAGTCAGAACAAGGTTCGAGAGAATTACAAATTTAAGTCTGATGTTGTGAGAGAGTCCCTTGAAAACATTCAATCCTCTTTGTGGTCAAGCAGGATTTTACCAGGTCCTACTGAGTCATTAGCTGCCAGCCTTCAGAGGGGATTACAAATTATTGACCATCATCAGCAGAACTCTGCATTAAACAAGTCTACTGTCTCCTTCTCCTTTGAGCATTTGGCACGGAAACATTCTTCAGCTCAGACATTACCAGAATCAAGACCATCCCTAGATGAGCGTTCTGTTTCTTTCATTTGTACATCCTGCAAAAGAAAAGTGTTTGAAGATAATACTGATGAGGTCCAGGACAGCTTGAAGACATTGACTATAGCTGTTGACGAAGTAAGGAATTCCAAGCAAATGAAAGAGGTTTGTCGAGACACCTTAACCTCTGGAATCTATTTTGATACAGGAATGCCTTTTCATTTAATTTCTTTTTTATTTTCTTGATTCAGGTTAAAGATAATGTCACTGAAGAACATAGAACGAGAGAGGAGCTTGAGAATCGTTGCATGGAGCAAGCAGCTAAAATTGAACAGTTGAATCAATTGGTAACTTTCTTTACTTTGGTTTCATCCCTTGATGATTTCTTCTCCCTAATTTTGTGTTTGACACTTCTGAGAATCTGATTTTACCAGGTAGAGCAATACAAAAAGGAGAAATGTAATTCAATTGCAGAACATGGTAGAGAAATGATACCATATGAGGAGTTCAAAGATGGAAATGAGGTAGATTTGTTTCCGAAACTAATCCTGTTCTCACTTCTTTATGTCAGATTATATTAGCTTATGTATTCAATTCCTCCTTGCATGTTCTTATTGTCTCTGCAGCATTTGAGATATCATCAACAAGAGATTATTAAGAAGGAATGTGAGATTAAAGAAGTTCATAATGAGTTGCATCTTGGGTATGGGAATGCAGAGTTTGATCAGCATGAGAAGGAGTGCCTTCTAAAAGAAGTTCAGATGCTAAGGAGCAAATTGCAGGTACAAAATGATGCATCTGCCAGAATGTCTACTGACAAATTACGATCCTCCTTATTGTCAAGATCTATCCAGCTACGAAAAAGTGGTTCTTATCGAGATATAAGTGGGGAAGAACTAGAGAAGGAAAGAGAGAAATGGACCGAATTGGAGAGTGACTGGATTTCCTTGACTGATGACTTGAGAATAGATCTCGAGTCCATTCGCCGGAGAGCAGAGAAAGCGGAAATGGACTTAAACTTAGAGAAGAACTTTACAGAAGAGTTGGATGATGCACTTCATAGATCTGTCCTTGGGCACGCTAGAATGGTGGAACATTATGTTGAACTGCAAGAGAAGTATAATGAGTTGGCTGGAAAGCACCGTGCCATTATGGAAGGAATAGCAGAAGTCAAGAGGGCGGCAGCAAAGGCAGGGAAAAAAGGCCGTGGATCTCGCTTCTCCAAATCTCTGGCAGCAGAGCTCTCTGTGTTGAGAGTGGAAAGAGAGAGGGAGAGAGAACTTCTGAGGAAGGAGAACAAGAGTCTGAAAATTCAACTTAGGGACACTGCAGAAGCTGTTCATGCTGCTGGAGAACTACTTGTTCGGCTTAGAGAAGCGGAACACGCCACATCAGTTGCACAGGTAAATTCATATTGGAAGTTAAATCTCATGACATTTGCAGATAATTGTTGAGAGAAAGATAGAAACTAATCTCAAGTGTTTTGTCCACAATAAACACAGGAGAACTTCATGCACGTGCATCAAGAAAATGAAATGTTGAAGAAGCAAGTAGAGAAGGTTAGAAGAAAACACAAGATGGAGATGATCACCATGAAGCAGTACATGGCAGAGAGTAAACTTCCAGAGTCTGCACTGCAACCAATGTACCGGGAGGATTCCGACGTTCAAAGCAACAACACAGCCCTAGATGATGATCAAGCATGGAGAGCAGAGTTCGGAGCCATATATCAAGAGCATTACTGATCTGGTGAGCAGTTGGATATTAAGCTTCAAGATTTGTCTGGTTTATTATGGTAAACTTCTTTGCTCCAGCAGAATGGCAAGCAAAACCTATCTTGGGTTTCATGCACCATACAACATTATTATGAATATTCATCATTGGATTATTATCTTGTACTTTATGCTGTAATTTAATATACGACATTTATGTAATATTTCTCCGAATTTTATCCCGTAATCCTGCATGCATACTTCACAATATTTCTCCGTTTTTTATTTTCAAATAGATTTTAAGTGGATTCAGATGAAGTATCAACCAAAGGTAAGGATGGTTATGAATTCCAGAAATTTCGAACCCGACCCCATCTGATCTTATCTCGATCTCGTTTGGAACAGGATAGGACAAAAAATAAAATTTTTGTTATTTCGTCTGGTCTTGACCCGTCTCGGTTTTTAGGGACTGGATCGGGTCTTGATTTTGATATCTCGATGGACCCGTTTTACATAATATATTTTGTCTATTTTATTATTTATTTTATTAAGAGTTGACATATTAAATTAAGAAATAATTAGCATTATTCAACAAAAATAAAAATTACTTTATAACGATCAAATTATTACACTGCTTGTAATATGAATTAAATGTATAAATTAAACGTGAAATAAAATTGCTTGTAATTTTACTTCTTTTAATTAAATATTAAGTAAAACGATATTATTTTATGTAGTTGTAGATTTGTAAGTCTTATCAAACTATGTTTATCTTATATTGAACCCAAAATTTGATTCATCTCGTCTTATTCGATTTTTTTGTTGTTAAATACTCTATTAAATGTTCATTTTAAATTGGATCCAAAATGGACTCGTCCAATCCCATCCCGTTTGGATTTCGAGACGATCGGAATAGACTTTTAAAATACCCGTCCCGTCCTGTCCCGTTCGGAATAGAAATAGGGACGACCAAAAATAGACCCGATTCGTCCCCTGCTCACCCTAACCAAAGGGAATCCAATTCTGAAGAACCTTCGCACATACTCAAAATATGATTAGACTAGTTGGAGTCCAAACTCATAATTTGTTCAATTCTTTTTAGGAAAACCTGAATAATAGATATTGTGGAATGTGGAAGTAATGCTTGTAATATTTCATTAGATTAATAAGCCCCCTGTATCCGTATATATAGTGGTTTACAAAGGATAAGTCCTTGAGATACGATCAATCTTAAAACCCAAATTCTCAAACAAAAACGCACCGGAGGTAACCAATGGAAACTTGCGCCACCATTGCACCTTTGTGCGAACCGCCTGCATCACCTATGCGCACACCTCCTCGGCGTTCTTCGCACACGCCCTGTATCTCCCGCACCTCCTCGGCGTCCAACTCGGCAGTCCTCACACGTCTCTGTCGCGAGAACTCCAAGCAACAAACCCAAAGCTCCCAAACACCCTCCCTGCATAGATATGCAGCGTCCTCTACCCTTTGCAAGGATCTCCTCCAACGCCAAAATTGCTTGACTTCACAAATCATGTGTCTGGAGAGCATTACCTCCACTTCATCAACAACCTACACCTGAAGCTACACCCATTACTGCACCAATTGAAGTAAATTTTTCTAAAACCCTACCTCTAAATCGAGCTTAACATCTTTCTTCTACACCCCCACCTTTCTAATTGTGGACGAGATTGTTAAGAGGGGATTTCATCACCCCTTTGATCGAAGTTCGATTTGTTATGGTTACGGAGGTGTCACGTTTTTAAAAGAAAAAAAAGGAATCGATTATATGTGATTTTTTTTTACGAAGAATGCATTATACTCTTGAACCAGATACATCAAAAGACATTTAGTCTAATTTTCATTTAGAGTCAAATCTAGATTAAATAGTGACGTATCATTGAGATGAAGCACAATTGAACATGGGTCAAAACCCCTAGACACTAGATGCTTATGAAAACTAGGCCTAGAAAAGTGAACAAGAAAATAGGATCTAAGAAAAACCCTAGAAAACCCAAAACAACCACCGACCTAACCTAAGCTAAAACTAGTTGAAAGAAGAGACACTTCCTTTACAATTGTTGGCCCGCCGCCAATCATTGATCTCTTCCACTGTTGCTGCCAAAACAGTTTCCCTACTGTTGAGATCTAGACATGTTGCCTCTCCTGCCCATTAACGTCTTCCCCTCGCTTCAAGAGCACCGCAACAGTAACACGATCACAGATAACACCGACGCCGGAGCATCATGAAAACCTGACCCATGCCCAACCGTCTCCGTAGACGTTCATCCAATTCCAACTATGCATCTTCAATACAACATAGCAAGGTCTATCATCCGTCAGTTGTTGTCTCCCATTCAACTAACAAAAAAAATATCACTCCTGTTCGACGTACCCATTGGCATTGACAAGGCCAAGAGGCGTCATCAAGCAAGGGCCGCCGGACGAGACTAGATTTAAGAAAATAAGAAGACTTTGTTGTTGATGGCTAGAGGAGAGAAAACTACATGGAGAGAAAACTATGCAGCCTTACTCTCTTATTGTTTTGGTTGTAATCGATTATATGTGATTGTCTGAGTAAGTCACAGTTTATTGGGTGCGGTATGATGCCGCCAATTTATTAAGCATCGATTTATGTAACCATACATCTTGGTTCACGTTCTTATTCTCTAAACTTTATATTAGTAATCAAGTTTTTGATATTAATTCTCTCCCTTGTCTGTTTTGTAGATGATTGGGCCAGCTAGGCCAGAGTTTGACATCTTTGATCTAAAAGGAACAGAGTATGTGACAATCCGACCCTTATCAAAAATCGTAAAAATTAATAAATAAACAGGTAAATCCAGGAACTACTCATCCAAAAACAATCTCAATTAATCTAGTTGGAAGGACGTATTAGACAAACTTGTTACGACGAAATAGTCGCAATGATATAAGAAAAACCTAATTTCTTCGTCGGCCGCACCGCCACTGGTGGAAACCCTTGTCAGCTCCGCCCACCCACAGGGTCGATGGAGCCTAAACATTGAATGAACCTCACCACTATGTTTGTATCGTTGATATGAACCTAAAGACATATAACTTTACCTGTTTCCAAAAATAATTTTCCGTCCACGTGCCACCACCAGCGACCACGACTGACGGTGGAGAATAATACAACACTGGAAAGCTCAAGAAGAGCCCAACATACTGTTAAACTACGACTACGGACAATTCGGCAGGCAAGTGAAATGGCCCGAAATCCCACTTACCCAAAATCGCCAAAAATCTGTTCCATCAAAGGGCTCAAGGCGTGACCCAAATGAATGAGGAGAAGTAGGTCATCAAAACCCCCTTAACCTCGCCGCCTAAATCACCGGCAATTGCCGCTCATAGAGGAAGCCAAGACGAATCCGACGAAATCAATTTGATTTCCTCGAATTCCACATGCAATCAAGAAATCCAAGAAAAAAACCCACGTATATCATCACAATCTAGACCTTAAAATGAATCACGGCATACCAATATCAAAGCCAGAGGATTTGTCAGCGACATGCGACGAAGAACACCCAAAATCTTAGGTTTCAATCTCAACGAATCTCTTCTCTTTAATCTCAAAATCGTCGATCAAGGCCAAAAATAGGTAGAGGAGGCCGAATTGCATCGAACCCGACCAATTTCAAGGTCGGAGGTGGTCGGAGGTGGCCGGACGGCGTCGCACCGCCGACCGACCGCCACTCCTCTCTCTGTCTCTCTCTCTCTCTCTCTCTCTCTCTCTCTCTCTCTCTCTCTCTCTATCTCTCTCTCTCTCTCTCTCTCCCCACTTGAGAAAAGGTTGACCTTGGTAAACCAAGACTGACTTCCAAAAAGGGTAACTCTCCCTTTAAATATTTTTTTTATTTACGGAAACTATTTTCAATAAACTTCTGTTAATTGTAACTTTCTTGTTGTAACTCCGTTTTCGACATTTCTCGCATCTACGGACTCGTCTCGACAAATTCTACGACTTTTACACAAAGTTAACCAACTTCGATAATTCGAAAAAAAGCCAAACCTATACTGCTCAATAATTATCAATGATAAAAATTATTTACCGCAACCACTAAATCGAACTCTAATTATTCATAAATATTAATTATTACATAAAAAGGTTGGGGCATCATAGCGTATCATCGTTGGGTATTTGATGTAAAAAATACATTCATTAAAAATAGATACTTGTTAGGTCCATAATTATACTCTAATTATGTTCCTAACTTCATACTTATTGCTTGCCTTTTATTAATAAAGCATCATTTTTATTATGTTTCCTTGTTATGCCAGGAAATGAGGGATTGACATGGAAATGCTCTAAGAGATGGAATCTAATCACTTTTTAGAGAAGCCGAGCAAGTTTCCAAAGTATTTGAAGAAGATGGAGAAAAATCGAGAAAAGGACAAAAAAATAACTCCGGTCGGTCAATAGTCAACAATCAACTCAGCCGGTCAACGGTCAACTCCGACAAGTCTTCGCCTGTCAAAGTCAAGAGTCAAGTCAAGTTGGACCAAGATCCAAGAGTCCAAGCCCACAAATGTGATATTTTGAGAGATGGATGCACATGCAAGTTACATGACTAGGGGGTGAGTTACACCTCTTGGACCACTTAACGCTTAAATTTGTGGATCATTTCTAAATCAATTTTTGAATTTCAAACACCAAAATATCTCCCTTAGCTTATTTTGGTTGAGCTCCCCTCTCCCCTTACACATATCATACTTCACTTTTTCATTTGTCATAGTTTTAGTCTCTCTCCATAGCCTTCACACTTCACTTAGCCTGAGATTAATCAATAATAAAAAGGTTGGGGGTCTAAATCTCTTTCAACAATACTCCAGCAAAATCATCCCACCTACAGACCCAAATGTGGTTACCCCTAGTGAAGAAGTCAAAGCTCAAGCACTCATATTTTTGAGACGTCACATTCATCCACCTCTCGAGAAGTAGTATTTAAAAAAGACAAATCTTAAGGATTTATAGGACATTCTGAACAACGTTTAAACAATGTGCATGATGCACAAGTTCTAGAGTTGACTAAAAGATGAGAAACCATACATTTACTGGATTATCCAAAGGTTGATGCTTTACAACCAAGCTATGTTGGATCTCTAATCCGAGCTTAGTCTCTATAGGGTTGACAAAACTGATAAAGATTTGATTGCAAAGACTTTGAATACATTTCCCTCCTTCATGAGTGTACTTGCTCATCAGCTCAGCTTGAGTACGAATAGGGAAAAGTATAGATTTTCAGTGATCTCATGAACATATTGGCTAAACAAGAGAGACATCATAAGATTATTCTCAACAACAATTCAATGCCACCTGAGACTAAGAAAGTCCCTTAGAATTGCAATACTGGAGGAAAGACACATAAACAAAAGAAAAACAAGAAGGCCAATGCCAAAACCTAACTTGGCACCGAGAACAAGGGGTTGGCTCTAACAATTTGAACAAGAACCAGTCAGGTTTCGATTCCAAGCAAGGAGGAAATCCTTCATACTCTGCTCGGTATCCATGTTTTAAATGTGGTTATACTAAACATATGCATAAGTAATGTTGTGCAAGCAAGGAGATATGGAATATTTACAAAAAGCACAAGCAATTTTTGGCACAAGAGGTTAACTTTGCTGGGAGAGACTATGAGATGAAAAAAGACATGAACGTCAATCTCACTGTAACAGACAACAAGAAAACAAGATGAAACTCTGGATTTTGATTAAGTCTATGTATTAGGCTATTATTTATGATATTTTTTTATTTTTCAAGTTTAGTTTTGGTTTGATTAGTCTTTTTTTTAGACTTTGTTTTTTAGTCATTTTGGAATAAGAACATCCTTGATGTAATTTAATTGGCAAGTAATAAAATTTCTCCCAATTTTTCTGGTTCATGGAATTGTTGCAGATTTTTTTTCTTCTTAATAATGCATAAATGGTTCATGATATACAATACTCCACAACACTAGAACACTGACAATACCACCCAAAAAAACAATTGGTTCTCTAAGGGTTCTACCCATCGAAAAATTTGTGACCCGTCGAGTCAGAATCTCTCGAGATGTTTCTGACTCGTTGACCTAGAAACCTTGGAAACATCTTTGATACGTCAAAGTATTTTTGACCCGTCGACCTCTGTATACAGAAAACAGTCGTGTCTGATGTTGTTTGTACATTAGTACAAATTGCTTTTTCATGTCAAACACTCTATAAAAGGTCACAATACTTTAAAACTCTTTAAGTATTCGCTTAAGGCGTTCGCCACGTCTTGATTTCAAAGACTAATTAATCTACATACTTTTGTAGATGTCTAAAAACGAGATTGAGTATTTAGCAGATTGTGGTACTACCCACACTATTATGTAAAATAGGTAAATTATTTATGGATTTTATGACTATAGATCCTCAGTGACAACCATGATTGGTTGTTCACAAATTATACAAGTGCATAGTTCTGCACAATTCATGTTGCCACATGGCACTTGAATTTATGTCACAAATGCCCTATACGCGGCAAATGCCAAACAAATATTGTTCAGTTTTAAGGACATTCGCGTCAACGATTTTCACTTAAAAACATACTGTGAAGATGTAAAAGAGTTTTATGTGTAACCTACATTAAATGTGGTCAAATACGCATTTTGGAGAAGTTTATGAGTATTCGTAGTGGTTTATATCTTACTACAGTTCAAATTACTAAGTCCAATGTAGTTGCTCACACTGTGTGTGATTCTGCCTCATAAAAGATTTAGCATTATCGTATATGTCATCCCGGTCGAGATATGATGATCAAGATATTGAAAAATTCATATGGTCATTTATTTTTCAGAGCAAAGAAGCATGTGGAAATACCAAAAATTATCGGTCATGATAAGGGGAGGGATCACTCCTCTTGATCCAGGTTTGGTCTCCAAGATGAGTGCATCATAATCACGAAAATAGTACACCTAGAGTTGAGGCACCATGCGTGCGTTACCCCATTAGAATCCTTTATGGCAATCTGCGATGGGCATCGCTCTTTCTGCAAAGTTTATTCGTTAGCAAATATACAGGCATGACCTTCATTTGTTGTAGGCACAATTGAAAACTTTCTATTTTACAATGAATCCAAGGAGACATTTGTGGACTTATTAAACCAGAATGAGGACCATTTGAATATTTTTATGGTTTTGGTTGATGTTTCGACACGTTGATCACACATTGTATTGTTATCCTCATTGAAATCGCCAACTTCCTTACACTAAGCTTTAAGTCCTACAAAGCCGATCTCTCTGCCAACTTCTCAAGAAAGATATGAGCTTCTTTCGCGGTCTTATCCATGAAATCTTAATTTTTCGGCATTCATGTTACGGATATTGAATCGAGCACATACCTCCTCGAACTTCAAAAAGTGTGAGTAGGGATCCAAGTTGGCATGGCCAAGAAAGATGGGAAGAGTTTGCAAGAAGTTTGGCTTGATCTCAAAAGATTCTCCAACCAAGGGTTGCAACACAATACACCCGGTATGTGCCGCAAAAAGGGTAAGGCACATTCCCTCAATAGCCACCATTCATTTACTTCATCCTCCATAGTGACTTGATCTAACTCTCGAGGCTCTTCTTCTTCCTCTTTTGGAACTAGAGGGTCCAACTCAATGTGGAAAGTACATGGTCCAAGTGTTGGATCCTCGCGCCTAGCCTCCAAGGCTATATTGAATAAGCTACCAAGAGCTTCTCGGTCTTGAACTCCCAACAAGGGAATTCTACTCGGAGCCACTTTATCAAAACCCAAATTAGTCTTCCATAAAACGGATGATGAACTAGAAGATGACGTGTGTAGATGTGAATGATGAAATGACATAAACCTGAAATCACACTAAGTAACCACTTGATGTTAGGCCTAAACTCTTAAAGTACTCAAAGCCTTGAGGACCTTCCACGGTACTTCTTTGACACCCTCCCCAAGGAAACATTAATGTGCTTCAAGAGTTCAATGTGATTCGGTACGTGACGTAGTGGGCATCATGTGCAATGGTCACCAAGGCAAACCGTGATGTAGGCTTACGTGTATCCAATATACCGAAATGACGAAATAAAGTCCTAAGAATCTAGGGTGTAGCAAAAATTAAGTTTTGCTAGATCTAGACACACTATTACTATGCTTGAAAGTAAGACACTATTTAGATATACTCCAAAGAATATAAATACCCAAGTAGAAGAGGTAAAGAGATAAGTGAAACAACCTTAGCTTCAACAAAATTTTACACGGGTCGAGATAATTACTTGACCGGTCGAAAGCAAGCTACTGTCTCAACTAGTGCAAAATTTCGACGGGTCGAGGAAAATCCTTTGATCGGTCGAATAGACTGCCCTGACATTGGTTAGTAACACAAAAATCTAACATACTTTCTCCTCAAAGTATCTACCAAAATATTTTAAGGATGAAAGAAAAAGAAACAAAGTCCTAAGTGATAAATTGAAGGAAAACTACAAAGCTAAGAAACAAACGTCAAGCAAAATGTCTGATTTTACCGCATATGAAGTGTGATATGTGTGAGGGGAGATGGGAGCTCGACCAAGATAAGATAAGGGAGATATTTTGGTATTTAAAATTTAAAATTTATGCTTAGACATGATCCATAAATTTAGGCTTTAAGTGGTTCAAGAGGTGTGACTCACCCCAAGTCATGTGACTTGCATGTGCATCCATCTCTCAAAATATCCCCTTGTGGATTTGGACTCTTGGGTCTTGACCCAACTTGACTTAACCTTTCCATTACCCGGCGAAGACTTGCAGGAGTTGATCGTTGACCGGTTGTTGACTTTTTGTCCATTTCTCGATTTTGCTCCATCTTCTCCAAAGACTTAGGAAACTTACTCGGCTTCTCCAAAAAGTGATTAGATTCCATATCTTAAAGCGTTTTCATGTTAATCCCTCATTTCCTAGCATAACACAGAAACATAGTAAAAATGATACTTTATTAATAAAAGACAAGTAATAAGCATAGGGTTAGAGACATAATTAGAGCATAATTATGAACCTAACAAACTACCTCACACTTAGACTTTGCTTGTCCTCAAGCAAACAAAGAAGAAAAGAAATAAGCTAAGATAGACTCAAAGTAGAAAAGAATTACAAGACTAAAAAAGCATGTAAGTGTCCCGAATGGTGAATATTTTCTCTCAAAGAATCACTATGGCTAATGGATTGAACTTTCTTAGGTGCAATTAGAATATGAAATCCATGCATATCTAATAAACCAAACATGCTACACGTAAAACCAAATGTATGCATTGAGATGTATTCAAACTAACATGTTCCTAACCATCTAACTCACAAGAAATCACTCAATGCACTTAAGTGTTTAGAGAGTTAGTGTTTGCACTCAAAAATCAAATTGTTCACATGTTTTCCACAGACTTCTTCAACCAAGTACTCCAAAATTCCACACACAAGAGTTTTAAATCAAAATGACTTTTATTTAGGTTGTAATGAGGGTTTAAGAAATGGAGGTTCAATATAAAGAAATGGATAGAATAATCAATGACCAAGCAACCTAGCAAAATAATTCACAAGTTGAAGAACATCTAAACTACTCCTACATGCTACTATTTTCCTTTTTCAAATCGAACCACTTCCCAAATCACTTATTGTTAATGTACAACACATACTATTTTTGAATTTTCTTTGTTTTGTAGAACTCTTTTTGTAGAACTCTTTTCTCCTTTTTATATTTTTTTTTCTCTTTTCTTTTCTTTTCTTTGGTACTCTTTTTTTTTGGACTACTAAACAACTACACAAGAAAATGACCAACACAAGACCTCATTCATCTCATACTTATCTCTTGAAATTCTTTGTAACACTAAAACCGCATCCTAATAGGATTTCATCATCGCCTACTAGTTTGCCGAGTTAAGGGATAGTATAAATGTTTAAGTTAGGTAGGTATATGTTGTGTTCATGAAAGAAAAGACTATGTATTAAAAGGCCCAAATAGGCTCACAAAAGGATATATGCATTATAAGTTCAAAAGTTTTTTGGCCATGGTGGTGATCCTAATGCCTCTATCATCTTTGAAAACTACTTATGTTTTGGAAAAATGCTTTGCATGGTTTAAAGCAAGTTCTATATCACGCATAACCAACTGACATCACACATAAAATAATATGTGCATTAAATAGGCTAGTCATGCACAATTTGGCTCAAAATTTTACATAGGCAATGATAGCTTTCAAACATGTTAATTTTTCTTTTTCTCACATGCACACATTTTGAGGGACATATGTTTTTCAACTGATTAAAAATGTATTGTTTCTATTTTTGTTTCATACATGCCTAAAATCATGTAATCCACTAGCTATAAATTCAATTTCATCATCGAGAACCATTATTAGGACACAAACACCGAAAAACACATATTTTGCATTGCATTTTCTCAAAATTTTCAATTGTTTTTGGATTTTTAGGATAATGAGCGATAATGACTTAACCGCCTACCTCACACTTTAGAATCAAATTTTCCTCGATTTGCATCAAGCCACATAATAAACACAAGTGTACAAAAGATAGCATAGGCATCATCATTTCAATTTTTTGTTCTCCTAACACATATTTTCATAGGCATAACAACTAGCATGCATTCACACTTAAATGGTCACATAGTCTCTTAGATGTAATGAAGCTATTAGAGTCCTATAAACCACAATGTGGACATGCATACTAATCAAATTTCAAAGAAAAACAAAATTTTAATCAAGCATAAAACATTAGGAGACCTCACACTTACACAAGACTACCACATTCTAACATGACACAACTATACACTAAGTATCATTGTTCACTATACACATTTCATGCTAAGAAGTACAGAGAGAGTAGGGAGAAACAACATGCAAATGCTTTAAAGACCGGCTCCGTACTCCATACGCAAGAATATATAAACCAACGAAGGCCAAGTTAGGCCTCGTCATCCAAAAGTGCATATGCGTGGTAAGGATCGGCAAACAGTGCATTCGAATTGAAATTGGTGTCAAAGTATAACGCAAAGGGGTATGTCATCAAGTCCCACGCTCTTCATCTTCAAAGTCAACTTGGGCAGGGTAGGTCCTCGACGGGTCGAGAAAAATTGCACTAGGGTTCTCAACCGGTCAAAAATGTGCAACAAACTGGATAGGAGCCTGTATTCGATGGGTCGAGAGAAACCTTCGGACAATCAAAATTTCCTGAAATGATGCTCCAAGTTCATGACCTCAATGCTCCATTCTTCATGCCCAATGCTCCTTTAACCTCACACTTATTCTTCTTGCATATAAATGGTGTCCAACCATCACGGGTTCAAGTTTAACGACCATAACACGGTCAGGGTAGAGGGCAAAGTGTTCAAAGCATCGTGGTGATGTCCTTAGAATGATGGACTTCCCCATTCTGATTCCCTTTGAACTCCGACAAAGCTACCACTTGTTCTTCATAAAGCTCAAAAGATTTGTCATTCTTCAAGTTCTTCAAACGCGCTACTCCATTAGGGAAAATCCCAAGTAGTTTATAGCGCGTGTCTTTTGTGGGGTTAGAGTTCTTCAATGTGACTTTGCTTTCCACCACTAGCATGTCATCCACATGCTTGCTAGACTTCAACTTCTTCTTTTCATGGCTCTTGTTCTTATCCGTTGCCTTCACATGTTTGATGCTTAACTCATAGGATTCCGGCTCCTTGTAGCTCATATATCCATTGTCCTTGGTTTCATCATCCATAACTTCAATGCTCATGGCTTGTAGTAAAAGGATTGGTGATATCTTGTCAAATATCTTGAATTCCCTTGTCTCTTCAAACACGTTCATGGTAAGCTCTCCGGCTTTAACATCAATCTTGGTACCCGCCTAGCCATGAAAGCTCTTCCGAAGATTAAGGGGAGATCCTAGTACCCTCTTGGTTCCTCCATGTTGAGAATCATGAAGTCGGCTGACACTATGACGTCTTCAATCATAACGAGTATGTCTTCAACTATGCCTCTTAGGTAAACAATACCCTGATCCATAATTTGTAATGACATGCTCACCGATTTCAACTTACCCAAGCCAATGTCCTTGTATAAGGAATATGGCATCAAGTTAATAGAAGCTTCAAGGTCCATCAAGGCTCTCTTAAAGTACTTCATCCCGATAATGCATGACATAGTGAAGCTTCTCGGATCTTATAACTTCTTGGGTACTTTCCTTTGTATGATAGCTGATACCATGGTATTGAGCTTTACCTTCTCGGTCCTTTCCTCCCCTTGCAACTTGTTCTTAAATCGGCGGTTAGTGTAAAGGTCTTTCAAGAACTTGGAATACATTAGAATAGTTTGAATGGCATCAAGAAGGAGTATGTTGATCTCAACCTTCTTGAAGACATCTAAACATTCCTTTGTCTTTTGATCCAAGTTTGCTTGAGCCCTCTCTGTGGTCTTCACTTGAGAAAATGGTAAGCATACATCCTCATCACTTTAAACCTTCTCGGAATGCCCCTTTGACTTGCCTTGACTCTATTTTTCAAAGGGTCGAGAAGGATTCTCGACGGGTCAAAAAATGTGCTCCTTCCCGAACAGTAGCTAGGTTCTGTGTAGCTCTCATTCCTTCAATCTTCTCCAAATACGTCCAAGGATGCTTCCTATCCATGTTCACACCTTCTAACCCCTTTTTCGGTACTCTCATGGCGACTCAAACATGTCTTTGACCCCGATTTTTCAACCTCAAGCTCGTCTTTATCACAATCCGACTCTTCATCTTCATATGGTATAAAAAGGTATTCTTTTGGAAGTTCACAACCTTTCCTCCACTTGTGGAACCCTTCTCACACCTGGAAAAGTTCTTAGATACAAATGGTGTGTCTAAGTCCTCTTTATCATTACTCTCCACAATAGGAGCATCACCATAGTTCTTGAATCCTCTCCCGGATCGCAACACCGCCTTCACTACATTGACTTGGTGTTTATGTTCCTCTCCGTGGTAGAAGGAAACTCATGAGCCTTGCCACCTACTTTTGTTGTGATCTCCTTCGCCAATTGACTAACTTGAGTCTCCAATTTTTGAATGGCTCTTTGACTCTCATTACGAAGGACTTGGTTCTCATTTTTCATACTCATGAAAATATCAAGGTGCATTTTCTTGTCCTCCTCTTGAGTCTTGACAAGCTTGGCAAGCAAGTCATCTGTATTGGATTTAGGTGCTTCTAATTGTGGTGGCGGAGTAAGTGCTTATAACAAAGGTGGTTGTTGTGCCCTTGGCATGAAATGTGCTCTCGGTTGGTAAGTGGTACCACCCGAGGCATTGAAAAATCTCCATTCGGTCTGGGTGCAAATTCGGGAGCTCCTTGATAGTTTGAGAACCCCTTGTTTCCATTTACCAAAGCACTAAAGTTACCTTAGTTCCCCCTTGATTGTATCCTTCATTTGATAATTCAAAACCACCATTTGGTCTTGGCAGCCCTCCTTGACCGCCTTAGTTTCCTTGTGCTTGACCACCCCAAGAGAAATTATGGTGGTTCCTCCAACCCGGATTATAGGTATTGGAGTATGGATCAATCTTTAGTTGGTCATAGAAGAATCTCTTGTACTGTTAAATAATTTTCGAATAATACTCTTGATAATGAAAACTCAAAGTCTCATGCACCGTACTTTCGTATATCAAGCAAGTGACCGGCTCTACACAAATTTTTGACACTTGGTGGGCTTGGCCTCCAATTCTACTTTGCTTCATTAAGAGCTCAAACTTCCTATTCAATGATTCCTCAAGCCACTTAATAACATCTTTTTGTTGATGAGATTCCATGACTTCATAGATACCACCCCTATTGGTTTGGGCGGCCTCCCTCATTAAAACCGTCGACTTCCTCACACTAGGTTTTAAGTCCCACAAAGACGATCTCTCCGTCAATTTCTTAAGCAAGATATGAGTTTCTTCCGCAGTCTAATCCATGAAATTTTCACTACATGCATTGTCGACCTTTCGCCTTGTCTCTGTACTTAGCCCTTGGTATAAAAGAGACATAAGCATGTCTTGTGTTTGTCTATGATTCGGGCATCCAAGCTCTAGATCTTTGAATTACTCCCATGCCTCACAACAGAGTTTCCCATCAGCTTCTCGGAAGTTCATCAAGCTTGTTCTCCTTTCGTTGATCTTGCTCGGAGGAAAATACTTAGTAATGAACTTTCGTTGCAAGCCCTCTCAAGAGTTGATGGAATTGGGAGGGAGCTTGTTAAGCCACTCCTTGGCCTTTTCGTGCAAGCTTGATGGGAATACTGGTAATCTCAATTGCCCGGCATCCATGTTACGAATATTTAATCGAGCACATGCCTCCTCAAACTTCAAAAGGTGTGAATAGGGATTAGAATTAGCATGGCCAAGAAAGATGGGAAGAGTTTGCAAGAAGCTTGGCTTGATCTCAAAAGATTCCCTGACTAAGGGTTGAAACACAATACACCCAGTATATGCCGCCAAAGAGGGTAAGACACATTCCCTCAATGGTCTCCCTTCATGTACTTCGTCCTCTATAGTAATTTGATCTAACTCTCGAGGCTCTTCTTCTTCTAATTCTGGAAGTAGACGGTCCAACTCGATGTGGAAAGTACACAGTCCAAGTGTTGGATCCTTGCGCCTAGCCTCCAAGGCTATATCGAATAAGCTACCAAGAGCTTCCCAGTCTTGAACTCTCAACAAGGAAATTCTGTTATCGTCTTCACTACCACAACTAGATACCACTCTACTCGGAGCCACTTTATCAAAACCCAAATTAGTCTTCCACAAAAAGGATGATGAACCAGAAGATTGTTTAAGTAGATGTGAATGATGAAAGGGCATAAACCTGAAATCACACTAAGAAACCACTTGATGTTCGACCTAAACTCTCAAAGTACTCAAAGCTTTGAGGGTTTTCCATGGTGCTTCTTTGACATCCCCCCTCCCCCCAAGAAAACATTAATGAGCACTTCAAGAGTTCAGTGTGATTCGATACGCGACGCAGTGGCCATCATGTGCAATATGTTCAATGAAGCAAATCATGATGTAGGCTTACGTGTATCCAATATACCGAAATCACGAAGTAAAGTCGTAAGAATCTAGGGTGTAGCGAAAATTAAGTTTTGCTAAAACTAGACACACTAATTACTATGCTTGAAAGTAAGACACTACTTAGATATGCTCCAAAGAATATAAATACCCAAGGTAGAAGAGGTAGAGAGATAAGTGAAACAACCTTAGCTTCAGCGAAATTTTACACGGGTCGAGGAAAATCCTTTGACCGGTCGAACAGACTGCCCTGAAATTGGTTAGAAACACAAAAATCTAACATACTTTAACCTCAAAGTACCTACCAAAGTATTCTAAGGATAAAAAAAAAGAAACAAAGTCATAAGTGATAAATTGAAGGAAAGCTACAAAGCTAAGACACAAACATCAAGCAAAATGTCCGGTTTTACCACAATCAAGGCCTTCCTAAGCTAAGGAATTAAGATGAGCCTAATCTCCGGCAACGGCGCCAAAAAATTGTTCCAAGAGAATATGACCCTCAACCTTTTGACTATTGATTAGTTTAAGGCTAAGTGAATTTTCTCTTACCCGCAAGTATATATGGTCAAGTTATAGTATTTATAAGAAGTCGAGTGTCAAACCCATGAGGATCAGCCACTATAATTCCTCAGTTCGAATTGATTAAGCACTTAAACTACGGCTAAACTAGACACTGACTTGATACTAAACTCAAGTAAAATGTGAAAATGTGTATCTCACACTGCTAAGTCCTTTGAAGACCTAACATTGTAAGGGGTAATTTAGACTATGATGAGTGATTATCCGAAAGTTGATTGATTGATTATACTAAAACATGAAAAACTACAATAGAAAATTCAATAAAAAGAAGAATGGTTTACTAGGGAAATCCTCGCTAACCATATGCTAAAACAATGTCCTGATTTATGAACTAGATTATTAAAGTCTGTTTCACACAATTCATGTCCAAATCGTAACCTTTTGAGTCACGTTTGGTTTTGAACTCAAGTTCCTAGGTCATTTTGAACTCTAGACGGCTTGAGCCCAACCTTGAAGCATTTAGTGAACCGGAATCAAAACATAAACCATTTCGGCCTTACATCTTGACCGTACGTATGTCAGGTGAGTGAAATCAACAAGCATACAATGTGATACATATGGAAGGTTCCATTCCCAAACCCCTTTTGGAGGACCCGGGAGATAGTATAAGTGAATCTCCCAATTCACACCATTTTGAGTTATGCATCCAAAGACCCAATTAGTAGACAAAATAACCTCTGGATTCAATATGTGTTTAACTAAAGATCCTCAAGTCTATTGAAACTCAATGATGCTCTAGTCCTTGCTTAGTGCTAAGAAAACCAAACCTTAGGGTAAACCCTCTCTAAATAGACCATAATCATGTTTACATGCTCATCTAGCTTTAAGCTAGTCGCTAATTCAAATAACCTCTCATTTTTAGTCTATTCACATATATATTAACTTAGCTAGAGTCAATACATGTATAGATGAAACAAATCATGAAGCTCAAACATGTAAACATCCACAAACACAAAGTAGCTCATTCATAAACACAATTTCACAAAACATACACTAAAAACATACTAATTTCCCAGAAATAACTCGTAAATTCACAATACCAAGAACTTAACATTGTTTATGACACCAGGGTAGCTAGACTTCTAAACTAACTCAGAATACTGAAATACTAAATTGTAAGATCAAAAACGATCATATGGTTAAGACCGTTATGCCTCAACTTCATGCGCTTCCAACCTCTAATGAGACTCTGCAATCTGGGTGTTTGAAAACGAAAGGCCTAGAGGAAAGGAAGAAATAAAATAAAAAACCGTTAGAGTGAGTGGACAAAAGAAAATCTCATTTAACGTAAGAAATATCGTATGTCTTTCTACAAAGAAAAATAAAATGAAAACAAGCGAGTCTAAATAAAAGTAATGCAAGCGTGTGGAAGCAAAAACATATGAATCATTGGGTAAGAAATTCCTACCCCACCCGAGGCATACTCGGTGTACGGCCGAGTAGCCAATGCATCGATGCAAATCATGTACATGATATGCATAAAAATCGTGAAATATACAGTGCCTCCATGCATAATCATAAAAAAAATAACATGTCGTATCATAAAATCATAATATAAATCATGAACATGCATAATCTAGACCCACCAACAACAGCTAAAAATAAAGACCACTCACCTGGATCGTTGGAAACATTAACAACTGATCAACTAACTCATAAGTCGTACTCAACGCCCCTAAGTCAAATTGAAATCTTAATGAATTACTAATAGTTTGATCGAGTCACTAAGATGGATAACGTAATATGAGACGAAATGTCTATCAAAAAATTACCTTCTTACGTGCGTAAATTGCTACTATTACTCATCCTCGTAATCAACTAAACACGTCTTCATCCTAATCATCATACCATACCACTCAAGCTCCATATAAAAGTACACCGAGACTCGACTTTACGACAATCGACAATGTCGAAGGTCGAATCACCTCGAAATCTGTGCGTACAATAAAGCGTTACCAAAATTGATCGAAAACTACTCAACCACATAAAAATCATCACAAATCGGATATGGAAACTTCCCCTGAAGTTTTAAGTTTCTTGTAGTCGGAGCTCCGCCGTGCGCGGTGGTGCGTGGGCCAGCGGCGGCCACCCGTTGCTAGAATCCATCAGCACCAATTCCTACAAATGATACATCAAATTGAAGCCCTCAACAAACCCAATACAACTCATAACTGGACCCAAGCCTAATTCCAAACGTAAACCGTCAAAATTTACCTTGAAAGTCGGGAAAGTTCGCCGAAAAATCAAATCGGCCGACCGGCCGCATCGGGTAACGACGAGACACCAGACTGGTGGCAATCAACTCTTGGAAGGGTGGGCTTCAAAACCCCTAAGGTGATTCCACCCAAATTTGGCCGAGACGTCGCCGTCGACGGAGACTGAAACCAAGAGTTCCGATCAAACTTTGTGGCTTCGAAACGTTCTTCAATTGTGATGCATGGCAATTTCAATGGCAGAGGGAGGTGGAGAACGGCGAGAGCTTCAATTCCCGACCGGAGTGCATCCAACAATAGTTGGAATACCCAAAATCCGATCGGGTCGTGAAATGGGTCGAACTCGGGTAGACAATTCAAATTTATACCCATGCGGAATACAATGATCAACATCTCTGATTTCACCATGAGCATATCTGACGGACCACAATATTTGACCATTGGTAGATTTTAAAATAATCATTTGAATGCTTCCAACTCCAAAAATTCTTAACTAATTGCTAGAATCTTTGAGAATTTAGGTTCAGATCGTTACAATAGTCCCTTATTCTTAATAAGAATCTTCGGGAATTTAGGTTCAAACTCACAATAACTTCCCCTACGACTTTCGTGAAAAAAATGAGCCCAAATTTATAATTTTAAAAAAAAAAATAAATCGCAACACATGACGTAGCTCAATAAATGTGACATATGAGAATTAGCTCGTAATTAAACACGATTAACGATGATTAACTTGCTAATTTAGGTTCAGATCGTTACAATAGTCCTTTATTTCAAAACACTGAATGATGTGTTGGTAGAATTTGCAGCTGTCGGATATTTTTCTGACCCGCATAAAGGACGTTCTCAAACTAGTTATGTTTTCACCATTGGGAACACGACTATATCTTGGAGACCTACAAAGCAAACCAATGTTGCTATTTTTTTCAATCATTTTGAAATCATAGCTCTTCATGAAGCAGTTAAGGAGTGTGTTCGGCTTCGTTCAGTAATACATCATATTCAAGGGTTTAGTGGATTAATACCTACTACGACTATACAAACCTCCATTTTCAAAAATAATGCTTCATGCTTTTTGCATGATGACAATACAAAAAAAATTTCGCCAAAGTTCTTTTACAGTAAGCAACAACAACAGTTCTTGAATATCCATGTGAACCAGATTAGTTCTGTGGACAATGTTGCGGAGTTGTTTACTAAGTCACTTCCAAAATCTACTTTTTATAAACATGTGAAATGCATTGGATTGCGATGTTTATCAAAACTTCAAGATTGAGTTAGCAATCAGGTGGAGTTATTTTAGTAGACATTATGGGGAGTCTACATCACATGGTAGTATCTTCTGTAGTTGATGTGTTGTACTCTTTTTTTCTTCAAGCAAGTTTTTATTTTGTCCAAGAGGTTTTTGTTTACTTAACAAAGTTTTTAGTGAGACGACAAGTTATTCATAATATTAGAAGCTCAACTGAAGGGGGAGTGTTTAAGAAAATTATATTCTGTATCTTTTAGGTGTGTGTCTTGTCCTAATTAGATTAGAATAAAGAATCTATGGATTTCTGATCCTTCGGGATGCTGTTTGTAATGTCTATATTTAGGCCTCCATATCAATTAATAAAAATATAGTGATTACAATTTCATTATTCATTCTTCATCCTTCAACACAACATTTATTTTTCGGTGGAGGAGAGAATAAAGGACTGGAGTAGATATATTTTACAATACGACTGTAGGAGTTACTTTTATGGATAAATTAGTCAGCCATAAGTATTTATTCACTCAACTTCTTTAAACGTATTTTTGTTCGAGTTTTAGTCTCGATAACTAATTTATTGTCATTAAATGAGGAAATATAACTTCACATAAGATCACTTAACTGTCGGGGGTTTAGATTTGGCATCATCTCTCAGATCCATTGAACAGGTTTACTCTGCCCTCGCTTTTAAATTCGTTGGCATATTAGCAAGGGCGGATCCAAGATTTAGAAGAAAGGTGGGCTGTGTATTGGGCACGTAGGGCACAATTTTTTTTTAGGTTTGTATCTTTATTAGGAGACTCATCTTTATGCATTTATTATTATAATAATGTAATATAAGAAACACATAAGTGACATAGAGACATAATCTTAAATCCCAAAAATAGAAAAATTTACATTGATATTAACCAACTATATCTCATTTTGTATGAACTTACTTGAAACTCAACAAAAATAAAATCATTATCAATATATACTACCAGCATATATATAGAGAGACAATGAGTATGAATATATGAGTTTTTTGTTTAATGTTTAGGAATTAATTGATGAGTAATCGAACTATGATAGGCAAAAAAAATAGACAAATATATTTCTCTTTTTATATTTTAATGATATTTTATAAATAAATATGTATTTATATTTTTTGATTTTTTGATTCTCTGAAAAATTGGGTGGGCTGCAGTCCAACCAGCCCCCTGGCTGGATTCGCCCATGCATATTAGTCTCAGCAAAGATCGATGTGAATCTCTTTATTGCATTCTGCTTGACTGTCGGTGGTTCGTCAGATATACGTGTTTGAAGCGGAGAGAGTGATTGTTGAATTGGCCGTAAACCCTAGGTCGACGGTCACGAGTTCACCTGGAACTTGAAGGGAGGTCCACCTTCTTGGTCAAACCAAGGACTTTCAGTCAACTTTTCCTAGTCAATGTGGGAAACCTTTTGAGGTAAGTTTTTCAACTCATGATGACACGACTCCGAACCAGATAGTGGCGGTAGCAGCATTTTGCTGACTTTTTTTGGCATTACGGTGACAAATCACTGTCAATCTTCTTAGTGTGTGATTCAAGGATTTCGAATAGCTAATCCCCTACAACAAGAGAAAGACTACCGATGATGTGATGTTGAGTCATGGGAAGAACACAAAGGTTTATCAACATCGTATATTCGTATTGCATAGAAGTTGCAGATTATGGTGCTGAGCGGGAAATTGACTTTGAGCTTTCCGACTGGATTTGCTCTGCCTCAGAAATATGACTAATTGGTGGTGACACTGATGAAATGCAAGAGGAGTCAACAACCTGACACTAATATGTAGGGTGAAGGGACTGCGATGGAAGCTATGGACGGCGACATTTGCTCAAAACCTAAGCCAGAACGCATGACTCGCAAGGAGCTGGAGGTAACAACAGATGGCACTATTGAGGTTCAAGGAATAAGTGATGTTGGTGATAGTCTGACTAGTGCGGACGTGGCAATTGTGGAGGTCCTTATGATGGCGATTGTGGATCTCACTACCGGAAGTCTTACTATAGCCGACGATACAAAGTCGTCGGTCTGTCCCAATTTCTCGTCGGTTATAGACTATAGCCGACGATGAGTCGTCGGCTATAGTATCGTCGGTGATGCACCGTCGATGATACTATAACCGACGACAAAATAGGGTTGTCGTCGGTTATAGTATGGAGCTATAGCCAACGAGTTCAAGTCGTCGGTTATAGTTCCATACTATAACCGACGAGTTCATCGTCGACCATAACTCCTCCCTGGGTCAAACTGGTTGACCATGGAGGAAACTATAGCCGACGATATTGGTGTATATCGTCGGCTATAGTTTGTATTATTTTAAATTTTTTTGCAGGTTCTGGGTTTTATCCCAGAACCTGCATTCCCAAAAAGTCACAAATATTGTTCACATTGAAAATCCAGAACTATTGAAACTATAGTAGTAAATAACATAAAAAACTGAAATCGTTCAAATCTATATACATATGCGTACTACGTACTACGGGCACTACGGGTTTCCTAAGTCTATGTGGTCAAACGGATCGTCAAAACTTGGTTGGTCCTGGTGTGGCGGCTGCGGCTCAGGCTGTGGCTGTGGCTGTGGCTGTGCCACACCAAAAATGGGCGGGGGAGCTATCTGGATTCCAGATGCGTGCAACTGTGCATAACAGTGCTGTATCCATGTCCCCATCATCTGCTGCTGTTCGGCCAACCGATTCTGCTCTGCGGCTCGCACCTGCTCCATCTCCTCCATCCGACGCCGTTGAGATTCCATCTCAATCACTTGCCTATGAAGCTGCTCCTGTAGCTCATTAGCCTTCGAAGATGATCCCGATCCACGAGAGAATTCATGGGTCTTCTTCAGCAGCCCTTGACCCCACTTTCCGAGCCCCCTGCAGTAGAAAGTGTTCCTCCCTGGAAGGATCACAGTTGACATAATCCTGGCCGCTATGATCGAATCAGATTGATCAATATGATTAATCGGGAGTTCCGCATCGGGGGTGTTGGGATAGCGCTCTCTCGCCACTTGAGTCAACACCTCCGGAATCACCTCCTGAAGTCTCGCCTAATTGACAAAGAAAAATAAAATGTTAATTAATGTAAAAAATCTAAAAAAATAAGAAATATGTTTATTTTGTTATAAGGACACTTACAGTATCTTCGGGGGACTGCGGATACGTGTGCTGCATCGTATAGACAAGCGGAGGGACTTCTGGGTGGTTGGCCGCCTCCTCGCACTACTACATTTTTAACCATTGCTGGCGATTTAATAGTTTTTAATCATTGCCGGCGATTTTCCCCCAAAAATCGCCGGCAATGAAAATCGCCGGCAATGTTTTTTTTTTCTTTTTATCATTGCCGGCGATTTGCCGGAAAAATCGCCGGCAATGATAAAAAAAAAACATTGCCGGCGATTTTTGGGGGAAAAATCGCCGGTAATGATTAAAAACTATTGCCGGCGATTTAAAATCGCCGCCAATGGTTAAAAATGTAGTAGTGTCGATCTAACCCGAGTATGACCTGGAACCGGCATGATGATTTTTTGTGTTTTTGGCCCGGTTCCTTGTGTTGACTTCAGAAATAGCCTGCTCGATTAATCCAACATCTAATATTAGCCAAATAATTTGGGGGAAGTACGATAAAACAAAATTTTAATCGATCGAAGGTTGCGTACCTTCAATTTCGGGTTGTTGAAGTGAACCACAAGCCATCGCCACTCGTACTCCCTATAACGAAACTCGCTAGGGGTACCGGAACGATCGTCGCCGTACTTTTTCCAATGTTTTTTCAACTCGCCCTTCCACTCCTTATACCTATATTAATAAAACACAAATGTTAGTAACTTACAACATTTTATGAACATAATCAAAAGAAACGAAAAAATCGAAACAAATGAATCTAGTAACCTGCTCCCTTGCACTTCATCCGCCCACGTGGGTCTAATGTCGTTGTCTACGCGGAACCACCTCTGCAATGCACATATATATATATATATATATATATCAATAATATTAAAAATTTATATAGAAAATATACATAATGAATATACAATTCTACTCACCGACAGCGCATTATTCAGCTCATATTTGACGGATTGCGGCACTGAATTCTAATCTGGCCACAACATTGGGACTCTATCCCGTATGATGCTGCCCGCCATCCCTGCGTACTTTCTAGTGACCTTTCCCTCGATCACCTCGCCTCTATCCCCGGTCGGAACATAACTTGACCACCACCGCTAGCCTGAATCACGTCGTCCAGTAACTTGCCGACAACGGGGCCTCTGGTTCTCTTTTGTTTGTCACCGGGCACGATCTCGCCTATCACAAATGTAGACGATTTTTAAAACATCAACACCTAATTGAATTTAAATATTACTAAGTAAAAAGATATCACTAATTAATATTTACCTGATTCGTCGGTGCGTTGTCCCGGAATCCTCACACTCCAGAGAGGTTGCGGGAAGGGTACATACGCGTATGCCTGGTCCGGGGTAATGAACCCTAGCTGTCCTGGAACAGGCATCCCCGTGGAATCGACGAGAGGTATCGTCAGGATTTCCAAGGGTAAGAATAGGGTAGACGGCGGGCATAGTCGTATCCTGGCCGAGGACTGAGTCGATCCACCAGCCTCCTCGGAAGAATGAGGAGTCTGGTCGGTGGATGGGGAATGGTTCTCGCGATGAATGTCGGGCATTCGGACCGAGGATTGAGTCGCACTATCCATTGAAGGCATGCGACTGTCCTCATAAAGCCTCCTCGCACTGGAGGGTTGACGAGGCTCGACCTGCTGCTGTTGAGGTTGTCCTTCACCTAGAAGTGTACGGTGCCGAGAGGTGGGAGGAATGCTGTAAGTGTTGCCGATACTGGCGGATCCTGATGCGGACCGACTTCTGATGCCCTCATCCCCGGAGCCCGATCTCCCTCTCCCTCTCGACCTCCCCCTCGACCCCCCTCGCGAAGAACCGCAATTCATCGTTGCTATAAAAGTTACGTAACATACTCAATTTTATACAGTTTTTAAAATCAACAATAAAATTAAAGTTAATTCACATTCATCTACAAAATGTCAGAATATATTAATTCACATATATTCAACTATTTAACTCACAATAATTCCATCAATTACTAAAAATTCAAATGAATTCATATATATGTTCATAATAATAATCCACAAATTACAACAATTCAAAAAAAAATTCAGTAAATTACAAAAATTCATAAAAAATCCTTCCACTCACATAAAATTTCCATTATATTCAACAAATTTCATTATATATTCCTTCATATAAAATTCCATTAAATTACAAAAATTCAAAATAATTCCTAATTAATCCAAAAATTCGAATTCGTAATCCAAAAATTCGTAATCCAACAATCTCCTATATATATATATTCATGATTCAATAATATCCAATATATAATCCAAAAATTAATTAAGCTCCTCTGTATATATATATATATATATATATTCCAATAATTTCAAAAATCCAAAAAATCAACAATATATAATTCCAACAATCAACAAAATTCAACAATAATATCCAATATATCATCCAATAATTAATTAAGCTCCTCTATATATATAATCCAATAATTCCAAAAATCCAAAAAATCAACAATAATTCCCACACTCAACAAAATTCAACAATAATCCAATATATATTCACACAATTCATCCAAACATCCACATTATCGATCAACAAACTAAACAAATTAAAATCTAACCTAAATTAATTAAAAAAAATTCCAAATTGGGGATTTAGGGATTTAGAACCTGTTTTTTGGGTTGTAGAATCAATCAATGGAGGCTTGAGAATGGACGACGGCTTGAGGATGATCGACCTTGGCTCTTGCTTGACGGATGGCGGCAGCGGAAAAGAATCGGAGCTTTTGAGAAAAGTTTTGGGCAGTTTCGTTTCTGCCCAAAACAGCTGCAGTTCTGGGATATAACCCGATACTATAGCCGATGATATAAGTATTATCGTCGGCTATAGTATAAACGTCGATATTTATTATGAATATCGTCGGTTATAGTTTTTTTTCTGCCTTTTTTTTCGTATGCATTTATATTTATACACAAATGCTATGAGTTTTTTTTTCCGAACTTATAAAAAATGCTCCTTAAACAAAGTATCTTATTACTTTAATTACATCTAACTTAAAGTCATCTTCGTACACATCATTTTACATTGCACATTCAAACTCAAATTAACATACATACACTAAGGCGCATAGTCAGAATCATCGCTTGAGTCTGACTCGGTTTCCGAGTTAATTTCAGGTAAGATGTGTATGCCCTCGTCACTTGAGTCTTCATTGGCTTCATTTTGATTAACATCAATAAGATTCAGTTGAGGAATTCGTACCACACTGCCCTGTATCACATTATTAAGGTGAATTGTTGAGGTTTCAGGAATACCAGTTGCATTCGGCTCTTGGTATGCACTAACTTCTTCATTATCCGAGGTCACACCAAGTGTGGAGGCACTGTATATGTTTCTTGGAAGAACATAGTTAATCACTTTCCACGCGCCTTTATGCACAAGATCATCAAGATAGAACAATTGTTTCACCGCCGTGGCCAAAACAAACGGATCATCTTCATACCAGCTTGTAGCAGTATTCACCGAAAATATGATGTATTGATCGGTCCTTGTGTTATGAGGGTCGGTATCAAACCATCTACACTTAAACAAGTGCACGATCATGCCTTCCCCATATATTAATTCGACAACTGAATGGAGAACACCGTAATAGTCAACTTCATTCTGCCCACCATGCACCATTACCCCAGAATTCTGTGTTTTTCGTCTGACATCTCTATGTTCACAAATAAATAGCACGCAATTTACCTTACACATAGGATAAAGTTTGGAAGTTACCTATTTCTGCGCCAAGAGTCTTAATTCGTGTGACCACTGAGGGATACCATCATCTTGTACATGGTTCATCTGAAAATAATCATTTATTAACTTAACTATAAATAGGATACGAGACATGCATGCAATTAAATTCATATACAAGTCAATATATCTATATACGTACCCATTTGCCAAAATAGTTTGCGAACGTCTTGTTGTGGTAGTTAATATCACCGGAAATGGCAGGGCAGTAAAGGTGCATATTTTTCCAATATTGAACTTCTGGATAGTTAATCAACACCGACCAGTAGGCAATGACTAGCTCATATGGTTCCAAATTGTACGAGTTGGGCAACTTTCCAGAAACTTCAACATCATCGGAGATGAACGAAAGGTTGAACTGCACTCCATCTACTGGCATATGTTGTGGAGGGTCCTCGAATGGTCCCAAATACAGTTTTGTGTACGTTACGCACTCGTGCGCAATATATGTTTCAGCGATACACCCTTCGGGTGCAGATTTGTTCATCACATAGTCTTTGTAGTCCCCTAATTGTCTATAAAGTGGTAATTACAGAGCATGTTATGAATATTGTAAAATAAGTGAATAAATAATATTAAAGATATATATAGCCAGATCCAGAGATGCATTACGTACATTTCCATGGGATACATCCATGTGTAGTGTACCGGACCAGTAAGCGACAATTGTTCCGGAAGATGGAGCATCAGGTGAGGCATGATGTCGAAAAAGTTTGGAGGAAATATCCTTTCAAATTTGCACATGATAAAAATGATGTCCTGTTGCATTTCCAACATGTCCAATTTCTTCACTTCTCTCGTGCATAACTTCTGAAAGAATCTTGACAAAGCCACTAACGGCTCCACCACCTCTTTGGGCAGGTACTCTAGAATGAAAACATGGAAGAGGCGTTGAAGCAGTATATGACAGTCATGACTCTTTAGTCCGTACATCTTATTGTCTTTGAAGTTAACACATCGACTTATATTTTCAGCATAGCCTGAAGGATACCTGACATTACCCATCCAGCCAAAAATTTCATTCTTCTGGGCAGGCTGGACGGTATAAGGAGCTTGTGGCATTTTTTTCTACCCATCTCTCAACCACAAATGTTTTCGCTGTCCCATTCTTTTAAGATCAGTGCGTGCCTTCGGGCCGTCTTTAGTTTTTCCCTCCCAATTCAACACTGTGCTGACCACACTCTCGCACACATTTTTCTCTATGTGCATGACATCTAAGTAGTGTCTGATCAGCAACTTAGACCTATACGGAAGTTCCCAAAAAATACTTTTGTGTGTCCAGAATTTATACCTGTCGGGTTTGTCAGGTATTGACGCCATTATCTCAGGATGATTGCTGAGCTGCACAAAATCGTATTCATTTAGCACTTCCAATATTTCATCCCCCGTCCATCTCCTCGACTGCTCACCTGTTTCCACAGTCCCATCAAATGCCTCCATATCCTCCCGAAATGGGTGATCATGTGGAAGCCAACAACGATGACGCATCAGTACAATCTTCCTGCAATGAAGTCTGCAACACTCAACAGTCATGCACTCTGGACAAGCCCTGTATCCCCTGGTAACGTTGTCCGACAACATCCCGCGTGCAGGAAAATCGCTAATGGTGCCAACAAGCATGGCATGCATCTGGAACATCTCATTTTTGAACTTGTCATAAGTGGGATGACCATGCTAACTCAAGTACTTAAGCTCCTCAATCAAGGGTCTCAAATACACATCGAGACACTTTCCTGGATAACCCGGCCCTGGAATTATCATAGTGAGCATATTGTATTCTTTCTTCATGCACATCCATGGAGGAAGGTTGTACGGTACCAAAATAACTGGTCATATACTGTATTGAAGACTCATGTTGCCTAAAGGGTTGAATCCGTCAGATGAAAGCCCCAACCAAACATTTCGAACCTCTGATGCAAAATAAGAAAACTCCTTCACCATGTGCTTCCAAGCCTCTCCGTCAGCAGGGTGTATAAGCGTATCACCGTCGGGTAAATTCCTCTCGGCCCACCATCTCATAGCTTCAGCCATGTGTGCACACATGAACAACCGTTCTAGCCTATCTATCAGCGGAAAATACCGAAGTATCTTCACAGCTTTCTTATTTCCGGCAGGAGTCAACTTATACCTATCTGTACCACATACCGGGCTATCATCAAGGGATTCAAGATCATTCCCATTAGCATCTTCACCCCAGAAGAGAACACAATCATATTTACAAGCATGGATTTTGATGTAGGAAAGGACAAGATGTTTCAGGATCTGTCGCACCTTACAATGAGTGGTAGGAAGACGATGACCGGGGGGCAACAACGAACCAGACCACTTCAGCCAATCATCAACAGCCTTCACACTCATTTTGTTCTCCACTTTGAGCTTCATTACTCACATAACACTTTCAAGAACAGTCTTATTACACCCGTTGTACAACAGGGTCTGTTGGAAGTCAATGAGGTTGTTGTACTTGTCCATACCAGCAGTGTTGACAGCTATAGGTAATTGCTGGACTGGCTCAATATGAGGGAAGTCTCCAACGGCGGGAGGGATATCCGGTGCTTGAGCAAATATACCGCTCTCATGAGGAAACATATCGTTGATCAACCTTATTGTTGGATCATTGGATGTACTGCCACTCTCAAAAAATTGTCCGTGATCATGTTGACCAACTGATGAGCTCTCACCGTGATAAATCCAACATGTGTACTTATCCCAAAATCCATTTTTTTTAAGTGCTCCAATACTTTATCGTTGTGAAAATGATATCGCTCGCTGCGACACTGACATTTCATACACGGACAATAATGAATTGTCATCCCTCCACAATTAACCTTCACATATTCCACAAAACTTCTAATTTCACGGTGATATCTTACATCCCATCTTGGAAGACACATCCAACTCTTGTCCATCCTGAAAATTATAACTGCATGTGTATATACCCATGATCTTATTAATTAAAATTTCATAGATATATATATATATATATCTATATATATATATCGATATTCAAACTATAAATTACATAATTTAATTATTCTACTCGAACCTTAGCTAGCTAATTAATTAATATATTACAAATGAACATATATATATTTTTGTCTAATTATTCTAGTCGATCCATAATTATTCATATATATATATAATTTCGTCTAATTTAACTCGCGTCGATCAAAATCAACATTCGATCAATCAATTAATATAAATATATATTATTATAATTCCCATAATTTTAATATATATATATATACCCTAACTATAATCGATCGATCACAAAAATCTAAATATATATATAACCACACTATAATTAATCACAATTAACCCAAATATCACAATAATCACAATATTACCCATAATTAATAATCACAATTAACCCTATAATTAATAATCACAATATATATATATATATAATCAATTAAATAAATCACCGTAGCTATATATATATTCACAATAATCAACACAACAATTACGTACTACTATACTCCAACTCAACTATCAATCACGTACTATACTCAAACTCAACAATCAATTAACTCGATCAAAATCAACGTACATCAACAATCGATCAACACACACACACACATATATATATAATTAAGTACGTACGTACGTACCTATATATACTGAATCACGAACTCATTCTTGACAGTTTTCGACATCACCCAATGATTTCAGAGTATTTTCAATTTTCGCGGGAGATTTTTTTTTAATGACAGAACTGCTGTCCAGAATGGATCTGAAATAAGCAACTATAGCCGGCGATACTACAAAATTGTCGGTAATAGTTAAAAAAAGTCGTCGGTAATAGTGGAAAACTATACCCGACGATTTTCCAGCTACTATAACCGACGATTTTTCGGCTACTATAACCGACGACAACAATACATCGTTGGTAAAAAAAACTATAACCGATAGTCGTCGGTTATAGTTGACTATACCCGACGACAAGGGTTCTCGTCGGTCTGTTTTTTGCCATGTCGTCGGGTATAGTGTTTCTGTCGATAGTGTCTAATGGAATAGGTTAGGTTTTGATCGGTTAGTGTAGTTTGGTATTTTCCACCAACCAAATTTGGTATGATTATAGTATGGAGATAGTTATTAATTTGATCAATAATTTTATTGTTGATTGCATGTCTGTTGATTGTCTGTTGATCGTGAGCATTATATATACTCTATATATTATTTTAATATTAAATTAATATTCGTTTTTGCTAAAGATAAAATCAATGAAAAATTTAAATTTGGAAAAATTTAAAAGAGATTACTAATAATTGACATTCAAGTGGGATTGGTCACTCATATTTGACAATTATCAGTTAGTCATTCAGATCAATCACTTTGTCCGTTTTAGACATTAAAAATTACACATGTGACGCAAACATGTTTTACTTATACTATTCTCACTATACATTTCATAAAATGTTAAAGAAAAATTGTTGGTTCGGTCACTCATGTTTAACAGTTGAGATAAATTCGTCACTCATGTTTTACTTTATCATTCAGATTGGTTACTTTGTCTATTTTGAACATTAAAAAAAATTATTTATTTGTACAGTATATATGAGCATGTTTATTAGCTTGACAATGACAAAAATATCAATTTAAGTAAAGTATGTGTGTGTCACATATGTGGTTTTTAACATCTAAAATAAACAAAATGATCATTCTGAATTATAAAGTAAAATAGGGATGACTAAAACGATATTTGTCAAATATGAGTGACCATATCGTCTCATCTATTAAACATAGGTGACCAAACTAACAATTTCTAAAATGTTAAACCCCAAATCTTCGTGTTGCATTGCTTTGATTATTTGCATTATCCTTACCTAGTTTTGATCTGGTGGTCAATTAATTTCGTGGTCAACTACTATTTGATCTAAATTTAACAGTATACTGTTAGAATTTTTTAATCATATACTATTGAATATAGCAGTATACATATACTATTGGTTCACGAAATTTATTGACCATTGAATCAAAATTCTACCCTCACATAGGTTAGAATTCAAGTGTTTGCTTGGTCACAGGGATCGAAGGTTTAATGCATTTACCCATGTATTTTAGATAGCTAAGCATGACATCATGGATTGTAGGAGACCTATGAAAGCTAATTGAGTGGCCGTTATTGCTGCTATCTTTTTACCTTCGGGTTAAAGCTTGATTGCGTAAATGAACAAAGGTCTACTACCGTCCACAGACTACGTGGTATAGAGTCCCAGAGAGTCACAGAGTAGAGATAAATCGGACGGAGACTTAGCAATGAACAAAGGTCTAACTTTACTAGCTTTGCTTGTTTTTATAAAAACAAAATGCAGCAATGAATGAGGCCCTGGAAAAATATATGGCCCCCAGCTCTGAGCTCCTGACCTGTTCTGATATCGAACTGTACCTACACGTGCAGCGCCGCCGGAATTCAATGTGTTCTTGGCCCCCGGCCCCCACTCCGCCGCTCCATCATTCATTATCTCCACCCCACCACCACCATCCCCACCCTTAAAAATTGATGGACAATATGACACGATTGAATTCCGTCACTACACGAGTACATATAGCAGTGACAGATATACATGCATATACCGTCCCTTCTACTCAAAGATCTTTTTTTTTTTGTATTTTCATGGACTTCACTCTTGGTAATTGGATTTCTTTAAATGAGTACAAATGATTTAGATTAAAAAATAAACATCCATTCCATGTTTCAAACCCAGAAACCAATTCGACCCATTAAGTTTCCTTGGCTCGACTCGCTTGAGAGCGCGAAAAAAAGAAAAAAACTCGAAGGTCCGTTGATATAGAGAGGGGAGAAAAATAAAGAGGGAGAGAAGAGAATGAGAGGAAAAGGACAAGAGGTCAACGAACCAATAGTATATGTATACTGCTATATAAGAGCATATGCACTCATTATGTATCGGGAGAGGAAGTCCTATTTTAAGGAATTTCTCACTCATTTGAGGAATTCCTCAAAATAGGAAGTATTATTCCTATTTTTTGTGCAGCGGTGTCTAAAATAGGACTTCTTATTACTATTCATTATTATTTAAAATATTTTACATTTAAATTCGAATAATACTCTCACCCAATAATAAGCCGACACGTGTCATTCCGGATCATATAATTGGTAGCGGATTTCCGATAAGATTTTCGACCAGTAATTTTGAGACACGTGTCATGTCTACGTGGCGGTGTCGGTAACATTATTGATTGAAGATATTCGGTAAGATTTCCGGTAAGATTACAAACCAATGAGAATGAGACACGTGTAATGTCTACGTGTCGGTGTCGGCAAAATTATTGATTGAAGATATTCGGTAAGATTTCCGGTAAAATTACAAACCAATGAGACTGGGACACGTATAATGTCTACGTGTCGGTGTCGGCAAAATTATTGATGAAGATCTCCGGTAATATTTTCAACCAATCGACAGTCGACACGTGTCGTTATCTTAAAAAATATGGGATTTCAAAATGGCTATAAAAGAAAGAGCTATGGGAGAGGTAGACTCACACCAACTACGCATCACTTGTAGTTCTACTCGTATCTAAGTCACCATAAACACTTATTCACATTTTGGTTTCATCAAGATGAATCCCATAGGTTTCGGTACTTTTTTCAATAGGAGGCGACAACAACGCCGGCGAAATGCAGAAATTGCCAATCAATTCGTTATTGACACGGTGGCCGTCGATGCGGCTTTTGATGATGAATCACCACCACGCCGCCGTGAAAATCAACCAAGGATGAGGGAGTCCAGGGGCCAAAATCTTATGGAAGATTACTTCATCGAACGCTCAGTCTTCACTGACCATGACTTTCGTCGGCGGTTCCGTATGAGCCGAAATACATTCAACCGTATAATGACGGACCTCTGCAACAACGACCCCTTTTGGCATCAAAGAGCTGACGCCACTGGAATTGTCAGACTACTTCCCCAATAAAAGATGACCGGTGCTCTCCGGATGTTGGCATACAGCTCAGCTGCTGATCAGTGTGCCGAAATCACAAGGATGGGGGAATCAACAACTCTGGAGTGCATGAAAAAGTGGTGCACCCAAGTGGTAGAGCTTTATGGTACCCATTACCTCTGTGCTCCAGATCAGACAGACATTACTCGACTTCTAAGAAGGGCTAGACATCGAGGATTTCCTGGTATGATCGGAAGCATTGATTGTATGCATTGGAGTGGAAGAACTGCCCAACCGCTTGGTCCGGGGCGTACTCAGGGAGGAAGGGTCGTCCAACTATCATCTTAGAGGCAGTGGTCTCATATGACACGTGGATCTGGCACAGTTTCTTCGGGGTACCAGGAGCTCAAAATGATATCAACGTGCTCTACCAATTAGATGTCTTCGATGCAGTGCTTGCTGGAAGAAGTCCGGCTGCGACTTATAAAGTGAACGGTATGACACACCGTAACACTTATTACCTCGCCGATGGGATATATCCGAGGTACTCCTCGTTTGTCAAAACGATTTCGAATCCTCAAGAGCTTCCACAAAACCTTTTTGCGAGGAAGCAAGAGTCGTACCGTAAGGATGTGGAGAGGTGTTTTGGCATCTTACAAGCTCGTTGGGGGATAATTCGTCATGCAGCTCGGTGTCACCGCCTTTCAACGTTAAAAATCATCATGTTGGCGTGCATCATAATGCACAACATGATCGTTGAGGAGGAATTTGTGGATGATGAGTTTGAGGAGAACAACGAAGAAGATCTCCAAAACCCATCTACCGCATTCACAACTTATGATGGGCCAGTGGATGAAGGGGGGAACCGAATTCCTTTTGAGCCGGTTGGAAGAGATGGACAAAATGAACAACGGTTTAGTGACCTTCTTGTAGATCTCCAATCTGCTTACATCCATGGAGAGCTTCAAAATGACATAGTTAAGCACAACTGGTTTCTTGAGACCGGGGAACAACTATAAATATGTTGTTTTAATTGTTTGTTTGCATTGTTGTGAGTTTGAATTATGTATTTCTATTATGTGTGTTTCAATATTTTGTAATGTATGGGAACTTGATGGAAATAAAGAAAGTGCAATTTTATTTCTGTACAATGGAAACTACATAGTTTATTTAAAGTGCATAAATTAAACTACATAGTACATAATTTAAATTACATAAACAATAATTTAAGTGCTTGGAAAAAGGGGGCGATAACAATTGGAATAGGCTTCTTCGCTACCTTCTTCTTCAACCACATCCAATTGAGAAAGGATTTCTGCTTTCCTCTTTGTGAAATACCTCTTGGATTTAGGAGTCATGGTCTCGGTATCCATTGACATAATCCTAGTTTCCTCCATCAAAGCCCTCAATTGGATGTATTTCTTTTGAAGGGTGATTTGCTCTCGCATAAGGGAAACCTCAATTGCATCACTATCTTTTTGATTGCGACCATAAGATTCTTGATTTGCCGCAATCCTATTCAAAGCCTCGGCTCTTTCATTTGTAGGCATCATACCCTTTTTCCCTTTTTTTTTCGCTTCCTTGGCCGCTTGCACTCCCATAGGACGCTCTGGAAAAGAAGGAGCTTAGTTGCTCATTGGTGTGGCAAATGCATCATCCTCCTGCAAGTTGACGGTAGGAGGCATTGAGCTTGCGGGATGTAATGATGAGTAAGACGGAGTAGATGATAAGTAAGGCGGAGGTGTACTAGCCTCGACATGGATGAAGTAAGGATGATTCTTCATTACTTCCCAACAAGCAAAGTCTTTAAACTCTTTTTTTTTTGCCACATAAAATGATTGAGCACATCTCATCTAAATAATAATAATAATAACATGGAATAAATAACTTGTAATTCATAAATATCATGAAATAAATAACATGTATTTCATGAACATAAGTTGAAACAATATGGTAAAAAATAAAAAAATTATTGGAGATCGAAAACATTAACTCATCGTGTATGTTGGAGCCGGAAGATGCATTCCTTCGTGCGAAAGAAAGAGCACTTCCCCAAACTTTCAAATTCGGCTTCAACTTTGCGAAACGAGAGGATAATGCGTTTTGGGTCCTAGCTTCCGGCATCGATTCACCATAACCTATCTCCCAATTCGCCTTAAAATCGCCATAAACCTTTTCCCATAATTTTTCCACCTTTTGTCGATTTCCGGTGATGGAATCAACGCTAAAACGACAATAAGAGATGCTCAAATTGTACATCTTCCGAAAGAAGCCAATTTGTAGCCATTATTTCCCACAAAAAAAAAATATTTAGAGGAGAGATGGAGAGAGGGAGAGAATGAATTTGTTATGCACAAAATGGTGTGAGAAATGAATGAAATGAAGGTAGTTTTATAGAAAAAATGTAGGGGTTCATTTGCAATTTTTTGGGGATTTTTTAACAATTTTTTTGGGTTTTTTTTGTAATTTATTCATTTTAGGCCGAAGTGGCCGTTGCATTTGAATATAGGCCGTCAGATGGCTTTATATCGGTTCAAAATGGACGACCCAGATCAACTTAGCCATTGATATGTCAGCAGCCCAGGGCGTGCCACGTGTCGCAAGCCGATTGGTTCGTTATTCGCGCCGGGTTAAAAAAAAAGGGGCGTCATCCTGGCTTCACCCACGTGCGTGGGGCCCACCAGGCGGACGACCTCGCCTTTGTGCTCAACAGGGGACGCCGGGGAGGACGACCTCCCGGTCAACGTCCGGTCTCCCTTTTGTTTTCCTCCCGTTGCACCGATTCGCACCCCCGAATGTCCTCTAAATCTGGGCCCCCCTGCCGGACGTCCTCGTCGTCCCAACCGCTGCAGGTGCTCTAAGCCTTCTTCTCTCCAAGTAGAATCAGGTATAGATGGGGTTTGAAGGTTGGGTTTCAATTGAAATCAACTCAAAGGAAAATCAATCTGAACGTGATGGGGTGTCGTGTCAATAGATGGGTTTCGATTGAAATCGATACTCATTTTCTATGTCACAATATAGTCACTTGATTTATGGGATTCGATGCATCGAAGATCTGAGAATGCATACAAAAAATGAAGATCAATATGTATATATAAAACCTACGTAATGCGAGTTCTCAAATTGAATTGAAAAATCTTCAGATAAATTTCAAATTCTCAGCATCTTTAAATCTACCCGAAAAAAAGGTAATGGCAAAAATTGTCTATAACCAGATGAAACAACCATCCAGTTCCATATTATGTCCCTTGTCACAGCCAATCTATCCAAGTTTTCTTTGTATCTTCAAAGTCCGTCTCTATAACCGTATATCTACACCAGTAGACAGCAGACAATAGCTAATCATCCTACATGTAAATAAACAAAATATATTAATTCATGACAAAGAAGAAAATAACACACATCACAATTCATGAACTCAATTTCCCAAATAATAGTTGGAGATAACCTAGACTAGTATACCAAACTAATAATAGTTATATTAATAGACAATTACATATAAGGTCATTTAGAGACCCTACTTTACACATAAGGTTATTTAAACTTTTTATCATAATTAATGTCACTTTCTTTAATTCATATTTCCTGTCTTTCCAATTTTGCCCTTTTATATTTATTTTGAAGATCATTTATATTTTTATCTTATTTAAGGTCATTTTTTATCCATATTTTTTGTCTTTCAAATTTTGCCTCTTTATATTAACTTTAAAGGTCATTTTATATGTTTTATCCTAATTAAGGCCACTTTTTTTATCCATATTTTTTATGCATAAAGTTCCAGTAAAGTAGTACTATCCAACAACTAGAGTAGTACTTTCTGAAAACTACAGTAGTATTTTCAACAAAGTTTTAGTTAGAATGCATAAAGTCCCAGTAGAGTAGTATTATCCAACAACTAGAGTAGTACTTTCTGAAAACTACAGTAGTATTTTCAACAAAGTTTTAGTTAAAATGCATAAGTCTCAGTAGAGTAGTACTATCCAACAACTAGAGTAGTATTTTCTAAAAACTACAATAGTACATTCAACAAATTGTTGTAGTGCTTTTCATGAAACTGTCAAATGGTGTTTTTTGCAACGTCTTCACTGTTTTTGGAGGCAATTTTTTATGAAGTTCACCCATGATATTGCAGAAGCCTCTCAATGACGATCTTATTTGGACCTAGGGTTTTTTAGGGTCCTCCATTTGTACAATTTCTGCAAAACAATAAGACAGACCATCAAAACACTACATACCACTTACATAAATTCTATATACTACTCACAGACAGCGATACACACTACTCACAGACAGCACTACACACTACACACAACAGGTCTACACACTACTAACAGTGCACACTACTCAGGACAGCAGTACAAACTAGTTCAGAGCAAACAACAAACTACTCATGACAGCACTACACACTACACACAACAGGTCTACACACTACTCACAGACAGCAGTGCACACTACTCAGGACAACAGTACAAACTAGTTCAGAGCAAACAACAAACTATTCAGGACAGCACTACACACTACACACAACAGGTGTACACACTACTCACAGAAAGCAGTGCACACTACTCAGGACAACAGTACAAACTAGTTCAGAGCAAACAACAAACTACTCAGGACAGCACTACACACTACACACAACAGGTCTACACACTACTCACAGACAGCAGTGCACACTACTCAGGACAACGGTACAAACTAGTTCAGAGCAAACAACAAACTACTCAGGACAGCACTACACACTACACACAACAAGTCTACACACTACTCACAGACAGAAGTACAACCAAAGCACACTACAGTCTGTACATACTACTACAGAGTAACATATGTACTACCACAGATTATTATAGACACTACTACGTACGTAACAACTAAAACACAACAACTTTTGCGTAACAACCCAACCAAACCAAATCAAACACTACCACAGACTATGCTCCAACAGAGAGAGAGAGAGAGAGAGAGAGAGAGAGAGAGAGAGAGAGAGAGAGAGAGAGAGAGGGGCTGCGGACTCCTCGAGAGTCTTGAGGCGAGCCACAACCTCGGCCCTCCTCTCCACCATATCTAATCAAATCAAATCAATTCAAATGCAGACAATTAATCAACCCTAAATATACAGATTGATGATATGATGAATTCGAATTGATTAAGGCCGTGTTGTGTTGGTACCTTGGGGGACGTCTTCGGTGTGATAGAGAGACTTGTGGATGTCCATGGCATAATCAACCATGTTTGTGTTGCTGAGGAGCTCGATCTTGGACTTGAGGATCTGCTCATCAGGGTAGAGTTGCCTCTCCTGAAGAAACTCCATTAAAGGGAAAACAAGGTGTCTGTCGAGGTTGGGCGCGATGCGCGGGGTAAGGTCATGCTCAGCCATGGCCGCCGCTACATGAGGTAAAGAGAGATGAAAAAGATATCTTTGGTCTGAAATCAGAGAGAGAGAGAGAGAGAGAGAGAGCAGGTTCATATAGATGGTATTAAACGTAAATAAATTGAATGTAAGGGTTTTTTGTTAAATCAGGTGAGCTTATTTGAGTTAAAAATACCATATGACCTTATACATCAATAATCTTATGTAAATGACCTTATGTATAATTTACCCTTATATTAACTGTATCACTTTTGACTAGTGCAGATTTTAAGTTCTTGTTAAGCAAATAACAACATCCGCTACAATAGTTATTTGATAAGTAATTGCCTCTGATGAATGACTATTTGTATCCAAGTCTTCTTCGCTAGAACCTCCATTTGTATCAAAATTGACATATCTAATCAACTAACAAATATTAAGTGACATAATAGCCGACATTAATATAAAATTATAAAAAAATATGAATTATGTTCTTTCTGAGAATAACGCTTTAGCAACATTGGACAATTCTGTTCATCATGGGTTTGTCCATCTTTGCCACAACCATGAAAATGTCTACCGGCACTTTTGCACTTTCCTTTTGTCTTATCTTTTTCCTCTCTTGATCATTTTTGCCCTTCCTTTTGTCGACTTCATCTGGTTCGATAAGAGTAACTTCATGAGTTGAACTTCTTTTCTCGCCCGACTCTACATTTTCATTGTTGTTGCTGACAAGTAGTGGTTTAATCTTCTCACTCAAAGAATCCATTGTCTCAAAAAATAATTGACAAGCTTCTTCACTTAAGACTACCTCATCAATAAGATGTGAATATCTTTGAAATAACATACTACGTTTTTGGAAAATTATTAAAGTGATTGGAAGATCAATTTTCAAGTTGAGATGACTTTTTGGTACAATTTGGAACATCAAGTGACTTAGGTGGTCACTCTCTCTTTCAAAAAGTACTAGGGCTGAGATTTGAAACCCAAAAATGGGAAGAAATCGACCCGAATAACCTGAATCGACCCAAAAATTGCCGGTTCAGTTCGGTTTTATGTGTAAAATATCGGTTTAAACTCGTTTATTGAATTCGAAAATAGAAAGAACCCAAACAAAACCGATAATATACAAAATGGGTTTAAATAACTATAGCACATTTTAAGTAGACTCTCCACCTACCCACCCTATTCACCAATCAATCTCTCTCCTGTCCCATCCCTCACGTCTTTCTTTTGTTTCTTCTACCTTCTCTCTTCTTCTCTCTCTTCTTGTATGGTCGAACTCTCTTCTTCTTCTCCTCTCTTTGCCGGTTTCTCATCTCCCTTGATTCTCTTACTTCTGGTGACATATGCTCTTTACGGGTTAGACTTGCACGTGCGTCGCTTCTGCTCGAAAACGACGGATTCCGGCTTGGTTTTCACCAAACTCGTTCACGACAGCGATTTCTTTTTACGGCTTCGCCGTTCTCAAGAGCTCCAGCGCCAACGCCATTTTCGCGCCGGGTTCTACGACCTTGTTGGAGGAGTTCGGAAAGGTTGTATATGAAAACAAAAACCTAATGAAAGAACCGACAACTCGAGAAACCGAACTGATTTCTATCGTTTCGGGTTTTGCTCGGTTGCAGACTTGCGACATGCGAAACCGACCCGAACTAAGTTCTCTCGGTTCGGTTTCGGTTCTTGACATTTTATGCGTAAATGAAACCGATCCCAGCCGTAAAAAATACAGTAGTTTCAAATTTTCAATTGTAATTACAGTTTGCTTGCTTCCCTGTTGCAGTGCGTAGTAAATTGATGTGATCCATTTAACCTTTTGGCTGAGAGGAGAGTTGAAAAGAGAGTAAGTGATATAAGGAAGGACGTCACTGTTCATTAGGGTTTGCAGCTAGATCATAGACTAGCTTAGCGTCCTCTCCTGTCAACTGTTTCTGGTAGCCAAGCAGCCAGCCCTCATCATCAGTCTCTCTCTCTCCCAACTCTCGAAATATATGCTCACACACGCACGCATAAAATCTCCATCGCTCTCTCTCTCTCTCTCTCTCTCTCTGGATCGGATGTCTCCTCTGTCCTCACACATGCACGTACACACATTCACACGCACATCAAATCGATATTTTCTCTCCTTCTCCTTAATATAAACCTGACGGGTCAGCTCTCTTTCCTTAATTTCGTCCCCTCTTTCGGTTTCAGTGCCTTCGATCCTTAACTTGTCTCTCTAAACAGCTAATCCTCATCCCCTCTCGTCTTTCTTCATTCTCTCCTCCTCTAGCTCCCTATATATACTGCACTTGCATTCAACTCGTGCTTTATACATTTTAGTTTCCAGCAGAGTGTGAACTTAGGGATCAAAGTGAGTTTAGTAGTGAGCTAGTAGTTAGTCTGTTAGTGTTTGCGAGTACGTAAGTAGGTCGAGTCTGAAAATGTTGGGTTTGATGGAACAAGTGGTTACGAGTGAGGTTTTGGGCATTGAAGAGGTGAACGAACAGGGCCTTCCGCCGGGGTTCAGGTTCCACCCGACTGACGAGGAGCTCATCACCTTCTACCTCGCTTCCAAAGTCTACAACGGCACCTTCTGCGGCGTCGACATTGCTGAGGTCGACCTTAACCGTTGTGAGCCCTGGGAGCTACCAGGTCCGTATTGCAAATCCATCACAATGCATACCGTATATATGATTGCCTCGATCAGTTCATTTTCTCCTCTATGTTAATTTTTACATGTCTATGTTGTTATTGCTCTTGTTTAATGTGCACTTTGTTGAAGAATGGTCGTTTGTATTTCTAGTTCTTCGTTTTTTTTGTTTGTTTGTTTTTTCCGTATGAAGAATCCATAATTGATATACATATATGATATATGAACTGTTTTTGATGATTAAGTAGTATTTCTGTAAATGTATAATGAAGATGTTCCTGAAACTTTGTCGCTATATATCAATGTCTTGTCCAAGGCAGAGCTTGAGTATTCTAGTGCACAAAACACATTACCCAAATCTTCTCTTCTGATCTTCACCACGAACCCTTAACCCTTTAATTTATTATTTCATCTGATCGCTCGGTAAATCTTGCTCTTGTATCTCAGAGCGTATAGAACGTAGTGAAGTGAACCGACGAATAGAACGTAGTGAAGTGATATAGATAGATGCACGGAAACTTGAATGGTTACCCGTTTTAATTTGCATGCAGATGTGGCGAAGATGGGGGAGAGAGAGTGGTACTTCTTCAGCCTCCGGGACAGGAAGTATCCGACGGGGCTGAGGACCAACCGGGCCACCGGCGCCGGCTACTGGAAAGCCACCGGAAAAGACAGAGAAGTCTGCAGCGCCCCCACTGGGGCCCTCCTGGGCATGAAGAAGACCCTCGTCTTCTACAAGGGACGTGCCCCACGCGGCCAGAAGACCAAGTGGGTCATGCACGAGTATCGCCTCGACGGCCACTTCTCCTCCTACCGCCACACGTGCAAGGTAATTAACCCCACACGTGTGTCCCTTTTAATTTTGTCCCTTATTGGGGTTGACTTCTATCTCTCATTCAGTCAGAATCATGATGGAAAAAAGAAGACTATTCTCGCCTTACCTTGTTTACCATTTTCACCTTTTACCTGCTGATTTAATTGATTCAAGTATCCTTGTTTTTAACTGTGCAGGATGAATGGGTGATATGCAGAATACATGACAAATCTGGGGACAGGAGGAACCCACAGCATGTTGAAGGCCAAGGGCAAGAGAGTAATTTCGACCAACATGGTGCTGAGGCTGAAGCTGCTGCCTCCAAAACTGGGAGCATGGAGTGTCATGCTGAGTCCACCACTCTTCACCACCAACAGTCATCATGGTCTGCTTCATCTTCCTCATCAGCATCAGCATTAGAATCCATGCTCTTCAAGTCCCTCCTCTTTTCATATCAAGATCATCATCAAGATGGCCATAGCATTAATTACCGTAGTGGCAACAGTACTAACTACACCACCACAACAACTACTGCGTGCAAGAATGAGGAGGCCCTCGATCTTTCCCACTTCCAAACTCCACCTCTTAATGTCAACTACTTCAACTGCTTAATGGGAAAGAATCACTCTCACCCTAATGGCCCAAATCTTGATCTTGATCATCATCACCGGAACTCATCGGTATTATCCGATGGTCACTTTCGTTACTACAATGATCTGCTGGGGCTTTCTACTTCTACTTCTACTAATTGTGCTGTAGATAATGAGACGATGACGTCTTCCATTGGTGGCGGTTTCAACAAGGCTGGCGGCTTTCAAACCATGTTGTTGGATCCTCTCGTCAAACCCCCAGCTTCAGAGTATTAATTAATTGGGATCTCTAGCCTAGCTAGCTAGATGTCGCTAATTAATTAAGAACATCTAGGCTTATTTCCAAGAATATATTCAGACCATCTATTGTGTATCTACCGGCTAGTACTACGTACTACTGGGCGGTTCCTACGTATGTGATAAACAATGTATGTATTATGTTGCTATCGGGGATATTAGTTTTGTTTCTTATTTTCCATCCGAACGAAAACTCTAACCATGATGGACATGGTTATTTTTTTTTTCAAAGTAAGAAGAATTCATTAAAAAAAATTTAGTCAGAATAGTACATATATACACACAGTTGACCGGTAATTCAACCTCTAATCAAGATAAAAGAAATAATCAAAGTAAATACTACTCATTAAAATGTTAAGTTCAAATATAGTTGAGTTTACTTACATCCTTTAAGGGTAGATAAAAGACACACTAAAATGGATGAACATACCCCTAAACATGCAATTATAGTAGGTATGACATTCTCATGAATTACGCAGTCCAAAAAGATTGCAAATAAGCTCTGATACTAACAGTACCCGACTCTAAAATCCTAAACAAGAGGACCAATAGAACATTAACGAATTAGATAAACTAAAATATAAAAAATAAATAAAAGCTCAAAACAAGACAACTTGAATAAATAAGACCCAACAAACTCCGGCCCAAACCAGAAAATTCCAACGAACAGTAACAGAACAACAACTCTAATGCTGCTGCAACCCTCCACTGTACCCTACATCCAACGCCACCCGAACAGCCACTGAAGCCACAAGTCCGATCGAAACCCACCTCAACCCTCCTGGTCAACCAGAAGTCGTCACAACAGTTGCTATCCCCAAAATGGCATGCCATCCATAGACCTCATACCCGATCCGAAGCAAAGATGAACCTCGACCCAGCAAATGTCGTCACCAAAGATTCATTGCACACAACCCCAGAAGAAACTGTCGCACCACCGAAGCAAAATAACTTGCAAAGACCAAAGAAATCGAGACCCATCCCAAACAAACCAACATGGCATAAATCCTCGTCCCGTAACAACCGCAGACAAGGCCAAGCCAAGATCAGCCCCAACCTAATCGCCATCGGGACAAAGGAAGAAGAAAAGTTGGGTGCCGCCGCCAGAGAGAAGAGGCGGAATAGAAAATAGGTTCTCCAAAGTTAAAGTTTTGTCTACACAAGAGACTAATGAATAGTATATAGATTGTGTAACTTGATGGACATGACTACGACAAGTAATATCAACAAACTAATTCGTGTAGCCTATTCATAATCAAGTACTTTAATTTAGTCTCCTCTATCAATAAGCTTTTCCCAACGTTGCTGTCTGGAGCCTCGGACTCCTCGCTCGGAGGATAGTTGTACCAGCATCAGCAAGCATGAGGAAAACTCTCTAGTAAACAGAGGACTTTGGCTGTTAAATGAAAGGAGAAAAGATGAAAGGAGATAAAGGGAATTTATAGACAGAACCGATCTCCTAGGTTACAATACGTGTGGAATAGAATGTGATGCACACATGGACGGCTGAGATTAATGATCAAATTTTTTCCTCATTTCTCTCTCTCTCTCTCTTTGAATCTCAGCTGTCCATGTGTGCATCCCATTCTATTTCACATATATTGTTACCTAGGAGATCAGTTCTAAATTATAAAAAAATGGAGGGATAGATGGCACCAAACAGAAAACTAAATGTGAAAAATAAAATATGGAAAAATGATTGATCAAATTTGGCTAATGCAAAAAACACCTGAACTTTTTCACACATTAATACATTATCATGTATCATTCGCACTCTTCACAATAAAACTAGTACCAGAGTCCTTTGAATAACTGAACTTTGATATACATAATAAGAATTTTGCGACATGAAACTAATACTTAAAGGGGTTCATTTTTCGCATAAAATCAGCAATGAATGTAACATACAAGTTTGGCATCGACGAAAAATTGTTAGTTCTCCTTGCCATCTTTCCCTTCATTTCCTTTCAAGAACCACAAGAACCAGTAAGCAAAAGACTTTGGGTGTCAAGAGAGCCCATTCTTGTAGTCTGTTATATGCAATTGCTCAAGAATTGAAACAAGATCGAGTGCAAAGAACAATTTGGGAATGACTTATCTTATTGAATGAACAACAGCACCTATATCTAATAGCTTTACACAGATGAAACAGAAACAAAGACGTCTCACGTTGTGACTAGAACGTGGTAACTAACTTGACTTAATCAAACAGAGACAATCCCTCAAGACTTGGACATTATAGAAACAGAATAACAAACTAAATCTTATCATTCCCTCCCTAAAACTAGACTGCCTAAGCAACTAGTTTACCTTTGGTGCATCACAGACTCCCAACTGCTTTCTAAACTCCTAAAAAGACTCCAGTTTCAGTGGTTTGGTCAGCACATCTGCTATTTGCTGTTGTGTTCCACAAAACTTCAGTTACACAGCTCCTTCATTCACCAGATCATGTAAGAAATGGAACCGCACATCAATGTGCTTGCTCCTGCCATGCATTACAGGGTTCTTTGACAACTTGATGGTTGAACTATTGTCACAAAAAATGATGGGACTCTCATTGCCTTCATAACCAAGCTTCTCAAGCACCCTTTTCATCCATACTGCTTGACACGTGCATGCAGCAGCTGCAACAAACTCTGCTTCAATTGTGCTAAGTGTGACAATTGGTTGCTTACGTGAAGACCAAGCCATTGCTGCTCCACTCAAAAGAAACACATACCCCGATGTACTTTTTCTATCTTCCACAGAACCAACATAATCACTATCGGTGAAACCAATCAACTCCTTATTTCCTTCCCTTTTTTAAAGAATACCGAAATCAGTAGTTCCTTGCAAGTAACGCAAGACTCTCTTGGCTGCTAAAAGATGAAGTTCTGTTGGCCTTGACATATACCTGCTAATCAAGCTAACAACATACATTATATCAGGCCTTGTGGCTGTTAAATACATCATACTTCCAACCAGTTGTTTGTAGAACGAGCCATCCACTTCTATTCCATATTCATCTTTAAAAATTTTGAACCCTGGAATGATTAGATTCTGGACTGAATTGCTGTGCTCCATCCCAAAACGTTTCAGAACTTCCATTACATACTTCTTCTGACTTATGAATATTCCTCCATCAAACTGCACTACTTCAATACCAAGGAAATACCCCATCTTTCCCAAATCAGACATATCAAACTCCCCCATCATAGACTTCTTAAACTCATGCATCATAACCTTATCATCTCCAGTATAATTTAAGTCATCAACATACAAACTAATGATCAAACGTTTACCTTGTTTGTTGACTTTGGTAAAGAGGGTCTGTTCATGATCATTCTTCTCAAAGCCTTCTCTAAAAAAAATACGATTCAATCCTACTGAACCATGTTCTTGGTGCTTGCTTGAGTCCGTACAAGGCTTTGTTGAGTTTGTACACTTGATGCTCCTCATTCTTCATCTCATAGCCTCTCGGATGCTCAACAAAAACGTCTTCTGTTAGCTCTCCGTGAAGGAAGGCTGACTTCACATCAAGTTGAAATACATCCCAACTTCTATGTGCTGCAAGAGCTAGAGTCATTTGCACTGTGTCCATGCGAGCTACTGGAGCATATACTTCTTCATAATCAACTCCGTGTTCTTGTGCGTAACCCTTTGCGACCAAATGAGCTTTGTGTTTCTCCACTTCTCCAAGTTCATTTAGTTTTGTCTTGTAGACCCATTTGACCCCGATCCTTTTAACTCCCTTAGGCAAGTCAGTTAGAAACCATGTCCCATTGTTCTTTATTGAACTCATCTCTGAATCCATAGCAAGCCTCCACTTTTCATCTTTCACTGCTTCCTCATAACAGACCAGATCAGAACTAGCAAATAGAACCATATTAGTTTGCATATCTTCATCAGAAAGTCCTTCACCAGAGAAGTAGTCTCCCATCCATATCGGTACTCTTCTGTTTCTAACTTCCCTTGCATTTGAAGGTTGATGAACTTCAATATTTCTAGCGCTCGACACCATCTCTTCACTGCTTTCTCCGTCATCTTCTCCCTCATATTCATTCACATTGTCATGTTGCTCCTCTTCATCTCCCCAATTCAGGTCCAGATTAGTTTGTTCTTCATAGCCATCATCCCAACTCCATTTCTTGTCCTCTTCAAAGACAACGTCCTGGCTAACCACAATCTTCTTTGACACTGGATCATAAAGTTTGTACCCTTTTGATTCTTCACTCACCCCAAATAGAACACAGCTACGACTCTTATCTTCAAGTTTTGTCCTTCGAGCATCAGAGACATGAGCATGCGCAATACTTCCAAAAACTCGAAAATGTTCAACAGAAGGCTTCACACCACTCCAAGCCTCTTCTGGTGTCACATCTTTAACTGACAACGATGGACATCTTTTGAGAACATAAATTGTCCAATTCACTGCCTCAGGCCAAAAGGTCTTTGGGACACCTTTTTCAATGAGTAAACTCCTCACCATATTCATCACAGTCTTGTTCTTCCTCTCTGCTACACCATTTTACTGTGGTGTATAAGCTGTGGTTAACTGCCTTTTAATCCCTTTCATTCTACAAAAATCATTGAATTCACTTGATGTGAACTCCCCTTCACGATCTGTTCTCAGACATTTAATAGGCAAACCAGTCTCCTTTTCCACACAACTCTTAACACTACCGGAAGAACAACTAAAGCCGACGACTTTATGTCATTGGTCTGTTCATTTACATCGTCGGGTATACCATCGTCGGAAATGAAGTGTCGGTGATAGTATCACTGACGACAGGGGTTTGGAATATCGTCGGCTATAGTGGTCAACCATAACCAACGGGGTTTAGGGTTTAGGGCTTAGGGTTCTCGTCGGGTATATTGGTATACTATAACCGACAAGAACTCGTCGGGTATACTTCCTCCCCTGGTCAAACTGGTTGACCATGGAGGGGAACTATAGCCGACAACATGGACTATTCTCGTCGTTTATAGTATGTGAATTTTAATTTTTTTAATGCAGATTCTGGGTTTCATCCCAGAACCTGCATTTCCAAAAATAAAGCACCAATATTGTTCACAACAAAAAAAAGTTCAAACTATACACGTAAATCCAATAAAAAATAGAAATCGTTCAAATCAATATCTATCTACATACTACGGGTTTCCTAAGAAGATGTTGTCAAAAGGGTTGGAAGACTTTCTCTGGTCCAGCGTATGCTGTTGCGGCTGTGGCGGTGGCTGCGGTTGTGGCTGTGGCTGCGATGCACTGAAAAAGGGCGGGGGAGCCATCTGGATTCCAGACGCCTGCAACCGTGCATAACAGTGCTGCATCCATGTCCGCATCATCTGCTGCTGTTCGGCCAACCGATTCTGCTCTGCGGCTCGCGTCTCCTGCTCGGCGGCTCTCGCCCGCTCCAGCTCCTCCATCCGTAGCCGTTGAGATTCCATCTCCATCGCTTGCCTCTGAAGCTGCTCCTGTAGCTGATTAGTTTTGGAAGATCCCGATCCACGGGAAAATTCGAGAGTCTTCTTCAGCAGCCCTTGACCCAACTTTCCGGTCCCCCTGCAGTAGAACGTGTTCTTCCCTGGAGGGATCGCGGTTGACATGATCCTGGCCGCTATGGTAGGATCAAATTGATCAATCTGATCAATCGGGAGTTCCGCATCCGGGGTGTTGGGATAAAACTCTCTCGCCACCTGAGTCAACACCTCCGGGATCACCTCCTGAACTCTCGCCTAATTGACAAAGAAAAATAATATGTCAATTAATGTAAACATACAAAAATTTTAGAAATATGTTTATTTTTTTGTATGGAAACTTACAGCATCTTCGGGGGCCTGCGGATATGCGTGTTGCATCGTATAGACAAGCAGAGAGACTTCTGGGTGCTTGGCCGCCTCCTCGATCCAACCCGAGTATGATTTGGAACCGGCATGATTATTTTTTGTGTTTTTTCCCCGATTCCTTGTGTTTACTTCAGAAATAGCCTATTTGATTAATCCAACATCAAAAAACACTGTTAGCTAGCCAAATAATTTGGGGGAAATATGATAGAACAAAACAATAATCGAACAGGTTGTATACCTTCAATTTCGGGTTGTTGAAGTGAACCACAAGCCATCGCCACTCGTACTCCCTATAACTAAACTCGCTAGGGGTACCCAAACGATCGTCGCCGTATTTTTTCCAATGCTTCTTCAGCTCGCCCTTCCACTCCTTGTACCTATATTAATAAAACACTTATGTTAGTAACTTATAAACAAAATTAGAACAAATGAAAAAATCACAACAAATGAATCACGTAACCTGCTCCCTTGCACTTCATTTGCCCATGTGGGTCTGATGTCGTTGTCCACGCGGAACCACCTCTGCAATGAATATATATTAATATTAAAAATTTATATAAAAATATATATAATGAATATACAATTCTACTCACCGACAACGCATTATTCAGTTCGTATTTGACACAATGCGGCATCGAATTCTAATCTAGCCACAGCATTGGGACTCTGTCCCGTATGATGCTGCCTGGCATCCCTGCGTACTTTCAAGTGAGCTTTCCTCCGATCACCTCTCCTCCAGCCCCGGTCTTAATCATCAATTGTCCACCATCGGTAGCCCTAATCGTGTCGTCCAATAACTTGCCAACGACGGGGCCTCTGGTCTTCTTCTCTTTTCCACCGGCCACGATCGTGCCTATAATGTAAACGATTTTTTAAACATGAACACTGTTTTTTATTTAAATATTAGTAAGTAAAAAGATATCACTTATTAATATTTACCTGAATCATCGGTGCATAATCCCGGAGTCCTCACACTCCATAGAGGTGACGGGAAGGGTACATATGTGTATGCCTGCTCCGGGGTAATGAACCTTACTGTCCTGGAACAGGCATGCCCGTGGGATCGACGAGAGGTATCGTCGGGATTTCCAAGGGTAAGAATAGGGTAGTTGGCGAACATAGTCGTACCCTGGCCGAGGAGTGAGTCGATCCATCAGCCTCCTCGAAAGAGGATGGGGAAGGGGCCGGCCGATGAATGTCCGGCATACGAACCGAGAATTGAGTCGTACTAATCGTTGAAGGCGTGCGACTGTCTTCATAAAGCCTCCTCGCGCTAGAAATTCGGTGAGGCTCGACTTCCTGCTGCTCAGGCGGTTCCTGACCTAGTAGTGCATGGTGACGAGAGTTGGGAGGACGACTATAGGTGTTGTCGATACAGGCGGATCCGAATCCGGATGCAGACTGACTTGCGCTGCCCTCATCTCCACGTCCTGATCTCCCTCTCGACCCCCCTCTCGAAGCACCGTAGTTCAACCAATTCATACTTTCTATAAATATGTAACATAATCAATTTATATAGTTTTAATATATCTAAATAATATTATTATAATTATTTCACATTATTCTGCCAAATTCCAAATTAATTAAAATTAATGTAGAATAATTCTAATTAATTCACATTAATCTAACATATGCCATATTAATTCACATATTTCCAAATTAACTCATAATAAATAATCTCATATATTACAAAAAATTCAAATTAATCCATACTAATCTACCAAATTCCATATTAATTACTTCACATTAATGTATAATAATTTAAATTAATTCACATTAATATAATATAATGCCATATTAATGTCACATTTTTTCCAAATTAACACAAAATTAATAATCTCATAAATTACAGAAAATTGTAATAATCTCATATATATATATATTAATATATTAAGAACATATATTCATTTATTCATCGAGAATGGATAGCCGACGACCCTATAGCCGACGACCCTAGCTATAGCCGACAGAAAATTCGTTTTTAACCAACGAATTTTAGCCGACGATATTTAAGGGTCGTCGGCTAAAGTTGGCTGTCTAAAACCTGTCGGTAATAGTATAGCCGACGAAGTTTTTATCCATTATCGTCGGCTATAGTACTATAGCCGACGAGTTTTAAAAAAAAAATTCATTTTTTCCACTATAGCCGACGAGATTTTTATCTCGTCAGCTATAGTTTTACATATATCGTCGGCTATAGTATTTACGACGGTAGTGTAAGTTTAGTCGTCAGATATAAGATTATACCCGACGATATAAGTATAGTTGTTGGTTATAGTCTTATACCTGACAACATTCATACGAGGGACATCGTCGGGTATAGTCCTTTTTTTACTCTTCCGTTTTTTTGTTTGTTTTTCCTCATAAATACTACTTATAACAATGTTAAATTATAATTAATCCCAAATTAATACACATCACAAATGACATTCATTGAATTGCACGTTTATATATACTCAAATTGCACGTACGTACGTTCCAGTCACGTACCGTCATACACATCGAGAAACATTAATTGCACGTTCATACTCAAATTAACATACGTATACATCCATTTGTAAATTAATACTTTAAATCACTAAGGCACATAGTCCGAATCATCGCTTGAGTCTGACTCGGTTTCTGAGTTAATTTCAGGTAAGATGTGTATGCCCTCGTCACTTAAGTCTTCATCGTCTTCATTTTGATTTACATCAATAAGTTCAGGTTGAGGAATTCGTACCACACTACCCTGTATCACATTAGTAAGGCGAATTGTTGAGGATTCAGGAATACCAGTTGCGTTCGGCTCTTGGTATGCAGTCACTTCTTCATTATCTGCAGTCACACCAAATGTTGAACCACTGTATATGTTTCTTAGAAGAACATGGTTAACAACTTTCTAGGCACCTTTGTGCAGAAGATCATCAAGATACAACAATTATTTCACCGCCGTGGCCAGAACAAATGGATCATCTTCATACCAGCTTGTAGCAGTATTCACAGAAAATATGTCGAATTGATCGGTCTTTGTGTTCTCAGGGTCGGTATCAAACCATTTACACTTAAACAAGTGCACTGTCATGCCTTCCCCATATATTAATTCGACAACTGAATGGAGAACACCGTAATAGTTAACTTCATTTTGCCCACCATGCATCATTACCCCCGAATTCTGTGTTCTTCGTCTAACATCTCTATGTTCACAAATAAATAGCACGCCATTTACCTTACACATAGGATAAACTCTGGAAGTTACAGGTTTCTGCGCTAAGAGCCTCAATTCGTGTGACCATTGATGGATACCATCATCTTGTACATGGTTCATCTGAAAATGATCATTAACTTAACTTTAAATAGGAATAGTACGTCATTTATATATATACAAGTAAATATATCTATATACGTACCCATTTGCCAAAATAGTTTGCGAACGTCTTGTTATGGTACTCAACATCACTGGCAATAGCAGGGCAGTAAAGGTGCATATTTTTCCAATAGTGAACTTCTGGACAGTTAATCAATACCGACCAGTGGGCAATGACTAGCTCATATGGTTCCAAATTGTACGAGTTGGGCAACTTTTCAGAAACTTCAACATCATTGGAGATGATCGAAAGGTTGAAATGCGGTTCATCTACCGACATATGATGTGGAGGGTCCTCCAACGCTCACAAATATAACTTGGTGTACGTTACGCACTCGTGCGCAATATATGCTTCAGCGATACACCCTTCGGGTGCGGATTTGTTTATCACATAGTCTGTGTAGTCCCCTAATTTTCTATAAAGTGGTAATTAAAGAGCATGTTATGATTATTGTAAAATAAGTGAATAAATAATATTAAAGAAATAGCCAGATTCAGAGATGCCTTATGTACCTTTTCATGGGATACATCCATGTGTAGTGTACTGGACCGGTAAGCAACAATTGTTTCGGAAGATGGAGTATCAGGTGAGGCATGATATCAAAATTTTTTGGAGGAAATATCCTTTCCAATTTGCACATGATAAAAATGATGTCCTGTTGCATTTCCAACATGTTCGATTTCTTTACTTCTCTCGTGCATAACTTCTGAAAGAATCTTGACAAAGCCACTAACGGCTCCACCACCTCTTTGGGCAGACACCCTCGAATGAAAACAGGGAAAAGGCGTTGAAGCAGTATATGACAGTCATGACTCTTTAGTCCGTACATCTTATTATCTTTGAAGTTAACACACCGACTTATATTTTTTGCATAGCCGGAAGGATACCTAACATTACCCATCCAGCTAAAAATTTCAGTCTTCTGGGCAGGCTTGACAGTATAAGGAGCTTGAGGCATTTTTTTCTTCCCATCTCTCAACCACAAATGTTTTTGCAGTCCCATTCTTTTCAAATCAATGCGTGCCTTCGGGCCGTCTTTAGGTTTTCCCTCCCAATTCAACACTGTGCTGACCACACTCTCGCACACATTTTTCTCTATGTGCATGACATCTAAGTAGTGTCTGATCAGCAACTTGGACCAATACGGAAATTCCCAAAAAATCCTTTTGTGTGTCCAGAATTTATACTTATCGGGTTTGTCAGGTATTGACGCCACTAACTCAGGATGATTGCTGAGCTGCCCAAAATCGTATTCATTTAGCACTTCCAATATTTCATCCCCTGTCCATCTCCTTGGCTGCTCACCTTTTTCTACAGTCCCATCAAATGCCTCCATATACTCCCGAAATGGGTGATCATGTGGAAGCCAACAATGATGACGCATCTGTACAATCTTCCTGCAATGAGGTCTACAACACTCAACAGTCATGCACTCTGGACAATCCCTGTATCCCCTGGTAACGTTGCCCGATAACATCTCGCGTGCAGGAAAATTGTTAATGTTGCAAACAAGCATGACATGCATCTGGAACATTTCATTTTTGAACTTGTCATAAGTGGGATGACCATGCTCACTCAGGTACTTAAGCTCATCGAGCCACTTTCCTGGATAACCCAGCCCTGGAATTATCATAGTGAGCATATTGTATTCTTTCTTCATGCACATCCATGGAGGAAGGTTGTACGGTACAAAAATAACTGGTCATATACTGTATTGAAGACTCCTGTTACCAAAATGGTTGAATCCGTCAAATGAAAGCCCCACCCAAACATTTTGAACCTCTGATGCAAAATAAGCAAACTCTCTCACCATGTGTTTCCAAGCCTCTCCGTCAGCAGGGTGTATAAGGGTATCACCGTTGGGCAAATTCCTCTCGGCCCACCATCTCATAGCTTCAGCCGTGTGTGCAGGCATGAACAACCGTTCTAGCCTATCTATCAGCGGAAAATACCGAAGTATCTTCACAGCTTTCTTGTTTCCGGCAAGAGTCAACTTATACCTATATGTACTATATACCGGGCAACCATCAAGGGATTCACGATCATTCCCATAAGCATCTTCACCCCAGAACAGAACGCAATCATATCTACAAGCATATATTTTGATGTATGAAAGGCCAAGATTTTAAGGATCTGTCGCACCTTACGATGAGTGGTAAGAAGGCGATGACCGGGGTGCAACAACGAACCATACCAATTCAGCCAATCATCAACAACCTTCACACTCATTTTGTTCTCCACTTTTAGCTTCATTACTCCCATAACACTTTCAAGAACAGTCTTATTACACTCGTTGTACAACAAGGTCTGTTGGAAGGCAATGAGGTTGTTGTACTTGTCCATACCAGCAGTATTGACAACTGTAGGTAATTACTGGACTCGCTCAATATGAGGGAAACCCCCAACAACGGGAAGGATATCTGGTGCTTTAGCAAATACACCGCTCTCATGAGGAAACATATTGTTGATCAACCTTGTTGTTGGATCATTGGATGTACTGCCACTCTAAAAAAAACTGTCCCTGATCATGCTGACCAACTGATGAGCTCTCACCGTGATAAATCCAACATATGTACTTATCCCAAAACCCGTTTTTCTTCAAGTGCTCCAATACTTTATCGATGTGAAAACGATATCGTTGGCTGCGACACTGACATTTCATACACAGATAATAATGAATTGTCATTCCTCCACAATTAACCTTCACATATTCCACAAAACTCCTAATTCTACGGTGATATCTTACATCCTATCTTGGAAGACACATTCAACTTTTGTCCATCTTGAAAATTATAACTATATATATACCAATGATCTAATTAATTAAAAATTCATCATTATATATATATATATCTAGCTATATATATATATATCGATATTCAAACTATACATGCATATATTACATAATTTAATTATATATTCTACTCGATCCCTAATTACAAATGAACATATATATATTCATCTAACTTATATTCATATATATAAATTATTTTCGTCTAATTATTCTACTCGATCCCTAATTATTCATATATATTTTCGTCTAATTTAACTCAGAATCAACGTACAATCAATCAATTAAACTAAATATTATTAAAATTCCCATAATTTATATATATACTCTAACTATAATAACAAAAATCTAAATAACCACACTATAATCACAATTAATCGAAACATCACAATAATCACAATATTACTCATAATAATCACAATTAACCCTATAATAATCACAACAATCAAATAAATCACCATATATTCATAATAATCAACGACAATTACTCCAACTCAACTATCAACTCAAAATCAACAATATATATCTCAACATACTCGATCTAGCTATATATATACATCAACATATATTAATCGATCAACACACACATCCATGCATGCATATATATATATATATACCTATATATATAAGTACGTACCTATATATAATGAATCACGCACTCATTGTGGACAGTTTTCGACAACACCCAATGATTTAAGAGCGTTTTCAGTTTCCGCGGGAGATTTTTTTGAATGACGGAGCTGCTGCCCAGAATTGATCTGAAATAAGCAACTATAGCCGACGATTTATTCTAATCATCTGTAATAGTTAAAAAAATATCGTCGGTTATAGTTTCCCACTATTATAGATGATTTTCCGGCTATTATAACCGACGATTGGAATACATCGTCGGTTTAATCACTATAACCGACGAGGTACTTAGGTCGTCGGTTATAGTTAACTATAACCGACGACAAGTGTTCTCGTCGGTTTTTTTTTTGGCAACTCGTCGGGTATAATGGTTCTGCTGGTAGTGTAAATAGTTTAAAAGAAGCAAAAGCATATGCCTTATTAATGAGAAAATATACCCAGGCTTTCCTACTGAAATCATTAGTGAAGCAAATTAGATACCTCTTGTGGCTGTTGAAGATGGGAGAGATTGGTCCACAAATGTCAGCATGAATTAGCTCCAGCTTCTCTGATGCTTTCCATGTACTCCTCTTAGGAATAGCATCCCGATGTTGCTTCCCCTTCAAGCAATCACCACATATTGTATTGGACTCAGAAAAACTCGATAGACCCCTCACCATTCCTTTCTGTTGTTGAGTTTTGAGACCTTTGTAACTGAGATGGCCATATCTACGATGCCAAAGGTAAGCTAGATCTTGAGTGGTTGCTTGAAAACACACTTCCTTAGTCTCCTTCTTGATCAGTTGTGTGTTGGACAGCAATACAAACATCCCGTTTGCTGTCATATTGGTGTGAATAATCAAACCCCTTGAAGGATGGAAGATACGACACTGATTTAACTTAATTGAAATAGTCAACCCCTTCTCTTGTAGCTGGCCGATGCTAAAAAGGTTACTCCTCAACTCTAGCACATAAAACACCTCTGTTACAAGATGGTTGACACCTTCCAAAGATAGCCTCACACTTCCTTTTCCGACAACGCTCATTCTTGTATAATTGCCAAGTCTAACTGTCTGTTTGAACCCTTCGTCTAGCTCACTAAAAAAAGATGCATCACCACACGTGTGGTTGCTACAACCTGAGTTGAGAAACCACACATCATCTCGATTCCCTCCATGTGTCTCAACATTGGCCATGAGAAGCATCTCTTCTGACTCGTCAAGCTCTGCATAGTTTGCCTGTTTTCCCCAAGTTGGACACTCATATTGATAATGTCCAAGTTGATGACATTTGTAGCATTCGATGGTTTCTTTTTTGTAGGATTGACGACCCCTACCTCTACCTCTTCCCCCTCTGAACGCAGCTCTCCCACGTCCTCTTCCACTGTAACCTTCGTCATGTGTCACTTTAAGCGCTTGTTCTTCACCGCTGCTTCGATTGAACTTCTGTTCATGTACAATGAGAGAACTTTGCAGCTCATCAATTGATAGGGATTCGATATCCTTAGATTCTTCAATCGAGACAACAATATAGTTAAATTTCTCGGTCAAGGTTCTAAGGATTTTCTCCATAATCATCACATCCCTCATCTGCTCACCATTGCTCCTCATCTTGTTGGCAATTGTCATCACCCGAGCAAAGTAATCAGTGATGGTTTCCCCTGTTTTCATCTCCAAAACCTCAAAGTCCCTCCTCAAAGCTTGAAGAATAGACCACTTCACCCTAGCGTTGCCCTCGAACTTCCTTCTCATAGAGTCCCAAATCTGTTTCGAGGTACGTTTCTCCAAGATCTGTTCAAGAATCACCCTATCAATTGCCTGGAATAGGTAATTCTTTACCTTGAGGTCGTTAACCCTTGCATTCTCCAATTGCGTCTGTTGCGCATCAGACAACAAAGTTCCTGCTAATGGTTCCTCAAAACCATTCTCAACAAGACTCCAGAGACCTTTCGATCGCAAGAGGTTTTCCATCAACATACTCCAATAATCATAATGACCATTGAAGCGTGGGATGGCAGGTTGCAGGAACTCTTTCTCTTCACTCATTCTTTTCTTTCTCACCCTGTGTTTAAGTCACTCAAAGCTGCATCTTCTCCTTCTTCTTTTTTCTCAGATCCAGTGGGGACTCTGATACCAGAATGTTATATGTAATTGCTCAAGAATTGAAACAAGAGTGCAAAGAACAATCTGGGAATGACTTATCTTATTGAATGAATAACAACAAATATATAATAGCTTTACACAGATGAAACAGAAACAAAGACGTCCCACGTTGTGACTAAAACGTGATAACTAACTTGACTTAATCAAACAGAGACAACCCCTCAAGATTACGACATTATAGAAATAGAATAACAAACTAAATCTTATACTAGTCGATGTATACCAAACCGAAGCGCTTGGTATAGCCTTGAGCCCACTAGTTATCCAGTAATGACCATGCAAAGTATCCCCTCACATCTGCTCCATCCCTGTCCAGAGAATAATGTTTAGTCTTTCTTTGCGTTCTAGGCATATCAGCATTCATCATACATAGTATCAGTGTAGATGCCACATGATATCAACCTCAGCCAAATATATCAAGCCACGGGCAGTGCATCTGATAAATCTTTAAGATAATAAAATACATGCATAAATTTAAATAATCATCCATTTATTGGTGAGTCGGTGACTGATGAGAGTCCATTGCGTGGCTAAAGGGCATGCAAACACATCTGAAAGCTTCAAGTTCGATTGAAACATTGATGAATATGAGGATGAAAATTCATGCCCCCATACCAGCCAGTACCACATTCAGATAGCACATGATAAGAATGATCTAATTCACATGAAAAGTAAGTCAAAATGCATTCAAGCTACTTCATGGCCTTTCCAACTGCTGCAAGGTATCTCTTAAAGTAACCAACTCTCAGTGTGTCGTCAAGGCATTCATGAAGTGGGAAGGAGTCATTATCTTCATCATCCATTCCTGTAAGAGGGTAATAGGATAAATTACGGATAAGATCAATTAAAATAATAATGCGAAGACAAAATTATTTCCATCATTTTGAATAATTATATTTATGTCATGATATTAAATTATTTTAAAAATACTACTACAAGTTATTGAAAGTACTATTCTGCTGAAACTTAAACACACTACTACAGGTTGTTGAAAACACTACCACATACAGGTTGTTAAAAACACTATTGAAAGTACTCGATCTCGATTTAGTTATCTAAATGAATTAAACCCTAACGACAACTAAATCTACAAAAATTTGTCAGAGTTTCTTCTAATATTAAGAAACCCAAAAATCTGCAAGGAAAACACACTTCTAAAATGTTCACAAAAATAAACCGTGGGCACCAAATCCTATCCGGATTTCTCAAATCAGTCAAACATTGAATCCACTAGAAATATAAACTGATTATAAAAGGTGATAAGAAATCTTAAGACTAAAGAAAAAATTCAACACAACGGAAGTAAACTCTAAACAGTATTCAGAGCGACTTCTAATTTACATAATACATATGACTAGCAAATTAAGTTAGGAACCTACTAGATGAGTACAGTGACACAAACTCTATCCCTCCATCGCTAACGTGAAATCTCAAGATACAAACTGCAAAATGGGCGGAGGAAACCGAAAAATCCAGGAAAAGACATATAAAATAATAAAATTGTTAGAGTGAGTGGACGAAAATAATATTTCACTTTAAACTGAAAACTATAAATGATATGCTTTTCATTATCAATGTACATAAAATGATGCGAGTCTAAAAATAAACAAGTCCAAGTCAGGTGTTTATCCTAACCCTCCTGTGTACTATGTAATGTATGGAGGCAGTAATTTGAGTACTTTTTTCTCAAAATTACAAGAATGCCCAGGTTAGGTGTTTGTCCTGACCCTTTTGGGTACTGTGTAAATCACGGGTCAGGTGTTTGTTATATCCCTCCCAGAGCGTCTCAGGGATCAGCCGAGAAGTCAGTGCATCGATGCATAAACTGTGACTATGCTCAGTGTAAAAGAAATCATATGTGCCTCCATGTAAATGCATAAGCGTAAATGCATATTCATAAAAAGCATAATTGTAAAGTGCATAATCGTAAAATGCATAATCATAGACTCGCAAATCGACAGTGAAAATAAAGTGTCCACTCACAATATATAGCTAGCTCTGTGGTCCGGCGGAAGTCCTCTCGCCAAAATCTCAATCACGGTCTCCTGAATAAATAACAGATTCATTTAATACTGAAATTCGATAAAACGTGCGAAAATCAACTCAAAAACTATCCCGGAAATCCCCCGGTTAATTTTGTATTTTTGCCTTGCCGGAATCCCGTCGTGGATAGAAATCCCTCGGTCTCCACAGGAGGCGGCACGTGAGTCACATGCACCTCCAGTGCAACCTGCTTCGATGGGAGCATTTGCCCCCTCGTTGAAAGATCTCAACGAGGCCAATAAATTTTATAACTATCCTAAGACCTAACTCGCTGCCGTTTGGCAGGGAAATCCACCAGAAAGCAAACGGCCCGAAAATCGCCGAAAAATATTTTCGGTCAATTTCGACGCCGTCGTCGCTCCTCGGTCCCCAAACCCATAGGGTTTAGACTCCTGGGATGAAACTCCATTGATTCCACCTCAACCCGTCATCGGAAAATGGCCGAAGCTCCACCGTCGATTAAACCCAAAAACCGACGAGTTAATCGACTCGATTTGTGACCTAAAACCACCCAAAAACCAACACATATAAAATCAAAAACATACCAAGAACGTCGACAATGGTGGCGTTTTCCAGCGGGTTCAAATTCGGGTCGGGTCGGGTCACGTCGCCTGCAAAACGGGTCACTCGGTTTCTGTATTTTTTTTATATTTTTGCCCCATATTTTTACCGTAAATACTGTATTATACCCCTTCCAAGCACCTGATCAAATCAACGGCTAATGTTTGATCTGATCAACATCCAACGGTTTAGATTAAACCGACCTAAAATAAATACTTTTAAATATTTTCTCCACCCAAACTTTCAAAAATCATAAAACATAGCTCGTTTAACCGAAAAATTCTCCAAAAATTCCTACGAGTTCGAAACAAAACTCTACGACTTCCGTGAAAAACATCAAGTCTAATTCTTGTTCGGTAAAAAAATCATTAACAAACCATACGATACGATTAATTAGTGATAATCATAATTCATGCCGATTTGTGCGTAATTTTTGGTTCGGGTTGTTACAACTAGTATGTTGGAACCTGAAGACACCACTACAGGTTGTTGCAAATACTACTATGCTAGAACTTGAAGACATCACCACTGGTTGTTGAAACACTAGTACAGGTTATTGCAAACACTAATATAGGTTGTTGAAAATACTACTATAGAATCGAAGCCTCAAATGTAATGAATAGTAACAAAATCTTCCACAAATTTTTGACCTCCTTTGTCTCCATTCTTCCCTGAATCGCTTCGAGCATCGTCTTCTCCAAATCCATCGCTCCCTATGACACCACTGTCACATCTCTATTCGCCGTCGAGTTCAACACTGGCCGAAACCCCAAATTCAACGACCCCGTGGGCAACCACATCAGAATCGACCTCAATAACCATGCCAGCTACTATAACTGACAAGGACCTGTAACGACATCCGCACATGAGGAACAACTTCGACGACGAGAGTCCTCTCTCTCTCTCTCTCTCTCTCTCTCTCTCTCTCTCTCTCTCTCTCTCTCTCTCTCTCTCGTCTCTCTCGTCTCTCTCTCTTTCTCTCTCTCTCTCTCTCTCTCTCTCTCTCTCTCTCTCTCTCTCTCTCCTCTCTCTCCCAAATTTAAAAGGGTAAAATTGAAAAGTCAAGGAAAACAAGAAAAATAAAAGTGGCCTTAAATGATATAAAAAGTATAAAAAACCTTATTGAAAAAAAATAGGCCCAAAAGTGATCTGATCTGCAATTTTTTAATAATATAATAAGAGGGTCGGTTTTAATATATGAAATTACCCAATGGTTGTCAATATAAAAATATAAAGGGACTCTCAAAACAGTAGCCAGAAGCAGTTTAAACCTTATATTTTTTCATCAAGTACCACATTATATGCTCTGTTGCACCGACACTTCCCGACAATTCGACACGGCCCGACACTTCCTGACACCGTGTCCGACACGCCACGTGGCGTGTCTAAAAATGTTGACTTTTGTGACACGCCACATCATCGAATGCACATGCCACATCATCAGTTCATAAAAAAAACAAAAAGAAAAAAATGTAATTGGCAAAAAAAAAAAAAAGAGGAGCCTTGATTACCCGGCCATGGTGGAGTGTCGGAGTATCCGACACTTCTCGACACTCCGACACGGCCTGCCACTTCCCCACATCGTGTTCGACACGCCACGTGGCGTGTCTAAAAATGTTGACTTTTGCGATACGCCACATCATCGAATAGACATGGCACATCATCAGTTCATAGTAAAAAAATAAAAAATAAAAAGAAAACAATATAACAGATAAAAAATAAAAAGAAAAGAGGAGCCCATTACCCGACCCTAGTTACCCAACACCTATTATCTTCTCTATCATAAGTGATGCACTTATGCACTATTGTCTTCGTTTATCACTTGAATTTTGGGGTGGGGGGGGGGGGGGGGGGGGGACAACATAAAGCCATTCTGATGCTGCCTGCCAAGTAGAACAGTTTTAGTAGAGTGGACAAGGTATACGATACGTATGTTTGCATGCCATAAGTGTGTGGTTGTTGAGGGGAAAGTATTCATACCTTCTCACCAATATGAAAGGCGTCGTGGCTCGCGTGTGCGGCTTATCGGTGGCATACTGAAGAGCGTGCAATTATATCGTCTTGTATAATTGCTCAAATGTGTGCAATTATATCGTCAGTGTATCATTGCTCAAGCTCATTGGTTTCGCCAGATACTATCTTGCACTTTCAGGCCTATATCTATTATTCGAGCACTGATCTAATTGAGTATGTGCGAAGAATTACCAATGATTGATGATAAATTTCGTAAAATAATATTAGTCTGCTTCATATTAAGTCAACACTTTGTAAAATAATAATCAATCATTGATAAGACAGTCAAGTGTCGGTGCATTTATGGAGGTTGTGCAATTATACTATTTATGAAATCTCTATTTCAACCACCAGGAATTTTGGCGAACCAAATCATAACTCTCTTTGGCGTATGAAAATAGAACGAAAAACACACGAAGAGAAATGATAGAAAAATATACAAAGGTTTTAACTATGATGATGTCGACATCTCTAACGAAGTCCAACCACATTCATCATGTAGAATGACTTGTCACTCCAACTAAAAATAAAATATAGGAGAGTTAAAACAAATGAATAAACAGTCATAGACATGTATATGTTGAACATGAATGCATTACGTAATTACCTGAGCAATTTGTATCAAATTGTTACGCTTTTTGTAGAAATGTAAAAGATACAAATTAATTGTTAGATCATTTCGAAAAAATTTATGTTGACCATCAATGCTTATGTCTCGTATGAGTAAAAAGATATAAGACCTTATATAAGAAGCTATTTCGTTGGCGATGACGTCTCATTCTGGTAACAATATTTGTAGTTGTTAAATTTGCTTTTGGTAAATCATTTTGGTTTAGTCATCCACCTAGATTTGACTAATCCACTAAAGAGAGCAAAACGTCAAATTTGTCCTGTCAAATCGTTTATAGCCAGATAGTCGTTTGGCACAACCATTAGACTTGGCCTAAAAAGTCAATTCTTAAGGTCATGTCGAATAGTACACCTACTCTTGTATCCCACACTAATCTCTGGTCAAAACAAATAGTAAATTAGTGAATAATAAGAAGAGGTACGTAGTTCAGACAAATAGTTAACAGGCCCGGGTAAAAAGAAAAGGCCGAGAACCCATTATCAAAGGTCAAAGCTTGAGCCTTTGTTGAAAAGGCCCATATAGTTTTACGTACTCTCTGCTGTCATTCCTCCTCTCAGACTCTCTCAGTCTCTCAGTCGTCGTAGAGGTCTCTTCACAGAGAGCAGAAGAAGCCATGGAACCTCTGCAAAGCTTAGCTCGATTTCTCTTAGCTTTGGCGATCTTCTCCCATCTCTCACTGCTAGCTCACTCCTCTTCGCTTCAGGACATCCAGATTGTCAACGCCGAGCGCAGAGTAAGCTTTTGCTTCCAATTCCGATTCAGTCAAATCTCTCATTCTCATTGTGATTATAAATATCTAATGCATGTTATCAATCTGGGTTTTCAGATTGACCTCAGCTCTCACATCATCAAGGTTTTCTTGTCGTTAAAGGTTTGTACATGTTGTCTTTGATTTTTTTTTTTTACTTATGTCGTTGATCTCGTTGAACCCAACATGTAGAAATAGATAATTGTCAATGGGTGGGTCAGGAATAAAGTTTCAATCTTTACCATGGTTTCGTATCGGCAAATTTGGATAAGTGAGCTTAGGTTCAATCTTTTGTGTATCGGGTTTCAATTTAGCCTTTTAGGTTCAGTCTGTAGAGTGTAGACGAACTAACATTGCATTTTGCCATTTTGGGCTCCGGCTAAAGTGGGGAATTGTTATATAGTACATTTTAGATATCAGAATTTTGGGAATTGTAGTCCTGAGAGGTGTCGTTATGTTGACAAATTAGCATGCCATATTGCACCTTCATCTGCTTCAGTGACAGTGGTACTGTTGTGAATATGACCGACATGGCGCCACAAGTATGCAAGAGCAATGTATATACCTTTGTTAATTTGTTCTTCGCCAACGCTCCATCGCTTTAGTGCAAGGATGCAAGCTATGGTGGATAAGAGAGTATCTTTTGTTAGTAGGGGATGCAGATTTGGAGGACCCCATGAGCCATCATGGAGTTGATTATCCAATATCCAATTTAGACATTGAGGGAAGAAAGGCTCCTTCCTGGAACTGGGAGAAGGGACCATGGCTACCCAAGCAGTGTCATATGAGGAAACAGAGAGATCAACCTTGTTTAGCACCATCTTGATTCTTTGTTTAGTTCCCTCCAAACTCTGTTTAAATTAAACAAAGCATTATGATATAAAAGAGTATAGAGCATCACAGATCTAATAAGGGATGTTCTTACCCAAGCAGCAACATTTACTTCTGTTGTCCCATTTGACCTTGCGAGTGTTGAAGTTGCTTGTGAAATTAAAACTTTTCCTAATTCTGTTCATAAATAAAATATTTCAATCAAAGAGCAGAAACAAAAGCCAGGTTACCTAAAAGCATAGTGAGAAAGATAAAAAGAGAATTCAGATATTATGGATTTTACATACACAAAAGTTCATTATCTCTTTGTGGTTACATTATGTAGCACAATTCAATCATAGAAAGCAGAAAACCAACAGCTCATACAAAATTTTCTTTCTTTTGTTCCAAAGAGCATCTATTGTGGCTCTCATGGTGAATGCTTTCTGCTGTACAAAATAGGCAGGTATATACATGTACACAATTGTGGTGACTGAAACAGCAAATTCTCAGCCTACATCAAAATATTCTATCCTTTTCACATAGGCAAAGAATATTCATGAAACTGAAAAACCACCTAAATAATGAGTTTTCAAATCATAACTTCATCTTCCATTAACAATCCCTCTCATGTGTCCGTCTTGGTTTATTTACTATAATCAGAATTTGTACAAATTTTAAAACTCCACCAAATTCCTCATTCTTCTGTAATTCACCTCACTGTAGTACTAATCTCCTATTAATGCATCTACAAATGACATCTTTCTTTTCTGTTAACCTCAAGCACACCTCACAACTGAATAAACATATGAAGTAATACCAATTAATTGTGAAAGCCTATTCAGTCTAGCAATTTGAAGCAAAAAGGAAGGACTCAAACAAATAACTACAGGTGCATGTCAGTGGCAAGCTATTGAATCAACCAAATTGATTAACTCGTGAAACCAATTAATCATGATATGGCTTTCGTACTCAATCAACCAATCATGAGACTGAGGGCTAACTACAGGTCCATGTCGGTGGCAAGCTATTGAATCAATCAAATTGATTAACTCATACAAACTTACAGGCCCTCAATGATCGATTGAAATAAGAAAAAGGAAATCAGGAAACTAAAAACTCAAAGAATCTCTATGTAGTAAACTAAATCAATCATTCTTACCCATCAATCACAAAGTCGATTTTGGTTGTGGGTCTGAGAGGATACTGAGTTGATTCACCTGGAGAGGATACAGAGTTGATGGTGCTTGGTTTGTCTCGCATCAAAGAAAATAGCCCCATCTCTGGTCGTGCTCCCACTACTCCACTACTCCACGACAGTTAGTTCTGTTGATCAAAACTGTCCACTCTCTCACCACAGTTCTTCTTCCAGTTAGCTTCTTCCCTTTTTTCCTCCCGGCTGTTTTATATATCGAAGGTTAGTTTTGGTTTTCTATATTTTGGTATGGCAATGACACGATAGATGAGGCTTCCCTTTATTGTAGTAGAGATGTGTTGCAGCCAAAAAGAGACAAATGTGTTGCAATCAAACAGAGATAAATTGTTCTTTCTTCATGCATTTTCATTTCCTTGTAATAAATTGGTACGATCTAACCACTTACTAAGTAGAAGATACCCAGGCTACACATACCGAACTCAACTATTTATCTCTATTAATTAAACAAATAACAATAGAAGTACACTTTCTTTTGTTGTTCTTCCCGTGAAGCAGTAGAAATGCAACTGAAGGAAAGAAGTTAAAATGAATTGGAATCAAGCAATTAAAATTAGTGTAATCCATTGGCCTTCAGCAAACTCTATGAGAACTTACCCAAATTGCTGTGAGCTTGAAAGAGAGTACCCAGTTTGGGGTGAGCTTCAAAGTGCACCTATGGAATTGCAATCCTGTGCAAAGTAAACAAAGAATTAGAAAAAATGAAAAACAAATGTGAAATTCATGAAATGATGATAAGAACGATATTTGATTCGAGATGGGTAAACTCACAATCTCCGACGAAGATTTCGTTCAAACCCAATTAGAGATGGGCATCACGGATCCAATTGCTGGGTTTTGTAAGTTCTTGCGAGTGGCAGGAAGTTTTGGAGGTAATGGCAAAGCAAACCCATACTGATTCTTTGCGGGACTTGTGAAATTGAACCGGAAGCAGTTGAGAAAATCAGTTGATCTTCAAGCAGTTTCTTTGGTGAGGGAGGAGGAGAGCAAACGTGTTTGGGGTTTGTTCTTTTTCCGTCTTTTTTTTGTGCGCGTGATTACCTTAAGACCCTGAGATATTTACCAAAAGTTAAGCTTTATAAAGGGCTTAATTAGACGTAGATATAGCCAATTATAAAGGGCAAATAATGGGATTTTGAAAATTTAACCTTAACCATAATTTGCTTAATTAATAGAGATATCACCAGAAACTTCGATTTTGAAATTCAAATATTAAATTAGAGAATTTACCGATTCTCTCCATCTTTTGTGCTTTGTAAAAATCACAATCTTCGGGGCTTTCTCCTACATGAGCAATTAATCTGGATGTATAATGATTCAGACCAACAAAGTCCAATGATTTGTTGAGTAAATTCTTCTCTTCCTCTGAAAATATGGGAAGCCGATCTCCAAGTTGTTCACGCATAACTTTGGGATATTCTCCAGAATATATTGGATCTAAGTACCTGCAAGAATAAATTGCTGAGTATAGGAACATTGATGCAACTAAAGGAAATCAGTATACTTCTTTGGACCTTTTTCCAAGAGAGCATTAATGAAATTATTGTAGTATGCAATCCCATCTTTATTGACTTTGCTTCCCAGACCATCTGCGAATAGAAACATAAGAAAATACAGTGTCATCAAATTAACCTAAGCCAAGAGAAAACTGGAACAGGCCCCTATCAGGTTAAATATTACTTGAAATTCCTGGGGATTTCTGCATATCCACACTGTTTATATCAGTTTCAATACTTTAAAGCAACTGTGAAAAGTTTTGCGGCAAACTATGATCAAGTTGTCTGTATGGAGCAATCACCAAATTTCTAGATGAAATTTTATGCAAGTTTCATTTCCATTATGCACTCTTAAAGTAAAATTGGTCGACTATTTTCGAAAAAACAAAATCTCCAAAAGTTGCTATGCAGAAAAATCTTATGTCAGCAAAATAGCTTTCTTTATCAAAATTGTGATCAGTTCCAAGAGGCAGGAACGTTGATGAGAGTAAGTTAGTTCACCTGTAAATATATATATATATATGTACATATATATATTATACAGATTCTATCAAGTGCAAAGCTTTGCACTGAAACTTCGGTGTGAAGTTCAACTTATAAAAAATCGATGAAATAATTTGATCGTTAGAATCAATTACCTTTTAGATATGTAAGGATCGTGCTTGCAAAAATTCAGCCCAATCAGAGATGTTTTGACCATTTGATCACACATTCAAAATTTGAGCTAAATTGGACAACCTATGTGCATTGTTAAATAATGCGACGATCAAATAGTTAAAACATCTCCGATTAAGTTGAAATTTTGTAGGCACGATCCTTGCATATGTATCTAAAAGATGATTGATTTCAATTATCGAATTACATTGTCTAATTTTTGTAAAATGCAACTTCACATAGAAATTTCAGTAAAGCTTCGCACTTAATAGGAACTATATATATATATATATACATATAATCACATTACTGAGGCATGTTATGGGCAACCATTCAACATTTCAAATCCTCATGTCATTCTCTCTTCTGTAACACGGAAAGCTAAAGTTCTTAAAGAACGTAAGGGTGTAAGCTAGTGCTCATGGTTACATCAGTAATTGACATTCTTCAGAGCAGAAAAGATCATCTAAGTTCATTTTACCTCGAAGATGGATCTCAGTGCATGAGCTATTTGTATTTACAGGTATAAGTTGCATCTCTTGGAAGAGAATGTTGCAAAGTCAATTCTGAGTTTGGACAATCCTTCGGATACAGTATACTTGTAGGGTCTAGCTATCTAGAGGGACATAATAGGACTAGTGCTGGACCAATTATCTGTACTTTCTGTATCCTGGGTCATTTGGTTAAAGAGACGATGAGCTGGAGTGTTTGTGGGAAATTGTACCCATTTCGGCACCTTTTGGGCATCAATTTCCAGAGTGCAGCAACAATTCACTCCAGGCTATTCTTTGGAGAAGAATGAGAACTTTTATTAAGAAATCAAAGAAAAACAGATAACAGGAAGCTCACAAAAAGCTAAAATGCCCTAAATTAAGACATAACAGAAAACAAGCAAACATCTTCTTTCAATTGAATTACTCTATGTTCCACCAGAAAAAATGCTGAAAGGGAATAATTCCTAAACTCTGTGACTAAATCCAGAGTATCGACCAAGAACACACTCTATCCCAAAGTTCTTCCACACATGATCTAGGAGAATCTTAAAAAATCCTCCTATTGCCAGATTGCTCGAAAGACTACTGCTCCAATAATCTTTGACTTCTTACTTGAAACGGAAACTTATAAGTTCCTCACACCCTATATGAATTGCGCAATCACACCAGACTCGCTGACGAATCTCCCCAAACTTTCATTGAAACGGGAAAATGAGGAAAACATGATTGAGACTCTTCCCCAGCCTTACAGATGATACACCTCCAAAGATTAGGTGAAGTGGTCTTCTCTTTTGACATTTTTTACAATTGTTAAATTTACCATGGGCCACCAAACAAGCAAGCAACTGGACTTTAAAAGGAACCTTTGCCTTCCAAATCTGATTCACCAGATCAAAGCTTAAGATATCAGAGCTAATGCATAGAGAACTTCTACAAGACACATTAAAAGATTCCTATACTGTTCACCTAGCATCACCTCGAGAAGGATAGAAATGAACACCGTTCAACTTCACAGAAGTAAACTCTATAGCCTCCAGATCATTCAGTTTTCTTTTAAAATCCCTAATCCAATTATAAAAAAACATCAACATTGTGGATGAGCCCTTATCTAGTTTTTACTTTTTTTGGGGTAGTATGTTGCAATTTCGGGATGTAGACTATAAGGATAGCTATCAAATAAAGTAGAGTAGAGATATGTCTCTTATATAAGATGTCAAGAAGAATCAAATTAGATTAAATTGACTCTACAAAGAAAATGACAGTAATACAACATGTATATTCAAACATTCATTTATTTTGAAAAAGAAGGTTACACCGTAGAATGTATTAAGACGCACCAGGAAAGATACGCGACCATGATATGGACAAGCGATAAGCATCAAATCCCAACTTGGCTATGAGTTCAACATCTTCCTGTGTAGCATTAAATGGTTTGTGACAAATGTTTAGTAGATGGCATGAACTGAAATTCATCTTTGACTAATTACATGATCAAACAAAGCAATTCACAACTGTGACAGATTTAATAAAATATTTCCTTAACTATTTTGCAAGGAAATACTATGAAGAGATCTAGCTTGCACAAAGTCACTGCATTGTCTTTGTCTTTTGTTTTACCATGAATGGGAGTATCGAGAGCTAAGAAATGTAGTCATGGTCTTATGATTACTACTAACCTTATACCGATGATACTGATCCACAGCAATGTCACCGTTGCTTCCATCAATGATCTTGCCTAATGTATCAAACGTTTAGAAACTAAGTTCCACAACAAATAAAGAAAAGAGATGGAAGATAACCAAACGAAAATTTGTATGAGACTATGATCAAAGATTTCACAATAAGAAGCCAAATTGTGATCCTGGAAGAGACTTTCATAAGTTTAGAGACTAGAATGTACCATCCGTGTGAGAAAAGGCATCCCAAATACTAGGACCCCTGTTACCCTCCTTGCAGGCTCCTTCAACCTATAAACACACAAGCTTTATATATGTTCATTTTCATATTTATTAGCTAATACATCCAACAAGCTACAAAAGAAGGCATCTCAAATGCAGTCGAATGCTATTTCGTCAATTGTTAGTCTGGATCAAATTTAGTGGGTCGTACTGAACTCACTTGATCACATTTAGAGGACAACAAAGATGAGTTGAGTTAGTTGACATCGGTTTCAGAAACCTACAATATTCAACCTTTGATTAACTACCCCCTAGTCCACAGCATCATCAAATTAATACGCATCAAACAAAAGAGGTACATATTGAGGCTAGATGAGATCATTACTAAGTGAGTGCGGATCTGAATGTAAGTGGTGAAAAGGTTACCTGATAAGCAGAAGTGGCAACTCCAAAAACGAAGTCAGGAGGGAAGGCACTGCGACAGACTTCATTGCCTGCTTCTTCATACTCCGCTGCCAACTCCCTCGTCGCCGCCATTGTTATAGGAACAAGACAATGCCTTTTCTCTTCTTTTTAGTCTGACACTGAAACAAGCCAACAGTTTCTCAGCTTCTGTCACTAAAAGGCGTTGATTCACTTGATTGGCATGTGGGATCGCTTTTTCTATTTTTTACTTAAATTTTTTTAGGGAGATTTTATCTTTTCTTTATTAAAGTTCGGACCCGAAAAATGTTCACTATTTGTTTGTATCTGTCGGTGTGTGTATGTGTAATAATAAAAAGAAACTGCAGGGAAATGGGTCCCGTGACCTTCTCCCATTTATACATGTGTAAACACGATAAGCTTTTCTAAAGCTTTCTAATGGAATGAGCAGGAAAATACATCAAACACACACCTGAAACGTAGACTCCCAAATTGAATATTTAAGTACAGTATAACCTCTCTATAACAAACTCTTTAAAGCTCGTCAACTGCTGGTAATTCTGGAATGACTCCATCTCCATCTCATAACACAGAAACGGCACCACAGTTTTTTTATAAAAAAAAAAAAAAAGTACATTCTGCTCATAGCCAAATGTTCATAACCACTACACCGTGTGTCCGTCTGTGAAATGGTCCAGATTTTAAAACACCATACAGTTTTCATAAGGTGCGCAGGCAATGAGGCCAACCCTCTTAATGAGAAATCGATAGTGATTGCAGGTGTTATATCTAAATTATCAATTGGCACAAGATTCACATAAATTTATCTTTACTTTGACAAAACAACAGATTCAGATTGGTGAATTCAGGCTGCCATCATGTAGGAGAATCTTTTCTCTTCTAACCACGAGATACTAATGGAAATAGCCAAGAACTTGACCACCCACATTACGTGTAACAGCCTCTTCGTGATCCATGACACCTTCTGGAGTTGTAATCACAACATAACCCCACTGAGAGAACACAAATTTAAAACCATTACTCTCTTATGAACAAAAATTAGTCAACACAATTACCGCAAACAGGTGTTGCAGTAATGAAAATGGAGAAATGAGAATGAAGCATGTCGACAAATCTTTACTCTTTAGACATGAGGGGGTTAATATATACCTGGTGTGTTGGAAGCTTCTGCACTTTATATTCTTCAATTTCTTTTGCCTTGACATCCTGCCTGTATGTAAGAGCTCGACAATCGTTGACCCTTCCTTGTAGTTGAACTGTTATCCTTCCCACTCTATGCGGCTCAAAAACTTGAAAATCCTTTATATAACCTGAAAGACAATCACATTACAACAATCAACAATGCAATAAATAAAGTTTACAGATAATATGAATTTATTCTTCCCTCATACAAAGAAACCAATTTGGGGGACTGTATTTTAATAGCAAGATAAAAGACCAGGGCTACTTAGTTTTCTGACTTCTGTTAGCCCCCCAATAGAGCCCCCTTCATAGCAAATACAGGGAGTATGAAATCCCTATTTCTGGATATAAAAAAAAACAGAAATTCTTATTTTTATGGCTTACAAGACTGATGATAGAATCCCTATTTGACTCACAAAATAGATCGAAATTCATACATACATCGAGATATAGTACATGTGCATCTTACTCAAAACCTTGCACTTATGCTCCACATCAAAATGAAGATCTAATTGTCTATTTTATCGAACATAGGTAGCACTTTGACCCTTGAAATCCCATGAAATCAATGAACCAAATGTAAAGTACAATGTTGTACATTACAGAATTACAGTTAAGTTCAAATTAAGATAACAAAGATAAAAAGATGAAACAATAGGGCACTAAAGCTAGTCAACTGGTTCCAGCAATTCTCTTATTTATATGAATCAACAAACATAAGCAATAAAAATTTGATTGCACTGAAACCCTCTCGAGAATCAGCTTTGATGCAGCTAAATGGTTTATATAGTAATTAGTATTGATTAACAACATCATCACAAAAAAGAAGAATAAAGGGTTTTACCTCTATTTTTCATAATTTTCAGAAATGATGACATGACTGTGGAGATAGGTTGCAATTCCACTGTAGCCTTCCCTCTTCTCTCCGCATTCACTATTGCTCTCAATGCGTTGTTCAATATCATCCGACCCATCCTTCTCTTTGCAGAATACAGAATGGTAACTGTGAAACCAAAAAACAAATCAGATTTATACTGACCAAGTTATGTAATTATACAATGCTCAATTCTTCTTTGTAATATCCCATTCAAATCAAGCCAGCAGACTAACAATCAGAACACCCTCTCTTTTCTTCACATGAAAATAGTTTCCAAAAGGAAAGACATAGATAACTATGATCAACCTAGCTTAAAACAACCACAGTATAAGCTCTATTAACTCAATGAACTATGAATCAAAGGAAAGAAATGAAGTATACCAACAATAAACTAGAGATTCAAGACAGAAATGAATAAGAAAATAGCAGAAGGCCAGCACCAAGGGAATCCTTCAAGACAAAACTATAGAAGACATCAAATTTCTAAGTACCTTTAAGCCGGAGGCTCTGAGAATCAGAGTAGTTTGTTCGGAAAACGGAGGCGGAAGCCACGAATGAATGAGAGTGTAAGAGACAATTATAACCCTAGACGCGGAATTACGAAACAGACCCTTTTGTTAAACGACGTCGTTCGGCAGGTATGGAATCAATTGTCTGTTTAATAGAGCAAGGAATAAGTTTCTCTGTGCGCAGTGCTTAAAAGATAGAATAGAATCAGAGGAAGGAAGCAGAAGAAGCAGCCATGGCAACCGCCGCCGCGCCTCCGTCCTTGGATCCTCCTCCTCCGAAATCCGACACCGGTCTAGAACCTAACCCTAACACACCTTCCAACGCCTTGTTCCCCGTTTCCCCAAATGGCTCCGCCGTCTGCCTTCTCAGGTTCGCCGGAGACTCCGCCGGCGGTGCTTTCATGGGCTCCATCTTCGGCTATGGTACCTTACCCTCTCTCTCTCTCTCTCTCTCTCTCTCAAACATATTGTCATGCCTTGGTTTCTGAATTGGTCTATGAATTTTCGTATTGGAGTTCGGAAAACGAGTGAATGAGCTCTAATGGTGGCGTTTGATTGTTTCATTGAGTCTGAAGGACAAGACTGCACCTCTATAATATGCTTTTGATTTGAAATATTATACTTGTGAAAAAGACTGAAAAGAAGAGACTGAAGAATCACAACACTTGGCTTATAAAATATATGCTCGACATTAGGCTCTTTACGTGCTCATGTGTGGGACACGAATCAAAATTTAAGAGGATCATATTTGCCTTTATTCGTCAATGTCTTTCAGGTGCGGGTTTGGTTAAGAAAAGAGGCTTTAAAGGATCCTTTGCAGAAGCGGGATCTTACGCTAAGGTATGAAATTGAACATCACTTTAGTGTGCTATGTTCCTTTCCATATTTAATGTTTCTTTTATATGTTTTCTGTCTTCAGACATTTGCAGTTCTGTCTGGAGTACACAGTTTGGTTGTCTGCATTTTGAAAAAGCTGCGAGGAAAGGATGATGGTATGAAATCTAAACTTCGGAACTGGTAGTTCATATTATGTAGGAGTAGCTTGATGCAGTCACTAGATCATGATTATGGTTCTTGCTTTGTGTAGTTATCAATGCAGGAGTAGCTGGATGTTGCACTGGTCTTGCTCTTAGTTTTCCAGGTACCTGGCATTTAATCATTAGTCAGAACAATATATTTTCAATGTGCCCGGACACTTTATCTTTTATACCTGCTATGCTCTCTCACTGCATTCCTTGATTTTAAGTTCTTCTTCTACCGTTAAAAGCAAGTATATTAGTGTTTATGACATGTATAAAATGGCACATCTATGTCAGTTTGGCAGTGTTCTGTATAAGTGTGGTCTTTTACATATGGTCCTATTTAGTCATGACAGTTTATATCTCTCTTTCATACATTAGCGCCTCAGCGGTGTTATATGCACGAGTATGCTGTTTAAATAAGTTGACAAAGATATGCTTCCTGTGGAACCTATTCATTTTCTATGTGATTCGAAGTAATTTATGTACGAGTAAACAGGAGAGTAAACAGCATCATGAATGATTCAGTCTCCACCATCTGTATGTATATGTGTCTCTTAAGTTTCAAAATACAAAGCTCTGTCTGGGAATTTGCTAGGTTAGGTCTTCAGGTAAAATTTCATTCATGATTTCACTCTAATCTTGCAGGTGCACCCCAGCAACTTCTACAAAGCTGTCTCACATTTGGGGCTTTTTCATTTATTCTTGAAGGCTTTAATAAGCAGCAGCCGGCTCTGGCACAATCATTTCCTCTGAGAATCAAAACGGAGGAACGTCCATTTGTGCTCCCTCTTCAATTATCACTTACAGGCGAACTGAAACAGGGTTTCACCTCTTTCTGTAACTCCTTGAAGAATCACAAGGGCTCTCCTCGCACAACCTAAAGTTTTGTTTCATCACACTTTTAAGGTTTTTGATTTTTAATTCAAGTGGTCTCTTTCTGTTTCCCTGGTAAGAGCAGGACGTTATCTTTGATGTATTTTTTTAGTTAAAAATATTAGCTCCAGTATGAATTTTGATTAATGCTTATTGATTTTGGTGTCTATTATTAATTTAGAACAACCATGGAAATTCATGGCAAAGAAAATGATAAGATTGCTGTTTGCCATATCAAAACAAGAAGCTCCAATATTATTCCGTTTTTAATACAAATGGGCGGGTGAAAATCTATTCTGATTTGTTAACGGACAGATAATGGTTATTTTTAAAAGGAAAAAAGTTATCCACAGGGTCTGAATTTTTGCCGTAGTATTAAAAAGATGTCTGAATTTTAAAATTATCAAAGTGATGTCTAGACTTTCAAAAAAGCCTTATCCCGCGATACCTACCATCAATTTCTCACAAAAAATAAAATAAAAACAGAAGGGAAACAATAAGATTATCAAAGTGTTATCTTGGTTTCTCGCGAATTTTATTTTCTGTTTTTTACTTCTTTTTTCTCTCTTGCAACATAAGGGAAAAGACTGTAGTAGTATGTGTGAGAAATAACATTAGTCTTCATTTATGTAGTGTTTATCCAATAGTAGTGTTTTTGTTATGATACAGTAGTTTGTACGAGAAACATCAGTAGTATGTTTAACAATAAGAAATTACATTGAATGTTTTGAAGTATTGATCTAATGTGCTGATACATTGTAGTGCGTTTATCAGACAGAAGTAGTGTTTTATGTTGTGATGTAGTAGTGTGTGAGAAACAACATTAGTCTTCATTTATGTAGTGTTTATCAAATAGTAGTGTTTTCGTTGTGATGTAGTGTATGCGAGAAACAACAGTAGTATGTTTAATAATGAGGAACTATATTGAATGTTTTGAAATAATGATATAATGTACTGATACATTGTAGTGTGTTTATCTGACAGAAGTAGTATTTTATGTTGTAATGTAGTGTGTGTGAGAAACAACAGTAGTTTTTATTTATGTAGTGTTTATCAAATAGTAGTGTTTTTGTGGTGATGTAGTAGTGTATGTGAGAAACAATAGTAGTATGTTTAACAATAACGAACTACATTGAATGTTTTGAAGTAGTGATATAATGTGTTGATACATTGTAGTTCGTGTATTAGCTAACACAATTTGCTCAGCAAACTACCACAGATTGTTGAAAACACTATTAGAGGTTGTTGAAAACACTACTAGAAGTTGTTACAAATACTACTCTGCTGGAACTTGAAGACACCAACAAAGAATAGAAAAAGACATGGCATAACAGTTTTATCATAATACTATCGTAATATCCTCAGGAAACTAACACTGGTTGTTGCAAACACTACTCTGTTGGAATTTGATGACCTCTAACTAAAAATTTGATGAGTGTAGTACTATTGTTGTTGGATAGTACTACTGTAATTAGTTAACACACTACAAGTAACCGAAAAACACACACTCTGCCCACAATCCTTGACCACAATATCCACAGAGGCTACATCATCATCAACTTCAAGTCTCTATCACCGGATAGCATACAATTTGGATAATGTGGTAATGGGAAACCAAGAGTGAGTGAATCTGGACTCAAACTAGTACGAAACACGGTCACATACAAAATGCACAATTCACCAACACAATCGTAAACCGAAAACAACAAACTCGAATTTCACCACAAGAAAGAATTAAATCACTATCATTTTCACAAGAGAACGACGACCGGGACTCCTCTAAGAAGCTGAAGCCAAAGAAGGAATCCCCCACCACCACCATCAAAAAGAGATACCACAAGATAGACGCCAATGACGACGTCATTTCTGCCGAAGACAGCGATGCAGATAGAAAGAGCATCCAAAAGTGGTCCAAAGGCGGCAAACACAAGAATGGCTGCGACCATTAGGACAAGGAGAGGGATCTCCACCACAGGTGCAGTGGCGGTGGCCAAGATGGCGCCGGTGATATAAACATGGAAAGAGATAAGGAGAAGAAGGAAACAAAGGAGAGAAGAGAGAAGGACGAGGAGGAAAAAGAATGAACCTGGGTTTTTTAATAAAAGGGAAAAATTAGAAAGTCAGGAAAAAAAGGATAAGTAAAAGTGACATTAATTTGGATAAAAAGTATAAATGACCTTATTGGTGAAATTGGGCCTCTAATTGACCTTATCTGTAATTTTCTTAAAAAAATAGAGAACGACAGCTAAGGACAATTATAGTATCAATAATATAAAAGACTCACAACCAACCTAGTATTTAGACAAATAAGGACACGGATCTAGGACCCAAAATGTAGTATAAGAAGCCCAACTCGTTAAATAGATTAAAATGACCAAATTACCCTTATTTATAAAATAGAAATCCTAATGTATTAGGAGTCATTCTCTTTCTCTCTCTCTCTCTCTCTCTCTCACACACACACCGAAAACACAGCAGCACAAGGGCACAACACCACTGACACCATCCACTCCTCTCGTTGCCGTCTTGCATCGTGGACGCGGAAGCCGACCACCCCTCATGCTGACACATCGCATCGTCGACGCCTCACTTTTCTGGCTCACCTCGATCTCGTATCACCGACGTCGACGCCTCGCTTTTCCAGCTCGGGTCGACCTCGTGTGCCTATCGCCGTCGTAGCACCTGACTTGGCCTCACTGCGTCACGCGCTCTTCCGCATCTTCTAGCCGCCAAGAAGCTCCAGAGATCTCGCCTTGGCCTCCGTACCGGAGCGACTCTCATAGCTCGCGCGCCTCGTGGAGCCTCCCTTGACTGCAGCGCGACCTCCAGCTGCCGCCGTGGTGCACCTAATCGGTCTCACCGCTCTACTCCCGCAGCGGCGCCCTCGTCCTCCGACAGCTTCCATTCGTCATCAAACCCTAACTATCTCGTCATTATCCACCGCTTCACCTCGAGGTCGATTTCTCAATTTCATTTCTGTTATTGTGAGATTAATTTATGCTTATGAATTGGTTGGCAAGGCGAAATTGTGTGAGTGGGAAAATTCACTGCAACTTTCCTCAAATAGAAATAAAATAAACAACACTGCTACTGTTGTAATTCAACATCTATTGAGTTCACTAGTTAATTTTTGTTGTTGATTTGTGTTTTGGATGTGTTTGGTTTCAGGTTGAGGAGAGATCATACAATGAATGTGAATGTGATGGAGAGTATATTCATCATGTTCTGTGTCTCGTTCAATATGATCATTTGTGCTTACCTTTGTATCTACTTGGTCAGATTGCGTGGCCGCTGGGTAGCACAACTTTTTATGTCATTTTTTGTCATATCGAATGAGTGCTACTGTGGCTTGTCGCACAATTGCAACGGTTTCTTCCGCGGCACCACACAAAATTTAAGTTTCTTCTGAGTAATTTGATACTACTTTATTTGGAAAGTACAATGACATTTAAAGGATTACGAGTGTCAATGTGTTCTTATAATTTTTCAAAATTGCTATCTTGTTTTTCACGATTGTTACTATGAGTATGTTGAACTGATATTTTCGAAAATGTTATTATGTTTCTTTAAGTCTAGTACTAAGTTTTTTGAATTTTTTGTTAAATGTTTATTATATATTTACACTATATATTTACACTGCTACTGAATTAGCCTTAAAAATGTTATATACGATAGTATTAGTGTCTTTTGAGTCTGCTACTATGTCATCTTTTTCTATCATAACTACATGTTTGGGATTGAGTTTTTTTATGCTGTCACTGAAGTATTTTTTCGAATCTGTTCCCTTATTTGTTTCGAGGTGTTGTTGAATTGTATCTGATTGCTGCTGCGTTTTTATTCAAAGTTTGAAACTGATACTAAATGTGTATTGAGTGTCCAATTGAATATGTATGCAGATGATTACTGAATTTTTATCGAGACTGATGTTGAATTTGTAATGGAAAGTCTATAGAATCGCTATAAAATTACTTATGCCAGTTGTGCAGGACTACTACGGACTTTTGAACGAGGTGTTACTGATACTGGAAATAATGCCCTTGGAAAAACAAAAAAAGTGTGAAGGATTGGTATTTAATTTGTGTTGAAACGTCAACAACTTTCATTAGAAATGCTGCTGAAGTTTAAGTCTGCTACTATACAGTTCTCATGTTTGTATTGCTTTTTGTCAATATAACAATGACTGTTTTTCAGTTTGTGCTACTGTGTTTTACATTTGAATTTAAATGTAAGATGAACGTAAATTGTCAGATGGGAATAACTGGTAAATATAGAGTTTAATCACCAATGATTAATGCTTCAGATAGTAAGGAGTGGAGTTTCAATTTCTATCATGGATGCAAACTATTTGCACTGAGTGGGAATTCTTCATTGGATGCAGACTATTGTTTTGTTGACAATGAGGCATCAATAAAGCCCTTTACTTCTACTGAGACATGCATGTCAACATGTGTAAATATGTGTTATTGAATTTAAGGAACCAAAAAGTTGCAAAATTTCCAGCAAATTATTTGATATTGATTTTGATTAAAGGTGTTACTGATGATGAATATGCCTTAGAAGAAATGGTTATGCGTTAGGTTTGATTATGATTACAATAGTAGTCGCAAGTAATGCTGGTACAAAAAATTCAAAAAATAGAATTCATAATGCGGATATGTAATATGCATACAAATCTTTTCGACTAACAAATTTAGAACATTGTAACAAAAAAATTCAAAAAGACTATGACGATAAAAAAAATTAAGACATTGTCTGAACGGCATGCTACTAAAAAAAACCAGGGACTGCTACTGGGCATGCTACTAAAAAAAACCAGGGACTGCTACTGGATATCTTCTAAACGATCCATGCTACTAAAGAAAAAGCAGGTTCTGCTACTGAAGCCATAAATTGATCAGAAAATTGATGTGGCCGTGGTGAGGCGGTTTAAGGCACGATGTCGCAAGGAGGAGCAACAACGATCTACTATTATACACTGCGAAACGGTTGAAGGAAAAAAATCAGCAACAACTTGACAATGATCTATTCACTTCCAGAATAATTTAGTAACAACATATAACATCTTCGAAACAGACACAAATGACAACTTTGAAACAAACACAGTAGCATCTTCAAGACATATTTAATATCAACTTTGAAACAAACACAATAGCAACTTCGAACAAACTTTGTAGTAGGCTTCGAAACAATCACATTATTAGCTTCGAAACAAACACAGTATCAGCTTCAAAACACGCAATAGAAACTAAAAAAACAATAGCATTCTCCAAAAATACATCACCAATATTAAAAATACAATAGCAATAACACTCAGAAAACACAAAGAGGTATTCAATAACAATTCTATACTTTATATTTAGCACCATCTGCTACTATACATTAAACTCAACTAGATCAAGATTTCTTATGCATTTACACAATGGTAGGCTTGTAGCCACTCCAATTCCAAAGAAAAAAATAAAACACCAAATCAAACATGGAGTTTTAGATTTTTTTTCTTCGATTGATAGAGTTTTATGTGTTGCTAACCACTGCATAAACACGAAATGCATAAACTAGAACAAAAGCACGGTACATAAACACAAACAAATCCATATTTTCATTTCAAAAACAAACAACAATAGAATGTGTGAACTTCGCTGATTCGGTTGCAAATTAATGAAATCGAGATTGCAGATTTTGATAGAAGGAAGAGGTGAAGGCCAAACTGTTGCTGGAGGCGGCGTTTCTGTGTGGAGGAGAGGAACCGATGAGGCTAAGCTTCGGGCTGAGGTGAGCCGCGAGATGGTGGAGCACGCAGGGTTGGTATTGAGAGGCAAGTCATAGCCATGGTGGTGGTGTCGCGCGGCGGCAGAGGAGACCGTGATCTATAGAAATTTGGCAGAGCTGCTAGAGGCGTGAGAGGAGGCCGTGAGGGAGCGAGGCGCCGCGAAAGTGATTGTCGCAATGGCGAGTTCCGTTGTCTAAAGTAGCGTAGAGATCAGGCTGAGGGAAGTGAGCTCAGTTGAGCAGATTTGTTGCGGAGGAGGAACCAGAGGAGGCGCAGTGGCAAGTGTCGTGCGGGACGGAGGTTGAAGCCGTGACTGCGAGTGACATGACCTCAGCGAGTGTTAGGCGTCATGTTTGAGAGTGAGGCCAGGAGGTTGGCGACCGTGAGCGGAGGAGAGACAGTGGAGGTGGCGTTTGCCGACGGGACATGACGGAGGCAGGGAGGTTGGAAGTGGCAGAGTCGTTGTGCTCTGCTGGTACTGTATTTGGTCTCTGTTGAGAGAGAGAAATGGAGAAAGGGGAATGAAGTTTTTGCAGTAGATTTTTAATATAAATATAAGGGTAAAAATATAAATTTGTTGTTGGACATCTTATAGGGCTTTTGTCATTATTCATAATTTTTTTTATTATTTAAAATAAAATATTTATTCTTAAGTGTATTTGACTCTTCTAAATTAAAGAAAGAATAATTTGCTAAAAAAATTGGGGGAGGACCGGAGGAGGTGCCAAAATACTTTTTTGGGATTGTACAAATTAATTTTGGGGGATAGAGAGAGAGAGAGAGAGAGAGAGAGAGAGAGAGAGTAAATTCAAAAGGGAAAGAAAAAAGAGAGTAAAAAAGAGAAAAAAAATGTAAGGAAATTACAATATTTTTGGAAATTAAAAAGGGAAAGAAAAGAGAGTAAAAAAGAGAAAAAATGTAAGGATATTACAGTATTTTTTCTTATATTTTTGGAAAAAAAAATGTCACGTCGACAATATAGAGTGATTATAGACAGTGCTATGATGAAAAATGACTTTAGACATTGCAATAAGCCTATTTTGAAAATCTGGACATCATTTTGATAGTTTTTAAAGTTTGAACATCTTTTTAATACTAAGATGAAAGTTCAGACATGTGTTGTTTTTTCTTCTAAAATAATCGATAATTAATATGAGTAGGTATGAATATACCTGCAGATACCCATCACCCATTAAAAAAATAATTACTTTAAAGAAAAAAACTCAACACTCAAACTATCTCTCTCTCTCTCTCTTCTTCTCCTTCTTTCTCCTCTCCTCTATCTCTCTTATCTTCTTTTCTTTTCACTCCATTTCTTCGTCTCCTTCTCTTTTCTCTCTCGCTCTGCTCCTTCTCATCTCTCCTCTCTTCTTCTTCTCTCTCCTCTCTCTTTTATCTTTTCTTTTCTCTCTCTTCTCTCCTTCTCCTCCCATCAATCCCTCTCGCTCTTCTTCTTTTCTTCTCTCTGTCTCTCTCTCTATCTCTCTCTCTGTCCTCAGTTGATCGATAGAATATTTAAACCAAATAAAATCTTATTTTCTACATTAAAAAATAAAACTTGATTTTAAAACAATACCACAGGTTACCCAAAAATTCATTGGATGGACATGGGTACACTACCAGAATAATGATTATAGCCGACGACTTAAAGAAAAACAGGTCGACGACTTTTGTTGTCGTCGGGTATAGTACACTATAGCCGACAACCATTTTGGTCATCGGCTATAATACTATAGTCGGCGACACAAAAAAACAGTAGTCGACCTTTGTCAAGGGATAGTCGCCAGGTATAGTTACGACTATAGCCGATGACTTTTTTAACTATAGCCGACAACATTATTAAGTCGTCAACTATAGTGCTTTTTATAGATCTGAGCAGCAGCTCAATCATTCAAAAAAAATTGGTGAGAAAACACAAAATGCTCTTGTATCGTTGGGTGTTGTCGGAAGCTGTCCAAAATAAGTTTGTGAAACTATATTCCGGTACATATATATAGGTACATATATGTGTGTGTGTGTGTTGATATTGTTGATTGTTGATTTTGAGTTGAATTCAATGAAAAAATATATATATATAATTATATATATGTTAATTGTTGATATATAGTATGTATATGTGTGTGTGTTAATGTATAATTAATTAGTAGAAGAATTAATGTAATTTGTAGTTTAAAGATCGATATATATAAATATAATGATGGATTTTTAATTAGTGCATGTATATATACTAGGTGGGTGTTCCCGCGCGCGAGGCGCGGGTGGCAAGAAAAATATCAAAAAAGGAAAAAGCATGAATAATGTTTTGGTATTATAAGTTTTATTGAAAAAATTGAACTATTGGTTCATTGTCCATTTGTAAATATAATTATGGTTAATTTGATTATTTTTCAATTGATACTCCATTTTTTTGCGGATTGAAGGGCCAAGAACTTCAGATCTAAGCAAATATACAGGATATATTTATAATCAAGCGCATGCGGAGAATGATGTCATGGTGTCATGGTTGATTCATTCAAAGTAATGCATTTCTCAATAAAACATGTTTTCCTCCTTCCCATTGAATATGCAAAATAAAAGTTTTGCAGATGAAAGAAATTATGTCTGATTACATATTAAATAGAACAAAAGGATTATGCTAAAATCCATCCGATCATAAATAAAAGTTGTAAAACTGAATAGTGATTCCACATAATATAAGTTGGTTTTCAACAAAGGACAACTTTTATAGATGACATGCACAACATTCCTTCATAAACTGACCTGCAAGTTTAATATAGTTAATCAATTACATTTTTCAATAAGGTATGAGAAGAAAAGCAGAATTATTAAGAGACTGTAATATCACAAATATAATTCTTTATTTATGCAATGGAAAATTCTGTAATGATACATCAGAAACCATATTTTGAAAAAGATAACAATTTTGAAAGCAAATCAGGATTTCTTATTGGAGCAGTGATAAAGCAGGGATGCGATGAAGGATTATTGCATGTTCTAAGAAACATGAGGGCAGTTTGGTTCTTAGAATATGATCATGTTGAAGCAAAAATACAAAATTTTAGAATTTGACTATGACTAATCATATATCATTTTGCATAGAAGTCGATGTTGTCCCTTATAGTATAAATATTTGAAACAAATGATGACTTTATAGGAATTGACAGTTCTTAGTTTTGAGGCTGGTTTTGTATGATGGGGATATTTCAATTTATGATATTTTATTATATGGAATAATAAGATATCACAATGTCTTTTTTTTTTCTTTCCGAAAATATAAATATGGCAGCGTTATGTAGCGATAATTGATTTAAATGAGTAAATAAAATAGAAATTAAGGGTGACCTGGGTCTGAAGCCATGTTACAGAGCATTTGGTGCAACTTCCTTGTTGTATATACAAATGAGTTAAAGTTGGATGAGTTCAGAGCAAGTATTGAATTTCAGAGAAATAATTGTGTAACATGGGACAATGGCACTTACACTATCTCCACTCCATTGCATCCTTCAAACATGTCCTTCAACCCGCTCAAGAGCTCTATTATTTGTTTTGTCTAGTTCACTTGTTCCGCCATCAGATTTCTTATATCAACAATCATGACATTGTTGGAATGCAAACTTTTCAAAACTGTTGCCAAATTCTCTGGTGGTCCATCTGGTGCCATTCGGCTTGCAGTGTTTGCTGCTGTTTCTTCTTCAGTTGGAGCAGACATTTTGTCAGATGAACGACGCCAATTGAACTTGGCATGCAATGGTTTCCTTTTCATCCCTTTTGGATACCCTCTTGGCCTTCTCTCTAGTGACGTTTGATTGTCTTCTTGCTGCAATTTTCTGCAAGAATAAAATTCAACAATATGGGAGAAAAAAATAGAATTCAGTGATAGAGTATGCCAAACTTTTTCTCTGGGTTTCTCGGCATGAAAGGACCCAACCCCGATTTAGTTTCCTAAACCGGAATCAAACCCCTTCTGAAAACACGAACCAACAAAAACCATTAAAATTTCGGCAGAGTAACACTACTAACGCGGAATTGCCTTTACCTGCACCCGGAAAATAACACTTCATCCTATGCCACAAAACCCAAACCGTGGGCACCAATTCCATCCGGATTTCTCAATATCATATCAATAACAATAAACAGTAAACATAACTGTGCTATATAGAAAATCCGGGGAAAACCATATAAAACATGTATCAGTAACGTATCAGAGCGACCTCTAGTGTATATATATACAAAATATACAACAGTAGGCAAAACAAGGAACCTACTGGAAAAGAAAGGTAGCACGAACGACTAGCCTCCAACCGCGACGTAAGACACTAGAATCCGAACTGCAAACTGGGCACGGAAACCAAAAATCCTAGGGGAAAGGCAATAAAAATGTTAGAGTGAGTGGACGAAAATAAACATATGCCTTTCACCAATTTCAAATACATAATCAATGTAAAACAATGCGAGTTCGGAAATATATATGGAGGTGCTAGGCGAATCTCTCAAGCCCGACAGTCAGGCGAATCGCTCAAACCCGACGGTGATAGGCTAGGGGAATCTCTCAACCCCAGCGGCATAACAGGGGAATCTCTCAACCCTGCCCAGAGGAATCTCTCAACTCTGGTCAGACTACCGGTGATCAGCGGAGTAGCCGAAGCATTAATGCAAGTATGCCATCACCATAAAACATAAAATAATACCTCCGAAAATAATAAATAATCTCAACATCGTATATAAATAATTATGGAAAATCACGAACTCGCAACGACTGTGAAAATATAAAAGTGTCCACTCACAGGTGAGCAAAGCGCGCACTCGCGCTAATCACGTGGTCCGGCGGAAGATCCCTCGCCCGAAGCACGATCTCGATCCCCTGAATAATCATAAAATATAATTGATCAAAATCATAGCTCACAACACTGTACCACACCTCGGAAACCAACCGTTCCCGGAAACGTATAACTGATACAAAAAAATAATTAACAAAATTCCCGAAATCTCCACTCAAATTCTCGACTGAAAATCCGGTACTCAAATCAACTTGAAGACCTCAAGGCGACGATCGGGGCACGAATACGAGCAAAACGACATATAACTCGACACATTTCCAAAAAACTCAACGGTCGCCGGAGCACCGCCGTTGACCGTCGCCAGCGGCGGCGACGCGTTGTCAACCAGATAGATTTTCTGGCGGCCAAGCTCACCGAAGCTTCATCTCAACGAGCCCAACACATCTCTCTTCTGAGGCAAGGACCAATTCCGGCCAGACACGCCGAAAATCAGCTCGAAACCCACGGTGATCCTCCACCTCCGGCGAAACTGCTCGTCGTCAATCCGCTGCCTACGGCGCACGGCAGCCTTCGAGACCAATCCCAAAAGCACCACCGTGGCCCCACGAACAGAATCCCCCAACTTCCCGGTCACCACCGTGGCCAGAGCACCTCCGTCCACCAAACCCGATTCCGGCAAGATTTTCCCCATTTTCAATTCAACATTTCTCCCTCAATTCAAAACCAAATCGAGAAATTCCAAGTGCTAAATTGCTTAGAATCACAAGGAGAACATTTTACCTTCCAAGGTCGTGGCCTGAAACGGCCGGTATCAGCCAGTCCACTAGAGAAATCCAAACGGTCAAAATTTCTCCATGGGTCAACGGTGGTCAACTCCTCCAACTCGGTCAACGCCGGTCAAACTTCCCGAACAGTGTTTTCGACAATTTTTCGACAATTTTCGCTATTTATACTCGTGTTTCGGGACAATCAACGGTCCAAAATGGATAACCATTACGATTCGGATAAACTCAATACGAATGGATAAACTCGACGAAATTCTGCATCTTCAAATATTCATATTATATTCCTCGGTCGTCGAAATAATCATCCGGAACCGCCCACGAACTCGAAATCACGTGTACAACAACTCTCGATAAGAGACTCAGTTCAAATTCTCGGCCGATAATTAAGTCGTGATTAAAATAGGCAAATCAATCAATTATCAGAAAACAGTGATTTCGCGCTAACTCGTGAATTAAGCTGATTACACTACTGATTCTGTTCCGGGTCGTCACAAATCTACCCCCCTTAAAAAAAATTTGACCTCGAAATTTACGTACCTGTCAAGTGAAAAGATGAGGATACTGCTCCCGCATACGCTGCTCAGTCTCCCAGGTGGCCTCCTCAACCGAGTGATTCTGCTATAAGACCTTCACCAGCGGTATAACACGGTGCCTCAATTCCTGCTCGCGCCGATCGAGAATCTGTACCGGCTCTTCCACATATGTCAAATCCTCTCGGATAGGTAGCTGATGTAGCGCTAGCACATGCGACGGATCTGGGATATACTTCCGCAACATCGAAACGTGGAAAACATCATGAACACGAGCCATCTCAGCTGGTAACTCAAGTCTGTAAGCCACGGCTCCAACCCTCTCGGTAATCTCGTACGGACCAATGTACCATGGTCGAAGCTTGCCACGCTTCCCGAAATGCACAATTCCCCTCCACGGAGATAGTTTCAGGAAGACCCAATCGCCCACATCGAACTCGAGACTCTTTCTCCTCACGTCCGCATAACTCTTCTGGCGATCCTGGGCAATCTTCAATCTGTCCCGGATAATCTGGCCGTCCTCCATAGTGCTCTTCACCAGATCAGGGCCAATAAGCCATCGCTTGCTCACCTTACTCCAACACAAAGGAGTGCGGCACTGCCTCCCGTACAGGGCCTCGTACGGTGCCATCTCGATACTGGCCTGATAGTTGTTGTTGTAGGCGAACTCTATCAAATGTAGTTGCTGGTCCCAATTTCCTCTAAACTGCAAAACGCAAGATCGCAACATATCCTCAAGAGTCTGTATAGTCCACTCAGACTGCCCGTCAGTCTGAGGATGAAAAGCTGTACTGAAACGTAATCTCGTGCCCATGGCTCGCTGCAATGCCTGCCAGAACTCGGAAGTAAACTGACTGTTTGGGTCAGAAACAATAGATACAGGCACCCCATGCAGTCGAACGATCTTCGATAAATACAGCTTAGCCAATCTGCACACTGAAATCTTCCTCGGAAGTGCGAGAAAATGAGTGGATTTCGTCAGTCGATCCACGATAACCCAAATACCAGTATTACCAGCCGAAGTACGCGGCAACTAATACACGAAATCCATGGTAATGTGTTCCCACTTCCAAACTGGAATCTCCAGGGGCTGCAACTCTCCCGCAGGCTTCTGCCTCTCCGCTTTAACCTGCTGACAAATCAAACATCGGCTCACATATGTGGCAATCTCCCGCTTCATGTTGTGCCACCAGTAATACGCTCGAAGTGTACGAAACATTTTCGTACCACCGGGATGCATCGCATACGCCGAACAATGAGCCTCGTCTAAAATCTCTTTCTTCAGGCTTTCGTCTATGGGCACGCACAATCTGCCTCTGAATAACAACGTACCGTCGTCACTCAACCGAAACTCCGTTGGCACACCATTCCATATCATGGTCTTCTTGTCCAACAGGTAGGAATCTGAATCCTGAGCTTCTCGAACCTGATCAACCAACCTTGGTCGAACCTGGAAATTGGCCAACAAAGCTCCCTCATCGTCCCACTCGAACTCGGTTCCCGTAACCCGAAGCTCGGCTAACATAGACACTCTGGCCACACACACATGAAACAACGAAGCTCTGGATTTCCGACTAAGTGCATCGGTAACAACATTAGCCTTCCCTGGATGGTACTCGAAAGTGAAATCGTAGTCGTTGATTAACTTCATCCACCTGCGCTGCCTCATATTCAAGTCTGGCTGCGTCCGCAAATATGTGAGACTTTTGTGATCGGTATAGATCTTGCACTGAGCTCCGTATAGGTAATGTCTCTAGCTCTTCAATACTAACACAATAGCAGCCAACTCCAAATCATGGGTTGGATAATTGACCTCATGAGGTTTCAGCTGCCTGGAACCATAGGCCACAACTCTGCCATGCTGCATCAGTACACAACCAAGTCCCAACTTCGATGCATCACTGTAAACCACGAACTCACCGCTGTCATCTGGTAAAGTCAGAACTGGTGTAGTAGTCAACTTTTCCTTCAGGAGTAAGTAACTCTCCTCACATGCATCGGACCACTCGAACTTGACGTCTTTCTTTGTCAGTCTGGTCAGTGGAGTAGCAATCCGAGAAATTCCTGCACAAAGCGCTGGTAGTAGCCTACCAAACCCAAGAAACTCTGGATCTCCGGTACGGTGGTAAGTCTATTCCAATTCAACACGGCCTCGATCTTGTCAGGATCTACGCTGACTCCTTCAGCTGATATCACATGGCCCAGAAACTTCACACTGTCCAACCAAAACCGCTCGCAAATGCTTCTTGTGCTGGCCCACACTCCTGGAATAAATCAGGATGTCATCGATGAACACAATCACAAACTTGTCCAGAAACCGTCTGAACACTCAATTCATCAAGTCCATAAAAGTTACGGGAGCGTTGGTCAACCCAAACGGCATCACCAAGAACTCGTAATCCCCGTACCGCGATCTGAAAGCTGTCCTAGCCACATCTGACTCTTGGATCCTCAATTGATGATATTTGGACCTGAGATCAATTTTCGAAAAGACTGAAGCTCCCTTAAGCTGATCAAACAAATCGTCAATCCGCGGCAACGGATACTTGTTCTTCATAGTGACCTGATTCAGCTTCCGATAATCGATGCACAACCGCATAGATCCATCATTCTTCCGCACAAACAAAACCAGGGCACCCCACGGCGATACACTGGGTTGAATGAAACCCTTCTCCAGCAACTCCTGAAGTTGAATCTGTAGCTCTTTCAACTCCGCTGGCACCATACGATACGGTGCCTATGATATAGGTCCAGTGCCCGGCAATAGCTCAATGGTGAAATCGATCTCCCGAACTGGAGGTATACCCGGTAACTTCTCCGGAAAAACATCTGGAAACTCGGAAACTACCTCGATATCACCAATGTCCGGCACAGCAGCCGTGGTGTCCACAACATGATCTAAGTAAGCAACACACCCCTTCTTCATCATCCGATCCGCCTTCATTGCAGAAATCATACATGGCAATGAAGTACTCTATTCACTGCGAAACAATATCTCGGGAAAGCATGGTCGTCGAAACGCAACCTCCTTCTTGTGACAATCGAACATGGCGCAATGTGTCTCCAAGAAGTCCATACCCAAGATCAAATCAAAGTCGACGATATCCAGTAATAACAAATCCGCAGCTAAACCATGGCCTCCAATAAAAATCTCACAGTCTTGGTACACCCAGCCAATACTCACAATCTCACCGGACGGATACAATACTCTCCACAACCCCGAAAATGGCGACGCAGGTACAGTAGCTAAAGATGATAGTCTATACGACATGAATGAATGCGTAGCACCTGGATCTAGCAATGTAAGTACTGAAATACCAAAGACATGCAACGTACCGATAACAACCTCTGGTGAAGCTCTGCCCTCACGCAAAGTCATGGCATGAACCCTAGCCTGCCCGGCTGGTCATCCACGCTGAGGCTGTCCCTGCTATCCACCCTGGCCCACAAACTGCACTGGTCGAGCTCCCGAAGTGGCACCTCGCACTCCTCCAGAACTCTGGGCCGCCTGTCCACCAGCACCATCAAGCTGGAAACACTCTCTTGCATAATGACCCACCTGGCCACAACGAAAACAAGTAACAAGACCCCCGCTGACATGGACCAACATGGTGTCTGCTGCAGAGACTACACAACGGGTACTCCCTCGGTACGACAAAAGAGCCACCGGTACGCTGAGGATAACTGGAACCGCTAGAACCTCCACTAGACTGTGGTCGCTGCGGTCGATCTCTCCTCCATCTCTGCCTCTGCCTCGGTGCACTAGCTGGTGGTCGATATGGTCCACTGCCCGAGGATGAAGCCGAACCGGAAGTATCAAAACTCTGCCTCTTAGAAGGCCCCTGACTCGGTCTACCCTCCTCAAACCGTTTAGGCTGGTATCTCATATGCATTTCCTTCTCGATATCCTCACCTCGGAGTGCTGCAATGACAAACTCATCTAAGTTGTTCCGAGGCATTGTAGTCAGAGTCCCCTTGATGTTCAAGTTTAAACCCAGCTCAAATTTGCGGCACTTGGCTTCCTCAGTAGCCACCATGTCACGCGTAAATCGAGATAAGCGGGTAAATTTGTCCCGATACTCAAGTACAGACAAACTGCCCTGCCTCAAGTTCGTAAACTCCTCATACTTTCACTGCTGGGTAGCCTGATTGAAGTATCTCCGCATGAACAAATCCCAAAACAAAGTCCACGGAGTATCAACTGGAACTTTATCGGTGCTAACCCACCAGAAGTATGCATCTGACTCAAGTAACCCAACTGCTACCACTGTCATCTTCTCAAGGGTGAAACGCAGACGCTCACAAACTCGTTCAACCTGAACCAACCATGCCTCGCAAATCTCTGGATCAGCTGAATCCGAAAAGACAGTCGCACCAGCAGTACGATCTTTGACCACAGGGTCAAAACGCTCTTCCAAACGCAGCACTCGCATCAGCAAGTCGTGCGTCTGGCGATCCATATCAGGATTCACTTCCCGATCAACACGGGGACCACGTCGAGGAGGCATCCTACTTATACAAGACAAGCATTAGGTACAAGCAGAAGGAACGTAATCATGAGACCTCAGATATTTGAGAACACACAACACCCGAAGTATTGATGAGTACCGCTGGCCAGTCGGGTCATCACTCCAGACATGCTGTACAAACTCAAATATCCTAAGCGTCACAACTATAAGATTCTACAAAATCTGACAACCTAATGCTTTGATACCAAGCTGAAAGGACCCAACCCCCATTTAGTTTCCTAAACCAGAATCAAACCCCTTCTGAAAACACGAACCAACAAAAATCATTAAAATTTCGGCAGAGTAACGCTACTAACGCGGAATTGCCTTTACCTGCACCCGAAAAATAACACTTCATCCTATGCCACAAAAGCCAAACCGTAGGCACCAATCCCATCCGGATTTCTCAATATCATATCAATAACAATAAACAGTAAACATAACTGTACTATATAGAAAATCCGGGGAAAACCATATAAAACATATATCAATAACGTATCAGAGCGACATCTAGTGTATATATATACAAAATATACAACAGTAGGCAAAACAAGGAACATACTGGAAAATAAAGGTAGCTCGAACGAATAGCCTCCGACCGTGACGTGAGACACCAGAATCCAAACTGCAAACTGGACACGGAAACCGAAAATCCCTGGGGAAAGGCAATAAAAATGTTAGAGTGAGTGGACAAAAATAAACATATGCCTTTCACCAATTTCATATACATAATCAATGTAAAATAATGCAAGTTCGGAAATATATATGGAGGTGCCAGGCGAATCTCTCAAGCCCGACAGCCAGGCGAATCGCTCAAGCCCGACGATGATAGACTAGGGGAATCTCTCAACCCTAGCGGCATAACAGGGGAATCTCTCAACCCTGCCCAGAGGAATCTCTCAACTCTGGTCAGACTACCGGTGATCAGCCGAGTAGCCGAAGCATCGATGCAAGTATGCCATCACCATAAAACATAAAATAATACCTCCGAAAATGATAAATAATCTCAACATCGTATATAAATAAATACGGAAAATCACGAACTCGCAACGACTGTGAAAATATAAAAGTGTCCACTCACAGGTGAGCAAAGTGCGCACTCGCGCTAATCATGTGGTCCGGCGGAAGATCCCTTGCTCGAAGCACGATCTCGATCCCCTGAATAATCATAAAATATAACTGATCAAAATCATAGCTCACAATACTGTACCACACCTCGGAAACCAACCGTTCCCGGAAGCGTATAACTGATACAAAAAAATAATTAACGAAATTCCCAAAATCTCCACTCAAACCCTCGACTGAAAATCTGGTACCCAAATCAACTCAAAAACCTCAAGACGACGATCGGGGCGCGAATACAAGCGAAACGACATATAACTCGACACATTTCCAAAAAAGTCAACGGTCGCCGGAGCTCCGCCGTTGACCGCTGCCGGCAGCGGTGCGCCGTCAACCGGAGAGATTTTCCGGCGGCCAAGCTCACCGAAGCTTCATCTCAATGAGCCCAACACATCTCTCTTCTGAGGCAAGGACCAATTCCGACCACACATGCCGGAAATCAGCTCGAAACCCACGGTGATCCTCCACCTCCGGCGAAACTGCTCGTCGTCAATCCGCCGCCTACGGCGCACGGCAGTCTTTGAGACCTCTCCCAAAAGCACCAACGTGGCCCCACGAACAGAATCCCCCAACTTCCCGGTCACCACCGTGGCCGGAGCACCTCCATCCACCAAACCCGATTCCGGCAAGATTTTCCCCATTTTCAATTCAACATTTCTCCCTCAATTCAAAACCAAATCGAGAAATTCCAAGTGCTAAACTGCTTAGAATCACAAGGAGAACAGTTTAGCTTCCAAGGTCGTGGCCTGAAATGGCCGGAATCAGCCAGTCCACCGGAGAAATCCAAACGGTCAAAATTTCTCCACGGGTCAACGGTGGTCAACGCCTCCAACTCGGTCAACGCCGGTCAAATTTCCCGAACAGTGTTTTCGACAATTTTTCGACTATATCCGTTATTTATACTCACGTCTCGGGATGATCGACGGTCCAAAACGGATAACCATTACGATTCGGATAAACTCAATACAAACGGATAAACTCGACGAAATTCTACATTTTTAAATATTCATATTATATTCCTCGGTCATCGAAATAATCATCCGGAATCGCCTACGAACTTGAAATCACGTGTACAACAACTCTCGAGAAGAGACTCAGTTTAAATTCTCTGCCGATAATTAAGTCGTGATTAAAACTGGCAAATCAATCAATTATCAGAAAACAGTGATTTCGCGCTAACTCGTGATTTAAGCTGATTACACTACTGATTCCAAGGTTCTAAAAGGCGCTAGGCAGAATTAGGCGGTGGAGCTACTGCCTAGCGCCTAGGCGTGTAGGCAGAGTTTAATCGATAATTAGGCGGATAATTTGTTTTATATATTTAATTAATTATATATTTATATGGTATATTGTAATTTGAAACATAAAGTAAAAATTATAAAAAAAAATCATAAAAATTCTAAACTAAGTTTATAAAGAAATCCAATTAACCATCCATCTCAATTTTTTGAAATAGATGTGCATAAACAAGAATCCCAAGAATATGAAATTATCTATTTCGAAGCTGATAATTCATAAATCACAGTACATTATGAGTTTATGACAATGAAACTTACATTATAAACTTGCAACCATGGAAACCATTCAAACATAAAGCTTCACGGAATGAAGTTTTGTTTGTGTGATGGCCATAGACACTATGCTCTTGCCCACATTTAACCATATTAAATTATCAACATATAACAAACAAGGATGACGGCGGTGGACGGCAAGTGGCGGCGACGGCGGTGATCGGCTAGCGGCGTCCAAGTCGCGGCGTTTGCAGAGGGAGAGAGATGACATTTCGCGAAAGAAATTGGATTGGATTTTCTATTTAAAATTCATTCCTTTGTGTTGTACCTCTTAATTTAAAAAAAAAACTCCTAGGCGGTGCTTTTTTGCCGATTAGTCATTAGTCGCCCACCTAATTGCCGATTAGTCAGTTCCCGCCTAACTACCCCGCCCAGGACCAAAATTAGGCGATAAGATGGTTTTTTCCGATTAGTCGGTGCCTAGGCGGCCGTTTTTTAGAACAGTGACTGATTCTGTTCCTGGTCGTCACACGACACTGCAATCTTCTGCAAAAGAAAAAAAAATTAGTCATGCCTAAAATTCAATAGAGTTTAGTGATAGAATGAGGCATACCTTTTCTTGGTGTTTCTGGGTACTCCCTTTGGCCAACCCCCTTTCCTTTTTTCCAACACTGTTTGAATGGTCTCTTCTTCAGAACTATTGCAGAACAGATAATCAATTTTCCATATTGTTTGTCGTACCCACCATCAGAATACATAAGGTTAAAATGATATAGATTCCTCTATCCTAAGTATTTGGATGTCATAAGAAATTGTTGAGCATATGAAATCAAGATTATATGTGCATTAACAATAATGGGAACCAATATAACCCATGAGTTCAGACATATACCTATGATATTGATTTCATATGGTAAGATCATGATAAGCTACAATATATATTACAGTGCTCTATTGAAAAAAACATTTAACCAATGTTGGTTCGCCTACTTTTGTTGCAAATGATGCAACTATTTGGAATCCTACATCAGCACATATTCTGTGAATAGTTGTTTAACAATTAATTAATTCTCATTAAGGAGAAACAGGTGAGTGACACCATTGTATTAAATTTTGAAATCATTTATGTTCTACAATGGTTTGCTCAACTCAAAATTGCAAATAATTTTGTGTGCAACTGGGAAAAAAAAGGGGGACGAAACTTTAGAAGAAACACACAATAGTAGGAGGCAACCTTGGTTCTTCTGGATCACTGTCAATAGTTTGCTCAATTTGTTTTGATTGCATTTTGTCCTTTAGTTTCTATTTCCCAGTGTTCGATCTCCTGATTCTCTCTATCCCTTTGCCTTTTGGAGGGCCTGGCCAGTCGAAATTGAGATCTCTTATTTGAGGGCAAGTAATTTCCACTTCTGGTACTGGAGATGGAGACAATGATGTTTTAACAGGAGGTTGAAGGAGCAATATGATTCCATTTGGAATAGGCTGGAGCATCACATCATCTATTTGTCCATGGTTGTTGCTTTCATCTAACATTTTATCTACAAATTAATTGAATCGCAAAATATTATATGCCCAATGTAACCAATGATGCTCGATATGAGATCAAATTTGGCAAAAACATAAATAGAACAAAACTATCAAAGAGATCCTAAATTTCGCAATCACAAAACCACTGATTCCAATTCAAATCATATGCTTTACTGAGATCACCATACAAAACCATACAACATTCAAATCGAAAAATGCATATATCACTCCATTAATTCAAAACAATGATCGAATATTAAGAAATAACAATTCAATCAAAAACTCCCAATATTATCATATTCCAGCTCAAAGCGGTGGCCTTTCTAAGGGCATGATAAAAAACTATATAAGAACGACATAGGAAAATACATATATCATACTACTAGTTGAAGACACTGATTGAATATGAAAAAAAACACCTCAACAAAACCCCAGATATCATCATATTTTTTGGCATTGAAATTCAACAAAAATCAGAATTTTTCTCTATTTCAAGTCCACCTTGTGCAAGAGCATTTATCTAATCCTAATGTATATGCAACCAAATTTGGCTTTTTGGAAAATGCATTGAATATGCATCATAATTGACATGCAAACCAAGCCATCAAAGCCATATCTAATCTCTAAGTGTCTGACTGAAGAGACGATGAATTAGAACACTTTAATAGCAAAAAAAAGGGAACGATCAAAATTTGTTCTTACCCATCTTCTTTGTCAAGGCGAACGACGATGGTTTCGCCCAGATGAACAAAGAGTAAACAAAACGGAAGAAAATACAGTGAGATGGTGAGAGGGACTGGTTTGGCTTCCATTATATATTCTGGAATTTGTTGGTGTTGGTTGGCGAGGCATTGATTGCAGAACGTTTTGGATACCAATGAGATCTAAGTGTTCAGTGAATGATCTGAAGAATGGCTATATGAATTCGATCATATCCATAAATGCATAATGCACTATCTTGAGGAACCTATTGCAAAAAAATTAAGGAAACCGGTTCAAAAAATTATTTATTGAATAGTAGGTATGTAGAAAATTACAAAAATGAAATGGATGCGGAGAAAAAATTAAATCGAAATTTAAATTGCATTTTGAGTTTTAGAAATTGGAGAAAATAAGTAATTTCAGAACAATGAAAATTCATTTATAAAAAAAAGAGTGGATTACGAATATGAAAGTTGATTAATATGATGTAGCGATTATTTGGAGATTACATAGAATAAATTGAGCTTAAATTAGGTGATCACCTAGTAATTATTCTGGATTGTTTAATTATTCTTAAAAGAGGCAAAGTAGACACATATTTTTTTTTTTTTGAGTAAGAAGTCATTGCTGACTATTTGGTTGATCTAGGCAAATTTTTCAATAGTGTTTGCAATATAAATGTTATGTCAAAATTATTCAACAAAGTTTGATTAGCTGCTATAATAAACATAAGCGATTCAATTACCACATTAGAATACATGTATGATACACATAGGTGATCAAATTAGCACATCAGAATACATATTACAGTTTGTCCACGTCATTGTTTAATACTTAGATAGGTCATATATTACATCACACATTAGAAATTTAGCACACATCCAAATATACAAAATGATCGTCACATAGCTAGATGAAGAAGTTGCAAAAGGGCAAGAATTTTCCATAGAAAATAGGATCTGTGTTTGGCAAAAGACAACTTCATATGATCTTGATACTAATTATTTTCACATCCACCTGCAAAATTAATATCGCAAATAATCAAATCATTTAATAAAGTCATACCACATACATTTTTGGCAAAATACAGAGTAAGATGAGTCCATGTTAATAGCATTAGTGAAGAAGACATTGTGCAAGCAAATATTCCATATCCTAACATTCATTCATAGTTATGATTCATGATCAGCACGACATAGAAGTAGAATTCTAACCTGCCTAAAGTCTTGTGAAGACCACTTTTATGATTTTTTTAGTGTATACCTGTCCATAGGACTAATCCTATGAGAAAGTCAAGGCAATTTGATACCTGGCTTAGACATGTATGAATAAATTGTGTCCATTTAAAGGATAAAATAATCGATGTTGTTTAAGGAATATATCACCATTTTTTATATAGCAGAAAACGAAAAAATTAAGAAAAAGTTGGCGGTTTTTATGTAGTGTAGATAAGTCATAATCGAATTGCCAAGGTTTGAAGACTATTATAAACATGCAAATGTTTGAACTTGATAGATCATCACACTACAGAAAACATAATAGCATATGATTCATAAAAAGCTCAAATACACATAAGAGAATTAATAAGTTGTCCCCACAACATAGTTGAAGATTTTAGACATAAAAGATCAAGTGTTGTATTGGAAATTGCCAACAAAATCAATACCAAAATCTAACAAATAAAATGTATCTGATTAAAGAAATCACAAAATAAAGTACGTGAATGAAAATGAAATGGTTTTATCATAGTTTAGAGAGCAATAGTTATAATATACCAAAAATTATGAAATTGTCAAAGCAAACATGCATCACAGTTGTGTGCTGCATAATTACTACAGTATGAACGAAAGAGAAACCCACATATAAATTTGTTAGTAACTGAAGCCATAGCCATGAGCCGTACAATATCTTGCGTAATCTTGGTCATTTGCAACATAACATCTGTGAGGCCAGCAATGATAGCAGTTTTATCGGTTCCTGTTTTTAGTCTTGGTTCCTCTGGTTCTGTCAGCATTGGTTTTTGTTGCTGCATTGTTTTTGTTGCTTGCAGGAAATCATCATCTTTCAACGTCTTCTTTCTTGTCTGTGGACTGTCTTCCGGTCGACAGCGGTTCTTCATGATTTCCTCGGTGCACCCAATTTTGTCTTTATTGATCGATGATTGTCTGGCTTGCTCCCATAATTTTCTGCGAATTCCATATTTAGTGATATCTAGAAGGGAAAGAAAATTAAATTTTTTATCTGATAAAGTAAACCTTTTTTCAGGATTCCTGGGCATCCCTTTTTGCCAGCCTCCCTTGCTTTTCTTCTCTTTTTCACAGTCAGTGCCAAGTTTTTCCAATTTTCTGCAAATTAATAAAATAGAGAATTAATCACAAAATGGATAACTTTGAATTAATTCATGGTCTAAAAAAATGACACAAATTTTGTTTATAAAAAATTTAACCTTTTCTCAATCTTCTTAGGGATCCCTGGTGGTCGACCTCTCTTTTTACTTTCCTTTTGTTCGGGCCTAATGGCTTGTTCTTGCAGTTTCCGGGCAACTAAGCAATCAAAATTTGGAAGAAAAAAAATGAGTAGTCTGTCAAATGGTTAAAATCAGACCTCTTCCTTAGATTCCTTGGTCGACCCTTTTGCCATCCCTTTTGCTTCTTGTTGTTTACTTCAGAAACGGCAGTCTCTTCCATGCATTTGCTGAAATTTTTTTGACAATTGAGATCACGACAGGTTCCAGAAGTTTATTTGACTGAAAACAATTTATTTTTCTATCTTGTATTTTTTGGATCTGTATAAATTTGACGAACAATCTCTTCAAATATGATCCCAGCTTTCTCTTGTTGTTTCCTAGTTATGGGATTCAATGCCTTTGCCTTCCCTTTGGCAGTTTTGGTATTTTTCATTTGACTAGTCATTTCCACTGGCGGTGGAGATGGAACTGGGATTGGGATATCTTTTGCAGTAGATGTTGGCTGCCCTGGAGAAACAGATGCAGTTGTGGTTGATTGCGAATGGCAAAATGTAGTTGATTTTGGAGAAGCAGATCGATGTCAATATCATTCTGCACTGCTGCAAAAAAGGATCGATGGTGCATCATATATTACAATAATTACATAAATTAATTACCAATTAATTTTTCTCATCTTAGTTAAGTAGTCATCATCATAATCATCATCATCCTCGTCCCCGGTATCCGATTGCTCATCCTCCTCATCATACTCAACATCGTCCGACGAATAACCTGAGTCCTCGTCCGCGTCCTCATCCTGCTCGTCTTCTTCATCTTCTTCATTAATGGCATCGATAATCTCATCTTCAGTTAGATCTGTACAACCATCAGGCATGGGTAACCGTTCACCATCTTGAACCAGGTCCATTATATCGGAGCGGATGACAGAATTATTAGGCTCTTGCTAGGCAGGAATGTCTCTTTCTGGTTCAGCAGCATCTTCAGTCGTCGCCGGTATCCCTTCAATTGTCTCTGTATTCCATATTCCTCGATGAGAGATATGGTTCACTATTTTTCACCCTTCACTGGCTTTCGGATCGTCGAGATAGAACACCTGCCTAACTAAGGTGGCGAGAGCGAAAGGCTCATCCTCATACCAGCTTGAGTTTGTATCGACTGATAATAGTCCCAAGTCTTCCTTTGTACGCTTGAACCATCTGCACTTGAATAGGAAAACGTTGACATCATTCCCGTAACATAGCTGAACCACATATACAATAGCCCCGTAATATAGATCATTGTCTTTCCCAACCGCTACCCCACTGTTTTGTGTTCTTCTTCCTTCATCTCGGGCCAATGAATGGAACTTTACACCGTTCACAAAACATCCGGGATAAATATAGTGTTTAATCGGCTTCCCTGCTAGCAAGTGCTTTGGCCATGACCACCACCCCCCGTGGTTTTCAGATTTTTGCAGATCAATCATCTGCGAAAATGGGCAAATATAAGGGTTTACTTTCTACAAACATGATCGATATGTATATAAATTACTAAATACCGAGACGTACGTACGTACCCATTGGAAGAAATAATCGGGAAACTTCTTCTTAACCATTTTCTCAATCCATGCCGAACTCTTGTTTTGATTTAACGCCTGAAGCCTCTCCCTGTATGACATCATGTACGGCTCAACTTCGTCACAGTCTCGCAACACCACCTAATGTGCCTCAATAAGTTCTTCCCGTGTTAATGATTCCTTTAATACTCCTCTAAACGGTCGAACGACATTGGTGACGACAGAAAGATTGATGCGGGCACTGGGATCGGCGGTAGTGGGAGGTGGTGGATCTTTGAGGTACCTATTGCAGTAAGTAACACACTCATACATTAGGTATGTCTCTGCTATGGAGCCATCTGGGGTCGACCTGTTTTTGACGAATGACTTATACTGTCCAAGCTGTCTACAAAATCAAACGTACAATAAGAATAAGTACATATAGCTAGCTAGTAATCTCCAGTGGAACAAATTATGAATCGAAAAACCTATATAATTAAGTAGTTGTACGTACCTTTCTTGAGGATACATCCAAGTGTACTGGACCGGACCAGAAATGAGCACCTGCTCGGGCAGGTGGATCATTAGGTGAATCATGATGTCAAAGAAAGTAGGGGGAAAAATCCTCTCTAGTTTGCAAATGATGTGCACAATTTGTTGTTGCAATTCCACCACATCTGACTTCTTTAATTCTCTGGCGCATACCCTCTGCCACCATCTGCACAATACCACTATTGGTTCTACGACGTCGCGAGGCAAATATGGTCGAATTACCACTGGATTCAGACGTTGCAGCATAACGTGATAGTCATGTATCTTTAGACCAACGAACTTGTGTCGCACCTCGTCCACTGCTCCAGTTATAGTAGCTACATACGTAGCCGGATAACGAACGCCCTTAAACCAGTGAAATACAGAACGTCTAAGTGTCGACTTCAATGTGTAAGGTGCAGCTGGCATCTTGTTGTACACTCATTTCCTATCCTTCCTCAACCACAAGGGATGACGTAGATTCATTGATTCTAGATCTTTGCGCACTTTGGGAGTATCTTTAGTCTTGAACTTAATACCGAGAATTGTTCCCACTACGTTGTCGCACACATTCGTTTCTATGTGCATCGCGTCCAAGTTGTTCCTCAACTTCAACTTCGACCAGTAAGGGAGTTCAAAGAATATACTCATGTGATGCCAATAGCTGAGATCATGTAGAGGAATTGGATTGCATTTCTTTACATCCGCGTCATTAGTCAACACACCAAAGTCGAAATAGCTCAACCTCTCTAAAATCTCTTCGCCCGACCAACTACGGGGTTTAGGATTGTTCTCTACCGTCCCGTCAAAATGAGCTTCATCCTGTCGCCATGGGTGATCGTGAGGAAGCCATCTACGGTGACCCAAGTAACACACATTCCCCGCATGCCAACTAGAGTTCACGTCGTCCAAACATATAGGACATCCATTATATCCTTTTGTCTTGTAGGCTGCCAACATCCCATACGCTGGAAAATCGCTGATCGTCCACATTACGACAGCCCTCATCGTGAACATCGTGTCAGTGAATTTGTCATAAGTTGGGACTCCATTTTCCCACAACAGTTTCAGCTCGTCGATCAAAGGTCTAAGGTAGACATCTAAGCACTTCCCTGGAGATTTAGGACCTGGAATTAGTACAGTAAGGAAATTAAATTCCTTGTTCATACACATCCACGGAGGCAAGTTATACGGCATCAGAATAACTGGCCAAGTGCTGACGGCGGAGCTATTACTTCCCCAAGGAATGAATCCATCTGTAGATAGGCCGAATTTAACATTTTTAACCTCTACAGCAAAGTCTCCAAATTCTCTGTCAAAATGTTTGAAACCCTCCCCATCCGTGGCGTGTCGCAGGACATCGTCATCTATTCGCTATTTTGCTTACCATCGCATCGCCTCTGCTGTGTGTAGAGACATGTACAGGCGCTGCAATCTGGGAATCAAGGGAAAATATCGAACAACTTTCACAGGAATTCTCTTTTTTGAACTCTTCCTATTCAGCTCATATCTGCACTGGCCACATACAGGACAGTAGTCCACATCTTTATACTCTTTGTAAAATAGCACACAATCATTCGGACATGCGTCAATTATCCTGTACTTTAGGCCAAGGTTGCTCAAGATATTTCTAACCTTATAATGAGATTTAGGAAGATTGTGATCATCAGGAAGCAACTTACATATTTGCTCCTGAATTTCGTCAAAAGCACTCACTGACATTTTGTGCTTCACTTTTATCTTCATTTGCTCCATCACATATTGCAACACATTCTCTCGACATCCAGGGAACACCGGGGTCTGCGCTTCAAGTATAATCCGGTTGTACTTATCCATCTCACTAGTGTCAGTGGCCAAGCTAGCAGCGGGGAATGTATCATCATGCTCATGAGTGGTACTGTAACCTCCGTCTTGGTGTTGGTGTCCACCATAACTAAATCCCGGAAACGCATCATGGACCAAATCTGCAGTTGGGTTGCAAGCTGGGGGGCCGGCACCATTACCGCTGGATGAGGCACCCTGGTAATCGTACCCTGAGCTGAAGTCTGCTGAGCTGAACTCTACTGCTTCACCATGCTTGCTCCATGTAGTGTAACTCCACATCATACCATTTTCGTATAGGTGTTGCACCATAACATTAACCTCCACATACTGACAATTAAGACATTTCTGGCACGGACACCTGAAACGCTTCTTTCCCTGACCATGTTCTATCGCAAAATTCACAAATTCGCTAATTCCATCCATATACCGGACATCACATCTATTCTTCAACTTCATCCAACTCTTGTCCATACTGCTACAAAATATTATAAATAATTAATTATTACATATATATATTAGCCCATTAATTTACGCTTAATTATACGTACTCGATCTACATCCATCAATTACGTAATTTAATATGTATAGCTAACATCCATGCATGTATGTACGTTTTAACTAAATATATATTAAGCAAATTTTAACTGCGTACGAACCTGCTGGCCTTCTCGATATCAGTACTAGCTAGCTAGCTAGTCAGCAGAGATCCTGATCCTTCTCCTTCTCCTTCTTCTTCGATCTTTAAAATTTCCCGCGGGAGATGAAGAGAGTTTGGCATCGGGCTTATATAATGCTTCACTTAGACGACGGAGGTGTCGGTACGTCGTCTAAGTGGACGTTACTCGGACCACGGCGTGTCAGTCCGTTGTCTAGGTGAGAACCTGGACGACGGAGAAGTCTCCGAGGTCCAGGTGAGAACCTGGACGACGGAGAAGTCTCTGTCGTCCAAGTGTCACTTGGACCACGGAACAATTACGTTTCCGTGGTCTAAGTGGTGTTTTCTTGTAGTGAAAGATTGTTCTTCAACCCAGGTACATAGAATACATCACCAACACAATTAACTCCATCTACCTCCAACTTGACGGTCCCTTTACTAGAAACCATCATTCTTGTATTGTTGTCTAACTTCACAGTCTGTTGAAAAGCTTCATCTAACTCACAAAATAGTACATTGTTACCACACATGTGGTTGCTACATCCGGAGTCCAAGAACCAAATTTCTTCTCTTTTTGCTCTAACTTCTTTAACATAGGCCATCAACAACATCTCCTCTTGGTCATTAACTCAGCATAATTGGCTTGTTTATCCCCGGTGGGACATTCATACTGGAAGTGACCGAGTTTGTGGCAATGGTAACACTCCACAGTAGCTTTGTTGAATCCTTGATGTCCTCTTCCTCTGCCCTTGCCTCTTGGTGAGCTCCTACCTCGACCTCTTCCACCAGTGTAATCATTGGACACCTTCAGAGCTTGTTCTTCAGTATCATGCCTTTGAAGCTTTTGTTTATGGACACTTCACTGGATAGTTCATATGTTCAATGCATGCTACATTATACTCATAGATGCAAGTGAGATTTTTCGTAGTCGATGACAACCCACTAGACCCTCGAATATGATGAATGACTGACCTAAGCCAGACACATTCTCTAACCGTTTCATGCAAAGCAATAATTTTTGAATGGTTCGAGGAAGTAGTAACAAGGGTTTGCTTAGTTGATCTTCAAGAAATCTCTGTGTTTCCCATAGTGAAAATTTAACCAGTCTATGAACAACCTTTGTGTGGGTCATAGAGATACCTAGTATCAGCAAATCCAACCAACACATCAGCCGATGTTTCAGAATAGGGGACTGCAGTAAAACTGTTCACAGCAGAGGAGGAGTTCGACGGGTCGAAATCCTCACTTGACTGGTCGAATGAATGGTTTTGTTCGATCCACTGTATCAGTTTCGACTGGTCAAAAGACGCCCTTGGGTTATCACAGCTTGCTGTATTCGACGGGTCGAGAGACCTACTCGACGGATTGAAAACGTCAGAACTTGTATGCTGTGACTCAACCATCCCTTTTCTGGGATTTTCCAATTTCTCTCTGTACTCTTTGTAAGGGAAAAATAAACCCAAGTCAATAGAACCCTTCAAGTATATGAAGATTTGTTTTACTCCATTCTAATAACGTTACATAGGCGCAGAGCTAAATCTAGCCAACAAGTTCACCGAGAAGGCAATATCTGGACGCGTGCACTGAGCTAGATACAACAAAGCTCCAGTAGCACTAAGATATGGAATTTTAGCTCCTACGATCTCCTCATCGTCATTGACCGAACGAAATGGATCTTTCTTGGGGTCCAGACTGCGAACAACCATTGGCATGCTAACAGGGTGTGCTTTGTTCATGTTAAATTACCTGAGCATCTTTTAGACATAAGCAGACTGGTGAATGAGAATTCTACCAACTCGATGTTCCAACTCTAATCCGAGACAAAATTGAGTCCTACCAAGGTTTTTTTTATCTCAAGTTCAAATTTCAAGTAGCCAACTATTTCATTGATCTCATTAAGAGTTCTGATGATGTTCATATCATCTACATAGACAGCTATTATGGAAAATCCTGAACTTGTCCTTTTAATGAACACGCAATGGAATAAATCATCATTCTAGTATCCTTTCCCAATCAAGTAGTCACTAAGATGTGTACCACATCCTACTAGATTGCTTCAATCCATATAGTGAACATCTTAATTTGATCACATGAGCACTCCGTGGTTTAGAGTTACTTAATTTGGGCATAGCAATGCCATCCAGCATTTTCATGTATATCTCTGAATCAAGATCCCCATAGAGATATGTAGCAACTACATCCATAACCTGCATGTTTAGTTTCTCGGACACTACCAAACTAATTAGGTAGCGAAAGGTGATGATGTCCATGACCAGAGAATACATCTCTTCATAATCAATCCTAAGGCGTTGAGAGAAACCATGCGCTACCAGTCTAGCTTTATAGTGTAGGACCTTATTCTTCTCATTACGCTTCCAAATAAAGACTCATTTATATATTACCGGCTTAACATTCGGTGGGTATAACACTACCAGATCGAAAACTTGCCTTTTATTCAGAGAGTTTAGTTCGACCTGGATTGCAACATTCCATTTCGGCCAATCTGCTTTTTGTTAGCAACCCACCACAGAGCGAGGTTCCACTTCATCGTTGTTTATGATCTCCTGAGCAACGGAATAAGCAAATACATCATCAACTAACATGGAAGATCTATCCATAAGAATGTGCATGCGCATCATTTGCTCTAAGCGAGATTTCTTTGTTCGATCTCTGACATCACAAGAAGTTCTAAGGCGTCCCCTAGACACGCTAATTATGATTCAAAGACATAACTATAGTCAAAGACAATCTCATGTGAAGGATTTACAATATTGATGATGAATTGATCATTTTGTGCCTCGATGGCCCGCCTTTTAACCGGCGGCTCATCAGTAGATTTTCTTGGTCTCCTCCTCTTCCTGGTGGAAGCCGAGGCCGACGCAACATCATCCACATGGGTAGGAGGAACGTTTCCTTGCCCAGTGTTGGTACTAACTAATCCTCTTTTTGGGATTTCTAACCTTGCAAGAACATTTGCAGTAGGTATATCTAATCTTATCACTTTAGCGATATCAGCAAAGAAGTCAGGCATAGAGTCTGCTACTTTCAAAAGATCGAGTATTCTTTGCACTTCTATCTCACTCTGAGATGTGCGGGGACCGTGATGAGACATAGTGGGATTAGACCACGTTAATTCCTAACGTTGAATTAGAATAGTTACATTCCTTCCTCTCCCAAACATCAAAAAGTATGTCTCATCAAATTGACAATCAGCAAATCTTGCAGTAAAGAGATATCTTGTTGAAGGTTCAAGATAGCGGACTATTGTAGGAGCTTCATAGCCAACATAATTGCATAATCTTCGTTGAGGACCCATTTTAGTGCACTGTGGAGGCCCAATAGGCACATATATTGAACAACAAAAAATGTGCAAATGTTAGGCTTGTATCCAGTTACCAGCTGGTGCGCACTGAATGGTTGACGTTCTACAGGTCGAAAATGAAGAAGCTGTTTCTACCCTGGTGCATCTGAACGGTGGGGCTGTTCGGATGGACGGGCGCTTCCTCTTCCTTTGTGCGTGAAAGGACCCAACCCCGATTTAGCTCCCTAAACTGGAATCGAACCCCTTCGAAAACACGAACCAACAAATTTTTTTTCGAAATTTGGGCAGAGTTTCGCTACTAACGTAGAATTGCCATTACCTGCACGTGGAAAATACACTTCGTCCTATGCCACAAAAAGCAAACCGTGGGCACCAATCCCATCCGGATTTCTCAATATATCAACAGTAAAGTAAAGTAACAAATATATATGCACTTTACTAAAATCCAGTGTAAAATCGTATAACGTATTCAATAGGAAGCTCAGAGCGACATCTAATACATAATCGTATACGCATACCACAGTAGGTAGAACAATAAACCTACTGGATGAAACAAAGTAGCTCGAGCACTATGCCTCCGACCACGACGTGCGACACCAGAGCCTGAACTGCAAACTGGGCACGGAAACCGAAAAGCCCAGGGGAAAGACAATAAACACGTTAGAGTGAGTGGACGAAAATAAATGTCTTTCACCAAGTAATATATACATATAAAAATCATATGTGAGTCAAATGCACGAAAATCAAATGGTACGTGAGGAGACATCAGCTACCACTCACGTACAGAGCATGCAACGTAAATGTATCGCGAAATCTCTAATGGGGATTACCACGCGATAGCACAGTCTGAACCACGGGATCCCAGACCCACACGTGATTCCTAGCCAGAAAGGCCTCGGGTCAGGATATCTGTCCTTCCCGGAGCGTACTCGGGGATCAGCCGAGAAGCCAGTGCGTATCGATACCACAATATATACTGAGACTGTACTCTGTGTAAACCAAATCATAAATCTTTTCTATGCACATGCTTAAAACATAATATGTACGTATATGTATATATTCGTATACGTATATTCGTATAAGCATAATCTTAAAACACATGCTCGTAAAATCATAATCAATCTGCATGCTCAAGTTCGTAAATCATAAATAAGGACTCGCAATCAATCCGTGAAAATAAAGTGTCCACTCACAGACTGGCGTAATGCGTATCGCGTTAACCCGTGATCCGGCGGAAAGTCCCTCGCCAAACGAACGATCACGAAACCCCTGAATATTCACAAAGTTCATTATTCAAAGTCATAATCCGACAATACAAATCAAACCACGAGAAACCACCGTTCTCGGAAACAGATAATTCAAAGTTGACGAATCGTCGAAAATCCGTATATACCACTTCAATACCTCGCTTCACGTTTGGACGCTCAACTCGAAAAACGAACCTCCTCACTGCGATCGGGGCGCGATTTCGAGTCAAATGACTTGCAACTTGTCGAAAGTCAAAAAGTCAACTCTGACCGTTGACCGCCGCCGTTGACCGCCGTCCACGGCGGCGCCACTGTTGACCGGAGAGTTTCACGGCGGGGAAACCTCTATTCCACTCAAAATCCTGCACTGAGCAACTTTGTCAACTACCTTGAAGTCCAATTCTCACTCTAACACATCCAATTTCATGATAAACCGAAATAGAACACAAAATTCAAATCAAGAATTCTTCCAACTCAAACCGAATTGAAACTCCAAACCAATTTAGTTAGATTCGTGGAGGGAAGAGCTACAAAGCCTAATCCATTTCATAGCTCAATTCAACCCGAATCAAAGATCCCGAATCATCAAAAATCTCACCATTTTCTCGCCGGAAAAGCTTCCTCCACCGTGGACCACGCCGGAAAATGAGACCGGGGCGATGATGGGGACACCGAGACGCATCGATGGGGTCCTTCCCCAAGGCCGGAGGTGGCCGGAAGTCCCTCGCCGGAATTAATCACGTCGGTCCCGTCGTTCTCATCCTCTCTCCACCGAGTTGACCGAGTCAACTCAGTCAAACACAATATTTCCTGTTTTTGACTTTCCCCTTATGGCAAGTTGCTATTTATAGCCTTTCCTGATTAGGAAACTTGTAATTATCCGTTTCGACGAACTTCAAACGCACGTAATTTTCTCGTCGTATATCCGATTCCGATAATTCTCGCGGTCACAAACTCGTCTCGACGTATTCTTCACTAACCACCCGAAGTCAAACACATTGGCCAAACGGATAAAAAGTCAACCCTTCGAACCAACACTCATTAAATCGACTAAACAAACAACAAACGGAAATATTCGTAACTAATTCTTCGTAACTCAAAACAATGCTCCAGAAGTTCCCGCAAACTCGAAATTAAATTTCGAACAACTTCCGTTAAGAAGCCGAAACCAAATTCTCGTCCGGTAATTTAGTCGCGAACAAACCTGCCATTTAAATCCATTTTCGTCGAAACTTCAAATATTCGTAATTAATTCCTCGGTCGTCCAAATAACAATCCGGAACCGCCCACGAACTCGTAATCACACGTACAACGACTCCCGAGAAGAGACCCAGCTCCAATTCTCGGCCAATAATTAAGTCGTTAAGAACTCTGATGATTCCTATATCTGTCGAAAATCCGCGACTGCGCTGTAACTCACGAATCAAGCTGATTATACTTCTGATTCTGGTTCGGTTCGTCACAGTGCGTGCGGGCTCCTTCTTCCGACGGTTGACTCTTCTGTCGGGCGCTTCCTCTTCTGTCGGATGATCGGGTGGGCGGGTTCGCGTGCGGCTGTTAGAAGAATACAGCAACGAAACAGGCGGTCAGGGGTCAAGACGAGGTGGCCCGTCTTCAATGCTCCGATGCCTAAGTCAGATGATGTATTGGATATAACAGTCAAGCGAACGCACGTATGGAGTGTTTAATGCTTGGATCAGAATGTCGTTACCTGTAATAAATACCTTACATATATAGGTGGTTGAGTTTGGAGTTGGATGGTGTTCTTCGATGTGGGACTGGTGTGGTTCTGCTGGTGTGTGATTCGTGCGTTCGGGCGTGCGCCCCACGGGCGCGTGTGCGCTTGGATGAGGTCGGTCTGGTGAGTGAAGTTGGAGCCTTCTTGGTGGTCTTGCGGGTGGTCCGGTAGGTGTTGCTAATCTACTTAAGTGGATAAGTATGTTAATCGTACAACTAATGATACAATACTAACAAGTCCCCTAAGTCCCCAAGTCAAAGAGAACTTTCTTGACTGGGGAGTTGAAAAAGGGTTCGTGCGATTAACAAGAATACTTATCCGATTGAGCAGTGGTGTGCGATCCTGTAACCCCCAAGTCCCCCAACTCTCCGGTCAAGGAAGGGCTCGCATGACGGAGTGGGACCTGGGCGTCCGAGCGTGTACCTGTTCGTGCAATCGTCTACCTGTATATGTTTTCTGGGCCCGGCGTCCAAACGGATGTTGGTAGTTTGGAGCCGCGCGCCCGTGGGGTGTTGCCTGTTCGTGCGTTGGTGTACCTATGGGGCCGGCCTCCAAACAAGACTTGCTATATATATTTTGGAGCCGCGCGCCCAGATGGGGTCGGTCTTGTAAACACACATAAGTACAACAGATATACAGGTATATAGGTATATAGGTATGCAGGTATGAATATATGGTATGATGCATGAATGTATGGTATGAGGTGCGAGTGTATGCAAATGCTGTTCGTACGCCAGCGATGGGGTACACTGCGCACGCTGCACGTCAACGGGGATCAGGACCGCGCCCTACAAGTGTTGCAGCGCCCACGATCACGTACTCGTGCCGCCCTTCGGGCTTAGCACGCGCAGAGGCCTCTGCCGCCTAACCCGGGAAGATTTCGCGCCCGAAGAGGACGGACCCCACACCCGGTTACGCTCATCGGCCTCGGACCGTTGAAGGAGAGGACGTACCCCACACCCCTGCCGAAATCCGAGTCGGCGAATCAATCGTTAACGTTACGTGCACGGAGGGGAAGAACCCCACGCCCGTGCCGCCCATCAAGCTTAGCCCTGCTAATTCGGCTTGTACTTTCGCGGACGTCGAGGAGGAGCGCACCCCCCACTCGCCTCGCTTATCAGCCCCGTTGCCTATAGGGGGGGACGGACCTCACATCCCTACTAGGACTTAGTTGGCGTACGGAGGGGAAGAACCCCACGCCCGTGGTCGCCTATCGAGCTTAGCGCGCGCAAAGAGGGGACGGACCCCATGCCTGTTGCTGGCTACCGATTTTCGTCAAGAGAGGAGACGTATCTCATGCCTCTGCTAGGAATGAGCTGGCGCACGGAGGGGAAGAACCCCACGCCCGTGCCACCCTTTAGCGCGTGCAAGAGAGAGGACGAACCCCATGCCTGTTGCCGCCTATCAATTTTGGGATACCCAGAGAGGGGACGGACCCCATGCCTCTGGTTTGGAATGAGTCGGCGCACGGAGGGGAAGAACCCCACGCCCGTGGAACCCTTTAGCGCGCGCAAGAGAGGGGACGAACCCCATGCCTGTTGCCGCCTATCGATTTTGGGATGCCCAGAGAGGGGACGGACCCCATGCCTCTGGTACCTTTTCCGGCCTGCACTTGTGCGAACGGGGAGGACGCATCCCACACCCGTTGCCTGTCGGTTTCATGGTCTGCAAGGGGAGGACGGGCCCCCTACCTTTTCGTAATAGGCAACCTGTACTTTTGTGCGTACGGAGAGGACGTACCCCACACCCGTCGCTTTCAGCGCCTGCATCCTGCCAGGACTGAATTGGTGCGCCGATCGCTAATGTTGCGCACACGGGGAGAACCCCACGCCCATGTCGCCCATCGGGTTTAGAGCGCCATGCCTGTTGCCGCCTAAACCGTGTTGCCAGTTCTTACCGGTGTGCGCACGTTGGGAGGTGCCTTTCGCCCGCGGTGGTTTTTACCTTGTTCGGGCGTGCGTGGATGATCTGTTTCCACCGGTCGTGTGGGTGGTGTGGCTTGCCTTGGATTTGGTGGTGCGTCGATGAGACGGTTGAGTTGGCATTCCTTTTGACCTTTCTTTAGGAACTGGTGCGTAATAAACGCTAGCCGTCATAATTAATGCTGGCGCAGGCCAGGCATTAAATGCTGATATTGTCATGATTGCTCGAAGGGCAAACGTCACGCGCGTGGGCGCGTGGGAGTGGTGCATGGGTGCCACGCGTCTAGCTGTTGGAGATCGTGCTATGGTTTGAATTCAAGGCGGGAAGATGATGGGTTGGCACGGTTACTTAGGAGGGTAAGTGAACCGGTCTGGGCCACGTGGCTCAATCCGACGATGGACATGCGAGTATGGACGGCTGGCGTTTGCTGGCTGACGTCGTGCGAGCAGTATAAATAGGGGTGTGGTGTTCGTCTTTTTCCATCATCTTCGTACCTTGCCGAAACTCTGCCTACTGTTCCTCTTGGATTTCTGCCGTTTTTCTTGCCGGAGTTCCTCGTCGGCGTTCCTCCTGTCTTTCGTGTGATACCGAATTGGTGAGGCTCTCGTCCTGTTTCTGTTGTTTCCCGTTTTGGTTGATGTGTTTCTGGGTTTTTTATTTTGGGTTTTTTCTGGGTTTTTGTTTCTCAAGAATAGGGCGTGTTCTTGAGGTGGGTGGGGTTTGATCTGTTTTTGGGTGTTTTTTTGTGGGTTTTGGTGTTTCTGGTGGTTTGCCTCCCCTGCGCTCTTTTGCTAAATGTTGCCCCTGCGCCCGTTCTTCTGTTATACCCTGGCGCTCCTCTAAATCTACCTCCGTTCGAACGGGCTGGGCCACCCCACACGGGCGGAAGTCCCCCAGTCCCCCAGTACGCTCGGTACGAGCGAGTGCCAGAGGGGCGCAGGCGTGCCACTAGACCGCCCGGGCTGTGTTGTAGTTTTCTACCCAAAAAATAGGAATAGGATAATGTACGAAGTGTTTGTATCTGTTTGCTAACCTTTCGTGCGTGCGCTTGCAGTGAAGAATATCGAAGTCCAAGGCCACCGATATGGATGAAGCGCTCAAGCGTCGTCTAATCAGGATGCGGAATGTTGCCACGAAGGTCCACAAGGTGGCGGATGATGGTGGTGGCCCATTCGTCCCGGTGGATAGTACCCCACCCAAGACCCCTGTCTCCGATGTGGCTGCCCCTGCCCCGCTCGTCCAAGGGACACAAGTGGATGCCCTTCGCCTGCCACCAGGTGATGCGGCTGGATCCAAGGCCCAGGCTCGGGCGGAGTGCGAGCAGCAGTAGGTGGGGTGTGATCAGCGTCAGTTCGAGCGAGATGATGGAGGGGGCAGGCGGGAGGTTGTTCTGGAGCTTCCGTCCTCAAGTCGTGCGAGCGTCGTGCTTCCGTCTTCAAGTCGAGCGCCTGTCGCGCCTCCGTCTTCAAGTCGATCTTCAGGTCCTCCATGATACTCCTGGAGTGGATACTCTTGCTCTCCAGATCCCTCGCTCCTATCTTTGGGTCCGCCAAAGTCTCCCGAGCAAGAGGAAGGAGAGGAGCGAGCGCAGAAGCGCCCCCGAACTGAAGGATCCTCTCCCGGCCCCGCTCCTGGGTCGAGTGGTGGTGTTGTGGATGGGTTGCGGCGTACGCTGGCGGATGGTGCTGCCTCTCTTGGGTCCTTGCTGCAGCCGCTGTAGGATGCTGCTCCCGATGGGCTGGATGCGGTCTTCGTTTCGTGCACTCGCCTAATGCAGCAGGTCTTCCGCGTCCGCTCGCGGGAGATTGCGGAACTTGCACGCCTCAGGGCCGACGCGCTGGAGCACCGGAAGGTGGTGAAGCAGTTGGTGGCCAGTCAGTACAAGGCTAAGGATCTGGCGCGTCGGTACATCGCTCGTGCGGAGGAGGCGGCTGTTCGGGCGGATGAAGCTGCTGCCTGTGAAGCTCTGGCGAAGATTGACCGGGATAAGGCAGTGGCCGAGGTGGAGCGGTTGCGTGCCGAGCTGAAGCGCGTTCGGGCTGAAGCAGCCACCCGGGAGGCGTTCCTGGCGTCTGAAGTTGAGGGGCGGTCGGGCGCCCAGGTTCCTACGTATGAGAGAGAGGTGAGGCCTTCTGGGGAACCTGCTGAGGCGGAGCTGGAGCCGGTGATCAGGCGGATGGATCCGGGCGAGCAGGTGGAAGCTATTGGGGTGGAGTCGTCGGAGGAGGGTGAAGAGTTGGATGTTGATACTGGGGCGGAGTAGAATAGCCTTTCTTGTTTTCTTCTTTTCCTTTGTAATAGAGTAGGTTTTGTAATCGAGTGAATGAATAAAGGTTTCTTTTCTTTCCGTTTGTGTGCCTCTCTTTTTTTTTGAATAACTCGCGCGAACGCGCGCCCACTCCTTTGCTTTGAATGGCTAAAAGAATGGCTGGGTTTTAACCAAGTGTTACATTTACGCGAGTAGTCTATCCCCAGTCCCCCGAGTATATGGGTGGGCGGGGTAAGGACGAACGGGCGCGCAAATATAAACCAACGGGCAGAGTACAACATGTAAAATATAATAAGATTCTGATGAAAATACTTCCCCAAATGCTGGATGTTCCATAGGTGCCGTGGTTGTCAACCCTGCATATCTTCGGAGGTAATCAAAAGTGCTGGCACATCCCCCCACGGACGGGGTGTCCCTCTTTCGCCGGATTGCCTCCCAGTCCCCCAGTTGGATTTTGGGCGAGCCTGAATGCGCTGGTCTGAACGATTGGGCGGTCTGTCTCCTCGTCCTTCTAGTAGTTAATTGCTAAGACGTGGCCCCTCGTTATTCGTGCGTGGATCGTGCCTTTCGATCCGTGGGCTCCAAGGCAAGAACCTCCTGCCTGCCTCGAGGCTCTGTGGTTTCCTCGTGGTTGTATCCCCGAACGTGCCCGATCCCACGCTCGGTTGGGAATCTTCCCAAGAGCAGATGCCCTGCGATGATCAATTTTAGTTTGCAGATCCCTGGCCTCCCGAGTATGGCGTTGTAGGGGGAGGGGGTGTCCATGATGATGAAGTCTGTTCGGATCTCGCCGTGTGGAGAGTCGGGTGCACCAATCTCGACCCGGAGGCTGTCACTCCCGATTGGATACGATGTCTTGCCTGTGAAGCTGGCGATGCACTCATGGTCCTGCGTCATCTTGCTAGCGGGCCGTCCGAGCGCCGTGTACACGTCGAAATAGATCACGTTCACGGACGCCCCACTGTTTACTAGCACCCTCTTCACAAGGAATTGGTCGATGATCGCGTCGATCACGAACGGCAGGGTGCTGTCCTCCGGGTTCTCATCCTCGTCCCTCGCGGTGAAGCTGATGGTGGGCGCCCCCTTCCTTCCTGCCTTGGGCGCTCTCCCTGCCCCGATCGTCAGCACTTCCCTGCTCGAGCGATCGGGCGATGATGTGCTCTCCTTGCGCTTGCCTCCGGATATCGTACTGATAGTCCCACGGGTCCCGGCGTTCGTCTGGCGCTGTTGTCCTTCCGCCCTGGGAGGGGTTGTCTGTTCGTCCTTCAAGTCTTCAAGGGCCTTCTTCAGCATAATGCAGCTATTGGTATGGTGGGTGGCGGCGTTGTGGAATTCGCACCATACGTCCGGGAGTTGGCCAGTCGGAGCCCCTGCTTTCATCATGTTGTTTGGTGGCAGTATTCGGTGTCGATGTAGGCGGAGTAGGTGCTCGAGCGGTTGTCGATCGACCGTAAAAACCTCATGTCCCGCCGGTCGATAGCGTAGTGCTGGTGGTAAGCGGGCACTCTGCTGCGCTTGCCCCCGTGTCTGGTTGTAGCTATTGCCCTGATGGCCGCGGAAGAAAGGGCTCTGGTAATTATGTCTGTGCGTGTCCCGGTTCCTCTTAAATCCCCCGGTTGGCCTTTCGTCGTCCGCCAGCTGTCGTGGTTGGGCGCTTGTTGCTTCTGGTCTGCTGGAACTGGGTTCGGAGGCGGGCCCGTACACTCGCGTCTCCACCAACGCCTTCTGTACGATCAGATCCATGATCTCGTCGTAGTCGAGATGCTCCTTCCTCACTAGTTTCTCTACGAATGGAGTGGCGAGTAGATTATCCATCGGGGCTACCTTGGCCACTCGCTTATCAAGGTCCCTGCATGTGCTTGCGAGCGTCCTCCATCGGTTGATGTAGCTCGACAGGCTCTCGTCCATCCCCTGGCGGACCTTGAGGAGGATGCCCGTGGTGTTGTATTTCCCCTGGAGCCGATAACGCTTCTGAAAGCTTTCCGCCAGCTCGAGGAATGAATGGATGGACCCTGGCGGGATCTCGTAGAACCAGCTCCGTGCTTCCTCCGCCAGCATTTCCTGGAACAGGAAACACAAGGTTGGGTCCGAATACCGGGTTCCGTCCATGGTGGATCGAAACTCATCAACGTGCGCGCGTGGATCTCCGCTCCCGTCGAACCGAGCGATCTTCGTTATCTTCGCGTGGGGGTCCCTTCCCCTCTCCAGTATATGTGCTGAGAACGGACTGACCCGGGGGGCGAACGTCCCGCCCTGACCGGCCAGCTTGTCCTTGCGCAGGCGCGAGACTTCCTCTGCTAGATCTTCCATCCTCTGGAGGATCAGAGCGTTGTTCGTTAGGGGCGCCGATTCTTCCACGGGTGAGGGCGCTCGGGCCGTCTGGGCGCTGGTCCTGCCGAACGGGTGTTGCTCCTCGCTGGTGGTCTCCTGGGTCTCCTCGCGCTGTTCCAGCTGCTGGCTGATGGGTGCGTCCAGTCGCTCCTCCAACCTCTGACGGATTTGGCGCTCCTCTGCTCTCTCGAGCGCCGCCTCCCGTAACTCCTGGACCAGGCTGCTGATGCGTCCCTCGCCATCGTCCCTGTCGGTCGCTAGTACGTTCCTCCCCTGCGAGTTTGGCGGCGTCTCCCCATCGGGTGCGTTGTTGTCGTTAGTCACCGGGTTGAGCATGTGGACCTTTGATTTTTGTGGTGTTTATACGAGGTTTGCAATTTGTAAGTTTCCCACAGACGGCGCCAGATGTTTCTACCGAATTACGCGCGGGGGCGTAATGGGGCAGAAGCAACACGAATACATTTCCTTCTCCTCCTGGTGTGTCCGAACGGTGGGGCTGTTCGGATGGACGGGCGCTTCCTCTTCCTTTGTGCGTGCGGGCTCCTTCTTCCGACGGTTGACTCTTCTGTCGGGCGCTTCCTCTTCTGTCGGATGATCGGGTGGGCGGGTTCGCGTGCGGCTATTAGAAGAATACAACAACGAAACAGGCGGTCAGGGGTCAAGACGGGGTGGCCCGCCTTCAACGCTCCGATGCCTAAGTCAGATGATGTATTGGATATAACAGTCAAGCGAACGCACGTATGGAGTGTTTAATGCTTGGATCAGAATGTCGTTACCTGTAATAAATACCTTACATATATAGGTGGTTGAGTTTGGAGTTGGATGGTGTTCTTCGATGTGGGACTGGTGTGGTTCTGCTGGTGTGTGATTCGTGCGTTCGGGCGTGCGCCCCACGGGCGCGTGTGCGCTTGGATGGGGTCGGTCTGGTGAGTGAAGTTGGAGCCTCCTTGGTGGTCTTGCGGGTGGTCCGGTAGGTGTTGTTAATCTGCTTAAGTGGATAAGTATGTTAATCGTACAACTAATGATACAATACTAACAGAAGCATTGTTGCGTGTAGCACTACGTAACCCCACGCGGATACTGGTAAGTTTATATGCATTACCAATGCACGTGACACAAGCTGTAACCACTTGATGTGAACGCTATGCTTCCACTAGTTCTGCGATTTTTGATTCTACAGAGAAGTTCTGCAATCGCAGTGTGATGATTTCTTGCATAAAAAAATACACAGATTAATATGTCAACAAACCAAATTTTAGTGTGGGGCAGTAATTTTTAGAGAAATTTTAATATCTGGAATGACGGCATCTCCAGTGATTAAGCCAAATGCTGCTAAGACACTAACAATCTCTGCCAGCGTCGTCATGGACAACGGTGGCATGACAAACTTTGTCATGGATGGTAATATCTGCGAGAAAAACTTGATTAAGCCACTGTAATAAAATCCACTGATATAAAAAGAATGTAATAATGCATTATAATTCAAATATTGTCAATGTCATTGAATGCCACATACATGAAAACCTTTTAATTATAGTTTCATTGATTAGCTATTTCGTAAGTTATGCTTGAAATTTGCATGCGACAATAATTAAGAGTAAAATTTAGGAATCGACAGAAGAAGCACCACCTTTTAACATATAATTGTAAATGCTTCATGTTTAGACATGAGAGAAGATCTACTGTCCCCAAAACCCTGTCTCCATCTCTATCCCTCTAGTCAGTCAGTGGCATGTGTCTTATATCTCCACATCACCAAACACTCATCTAACTCTGTTAACACTTCCAAATTCACTCTTATTTTCAAAAAATACATATCGGGAAAATCAAATTGTCTTATCCCTTCTTCAAGTTCTGGGATCAAGTTGGAATGATTTATCTCTCAGTCTCGAATCCTAGATCAATCACCGAGTCACAGAGCAGTCACAAAGTCAATCGATATTCCCTTTATTAGTTCTTGTATGACTGAAACATTGGATGATCTGGATTTGAATAATTATTGTGAAATTGGAAAAGAAAGTGGTAGGTCGATTAAATATGACACTGGTTGATCATGAGTCCATTTCTCATATTCGTGTCTTCCCACAAATTTCTATAAACTAGCTGTAATTATAGTTGTATCATATCTCACATTTGCAAATATCTGCTTTTCGGAAGAGATTGCATAAATCGATCCAAAGAAGCTTGTGATCTCTGGCGCGGCAAGTTTATCAAAGTTGTTGGGTTTTACATGTTCCATTTGAGTTTGTATGAATATGGATTTCTCATTCTTGATTTATGTTTTTACTGACAAGTTACCTTTTTCTAAAGACCCTATACATCAAAGAAGAAACAAAGACATGGAAGAATATGGGAAGGAAAAAATTATGAGGACACACGGTTCTGGGCTCGTCCACATCACTTGAATATTTTTTTGGATTATCAAATATAGTAATTAGTCTCTTATTTCATTAGAACTTAACTCTGTCAGTTTAACTGTCATGTAGGATGATATGAAGTACACATGTTAAATTTTTAATGGGAGACAGAGAAAGGATGATATGGAGATTTTTCATCTTTACAGCTAAGAATAGTCCAACCACATTTAAGTTATATTTATTCTTGTCATATTTCGATGTGAGATATCCAATCCAATACGCTCCCTCACATGCAATATAAGTACGAGGTACGTGAAACCAAGTCCAAAATTCACATCGAAATTTTGGTTACACATTTCGCTGGAGCCAATGCAACAGTTGTTCGAAGGTCCAAATAATTCAGCTGGAGTGAACGCAACAAGTTTTGGAATTATTATTATTTATTGTAGATATTATATTCTTATTAGGAATATTCCTTGTAAGTTGTATATATACCTAATTCGGGGATTCTAAAGAACAACGACAAGCTTGACACGTGGGGTCCGTATTGTACCAATATTTTGCCAACTTAACCCCATTTAAGGTTTTGTATATCCACAAAAGATCTCGGTACAATTAAGATAGTTCAACTACATTTAATTTATATTTAATATTGTCATATTTCGATGTGAGATCTCCAATCCAACATGTCTCCTCACGTGCAACGAGGTTAGCATGTGAAACCAAGTCCGAAATTCACATCGAAATCTTGGTTTACATTCCGCTGGAGCCAATGCAACAATTTTTCGAATGCTCAATTAAATTCAGCTGGAGCACACACAACAATTTTTGGAATGCCCAATTCAATTTGGGCCCAACGGACTTGGGACGTGATTAGAAATGAACCATGCTTTGATACCAAGTTGAACAGCGACAAGCGTAACAAGTGTGGTTCACATTGTACTGATATTGTCTCAACTTAACTACATTTCATGTGTTGAGTTTTATCTACAAAATGCTTCGATATAATTAAAAATAACTCAATCACATTTAAGTTATATTTAATATCAAATCTCTTCCAACAACTCCCGGTACACATTAGCATTAAGTATAATCTTAAAGTTTTGGATAAAGTACGTACCAAACATATACCTTCAACACGTGGATATTTTCCTTCATTATTGTGTATTGTAGTGATATTGTTGAAATTCTGAGAGCCACAGATGAATCAAGTTGAAGTTCCAATGTCTCGATGTTCTCACTTGAACTTGCGAGGATATCTAAATACATAATTGATTATTGATTATGCCCTGAGGATGTTGGGGATATATGTTTTTTTTTTTGCTCAGAGTGGATATATGTTGTTCTCCATGACATTCTTTTGCTTATTATAAACCATGGGGTTACCTAAATTAAGTACAATTTTACTGCAACTCTTTATCTTTAACTGTATTTTTACATAACATTGTTGTTGATTAATCCGCCGCATTCATTTTTCGTCGGCAGAAACCTACTTGATTAATCCGCCGCACTCATTCTTCATCGGCAGAAACAAACTTCCTATCCTTCGTCCTACAAAGATTGTTTGTAAAATTAGAGTATATGTAACAGAGACCTAAATTAGAGTATAGGCAAAATTACATGAATGGTTATTAATTTTTGTTCAAAATGACGGTTTGGTCACTATCATATGGCATATGTTAAAATAGTCGTTCAACTTTATCTTCCGTCTATCAATTTCGTGACTCCGTCTATTTTAAACGTTAGATATTAACTCTTATAAGGGTAAATTTATCTTTTTATTCATAACTTCTTTTTATTTACAGTAATAGCATTATAAACATGTATCTCTCTCTCATGAGTCACGAGCCCATATACCCGCATCCAAACCCAGAACCCAGCTCCACTCCGGTCGGCTCACCAACTCCGATGCCTTCGAATCTCCCCTAAAAGACCTCAAATGATTCATCCGAGGGAAAATGTGCTTCTCATTGCTCTAATTACAGATCTCCGCGTCAAACGGGTCTTTACCCGAGCCTATACCACCGGAGATTGAGAATCGAGCTATTCACCCAAACTAAATCTGGCATCGATTTTCGCACAGGCATCCTCCAGCCGCATCAGCTCGCTCATGCCGACTGCCATCGTGGACTCCGCAACTCCTAGATTCAGCGTTGCACCATTAGCTTGAGTTATGAATTCTTCATGGTGACACTTGGGTTATGAATTCTTCTCGATGATGGTGGTGAACAACGACAAACTCGGGATCGTGGAGGACGCCACGACAATGATTGCGCAGGTGGCCAGGTGCGAGGAGAGCGGCGAGGCTTTCCGCAGTGGTCGAATGTCGGTGTAACCTATGGCCGGGTGTTGAGATAGGATCTGGACGCATCCCATGATTGTGATCTCGCCGCGATCTGGTCGCACATATAAGTGATATAACTAATTTATTATCTCCTCGGTCTATCTCGTGCGCCGTCGCACCGACGAACTTGAGATCGTGGTCGAGCGCCGGCGTGACCGACATAGCCCAGATTTAGGTATTCGGGTCATTTGACCCGCGTACTTGTTATTTGGGTCTTCCACTTTGAAATCGAATCCATACCGTTGAATCTCATTAAAAGAGATTCAACGGCTGTCGTTTGATATCCATATTAAATATTACAAAAAATAAAGAAAAAATTTAAAATAAGTATTGGAAAGACAAAAAATACCCCTGAAAATAAACGGAATATTCTTTTTTTAACGGATGTTTGAGCTCGAATGACCAATTTGAAAATAAAACCGTAGCGAAAGTGACCATTTTGACATATGCCATACGATAGTGACCAAACTATCATTTTAAGCAAAGATTAGTGACCATTTAAGCAATTTTACCTAGTATACATGTAAAAGATCGTTTGTAAAATGTGATATTGCTCTCATTTAGGTTCTCTCTTTATTTTGTGGTTTGGGCTATATTTGTAACCCAACTAGGTGAAACATTGCACCGAAGGCACGGTTATCCATTAAAATGACATAAAGTACTCATCGAGTATAGTTTATCTAGAACTAAAGCGTAAAACATTGTTCGAAATAGCATTTAGCAAGTTTAATACCAGCCAATTTCTACTTAAATATAAACAATGGTAAAAAGTTACATCATTGAATATACAGTCTCCCAAGGATACATCTCAGAAACTCAAGCCACCTATATTTCAAGTACACATTTTCTCCTTATTTTGTCACACTAACATTCCATGAGCACTCCGAGGATTGTTTCAATTTCAATGTTGCTGTATCAGAAAGTTTGTTCCCAAGGTGTTTTCTGACAAATCTCAGGGGGATTCTCTTCAAGACACAAAAGAAAGCAAGGATAAGCTAGAATTTTTGATTTCTAATTATTTCACTTAAAGGAGAAGTAGTGAAGATGCTTATAACATCTTGAATTAAATAAAAAGATATATGTAGCCTGTAAATGATCATAACAGAATATAAGAACATTCTGGGAAAAATTGATTACCATTTGCTCAGTACTGTAGCTAGGAAGAATGATCTTGAAGAGGTATGCTTTATCTTCTTGTCCTCCATTGATGTGGGATAGTTTACGGATAATGAATCGGTATCTTTGTTAACACAATGAAATATCTTTTTCCACATCATACCTAATAGAGAAATCAAAGGAACAATGAAGTCTCGTATAAGCAAATGAAGACAACAATACAGCAAATTTTAGTATGAAAATAGGGTTGAGACTTCTTGAGACGTACATGTCTCTCCGGATCTTCATTTTTATTATTTTATATAGGGGGCACCAATGTAGATAAAACTGGACTTAGCACTTGCAAAGAAGTAAAAGAGTACCTCATTTTTATATACTGTGTCTCTAGCAAATGAAGCTCCCTCAGAATATCAAATTTTCACAGTTCAATTGTAAAAGTTTGTTTCACATAACACAATATAGCTATCAGGATTAATTTAATTATATATATATAACGTCCTTTTAGGCAAGAGACTCAGATGAGCACATCTATGTTTTAGATTACTCTAGTATTACTTTGTGTTAGTCTATCTAAATTAATAACATCTATGTTTCACACTCAAACATAGACTAACATAATCCAACTGTGTTCTAGAGTTTCATATAAATCCTCAAGTTCCTAATACTTAAGTATCCCATTCTATTCAGATAAATGCTACAGAGAGAGTACAGAGAGGTTTATCCAATCAAATATTCTAGGTATACAATACCGATAGACCCAATTTAATTATTTTTGATAAACAACCATGCTTGAGCAAATTAGACACTGAAAGATCACCAAAATCAAGAGTGAGAGAGGTTGCATTATCAAACCTGATCTTCGAATTTGCGGTGTCTACCAAGAAGGATACGGCGAGACCTCCATTATAATAAAATGTGTGTGTGTGTGTTTTTTTTTTGTTCCAAACAATGGCACTACAAAATTTACACTAATGTGTGCTTTTCAGTTTGATAAGCACACATTACTTGATTGAGATTGACACAAAAGACCATACGGCCAATTAAACTCAGAATTTGATATTCTTAATATTAGTACGTAGGGAAAATAACAAAAAACAGTAACTTAGGTTTGAAACATGTATCAAGCCACATCAACCAAACTGATTGAACATCAAACATAAATACAAATTCAATAGATCACAACAAAATTCATATTTTAGCTCCTTCTTTAAAACCCCAACAAAAATTGAAAGAAAGTGATAGATTGGTATTGGTGAGAGATATTAAAGTACGTAGTCGGGATCGGTGATCAGTGGAGTGAAAGTCGTGACGGTGGAAGGAGATGAGAAAAGTCAACGGTGAAGATAGAAGCGCAAAAACGTAGCTACTGTCAACGGTGGGTCTTAAGCCTGTTGTAACGTTCATGAAAGCAGAAAACTAACACTGTGAAAAACCATAACGGTATATTCATACATGTCCATTTAGGATACAACACGCAGCAGTGATCACTTCGTGAAGATCAGTCCAGTCTACCACTCTTCTATCAGGTATGTCTCATAAACAAATCTTTGCATCAAGCAGTCGCTGAGAAAATAATTATCGTCTAAGGGATTGAACTGTATGCATGTTAACTAGATCAATTCCGCATGTTAAAACTCAAGAACCAAATAAAGATCTATTAACCAAATAGTGACATATTTGCTGCACCATAGGATCAAACAACAAATGAACAATGATTTTGTGAAAACCCAGTATGTTTACCAAATTCGAAGATATTTTTAAAAAACCATAAATAAGGATATATTTCAATGTTAAAAATACTTCTTACCATAATTGTTGTGGGCAAACAACCTTAAATATGTCTTGGTCTCCATATCCCATAATCTAATTGTTTTGTCCATTGAAGAAGAAAGTAATAACTGCATAGCGTATCAAAATTTAGCCCAAAACATAGTTATAAGTTGTAACCAATGAATATGCAAAGAATTAATCATAAGAACAGCTTCAACATTGAACACAACAAACCAATGATAAATATGAAGGATCATAGTCTAAAAATTGACCTGATCTCTATACCACAACAGGTCCAGTCTAACATCCAAATGATCTTCAAAAGTGCACACAGGTTTTTTCGAAAGAGCAAACACGAATTCAAGCAAATGGACATAGTCAGGAATATGATTTGTTTTCCTAGCAGATCCTCCCTTCCCCTTCTTCTTCTTGGTAGTCAAACTTATCAAAATCATACCAGCACCACTTCGTCGTTGATGACTATGATCCGGATTTCAGGCACGACTTAATGATGAAGTCGCCTCCACACATGACTCCAGCTTGGGTGACTCCGTCTCAGATCGAGACAAATCGGGAGAAATGAGAGAGAGGAGAGGCATCGGATTTAGACTGAGAGAGCTTCGCACCTCAATCGAATGCAAAGTTCGGAGAAGACCCACCACCGAACTGTGGATTTATCACCGTTGTCTTCTCCGTCTCGATCAATCGATTTCTAAAATTCTCAAACGCTCTTAATCCAATCTTCTATGATCAAATCTCCAAAATCTCGAATGGTTGCTACTACTTCTTTGACACCGCGGGTGCCTCTATCTCAAGCAGTTGCGACTAGGCTCGAGAGAGGAGTGATCAAGGATGATAAAGTGACAAATTGGGCCAAAATGTCAAATGGACTTTCAAGCACAATATCTCAACCCAACTTCGAATCCAATCGACCAGGTGGGTTCAGAACCGTCTCTTGTCCTTGAAAGAAAGAATCGTCAACCTCTCAAGCTCCTTAAACACTAAGCAAGCTTTCGCCTCTCCCATTTCTCTATAAATATCAATTTATCTTCCAAAAGGAATCTCTAAGTCTATGATGCCGAAATCTAACTGAGTTTTGGGGAGGTGGAGTAACTTGATCGGAAAAAAGAGGGAAAATACAGAAGCACATGTGATGATCAAGGAGGAGTTACCGGAGGGATGCCTAGCCCACATCATATCGTTGACGAGTCCTAAAGACGCGTGCCGGCTGTCCATTATTTCCAAGGTGTTCAACTCTGCCGCCCAATCCGACGCCGTTTGGGACAAGTTCATTCCGCCTGACACACACACGATCCTCGCCCACTCCTCCGAATCATCGCTTCCGGTTGCAAAGTCCAAGAAGGACCTTTACTTCGCCCTCTGTAACAACCCCGTCCTCATCCGTGAGGGTAAATTGGTATTTTGTTCAATCTTGGATTCAGTATCTGAGTTTTCATTTTTACGTTAAGATTTTTGGTTCAGAATGAAATGTGTTCAAGACTATGTATGTAAATAATGCAGAGCTTTTCACTGGACAAACTGAGTGGTAAAAAAAGTTACATGATATCTGCAAGAGAGCTTGCTATTATCTGGGTTGATGATCCCAGATATTGGAGATGGGTTTCTCATCCTGAATCAAGGTCTGTATTTTTTTTTTTTGTCATTATAATTTGTTTGTGACACTTACTGTGATGTATGTTTTGGTTGTTGACTTGTTGGTTATATATAGAGATATAGGTGCTAATGGCTTCACTGTGTAATGATTCAAACAGGTTTGAGGAGGTGGCTGAGCTTCTTCATGTTTGCTGGCTTGAAATCTGGGGAAAACTCGACACGCATTTGCTGTCACCGTCGACTGTTTACAAAGCTTACCTTGTGTTCAAGTTTACTGAAAGGGTCTATGGGTTTAATCACCTACCTGCAAAGGTCACTGTTGGTCTGGAGGGAGAAGAGGGCTTAGCCGCGGAAGAAGAAATCAACTTTGATCGATACAAGAGATCAGGGTGGTTGGAGCTTGAGCTGGGTGAGTTCTTCTGTGAAGGAGGGGAAGTTAGGGAGTTGAAAATGTCTTGTTTGGCAAATGGGGGTGGTCATTGGAAGAGTGGTCTTATTGTTCAAGGCATTGCAGTCAGGCCGAAGAACATGTTGTAACTTTGTGATGCATTCTTATATGAGGATTGCTATAACATTTTATAAATAACAATGCTGAGTCTCTTGTAGTCAGCTTTTATCAGAGAATATAGAGTTTCTTTCGATATCTAGCCCTGCAACTCAGATTCGTTACAACATTTATCCTACAGCGAAAATCTCTATTTTCTGGTTCGTTTTCTTTCCTTTCTTGCTTTCATCCTACTTTAGACTCGAGGCAGATACATCTGATTCATAATTGTGCAGGAAGTCTAGGTTTTGCTAGGTAGGATGAATTCGATGCAAAACTTGAAGTAGCTCTTGTGCAAATCATCCTAATGTATTATTAGTTTACCTTTGTAAAACAGACCCATGAGTAACTGACCGGGCAAGACGTGCAGTTCTGGCCAGTAACCCTGCATATAGATTATTCAAGAAACGAAGACTAAGTAGTTGATAGAGTTAAGAAATTATCTTAGGATCATTCAAAGTTATGACCATGTATGGGATATATATATATACTAGGTGGAAGAGCCGCGCTGAAGCGCGGGTGGATCATAATGATCAAATAATTTTGTAAATGAGTCATTTATAAATTATTGGATGTATCTAAGCATTTTGGCCCTGGTGATGAAGTTGACCACGCAAATAACTCTTTTTCTCATTCCATCGCCACAAAATATTATTTTCATTTCATTCAGAGAGAAGACACACTTATCCTTTATGCATTGACTAATTAATTATGCAATAAAATGGATAGAGAAGGATATTAAGAACAAAAAATATAAGCGGCGAATAAATTATGTTATTGATATTACAAAAATAACATAAACATTACAAAAACAACATAAACATGAGGAATAGATGACATAACAAAATAGACAAAACAGCTAATCTCCAGATCAAGAATAGATTCTTGATCACAACATTAGCTGAGCGCTTGCATCTAGAATAGGAAATTTGCATGTACTAACATCCATCAAACCAAGCAAGCTGACTAATCAAAGAAGCTGTCGTACTCTACAGCTCCTCGCACAAAATAGTCTCATTTTCAGCAAAAATCAATTCCTCATTGTATTTACACCAACACTGGGAACACAAAAACAAAACTGTCATTAAAAGGCTAGGTCAGTGCGACCAACAGGAAATTTGGTCTAAAAAAATGCACACATGCCAACTGTTTCAAGCCAGTAGAATAACGATGCAACCAATTCTGTAAAAAATGTGAAAAAAATTATGTGACGGCATTTCACCTATGCTTACTATGGAAAGAATGTGGAAATCATATACATGGCTAATCTGTTTATGGCAGATTATCACTTGTTTATCATTGTTCTAATCACTTGTTCAATAGTGAAGTGGTGTATACAGGTAATGTACCTGGCAGGTCTGTGGCAGGCTTCATGTCGCTGAACTGCTTCCGCTATTGTCCCTGAAAACATAGGAGATTTTGATTTAACCTACAATTATTATAGTTGTAGAACATAAAAATAATGTATTTGAGAGATATATCCTTACTGATTGCCCTCTTTTGTGATTTCATCCAGGAACAGTTTTATAGAAGCACTCTTATTTCCACCTCTCTTTGGAGTTGGGTCTTTTTTAGGAGTCTCCAAGATGGGTTGTTCAAGTTCAGGTGCAGCCTTAAGTTGCTTGTTTGCAGCGGCTGTCTGGTTAGTGGTATGATGCTCACAGGTGCTTTTCAGGAAACTTCTCAGGAAAAACTGTCCATATTGATTGATGTTTATCTCAAATAAGAATTTTCCACCAATCTTGCAGCTAATCTCGGGAGGGAGGGTTGATTCGGTAGGGTAGAACCTCTTCTTAAGCAAATCCTCACAGGTTACATCAAAAAAATCATCCGCTACCTTTCCCATAAGAGTGATACTTGCCTGGTCATTTTCATCTTCAATAATCATGAAGACCCTGTAGCTGTGCAAAAGCATCGCATAACCATCTAAGTGAGCCAGACTGAGCAACTTTCATGTAAAAACTAAACAGGAATATGTCTGGTTGTGCACACCTATGATGGAAGACTCACCTTTTTTTGGGCGTATTCTGTCCATGAACAGAACAGAAATAATTATCTTCATGGTCTTCATTTTTGATCATAACCTTGTAACATTTGTCATGGGAACATGAGTTATACCACCATCCTTTTTCAACAAAAAATCTTGCCACAACTGCTGAACAGTAGACTGACTTGGACTAAAAAAGAAGAGAAACTAATCAGAAATAGTTTGATATTTGAAGGTTGACCACACAAACAGTGAGGGACAGCACAGAGATGCAAACAATCCATATAACAGCACATGCCAACATGAACAGGGGGTTACCAAGAACAAAAAGAACTGAATTAATGCATAAAAGTTTGGAACTGATTCCAAAGAAATTTTGTTAGAAGTCAATTACGTTAAATGTGTGGTTCTGACTTAACAAAGGCATGGGGTTGTTTAGGTTGATTAAGTAAACACAATGTGAACTGTAATTCCTAGTTCTAATCATGCTGAACATGGATTCAGATATTAAACTAACGGCTGTTGCAAAGATTGGTTTGGCTATGTACATGAGTCAATTATAAATGGTTCACAAAGAGTAAAACTATTTAGAATAAGATCTATAGCGTAAGGTCCATAGCATGCAATTGTGATTAGACAATTAATAATTTGATAATTCCAAACAGCTTGAAGGAGAAGTTACTCGATTACATACTGCATGTATTGCAGGATCCAAAGTTTTTAGTTCAGCGACGGTGCTCATCTCTGTTTCATTGATCTCTCCTGACAGAGTCATTTTTGAGTATGCACCAAAGACACTAACCTTGTCACCTGTTCTTGAGAACCTGATGCAAAACAGAATTTCTATTAGAAGGCTAGGCAGGTGACATCAGTTCATAAAAAATCATCAAGCTCAACAGGAAACTTGCACAACACAGAAGATGATTGAGCAGAAATTTAACAGGACTGCAAAAATCTGAAACTGTAAAGCCCAAACCTAAAAAAAGCCACACATGCCAGCTGCTCGCATCAAGGCAGCAGAATTATTATGCAAGCAATGTCATTTATTTCATCCATGAGTTAGATAAACATGCATCTAAGATAGTTAAATCACTGCCAGCGAACTTTGTAAGACATGTGTAAAATGCGGAAAGAATTCTGTGATAACCCATCGTCTATACTTACTGCTACACAATTGGGGAAATCATAAAGAAAACTAATTATTTTCAAGCATGCAATGTAAATGAACTTTGAATGTCTGTTTGTACAATGATCATCAGTGATTGTATCATACAATACTTACTCAGTTCTATATTTGTGTGTCTGCTCGATCTCTGGATTGACAACAATGCATGTATGATTTGTGCTGGATGCTCCCACATGCCCTGCAACAACAGAAAATAACATATGTGATTTAGTCTGCATCGAAGGAAATTCTTTGCATTGAGGTGAAACAACATAAATACTATGTTATAGATTATGAATGACAGTGAATCCCTATAACTTTTCGAAACAACAAACAGCACAAAAAACAAATCAAAATGGATAACCCAATTGCATTACCTTCATACTTTGTTATACGCATTGCGGTGAAGGCTGCCAGCACAGGTTCGGCAGACTCACTGACTTCTTGGATAGGAAATGATCTTGCCACATCTCCCCACAATGTGATTTTGATTTCCTCCCTCCTGTACATCCAACATGTAACATCAGGAAAACCAACACTTGCAATGAAATCCAATGGATAGCAATTCTCATGGATCAACTATATTGTAAAAAATCAGCGTTAATTGGCACAGAAAATGAAAATGGACAGGCAAAAGGCTGCAGGAAAACATACCCTATAAACATGAACCTAATATCAGTTCTTGTCTGCCTCCTCTTTGAGTTCTTCACCCCGATTTCTATCGGTTCTTTCACGGCTTTGATGCAACCATATAAATCTTGCAGTTGTCAGAAAAAAAAGATTAGCACCATGCCATGGAGTCTGTACGATCATAACTCACACACACACACACAATCATATATATATATATATATCAATATATGTGTGTGACAACTAACCAGCAAGCAGGGTCTGACAATCTGCTTCTTGGTGAATGCGTGTAAATTCCATGAATTTGGAAGCATATCTTGGAATTGTGGGCATTGCTTGTTTGATTTCGTTGAATTCAGTTTTTGCAGTGAATGTCAAGATGATATCATGCTCACAAACTCTCTGCCTAGCAACATCCCTCTTTGAACCAAACCAACGAATGTCATATACTTGTCCGACTCTCATGAGATTCGGCACATGTCCATAATAACATTCATCAATCATAGCATGGATTGATGAACCCTATAGACAGGAAAAAAATAAAAACGCAAAATTCCGAAATCAGCTCAGAAAGGAAAAACAGTTGTAGGGCAGCGAAAACAGTTAGGATGCAGCAATTATAATTTATATCTAAGTCATATATAAGAAATGAAATTTAGTTTGACCTCTTCATCCACCAAGAGATAGTGGAGTCCATCATATTCAACACTGTCAAACAGTCGAGGCCTCCATTCCAGAGCAACGCGTGCTCTAATAGCCATGCCAATTGTGAATGGTTTGATGTTCCTAATCAAATTTGTCATCTCTGATGAACCTACAGTGAGAGAAAAAAATTCCATTATATATGCTAGCATAACCTATATACATGTTGTAAAACTGTAACAGAACAGAAAACTAACAAAAAATGGCATATATTGAAGACAACAGAAATCTGCAACATTGATCGATTGCTTGATTGGAGTCAGAATAGATGATTACATTCAATGATTATTGAAAACTATAAGGACATAGATCAAGATACAAATATATCACACCTTGAGTTGAATATCACAATATTTGAGACCTGACAATGTTGTAGGTTCAGAGACAATCACTATGTCAAGCAGAAGAGGACTGATTGTTTTCAGTGGGTAATGAACAATCAGTCCCCTATAAGACTGAAAATAAAGGGGCTGAGAGCAAGTAAGCATGAACCAGAGTTTGTCTCAATTGACCCATCATAATGAACAGAAACTTAAACATATCAGAGCCCAATTCAACCCATTCTGGTCTCCTCACCACATAGAAAACCAGAGAAATTCAAAAAGAATAGATTATACCTCAGGCAGGTGTTAAAAGCTCCACAAACTGCTCAGTACCAACACCAATCAATTATACAAAGAAATATGATTTTAGTCATCAGAGATTTTCTTTTATGACTGTAAATGAAGACCACATACCCAATAACTCAATTGAACTATGCATTTCTCAATACGAAGGAATAATGGTTCAACCTCTTGTGGCAAACTATAAGCCTTCTTAAGGCAGTAACAAATTTTAGGCCTGTAGAAATTTAGTCCACGAAATTCAATTCCAAAACTACTCAACGCAAAACCACAGATGCTCACCAAGATAGAAGAATTTAGTCATATAATTCATACGAAAGCAGATAGTAAGCGTTAAATTACAGAAAACACAATCATGCAAATCGAACATTGATTGGAAAGTAATCACAATTAAACTGAGCACGAACCAGAAATTGAGAGAGAGTTTGAGAAATGGGACTACATAGAATTGAAAATGTGGATACCTTTGCTGTGAGTGAATCCTATCCTTGGTTTCGAAGCACAACTGCAGACGCCTGTTCAATTTAGTCTTTGTAATGAAGACATACATGAGTGTAGCAGGTGTGATATATGGGTTTTTAATTTGATGGAAATTGATTGGGTTTTCAGCAGAGATTTGGTGAGATGCACGTCCTGCCATCTTCCCAAATCCAGGATATCTAGATTTGGAAGCTAGATTCGAAATCTAACAGGGTTGGTTCAAAAGGTAGAGGGTTGGCACTGTATGGGATAAGAAAGGGGCTGATTTTGTTCCTCACGAACTGAGGTATGGGGGCATGATGGTTCGATGGAGATAAACCTCCATAATTGTTATATATGCAGGTCTGATCACTGATTTTGGCAGATATGGACACAGCCCATCGAAAGTAGGTGCATGAAAGTAGGTGATGGATGCAGGTCTGATGAAAGTAGGTGATGGAGGCAGGTCTGATCACTATAGGTTTGATGGATACAAAATCCAAATTTGTGGTCAACCCAATAAAAATTTGCCAATTGTTTTCTTCACCTAGTTTTGATTAATTTGATCGGAAAAGAATATTCAGTTATAATGAATGTATATGACTTATATATATGTTACTATTCCTTATTCAGTTACAATTATATAGATGTTCAGGAATTGCTGAAATAATCTATTTAACAATCGTTGGTATACTATCATTACAATCTGGTTTTGAATTGTAGGTATGCGATTGGTTTGAGGACAATTTCGAAATTCATGGTCTTGCTCACATATTATTGGTTACATATTGCTTCACATTGACCACTGCCCACTAAAACTCTTTTCATCTTCTATTTCACAAAAAATCATCGACCAAAGATATGAAATAATATGTAAGTAGAGAGCAAAAAAGAAAAGAAGATTGAAAGATTTTGTTCTCGTGGTGGAACTAAATAAGTTTACAAATTATACATATTACATACATACATATACATATAAATGTACAACATATAGAAACTAACATCAGACGCAATTTTTTTAATAAAAAAAATCAAAGAGTACTGATGGAATTAATCAGTCGATATAACAAAGAGATACTTCAGTGAAATTGATTTTGTGTTGTATAATTCAATGTCCGCAAAAATAATAAACAGAAATGTATATTTAATATAACGTTAACTTACGGTGATTAAAAATGGAAACACCATAAGTAAAATTACAAAAGAATTATACACCTTGTAATACATCTTTATAAACAATATTTTTCGTCAAATTATTGGGAATGTCATTATTATTATTTATATAAATTTTAATTCCTTTTTTTGATGTTACTCTTGATAATGCCACATATAATTGTCCATGAGTAAAAACTGGTTCAGACAAATATATTCCTACTTGATTCAATGATTGACCTTGACTTTTATTTATCGTCATTGCATAACACAGTCGGACAGGAAATTGACGTCTCTTAAATATAAATGGCCATTTAGTTTTGGTAGCATATAATATGATCCTTGGAATATGAACTTTTTGTCCTGCATTATTTCCTGTGAGTATTTTAGCCTCAATTAACCTCTCAAATAACTTTGTCACGACTAATCTTGTGCCATTACATAAGCCACGCAATTGATCTAAATTTCTTAATAACATAATCGGCATGCCAATTTTCAAAATAAGTTCGTGGGTTGGCAATCCATTAAATTCAAGCTTGTTCAAAAATTCTATGGGATATAAAAGATCAAGATTATCACTGTTACCTGAATTGTACGAAATTGTATCTGAACTAAAATATGATTTTTTTTCACCAGGTATTAAATTAATTGCGTAATTATTTATTTCTCTAACAACCAAATTTTTTGGAGTCACTATGGCACGTTCTTTTAAATAGTTTGTATCATTATATTTGTTTAAAAAATCAGGATATGTTGCTTCAAAAATAGATTTGATAGGATCAATTGTAGGATCAGTAAGCAATTCTTTTGGTACATCAATCCAACTCACATCTGGATCATTTGTAGGGAATTTAGATTCTAATCGACCTTCACCTATTCGTAAGATCCATTCAGCGAATGCTTCATTTTGTTTTTTTTCTGCATCAGCTACACCAACGGTTGATAATCTCATATTTTCAGTAAGATGAAACACTGTAATATCAGGCCATAGGTATGAATTGTTGAATGATTGTTGAATGATTTGTTCTTTGCTACCACCTTGTATGACTGGCAATGTTTGCCTAAAATCTCCGCCAAACAAAATTGTCTTTCCTCCAAATGGTTCTTCTTTTTTTGACAAAATATCGCGTAGTGTTCTATCCACCGATTCAATACACCATTTATTACACATAGGAGCTTCATCCCAAATAATCAACTCAGCTTTTTTAATCAATTCAGAAAGATTTGTTCTTTTATTTATATTACAACTTGATTCCTTATCTATAACAGGTTTTATTGCAAAACGTGAATGAGCTGTTCTGCCCATTGGTAGCAATAATGAGGCAATACCTGATGAAGCAACAGCCAAAATAATTTTTCTTTCAGATCTTAGTCTCGAAATGATGGTATTCCATAAAAAAGTTTTTCCTGTGCCTCCACAACCATAAACAAAGAATGATCTGGATCTTTTTTCTTCTACAGCGGTTATCACGTGATCATATATAACTTTTTGATTAGTATTCAATTTGCTTATTAAGTTAGAATGTTGCATCTTCAATGTTTCACAATCAAAATTCAATTCTTCTCTAATAAGCCTATTATCAAGTTCATGTATTTGTTGTGTTATTGGCATTGGTAATTGATGATTTTTTAAACTACTGGATGACATGTTAAATAATTTTTCAAGTTCATGCAAAACAGCATTTTTTAAATCATCATCTAATACAATAATATTTTGCATGTTACAATTTAATTTGATTCTATGCAATATATCATCAGACATATTATTCCAAAATGTATCAAACAAAACTTTTGGATCAGAGACATCACAAAACAAAATAATTGTTACAAATAAAGAACGAATTTGAGCAGAAGTTGCAGTAAAAGTAGATTCCAACAATGCTTCGATCCATTCTTTATCATCACCCAATAATCCCAGACCTCGACATGCTTCTTGATAAGTAAAATATATTTTTCCATTGACTGTTCTAATTGATTCAAAATCAACGCATCCTTTTTGAATATTCAAGAGCATTCTAAGATAATACAATTCGCCGGCATTCGGCGGCACATGTGCTATTCTACCAAGAACATGATATCGTTTTCTTGGAGTCCATAATTTTTGATTATCATTCCAAACATATTCAGTAGGAAATTGAGCATACGTTAATTTTTTTGCTTTTTCATAAGTCATGTTTGCAAGGAACCAAGCAGTGAGCATTGTAGTTCCTATACATGGATTTTGTAAGACATTTTCAATAGAATTAGATCCATGAAAACAAACAGTTTGTTCATTAGGCAAATGAATTTTTAAATATTGAACTGCAGGAAATCTAGAATGAATAGAAAATTCAAATAGACGCCACACAGATTCATGAGGAGTTAAATATCGACAATTTAGATAATTTTGAATTTCATCATTTACTTTTCCACTAATCAATATACGTGCTCTATCAGGTCCTTTGTTTATGTATTTGAATAAATATTTTATTAACATTGATTGAGAACATGATTCAACATTTATATGAGCATTATATCTCAATAACAAATTACTATTATATGGTACAACAAAATTATTTCCAACCTCAACTCCTTTTTTTATCACAGATTGTGAATCAATATCACGACGTCTATACTGAGGAGAATTAGTTGCTTGAAAAATTGTGTTCGCTATAAATGATTTTGGAAAATGTTTGCTGCATGATTTGTCTCTCATACATGGAGAAAATGGATTGAGCTGACCGCAGGGACCATGAATCATAAATTGACTTACTATTTCAAATAATATGGGATTATTATTTTTATCAGGCAATTCTGCTGAAATAATGGAATCAACATCATCTGCTGTGTGACATTTGTATTCATTTTTTAGCCAAAATAATAGATGAGCATGAGGCAAACCTCTTTTTTGGAATTCAATTGTACATACATGAGCATGTACCTCTCCAAATGGTGCTCCACTTTTAATATGCGCAATCATATCATCAACTTTTATTTTAAAAATGCGACAAATAATATCTGGACGATCTTCAACTCTATATCCAGGGTTTTTTTCAAAATATCTCAAAATTTTTAGCCATTTGACATTGCATGTGAAAGTAATAAACAAATCTGGATTCCCATATTCTCTGCAAATTGTCATAGCATCTTGATAATTATTAATCATGTCTCTTGGACTGCCTGTATGAGTAGCAGGAAGAAAAATTCTTTTTCCAACATCATTGCCTTGGACAATTCCTTCAGAAACAAAAGCAGACAAATTTTTAACTGTTTCAGATCTCATCTCTGGTTGATGATGTCTAATATATTCCAAACGATTTTCTTCAACAGTTGCATATGCATCAACTAAGTATTGCTGAAATAATCTTCCACCCTTTAATAAAGTGCTCGATTGGTTTTCCCTATCATGAATTTGATAACAAACAAATTTGCTCATAGTTAATTTCCTATTCTTGTCACCAACATCACCGGGCATCGATCTTAATTTCATGTTAATCCTAAACCCATCCTCTCCATATGGAAAAAGAAGTGGATATTGTAATGACATTAGTTTCGGATGAATTTTAGAGATACGCTTAAGAGATCCTTCATTGGATCGAATAATTATATCTCTATTAGAATTAAATTCACCTATATCACCTACAATTAATCCACCGATTTCATCACCAGAAGGTAATTCATACTGTTTGCTGTCATTATCTTCGCGATCAAGTACATCCATATTAAAATTTGGCAACAAAGAATTTTCAAAAGCATCTCTCACAGATCGATATTGTTTTGTTAATTCATTACATCCATCTAATAATTCTACCAATCCCTTTACAATATCAACATCAATTTTATCATTTGAATTGTTTGGATCAATAGCCGTAATGTGATTTCTGATTTCATTTCGTGTGTCATATACATATAATTGAGCATATTTAGGAGATTGTCCTTCTGACGGTAAAATTGAACCCATTAGATGATGTACTTGACCACATATTTTAAAGACATAAGGAGCACCTCCACTGTTTATATCATATTGAATTTGAGCTCCCATAGATGTAAAAGCAAACATAGAATTATATACTCGAATATTATCACGAAATAACACACTTTTTCTACCATTAGCTGAATTTAATAATTGATCTAGAAAAGGAGGTGTTGAACGTGATATTGGAAGTTGAACACGGCCTTTTTCACAACAATGGGTATATATTGGTTGACGATTTTCTTTTCTTTGTAATGCTTCATCCAACCAAAAAAAAGCGGAACAATAGTTACATGTATAAGCATCATCGCCGCAATCCTTATAATCAACAATAACATCTGCAATATCAATCATGGTAATACAAATTAGATAATGCACAATCAACAATAACGATTTATTGATATTTTACGCCGGATGATTTATGCAAAAGTTTCTTCTAACCTGCTCGACTTCGTTGATATGATGCCTGCCCAAAAGATCCAACACGAAGGCCTATAATTTGTGATACATCACGAAGATTAAATTCATGAACAAATGATAAGGGAAAGAACTATATTTTTTGTAAGCAACCAATTAGCCATCACACAAAAAGAGTTTAGACGCAATTCACCTATAAAATAACTAAATTTGGGCATTGATGAGCAACAGGAACACAACATGCTTATTAAAAAACATAGAAAAGCAAGGGGAGCACCTGATATATTTCTACCAACATCTCCACCATCACTATCTTCATGTATTTCACGATGATTACTCCGAAAGGGATGAGTCACTGACTGGCGAAAGGGTAGAGATTGTTCAGAAGTACCAACAGATGAGGCAAGCCTCTCAGATGAAGAAGGTTCTGTTTCATTTAACACAATCCCTCTGTCAATGGACTCATACTTCCGCTTACGTAGCATCTCTGAAAATTCAATTTAAATTTTATCGAATAATCCAATATCTTTAAAAACCAAGAAAAAAAATTAACACCAAATCACCTGCAATAGTTTCCTGAAGATCTAGAGTATTATCGATGTTGTTTGTTATCTTCCCTACAAAGGATCCATAAACAAAGGTTCATATACACTTGTAGACATCATTTGAAACATAACAGTGAGAGGGGGAAAAAAGAATTTAGCCAATATCACAATACAAACAATACCTTGCCGAAAACATGGACTATTTTCACTATCCTGGGTGGATGTTTCTAACAAAGAATCATTACACAGAGGTTGGAAAAAAACACGTCGTCTACTTGAACACATCATCGCTTGGTCACTTTCTGCAGAACATATTTTAAAAAAAACGCTAAGCCCAGTGGTAAATCACTAACTCATGCATGAAATAAACGCAGACATGCATACATAAACATCATAAAAAACAACATAATATGAAATAAATTACCAGATGTTGCGTTTGCAGTATTAATGCGCACATTTCTCTTTCGACCCATAACTAAACAGGGGGGGGGGAAGGAAAAACTAATTATTTTTTAGATAAAAAGAATAACAAAATAAAGAAGGGAAAAAAAATTCACAGCTCTATTTATAATCTAAATACAAAACAACTGTCACAACAACGCAGTTTTCGGCAGCAAGAAAACATGCCAACATCTAAATTCCAATGGAATCTAAAGGCGGCAACAGAAATAAACACAAAACGATAAAAAAAACAAAACATGATCAAATCAGCGCGGCACAGTATAGAAATAAACAAAACAAAACAAAAAAGGAGTGATCAACAAAACACATATGACAGAGTCCTAGGATCAAATTTCATGCATATTTCACAAAGTTAAATCTGATGCATGTCATATCATTGCATGATTATGAAAAAAATGTAATCACAATTCCAAAGAATGCACACGACAATGAACACATATTAGTGACTCAGGTCACATAGGTATCAGAGACATTATATGCACATACATGAACATCTATTTCCCAAAAAATGATCTCTCCATCATTTAATTTTCTCAGGCAAGACAGAAAAATGCATTCCCAAGAAAATAGCAAAAAAGAGACAGAGTATGCACCAGATTTCTGCAATTCCAACGCTAGAACTTGAATTCAATAAATAAATCTTTCGAACACACCAGCTGCCTTGGATAAGGAAGGGCTGAAAAAATAAGCACCTCACATCAGAACAATTGTATTACACATTAACAATCCAACGAAATTGTCAGCAACTTGGTATATCAATTCCAACGAAGATACCACAATCCATCAAATTTAGTTAATTGAGATGATGTAAATTTCAATCATTGCTGGGCAAATGGCAAAAAACCACATAACACATTATCACACCCAAAACTTTGGAAAACATAAACAACAGACGCATTATATTGATTTCTTTACACAACAACACAGCTTACAAAGCTGAACTAGAACCATGAAATCTGTCATACCCAAAGCGAGGATTTGAATGTGACAAATGATATCTAAGCATTTCCAATCTATTCCGCAGACAAAATAAGGACCTAAAATAATAGATAATAAAGATTGTCCGCCAAAGAATACCTTTTAAATTAGAAAACAGGTTATCCAAGAGAAGCACAGAGCCAACACATCCATCAACTTGGCAGACAACTAAACCCAGCAATCATGTATAACCCTATTGATACAGCAAACAGATCCCATTAATCCACAATCACATTGTCCAGCCAAAACAACAATAGAAAACAGATGGATATTTGGGCAGATGTTTCAAAGGCAAACAAATGATACTTCATGAGAACATTTTTCCAAAATCAGTTTCCAAATATCACTCTATTGCAAGACAATAAACGAAGATGGGAAAATGGAAAGACAGGCCACACTGACCAGAATTGGAACAAACAAACACAAAATCAAATGATAAATTGGCGGGGCGATTGGATATTAACTTTTGCACAATGTAAGATAAGCACACTCCTAATCACATAAAAAGCACCAACTACATGATATAGCTATCATATTAGAATACGTCAATCAAAATAACCCAGATTCTAATGATACATGTACACCCATTCATCCATCGATTTACTGAACATCATATGCATTCAAATCTAACTGCACTCAAACACCCTCAAACACTCACATACCTAATTGTAAATCAATACCCAGCACCGACACGAATATGCATTCGTATGCCAGAAATTGCAACAGAACCTACCATGTTACCAGAACTTATTCAGAAAAAAGTTTCATACCAAGAACTTCAAAGTGCAACAAATGGATTCAATGAAAGCAACTTATTAGGCACTGGGGGTTTTGGCTCGGTGTTTAAAGGAATACTTTCAGACAGGAGGGAGATTGCTGTAAAGGTGTTCAATTTGCAGCTTGAAGAGGCTTTCAAGAGTTTTGATATTGAATCTGAAATGCTATGCAATGTTCGTCATTGAAATCTTATCAAAATCATCAGTGGATGCAACCAAGTTAACTTCAAGGCTTTGGTACTCGACTACATGCCTAATGAGAGCCTTGAAAGGGTATTGTATTCTGAAGAGTACCTCTCTTTAGATATTCTCCAGAGGTTGAACATTATGATAGATGTTGCATCAGCATTGGAATACCTTCATCACGGTTATTCAATACCTATTGTCCATTGTGATTTGAAGCCAAGCAATATACTTCTGGACAATGATATGGTTGCACATGTTGCTGATTTTGGCATTGCAAAGCTCTTAGGTGGAGGAGATTCTATGACTGAAACCATGACACTGGCTACGGTTGGGTATATGGCTCCAGGTGACCTTGCTGCTTTAACGTTTAAACCTTTTTGACACAAAAATGCATTTGTTTTCTCTAATTTTTGTTTTGATTATATCTAAAATGATGTATTTGCAGAATATGGAACGGAAGGAATAGTTACCAGAAGAGGGGATGTGTATAGTTTTGGTATAGTACTAATGGAGACTTTCACAAAAAAGAAGCCAACAGATGAAATGTTTGACGGTGAAATGAGCTTAAAGAGTATGGTGGCAGATTCATTACTTTCGGATGCAGTACTTGAAGTTATGGATGCCAATTTACTGGGGAAAGAGGAAGAACGTGATTTATTGTATGAGAGGGAGCGCTGTTTATTGTCCATTATGAGGTTGGCACTTGCTTGTTCTGCAGAATCGGCCGAAGAGAGGTTAAGTATGCAAGAAGCTGCAGTCACACTCCATAAAATCAAGAACAACTTTCTCAAGTACAACGAAGGTGTGTAACCTTAGATTTTATTTTCCGTGTTTATAAAGGCTGTGCAAATAAGTGTGCATCTCTATGACACTGGATACAGTCCAAAGTTTTGTAATATAATCATCTGTGTGTGATTTTCTCTCTCTTATTTTCTTCAGTCAATTTTAAGGTCATAGGGTAGTTTATGAAACTGGAGCATGGACGGTATGTAATGCTAGCTAGTACTAAGATTGAGCGTGAGTTAATTCACACGATCTATCTAATTAAGTTCTACCTAGATAAAATGAATCTAAAAATAAGGATTGATATTAGGATTAGATAGAAACCAGCTAGGAAATAGAAGAGTATATATTTGGAAACAATGTGAGCAAGTCACGCACATTATCACTTCTTGTGAAAGCAATGGTTGTTAAAGATGCGATGAGTAAGCTAGAACAAATAACATGGACAGTGGATAGAATACTAATTACGGAAGTTGTAAACTTGGAAGTCCAACAATGGCGACCAGCTTAAAGTGTTATTGCTAATAGTTCCAAAAGGAAGCATCAGATTCCAAATAATTGAAACATGTAGGAGGATTCTCCAATTGGATCCCAATCGATCAACAGCAGAGAAAATTTGAAAACCAAATTTCATTTTCAAGAGGCGCCTACACTTACCGGATTTCTGTGAGAGCAAGAGGAATAAGGGTGGGCTGAGGGAGAAAGATCGATCTGTGGAGATGGCGTGCGAGAGAGAGCGAGAGCCAGAGAGAGAGGGAGAGACTGAGACGCGAATGAAGAACGCAGCAGCAGAAGCTCAAAAGAGAAGCACAGGCCGGATTTCTGTGAGAGCAAGAGGAATAATGGTGGGCTGAGGGAGAAAGCTCGATCTGTGGAGATTGCGTGCGAGAGAGAGCAAGAGCCAGAGAGAGAGGGAGAGAGACTGAGACGCGTTGAGGCAGCAGCAGAAGAACGCAGCAGCAGAAGCTCAAAAGAGAAGCACACGCTTCGCACGTGTTGAGGAACTGTTCTAGCAACAGTTGCCAAACTCGTCCAACTTTGTTATATAGGTAATATATATATATATATATATATATATATATATATTGGCCACTTTGAATGCTGAACAGTTCACTGAGATGGGTAGGAGCTTTGGCATGACAATGACTGCCAGAAAGCCAATTGGGTTTAGAAGCATGGGAAGTAATTGAAGCATAAGACAATTAATAAATATGTGTAATCTTCATGAGATTCTTGACTTGACTAGTAGAAAAGAAAAAAACCCGAATCCAAAAATCATTTTCCCAGTGATCTGAAACTTTGAACTCCTTTTTGCGAGAAATATCAAGTGTCTCACAGCAGGCAAAAAAAAAAGAGTAACAAATGGCTCACGAATTTTCAAGTGATCGAGATCAATTTCATCGGCTTGTCAAGAAATTTCTTGTAACAAATCTGTACAGAGTGGTTGCGAACTCCGCCAAACCAGCTCAATTTGTTTTCAGTCTTGTCTTATTGTTCGGCCTTCACCCTAGTAGTAAATTAATAAATCGATTATTTTTCTGTTTTTCTTTGTGTGAATTATTAATTAATAATTCTCGTTGTAGTGGTTGAGCTCTTAATTTGTATGCTCTCATTCTGGTCATTTTGAATGTTTCTGTACAAATATGAGAGACTCAATCCATGTTGGTACGTAAAGATAATGACTTTTCAACCAATAGATTTACTGAACATTTTGTTTAAATGATTTTGCCTCAATTTTCTGGAGGAAGACTTGTTCAAAATCATCACTTTTCTACCGATATGTTTCTTATCTGTTCAGAGTAATTCACTTGTCTCTCATGATTCACTAATATAGGAAGGTTGACTTCACCATTCCAGTATGATCAGACCATGTTTGTTAAAATAGTGGAACAGTTGTCTATCTTTATGACAACTTTTGGAAGCTGACTTCTTAAAGTAGGTAGCTCAATTGTTTAAGCACACTAGTTTATAGTTCTGAATTGGTTTCATCTGAATGAGTTCTTCATAAGTTCTTATATATATGCACAACCAGACAAGTAATAAAACTACAAGGCTTTGGTTCCAGTTTTCTGTAATGGATGGAGCTCGAGCCATTCATGCGTTCCCGGTGCTTGTGTTAGTCCAGTTTGTTATTACAGCAGCAAACCCTCAGGAATGTGAGTTCTCTACAACTGCTATGTTATGTTTCAGAGTGAATGTTAATCGGTGTTTGTCCATAGTATGGCAGACATTTTTCTTCTTTCTTCTTCAGCTTTGTTGCTTTTTAGGATTTTCAGTTGTAGAAAGAGCTTGTATAGAACTGTTTCTGCTGTAGAAACTTTTGATAAGTCCTGACTGGGGTTTGAGCATTAAAAAATCTTTCAAATTTCGGATGCAGATGGTTATATGCAAATTCTCATGGATGAGTGGAATATACAGCCACCGAGTTGGGTGAGTGCTGATCCTTGTGATGGCTGGGAAGGTATCAAGTGTACCAATTCACGCATCACCTCCATGTAAGTTCTTGGTCTGTTTCATATTCTTAAGCTCCTCTAAGTTTTTCCATATATTGTATATGATTATAATTCTCTTGCTTGAATTTCAGAAAGTTGGCAGACATGGACTTGAAAGGTCAGTTACCCACCGATATTGAGATGTTATCTGAACTACAAATTCTGTAAGTATTCTGTTATCAGCTTGCTTCTACTGTAGTTTAGGTTCAGTGCTCCATGCTTCGTAGGCAAGCGCTATTATATACTTTTTATCACTATTAATGTTCTTTTATATTACATCTTAATCCCTCCATTATCAGATTTGTGATGCATTTACTGTTACAGTTCTGTCAATTACCCTTACGTACTCATTTCCAGCAGTTTTTCTTCCATATAGGAATTTGTCTTTCAACAAGGGCCTGACAGGACAACTAGGAGCATCAATTGGAAAATTGACAAAACTAGTACACTTGTAAGAAAACACAACTACTGGTTTCTGCAGTACGGTAATAATTGGTTTATTGCAAGGGTGATTCTCACTTTGTCCTGCTTGTTTTTGTATGCCAGAAATCTGGTTGGTTGCAGTTTCTTTGGTTCTATTCCAGATGCTATAGGATCTCTAACGAGGCTCTCTTACCTGTACAGTTTCTGATCATTAGTACTTCTTTCTTTTTCTCAGCTACAAAGGCTGTTTAAACTTCAAGCTTCTAAAGCCATTATATGCTAAAATTATGGTACATTTTACTTTCTTTTACTGCAGATCTCTGAAAAACAATAGTTTCAGTGGCCCAATCCCGCCTTCAATCGGGTATCTCACCAATCTTACTTTTATAGACTTATCAGACAACAAGCTAGAAGGACCTATCCCTGTCTCCAATGGGACTATACCTGGTCTTGATAACTTACTTAAGGCGAGGCACTTGTAGGTCAACACTAATTAGTGATATTGAGATGATTATTCTTTTCTTCCTTGTATTTTTTAGCTCCACATTTTCTTCTCTGATCTTTTTAATTAATCACTTCAAATACAGCCATTTTGGGAACAATAAGCTCTCAGGCTCAATCCCACCTGGACTTTTCAGCTCAAACATGAAGATGATACATTTGTAAGTTTTCTATGACTAAAAATATATGGCTTGATGATCTGGTAAAAATGAGCTACTTTTGGAATTTTTTTCTACTTTTTAGCAGATATCTTTTGATGGGGTATTGCATCTGATGCATCTTTTTGTAATGTTATACTGCCATACTGGAGAAATTGTCCTCCATTATGAAAGATAAGGAACAGGAGCTTACTTCACTTGGAAATGCTAATTGTTAAAATGATACCAATTTCTTTTGTACGTGCAGAATTTTTGACCGAAACAATCTCAGTGGAAGCATCCCTTCCACAGTCGGACTTGTGAAAACCTTGCTGGCAGTGTGAGCATCATTGCTTAATTTTTTTTTATTTCTCAAGTGGACTAATAGAGATGTATGATGTATAACAATTTTTGTACTAAATATGTTTCCTTCTGGTGCAGGCGCCTTGATGAAAATTTGTTAACTGGTCCTGTGCCTTCGAGCCTCAACAATCTTACCAATGTATCTGAACTGTAAGCAGTCATACCACATAAATAATTGCCATCTCTTTCAGAAAAAATTTCAATATCTTACTTTAAGTAACTTTTTTAATTAAGAGAGGCTAATGGTAAAATGTTTTCAGGCACTTAGCCAACAACATGCTGACTGGTCCTATCCCAAACCTTACTGGCATGAATCTCCTCAACTATGTGTAAGAAGATGATGTGCCATCCATCAACTTTACCCATTAACAAAAATGTTAATAGTATAATTTAATGTTACTATCTTAACGATATTGATCATTTCATGTCCCTTGACTGAACTTAATCTGCAGGGATTTGAGCAATAATACTTTTCAAGTATCAGATATTCCTGATTGGTTTTCTACCTTGACGCTTTTGACAACATTGTATGTTTTCATTCCTCCTTTGTAGACCTGTCTGTGTGTGAATGTTGGTGCATGCGCTTTGAAAGATTAATGTACTTATGCATGTATTACAGAATAATGGAAAACACAGGACTTCAGGGACTGGTTCCTAAAGCCCTATTCAGCTTTGTTAATTTAGAGACAGTGTGAGTATCATCCTCATCTTTATAGCATCACACTCAACGTGATGGGAAGTTACATGAATAAAAAGGAATGTAGATCTTTCAATTCACAAATGATCATTTCTCCCACTTTTAGAAGATAATTATTACTGACGTGTGTCAGGGTATTGAGGAACAACATCCTGAATGGCTTATTGGATGTAAGAAACTTCAGCAACCAATTGCAACTAATTGATCTGCAGCGGAACTTCATTACTCAACTTGAAACAGACAAGGAAGGATCCAACTACACATTGATGTAAGCAAAATATTACACATTTTTCGTGTGTGTCTCTTTGAAGATCAACTACCAAACGTGTACCTAGTAATGTGTTTCATTATACTGATAACCGAACTAATCCATTACATCTTGGCAGCCTCTCTGATAACCCAATATGTGAGGGGAGTCAGACTAATAACTACTGCATTGTCTCTCCACCGAGTGCTACAAATGAAATGTCACCTAGTAACTGCACTCGTGTGCCTTGCCCTTCGGGCCAGGTTTCTTCCCCCAATTGTAGATGTGCATATCCCTACAGAGGAACTCTGGTCTTCATATTCGTTTCGTTCTCAAATTTAGGTGACTTCAAATATTACCAAGCGCTTCAAGATTCTCTCATGAACAGTTTTCATGCTTTTAGCCTCCCAGTGGATTCACTTTCCCTGGGTCGTCCTTCTTGGGGATCATCTTTTCACCTTGAGCTTGTTATAGAAGTCTTCCCATCTGGTAATCAACTTCGCTTTAACCGAACAGTTACTTCAGCCATTGCTTCTCTTTTAAGTAACCAGACTCTCGATGGGCGTCCACCGTATTTCGGACCTTATTCTTTGTTTTTTCCTACTGCCAGCTCAGGAGGTAACTCTCAAGTGCACATTGAACTTAGTATACTAGTTGCATAAATGCTTCAGAAAGAAACAATAGCAACTCATATTATATGTAATTGGTTGCAACATTTTGAGGTGCTTGCAGGATCAAACAAGGGTGTCATAATTGGGGCATCCATTTGTTTTTCCCTACTGTTATTAATAGTCCTTGTAGGGGTTTATGCACTCCACCAAAAGAGGAAAGGAGACAATCCATCACGTAGATCATCAATCCTCATGGTAATTCCATCTAATGCTTATAAAATTGCAGCAGACTGGAGTTTCAAATGTCATATGGCAGACTGGAGTTTCAAATGGGGAAAGGAGACATTTTGTACATAATGTTTTCATGTCATATGGCAGACTGGAGTTTCAAATGTCAGTGCTCCACAGTTACAAGGAGCGAGACTGTTCTCTTTTGAAGAGCTCAAGAAATGCACAAATGATTTTTCAGAAGCATATGAAATTGGATCTGGGGGTTATGGCCAGGTTAGATTTGATAATACTTCATTCCTAACACTGGTGTAACTGTAGTATACTGCTAGAATGAAACTTTAATTTGGTGACATGTATTTCACAGGTGTATCGTGCAACTCTTCCTACAGGCAAAATGGTTGCTATTAAAAGAGCTAAACGAGAATCAATGCAGGGAGTATCCGAGTTCAGAGCTGAGGTTGAGCTTCTGTCAAGGGTACATCATATAAATCTGGTCAGCCTTGTTGGTTTTTGTATGGAGCAAGGTGAACAAATGTTGGTGTATGAGTATGTTCCAAATGGTGATCTGCTGAATAGTCTTTCAGGTATTTCAGGCTGATCTTCAAGTTTGAATTCTAGGAAGTTGAGGATTTACTTTGTTATATAGTCAGTACATTCGTTGTGCATGTAGGGAAGTCGGGAATCAGGTTAGACTGGATGCGGAGACTTCAAGTAGCTCTTGGTGCAGCAAAAGGCCTGACATATCTTCATGAACATGCCAATCCTACAATTATACACCGCGACATCAAATCAAACAACATACTACTTGATAAAGATTTGGAAGCAAAAGTTGCAGACTTTGGTCTCTCCAAGTCCATGGCTGACAATGGAAGGGATTATGTTACGACTCAAGTCAAAGGGACAATGGTCAGTCTACAAAACTCCATTTTCACTGTACATAGTGTGATAGTATAGCTATTGACAGTTCTATATAGTGTCGAATGAGTCCACCTCAATCTTTTTCAATCATTTGTAGTCATGGGGCACTTGATAATGGGATCGTTGTGAAGAACCAGTTTCGAAGGTTCGAGAGTATCACATGCAGTATTATCTTAATTATTAATCTATGTATTTTTATGATCGTAGGGCTACTTGGATCCTGAGTATTACATGACGCAACAGTTGACTGAGAAGAGTGATGTCTATAGCTTTGGCGTGGTAATGTTGGAGCTTATCACTGCAAAAAGGCCAATAGAGAGGGGAAAGTATATAGTGAGAGTGGTACAATTGGCAATGGATAAAAAAAAGGCTTTGTACAACCTTCATGAAGTCCTCGATCCAGCCCTTGATTTAGGAATAGATCAGTTGAAAGGCTTAGAAATGTTTGTCGATTTGGCAATGTCGTGTGCAGAAGAATTGCGTGAGAAAAGGCCTAGAATGGGGGCAGTGGTGAAAGAGTTAGAGAACATAATACAAATTGCTGCTGCTGCTTGGAATGAGACAGCTACCAGTTCCGCGTTTACTTCAGCAAGTTATGCGGATGAGAGTGGAGACAAGGATCTTTACAGCCCAGGCATGGATTATAGCTTCATTTTAGATGGAAGAAGATAGTAAGATATGTACTTGGAGTAGTAAAAGTTGGTAGATGCTGGATGGCTAGCTATGTGAATATATATTAATTACTTTGGTTTGAAGAAGGGATATGTCTTGAACCTAACATTCGTAAGTTTTGTTTCAGTACCAGGAAAACATAATTACATTATTAGCTAGTAGAAAGAAACATTCTGACGTTCATAGATAACAGCACAGCGTCATTTGTAAGGTAATATAGATGGTTATTCCATTCTTCGCATTTGTTTGATTTGAAGCCACATATTTAGTGTGCCACACGCATGGATTAAATCCTTATCTAACTCCTTTTCTCTGGAAATTCATCTAACTATAGTTGAATAAAGGTCCAAGAAAATCTCAAATTTGTAGAGGAGATTGTTTCGTCCTGGAGAAATGCGTAAATTTTTTGTCTTCATGTCATACAAATGGAGCAGACGAAAGAGGGACTTGGAAGGACTACTGTGCAACTGTTAGAGATATCTCCGTGTGAGTTCAGCTTCCTCAGCTGCAGTATTGCAGTAATCTTTCTTTTCAGAAGCCCTAAGTTTTCTAAGATGGCAAATTATGATTTTGCAAAATGATGTTAAGCGCACACATGGAACAACTATATCAAGTGTTCAAGGCTTCAACTGTTGTTAATTTCACCGAAGTTATAGACACTACACTACATCACCTCCAAATGTTACCAAGAAATTTGTCAGTGTGCACTTTGCAATTCTTCTTCATGACTACCTTTGTCATGCGATTTTAGGTTATAAAACTCCACCAAGTAAGATAGAGCCTCTGAGTTGCTGTCACAGACCTTCCACAGTGACGAAACCTCTCCCTTGGAGAGGGTACCCCAATCCTCACAAACATCAAGGAAGTCAAGTAGCTTTGAGTAAAATGAATCGTAGTTCATCAACAGGAATGGAACAGGAAGCTCTGACCCAATCCGTTGTAGCTGAATTAATGCTAATATCTCAAAAATCTCATCTAGAGTACCAATCCCACCAGGGAGAGCAACAACAGCAGTCCTATCAGCACTACTGCCTCTAACTGCAGCATCTACCAATCCATGTTTCCGAGCAGAGAAAAACCTGCACATTTTAACCAGATAAGATTCTGCAGAAAGTTGAAAGCCGTATTGTTAAGCTTTCTATCTGGTAGATATATCATACCTGCATGTAAGATAAACTTCTGAAGTTAGGTAGGGATGATAATTTGATGCTGTCCATTCGCCAGCTTCTCTACCAATCTTGAACCCACCAACAGGTTTTCCTGCTAGCAAGGCACCTTTAGTAGCAGCATCCATAAGTCCCGGCCCAACCCCAGACCAAGAAGTACAATCCAAAAGTTTTGCAATCTGCTCCATAAGATGTATCAGAAACAAATTCATTTAAATTTCATTCTAGATCGAATACACAGTCAGCCCCGCAATCTTGGCGCATTTAAATGCATATAGCAGCCATACAAAAATACTATCTTGAATGTGCTAACAAAAATTCTGAGGCAGCGAAAAGCTATTTTGACTCACCTCTCTACTCAGCTCTAGCGTATGTACGTAATGTGCATGATCAGGTCCCATCCTTGAAGAACCCAAATACACAACTCCTCTCCCAAGTCTGTGTATCAATTCATAACATTGTTTTATCTCTTTCCTGACCTTTTTCAACAATGCACAAAAAACATGAGCAAAACTAGCCCTTCAAATGTTTTCACGTTTAAGTCTCATCACAGTATAACGAAAAATTTGGTAACAAGTACCAGCAGGGATGTCAATATAATTAATTTCATTAAATTAGACCTCAATGAAACGTGCATTGTATTTCACTTACATAAAACCAAATACAACACAAAGAAGAAAAACTAGCTAGATACCTCACTTGGGCTTGTTCTCTCGTCAAAATCAACCAAGTCAGCCTTGCTTGACATAACAAGCCTCGACCTTGAGAGCTTGAAACTGATGGTATTGCGTCTCTCTCTTTCTCTGACCGATTGAATCGTCAGAGTTCTCCGATGAGAATTTCTGACCAAAACTTGAGAGCCCGATGAACCCAACACCGAAAAAGCCATTCTCAGAGTGATTGAAAACTGATGTTGGGGTTCAACTCGGAGTGGGCATATGCGTCCACAGCTCAAATTGAAAGCATATCTCGTTCAAATGGATTGTTGTAGTAGATAGAAAAGCTTACAGGGAAGAAAGGGAAATGGGGAATAAAAATATTCTCAGCAGACCAGCTCTGAAAGTCCGAAGAAGTCTGCAACTTGGAATCTTCTTCATTTTGGTCATTTTATAGGATCAGACTACTATCCTCCCTAAGGGATATTTTCCAAAGAGTGACACGTGTTGAATTAACATGGGTTAATTTTGTCAACAATTTATTAGGTTGACTGAGTTTATAATAGTCTATTTATGGTGGATCACATCACTCAACACACAACTACCGCCGTCAACTGCCACCGTCACTACTACCAAAACCCTCCTCCCCTCACTCAGTCTCTCCTCCTCCTTCTTCGTTCTTCTCCATCTCCACACGTTCCCCCTCTCCTTCTCACCTTTGGACCCAAATTTACTTTGGGCACCGAGGCTTCAATTCAATTAAGATCGAACAAATGCATCGTTCGAGTGCTCATCGAACTCCATTGCATTGACCGAGCTCGAACAACTGCATCGGGTGGATCATCGACCTCCGTCGCCCTCGCCTCGTCGGGCTACTGAACAAGCTCGTTCTCGTCATTTTTTCCCGAAAGCCTCTCCTCTGGATACGGGCGACCAAATGGTTGCTCCATTGCTACTGTCACCGTGCATGACAAAGCCAAGGAGAAACGACACATATTGGTCGCTTTTCAGGCAGTGGCGCGAGATTTGGGTATCCAGAGAAGAAAAACCGAAAATCAACGAAGGAGGAGGGTGGCGTTTCCAAGTTCGACGCGAAGAGGGTGGTGTTCTCTCTCTCTCTCTCTCTCTCTCTCTCTCTCTCTCTCTCTCTCTCTCTCTCTCTCTCTCTCTCTCTATATATATATATATATATATATATATCTATCTATCTATCTCTCCGAGACGCATTAGACAACCCAAGTCAGATCAGAGTCGGAGGAGTAAACAATTAAACATACTGTCGGAGGAGAAGGCGACGAAGAGCATGCGACGGCTCTTGGAGAAGAGATCTAAGGTGATGTCCTAATCGTACAAATTCAAGTTGCTGCCTCGTTGGAGAATCTCCTGGTGATGCATATACGACCCCACAAAAGTTCCTCCCGCCGCTGACCAAAGACTCCCTCCCATTATTCTGGTCATTCATCATTAATCTACCACCCATATAAACTCAGATGATTTATTGCTACCACCCACTTCTGCATCTGCAACCTTTAATGTTTTATCGATCGACATCCTTGTCCTTTTCTTTTCTATAGTTTTTATTCAGGGGAATTCATACTTGATCTCACCTCTAATTGTGTTCCATTCTTGGATTTGGATTGCAAGGTTCTATATTAAACATATTTGAATATGTTGTATGCAAGTTTGAAATAGGATCGGATGCAGAAGTGGTTTTGGGGTTTATGGAGGTAAAGGTGGTGGTGATTGTGAAGGGGAAGAGGGAGTGGTGGAGAGGAGTATGGAGGGAGGGATAAGAGAGAGATGAGGAGGAAGGAGAGGGAGGAGGGAAAGCATGTTGCGTGTTTGTTTTTTTCGACGGTAAGGGTTGCTGGCAACGGTGAGTCTCGGTGGAGAAATGTTTGGTGGTGTACAAGGAGGATGATCATATACACTGAGCTTAACATAAGCTCAGTCAAACCTGACGACTTTGAAAAAAAAAGCTCTTAAATTACAACTAAAATTTAGCATCCAGGGTGTTTAGCTTTGGGGTGGATTCCAGCCTGATCCCCAGAATTTTCCATTTTATAGTCACAATTGTTTGAATTATAAGGAAAATTAGAACAAATAGTACTTTCATTTTGGATCAATTTGATTTTCATACTTGACTTTTAACTTTTGATTCCGATCCCAAAATTATACATGTAGTTACTACTATCGTTATTCCTATCTCCCACAATAGCATGAATAGTTAAGAGTTTAAGAGTTAAGAGCCCCCGTAGAGACCCCCTCCTCTTTTGCTTGTTTTCCAAACTCTACCATGCGTCATTGGCTTTGTTTGGCTCTCCTTCTCTCATTAACCTAGTTAGCAAATTTGTGAATTATTCGCGAATTGACAAATTTTTGAATAAAACGTCCGTTTTTCGTTTACAATGCAAAGATTTAGAAAGAAGACGTTTTTTTTAAACCCGAACGAATTAAACGTGATTTAACATTTTTCACGTTTTTTTAATTGAAAAAAATGTGGTTTACAAAAATATATATATATAAAGACTCTTCCTCTACTCGCATGTTGTGCTTCTCAAGATAAAAGTAATTGAAAAATAAAGTGATTGGAGTTCCCTAGAACTCTTCTTCTAGTGCACAACTTCACACACAATTTTGAAGTATATGACTTTGTTTTGTGAATTTTTGTTAAACTTACAAGTGTGGAAGGTTGTACCTGGTATTTTTTGTTGTCTTTTGATGCAAAGTTGTAGATCAAATGATTATATCAAGAATATATTTTTATGGTTCAGCAAAAGTTCATGGTTTCAGTCTGTTTCACAACTATATAGTAAAATATATTGATATGTGTAATGTGTATATATCCAAAATTTTATATATTTTTATTTTAATCATTTTCCGTTTTAAACAAGTATGTATCAAATTTTATAATTTTCCGTTTTCGAATTTTATGGCTATTTTACAAACTTTATTCATTTAAAACTACTGAATTATACACACACATATATTTTTGACTTATAATTCGCGTACCGTTTTTTACTAACTAGGCTCATTAACTATTGTTCTCTCCTCCTCAATAGAGTAGGACACCGATGACATGGTCGACTGTTTGGCCGTAGTGGGGTTCGACCCCAAACTCGAGGACCTCGAGGTCGTTGATCTTTCCCCAAAGGCCGATGTTGAGGCAGAGGATGGGTGCCACTACTCTGTGGCGTGGTTGTTTGGGGTAATGGCTTTGTCGGAGGTCCAAGAACAGTCGTTCAAAGCGGTGATGATTTGTTTGTGGCACATGTCACTCGGTCTGGGGAGGATTTTGCTCCAATGCTGGGGACCAGATCGCCTTTTTTTTGCAAATTCAAGGATCCAACGGCGATCAAGAGGGCAAAGACTCATGGCCCATGGTATTATCGCGACCACAACATAGTCGTGGAAGAGTTTGATGGTTTCTCCTCTTTAGAGGCCTTGCCAGTGGCAAGGGTAACAATATAGGTGAGTAGGGCTGGCAATTTAACTATTTTCCAACCGTACCAACCATGTACCAACCGTACCAATTATGTTGGTATACCGAAAAGTTGGTAACCGAACTGTTGGTACAGTACTACCGTACCACTATTGCAATGTTGGTAGGTACTCGGTACAAACTTTTACAAACTTGGTACTACCGTACCGTACCATGTTTTAGGGTAAAATAGTAAAATTCCTAAAATACCTAAATGTTTCTTTGTTTATGTTGGGTTTGCTTGAATTTGAACTTGATTTTTGCTTCACTTTAGTTGTGGGATGGTGTGATGCGATGTAATATTGTAAACTTGTATTGCATTATTGATTCGCTCATTTGATAAGTTTTTTGAATTAATTTTGTTGTCCAGATGAAACATGAAAATCACAACAAAGTGATAAATGATGATGGGCTTTTCTGTTGGGCCTTTATTTTTGGGCCACAATCATAAGCTGGTAGAGGCCCATTACCAACCGTACCAACCGAATACCAACCGTACCAACGAAGTTGGTATACCAACTTCGATGGTTGGTATTGGTAGAACATTTTTCCTACCAATCATAAGTTGGTTGGTACATGGTATTGTTAATTTAAGTTGGTATACCAACCGAATCCAGCCCTATAGGTGAGGGTCCAAGACCTACCATACGCTGCAATGGACAAGAGTTAGGCAAAGAAGATTGGTAGCTTTATCCGCACCTTCAAGGCCCATAATGATTTTCTTCTCCATTCAGGGAAAATGAAGATCGTTGTGGGATTGGATCTTCATCGAGGAATGGTAAGAAAGTGGTTTCGATTTGCTCCTTTATGGACTTTGTTGATTGGGTTTGATTATCTCTCTATTCGAGGGTTTTGCTTATTGTGTGGACAATTTTGTGCATGGAAAAAGGAGTTTGGCAGGTTTTACAGGCTCGAGAAGAGAAAAGGGCGGCAAAAGCCGCGACTGATAGCGGTGATGGAATGCGGGTTGACGCGCCGTCAGTGCTACCTTTGAAACTGCAAATAAGGTTCCAGAAGGAACTATGGCAGTGGCTGAGAGCTCAATGGTGGCAATGGGGCCTTTGGCAGCAGCTGTGGCAATGGAAGCCGACCTAGATGGTGGTGTGTTTCCCGAGGCAGTGGTGATGTTTGAGGCATAGCATGTTCGCCACATAGGGGGCATGCAGGAGCCTCGGTTAGAGAAGCTGGGACAAGTGTCCTACATTCAGGGCAACCCTTTATTTGTGGGAGGTATGGCCACTTTTATAGTTCTTTGTAGGTTACAGGTGATAGTCGCATATTTATGCGTCTATTCCATATTTAATTTGTTCCCTATGTTTAGTTTATTGTTATTAATAGAGTGATTTAACTATGCTTATTTGTTTTTAGGTATTTTGGAGATTAATGAAGAAAATGAGATTAAATAATATATTTTGGCGAGGAAACCTTGGCGAGGAGGTTTTGTCTTTGGCGAGCAAGGTTGGTGAGAGACAGAAGTTGAAGTGGACTTGGAGTCTCGCACGTGCAATTCTGCTAGGAAATTAAATAAGTCTATTTGTAATTGAATTGATTTGCTTGGCGAGGAACAGTAAGAAGAGTTGACTTGGACTTTGGGAGTCCATTTGCATATGGACTTATGCTAGCACGTGAGCTAGTTGCTAGGTTAAATTATCTAGCTAAATTATATAAATAGCTAGTGGCAGACTTGAGGAATGAGGCCATTCTGTAATTTTCTCTTTTCTTTTTAGACTAGAATTTTATGGCTTCCATGAGGAGCTAAACTCCATTGTTAAGGGGCTGTTTTGAAGCCCCGTTCATGATATCTAGATTGCTTATGTACGTTAACTAAGTTTTATTTTTGTTATTTGAATGAGGTTTCTTTGTTATTTATACAGTGATGATTCTTAATTATGTATGCTTTGAGTGCACGCTTAGTATGCATGTTTAGGAATCTAATTCTAAGAAAATTGATGGCAGTTGGTGATTATTACCTTCCTTAACTTTCGATCGTAGAACCAATACATGCTTGGTATAAGAAACCCTAGGTCTAGCAAGACACGACCATAGTGTACTTGTGAAGCCTTGTAGATTCTCAAACTCTTTCTAAATCTTAATGCTTTCCTCTTAGTAAATTCGAGTCCGTGACTTCGGGTTCTTTGAGGGATAGACAATATTGATAAGCAGACCTTCAATGTTGTAAACATAAGGATTGGGTAATAGGTTGTGTTTACAGCACAGGGCCTTCCTGGGAATCTTTCATTCATAACATCTACATTGTTTAGTTAAACATTTGTCGTCTAGATGGAGTGACGATGGTGGATAACACTTCCCTTAACCTTCTTTATCATTGATTGTAAACTTTACTTATACTCTGTTTTCTGTTTCAGTTTTGTAATCTGTTTTGAAGAATTTTTTTCGTCAACCAAACCAATTCCGATTGTATTGAAATTTTGTGTGGTAGTCCGCCACTGTGTCTTTAGTGTCTAGTAATTATTTTGTGATTTTAGGTTGAGTCTAGCTATTTTAATTAATTACGTTAGTGTCAGTTATCGAGGCTGTCAGGTTTCTGATTTTTGCGTCTGTTTGTAGGTAGAGTATTGAGTCTCATCTTGAAAGGACTTGACCTCAATTTAGTTTCCTAAACCGTAATCAAACCTCTTTTGAAAACATGAACCAACAAAAACCATTAAAATTTTGGCAGAGTAACGCTACTAACGCGGAATTGCCTTTACCTGCACCCGGAAAATAACACTTCATCCTATGCCACAAAAGCCAAACCATGGGTACCAATCCCATCCGGATTTCTCAATATCATATCAATAACAATAAGCAGTAAACATAACTGTAATATATAGAAAATTCGGGGAAAACCATATAAAACATGTATCAGTAACGTATCAGAGCGACATCTAGTGTATATATATACATAATATACAACAGTAGGCAAAACAAGAACCTACTGGAAAAGACAGGTAGCTCGAACGACTAGTCTCCGACCACGACGTAAGACACCAGAATCCGAACTGCAAACTGGGCACGAAAACCGAAAAGCCCAGGGGAAAGGCAATAAAAAGTTAGAGTGAGTGGACGAAAATAAACATATGCCTTTCACCAATTTCATATACAATAAACAATGTAAGTAATGCGAGTTCGGAAAGTATATATGGAGGTGTCAGGCGAATCTCTCAAGCCCGACGGTTAGACGAATCTCTCAAGCCCGATAGTGATAGGCCAGGGGAATCTCTCAACCCCGGCGGCATAACAGGGGAATCTCTCAACCCTGCCCAGAGGAATCTCTCAACTCTGGTCAGACTACCGGTGATCAGCCGAGTACCCGAAGCATCGATGCAAGTATGCCATCACTATAAAAATATAAAATAATACCTCCAAAAATAATAAATAATCTCAACATCGTACATAAATAAATACGGAAAATCACGAACTCGCAACGACTGTGAAAATATAAAAGTGTCCACTCACAGGTGAGCAAAGCGCGCACTCGCGCTAATCACGTGGTCCGGCGGAAGATCTCTCGCCCGAAGTACGATCACGATCCCCTGAATAATCATAAAATATATCTGATCAAAATCACAATTCACAATACTGTACCACACCTTGCAAACCAACCGTTCCCGGAAACGTATAACTGATACAAAAATAATTAACGAAATTCCCGAAATCTCCACTCAAACCCTCGACTGAAAATTTGGTACCCAAATCAACTTGAAAACCTCAAGGCGATGATCGGGGCGCGAATACGAGCGAAACGACATATAACTCGACACATTTCCAAAAAAGTCAACGGTTGCCGGAGCTCCGACGTTGACCGCCGCCGCGGGGGTGGCGCGCTGTCAACCGGAGAGATTTTCTGGTGGCCAAGCTCACCGAAGCTTCATCTCAACGAGCCCAACACATCTCCAAACTGAGGCTAAGCCCAATTTCGGCCACACACGCCGGAAAACAGCTCGAAAAGTCCAAATCCCTCACCGGCCGGAAAATGCTCCTCCGCCAAAATCCGTCACCGTGAGGCCATCCCGGCCTCCCAACTTCAAGGGTCCATCTACCTATCTCAAGCCCAACAATTTCCAACATAAACCCCCCTCGGAAAGTCGCCGGAACACCCTCCTCCGTCGAAGCCGATTCCGGCAAGTTTCCCCAAAATTTCAACCCGATCGTTCTCACTCAAATTCAACTCAAATTCTAAAATTCCAAGTTCCATTCAATAGCAAATCAAGAGAGGATTCAGAATATACCAACAATAAGGCCAGAGGTGGCCGGAAACGAAGAGTCGCCGGCGAGTCAGCGGCGGTGAAGTTTTCTCTCTCTGGTCAACGCGGATCAACGCTCCCAAAGTCAGTCAACGCAGGTCAAACTTCCCGAAACAGTATTTTCGACAATTTTTTGACTATTTCCGATATTTATACTCGCGTCTCGGGACGATCGACGGTCCAAAACGGATAACCATTACGATTCGAATAAACTCGATACGAACGGATATACTTGACGAAATTCCGCAACTTCAAATATTCACATTATATTCCTCGGTCGTCGAAATAATTATCCGGAACCGCCCACGAACTCGAAATCATGTACAATAACTCTCGAGAAGAGACTCAACTCAAATTCTCGACCGATAATTAAGTCGTGATCGAAACCGGCAAATCAATCAATTTACGGAAAACGGTGATTACGCGCTAACTCGTGGATTAAGCCGATTACACTACTAATTCTGTTCCGGGTTGTCACACACCTTTCCCTATGGATTGACCCATATACTATTGTACTGCTTTGACAAGCATATTGAGTTCATTATAAGGTAATTTTGAAGGTGGTTAAGCACTGATCAACAGGTTTGTCTAGTAGTATCAATTTAGGCACAATTGGGGCTTCTGCCAAAGCTCATTCGGGTTTGGTAGATGTTTCAAAGGCCATAGTTTCTTTTGTCAGGTCGTAACGACGACGTGTTTCCCATCTGTCACATAGGATAGTATTGCTTCCCATGCGATGGAGTATCTTTGGCAGACAATAAGCGGTTTGTTCGTGAAGAAACTCATCCACCAGTGAATGGGGCGAATGGATGAAAGAAGGCAACACTTAAGCATAAGTTTACCTCTCAAAAGAAAGTGGCGATAGATGGGGTGGCACTCGCAAAGATACAATCAGAAGAGAGTCGGATGACTTTAATGTAATTTGGAGTGCATAGCTAAACAGGGTGTGGGGCCCCCCAATTTTTTTTAGTCTTATCCTACAACATTTACCTATGATTGAGGACTAGAATATCAATGCAATAGGGTAGATTAGTTGTGGGGGGTTCTTTCTATCGTGTTGTTGACCAGCAGACTTCTTCGTTATTTACCAGTTTTTTTTTTCAGAAAAAAATAGTATCGGTATTCCTAATTATGCCCTTAAAAATATGTCGTCTAGCACTAGGTGAGTTGAAATTAGTAACAACGGGTATAATTTTATGTTGGAGTCAAAAGTGGATAAAGTTTTAATATCTTCTAAAGTTGAAGTATAAAATTTAGAATGAACAAAATTGTAAGTACTGTTTGATAAAATTTCCTGAATTTTAATTAGTGAAACTTCAAATAGATCATTTGGTCACCCAATTATTACAATTATTCTATTATCTATTTGGAATATTGTGGTGATAGCCTGTGTTTGCGAGTTTGTTTGCCACAAAATTGGTTTTCCAATAAATGTGTTTGAAACTTATGTGAGTGAATGCGAAGCTAGATTCTTTATGTCTTGAATAATAGATTTTAGCCTCCAAGGGACATCAAAATTTCCATCGATGAAATTGATGATGATCTTTGACTCTCCCTCCTCAAGAATGTATTGGGAACCATTTCTTCCTAGCTTAATTGGGTAAAGTTGTCTCTTAAGTAGGGATAGCAAAATAACTCGAACTCGTGAGTATTCGTCTAAACGGAACCCGATCGAACCCGATTTTAATGCAAATAACGAGTATCAAGTATTTACCGACTCGAATCTGAACTCGACATGAATGGTATGGATATGCATATACTGAACCCGAACCCGAACCTGGACCCGACCCCGACCCCGACCCGCCTATTTTTTAAAGTTTATTTATTATATTTTATAATTTATATATGTTCAAGGAGAAATAAAGATACATAAGTAATAGATCAGAAATTGTACTTTATTAATTGATAGATAGCTTTAAATAGGCACTACAATCTGATACAATCAATATCCTTCTAAATCAGGGATTAAGAGAATGTCTACTTCTATTCTAATTAAGACAAGAGACACATTGGGATACCATGAATATTATTTCCTTAAACACTCTCCCTTGTGTCCCGATCCTAATAGATGATACATAACATGTTGCCTCACTAAAAACTTTGCCAAGCAAACAAAAAACCTCTTGGGTAAAAATAAAAGTTTTGTCTACGGAAGAAAGAGTACAACACATCAACTACATAAGCGACCACATGTGATGTAGACTCCCCTTGATGTCTACAAAATGAACTCCCCCAGATGAGTAACTCAATCTTGGGAGTTTAGACAATCTTCGCATACCAATGTGCCTCACATGCTTAACAAATGTAGATTTGGACAATGACTTGGTGAACAAGTTTGCAACATTATCAGCTGAACATACTTGATTCACTTGTATGTTCAATAATTGTTGTTGTTGCTGATTGAAGAAGAACTTAGGCGATATGTGCTTTGTATGATCACCCTGAATGTATCCCAACTTCATTTGTTCAATTTAAGTCGCATTGTCCTCAAAGATACAAGTTGGTGCTATAGTAGTGGAAGGTTTCCATAGAGATATGTTGTCACCATATCCATCAGCTGCATGTTTAGTTTTTTAGAAACTACCAAACTGACAAGATAGTGCAAAGTAATGTTGTCTATAATCGGAGAGTATGTCTCCTCATAATCAATGTCAGGTCATTGAGAGAATCCTTGCACCACAATTTTTTCTTTATACCGCATGACTTTATTCTTCTCATTTCGTTTTTGAATAAAGACCTATTTATGTCCTACCGGCTTCACATTCAGACCGAACTGAAAACATGCCTTTTCTTCAAGAAGTCTAGTGCAGCCTGCATTGCCTCTTTCCATTTTGGCGAATTTCTCCGTTGAATTTAGAAATTGAGCAAGGTTCCACTTCATCATCCTCAATGATCTCCTGAGCGACGAAATAAGCAAAAGCATCATCAACTACCTTGGATGACCTATCCATAATAATGCGTGCATCTTGTTTATTAGTGAGATTTCACCGTTCTCTAACATCACATATAAGTCAAAAGCGTCCTCCAGAGATTTCATATGTGATTCTAGGACGTAACTATAGTCAGGAACAATCTCATGTGTGGGATTCACAACATTAACGATGAAAGGATCATTTTGTGCTTGGATTCACAACATCTATGGATTTTCTTTTTCTCCCTCTCTTCCTGATGGGAGCCGAGGCTTATGCTACTTCATTCACATGGGTAAGAGGCACGTTACTCTGCCCTGGAATAACGTTATACCGTCCTTTAGGGACTTCCAACCTTGCATGATTATTTGCAGTTGAATGTCTGCTTTCGTCACTTTGGCAATACCAGTAAAGGAGTCGGGCATCGAGTCTTCTGCCTTTTGAAGATCAAGTATACGCTGCACTTCAATCTCATTTTGAGATATGTGCGGATCCTCTTGAAACATAGTGGGAGGAGTATTCCATGTCAATTCCTAACATTCAACCAGAATAGAGGCATTCCTATCTCCCCATAATGTCTGGAAGTATGTTTCTTCAAAGTGACAATCTGCAAATCTAGCAGTAAAGAGATCTCCTATCGTAGGTTCTAAATAATAGACAACCATTGGAGGTTCATAACCAACGCATATGCCTAATCAACGTTGTGAACCCATTTTAGTGCGCCGTTGAAGCACAATTGGCACATACACTGCAAATCTTGAAACATAGTGGGAGGAGTATTCCGCGTCAATTCCTGACTTTGAACTAGAATAGAGGCATTCCCATCTCCTCCTAACGTCAGGAAGTATGTTTCTTCAAAGTGACAATATGCAAATCTTGCAGTAAATAGATCTTCTGTTATAGGTTCTAAATAATGGACAACCGTTGGAGATTTATAACCAACATATATGCCTAATCAACATTGAGAACCCATTTTAGTGCGTTGTTGAAGCATAATTAGCACATACACTGCACAATCAAATATATGTAAGTGTGAAATGTCTTGCTCATATCCAGTTACCAATTTGTGCGCACTAAATGGTTAGCATGCTACATGTCTCAAGCGAAGAAGCATTGCTACATGTAATACTCATATCCCCAAGCAGATACTGGCAAATTAGTATGCATAATCATTGCTCTAGCCATAAGCTGTAACTGCTTTATGTGTGCCTCTGCTAAACCGTTCTGAGAATGAACACATAAGACATGATGTTCAACTTCATTCCCAATCGACATACAGTGGTCATCAACATTCTTTAATGTGAATTCTCTTGCATTATTCAATCTAATTGACCTGAGTGGGTTGTCCGGATGGTGAGCCCGAAGCTTAATAATTTGTGCTAGCATGCTAGGAGTTTTGCAAATATAGCATTCATCATGGATAGCAAAGCAATGTGTGACCATCGCGTTGATGCCTCTACAAAAACCATAAAATATTTAAATGGTCCGCATTCCGGTTTGATAGGTCAACAAATCATGGATTCTCTGTAAGAATGGAATATTTTCAGTGTTGTCAACTGCAAATGAAGACCTAACCTATAACTTTGTCAATGAGCACGCTTTGCAGAATGATCTATGAGCATCAAAGATTGCCATAAAAGAATCTGGTAGAATAACACTAGGTGTTGAGACCGGATTAAGATTATTGATCTCATCCATACCATCAAAATCGATGTGCTTAGTGAGCTTCACATGCTTCTAACCTTTGAAGAATAGATGACCATGAGAGTTTTTCAATATTTTGATCATCATATCACGACCTGGGTGTCCCAGTCGATAATGTCAAAGCTTGTATGATTCTGTGTCACACATAGTTGTAAGTGTGACAACATTAAATTCAATAATTTGAAGTGTAGTAAGATATAATCTACTACGAATTGCCCTTAACTTTTTCAAAGTTTGCTTTCTACCGCACTCCTCTGAAGTTATGCACAAGAATTCTTTTTCATTCTCATAATGAGTTTCCAATTGTAAACCATTGGCTCTAATGCCCTTAAAACTGAGCAAGGTTTTATTGACCTTTGGCGCGTACAATGCATCAGTAATTGTTCCATGTGGTAGCAAAAATTGTGCTGAATCACGCCCTTGTATAACCAGCGCAAAACCAATCATGGTGGTCACTGATGATGTATATGGCATAAGATCCATAAACAACTGCCTATTTCGCAGTATAGTATGAGTAGTACCACTATCTACTCGACACTTGATCTCACCTTCAAACATCTACAAAAGAATATGATTTAATGAGTCTTAGACCACTTTAAGAGACTTAAAGATTTTCCAAATGGTTGTGACCCTTAAAGAGTGCTGATATAGCATAAGAATACCGATGTAAAATACATCAAAAATACAAATCCCAGGTACCATATTCACCGGGTCGAGAAATCTACTCGACGGGTTGAAGAAACCCAAAATAAATTTTGATTTTTTGATAACTATTTTCGACGGGTCGAAGGTAGTTCTTAACAGGTCAAAAATTGGAAAATTTGTCACATAAGCTAACACTCGACGGGTCAAAGAAACCTTAAATGAGTCAAAATAAAACCTAAAACTGTATCAAACTTTTGATATCTTTTTCTCGACCGGTTGAGGAAATTTCTCGACGGGTCAAAAATTGTGACATTTAGAGATAGAGGCATTCCTTGGATGGGTCGAGTGATTTTCTCGATGGGTAGAAAATTGCCAAAAACCGTTCCAAAGTGATACCTTCGATGGGTCGAGGAAGAATCTCGACGGGTCGAAAATCTCTAGAAACAAACTATCTTTTCTTTTGTCTCATTTTTTAATGGTATTTTGGTGTCATAATGTCATAGAATTTTGTAGAATTTGAACCATTCAAGCAATATGTATGAACACTAACCATTCTTAACACTTTCAAATACCAAAAGGAAGAAATTTCATTACTTGTGGCAACAACAAAACTTACATCAAAAGATTGTTCTTATTCAATAAGCATGACTACAACTAGAGTCAAATACAAAAATAAACTTGATTACATAGCAAAGACATGAGTCTAATACATAGACTAATTAAAATCAAAGTCTCAAGACTTGCTTTGGTTTCATCTACTATAATCAAATTGACTTCACTGCCATCTTCCATCTCATAGTCCACATAGTGTGTCTCCCTTTAATATGCTTGGTATTGTTGACACATCTTGTAGGCATGTTGTATATCCTTTGGAGCTCTGCATTACTTATGCATATGATTAGTAGTACCACACCTATAATTAGGTGCCAAGCAAGTAGAAGAAGAATGTGAAGAATTTCCATCATTCTTAGAACCGGAATTGGTATTCTTTTGGAGGTGTTGTCATGGCGAGTCCAAGTTATATTTCGACTATTTTCTCTTCTACCACGACTTTTACCACGTCCTCATCTACCACTATGAGCTTGATAAGGTTCTAAACGTTGTTTCCCCTTATCTTTCTGTGCCTTCTCATTGATAGGCTTCCTGAACTTTCTTTGTACCGGTTAGCCTTGCATTATTTTGTAGAAGTATCTCGCGATACCTCTCCTTTTTGGCGAACACACCCATGAGGTCACTAAATGATCTCAATCTTCCTTACTCATAATTAGTGCGATATTGATGTGAGAACATGTCCATGGAAGTAGGAAAGGTGCCCAAAGCTTTCTCAACCATAACTTGGTTGGACTTGACAATGCCACAAATAATAAGCTTAGATTGTAGCTCTAGCATATCTTGAAAGAAATCATTAACTTTGGGATAATCCACTAACCATTTATCCCATTTTTCTGTGAGCTCTAAAAGTTGTGTATCGTGCACGTTGTTAAACCATTTTTGCAAAGTCACTCACAAATCTGTGGGGTCGTTCTTTAAGAAGTACTGCTTTCTCAGAGCAGGATGCATATGTCTCTTGAGAAACATGAGAGCTTGAGCTTTTTGAGCTAGGGTCTCCTCGTTAGCATTCTCGCCAGGTGGTAATGGTTAGATGATATTTGTGAAATGCTTACCGAGAAGAGTATTCCTCACGTCTGATACTCATTTGTGATATTCTGCTCCTTGAATGTCAAGGATATCAAATTCTGGTCTTGCTGGTTCAATCATCTACAAAAGACAAGAGAAGTAATTAGTTTTTCGATCGAAGAATCACGATCACTAATATCAAGTTTAGGAAATAAAAAACATGATCCATAATATATGGTCACAAAATCGATGCAAAACTGATGGCTTTTATGAGACCCAGAAAATTTTAAGGAGTTAATTTCCACGTAAATCGAGAGAAGAAGTGAAACTTCGTTAATAACCGTGGAAGCTTATAGATATTTATGAAATTTTGAAGAAACCGAATTTACATTCTGATAATCTAAATTGAAGCATATGTCGTCACGAGTTGGAAATATGTTCGTTCGTATTCTTTGTTACGACTATCGGAAGCTAGTACGAAAATAAAATACTAATTATTATTGGGAAGGCTGATCTTGGTGTAGGATTCTGGTCTTGCCATGTGACCTTGGAGAGAATGAAAATAGAAAGCCCAAACTGATATGAATGAGAATGAGAATGAGAGAGAGAGAGAGAGAGAGAGAGAGAGAGAGAGTTGTTCAAAACAAAAAGAAAGAAAGAGAGAGAGAGAAACAAGGCTACAGCCTTCATCCACACTGTTTTCAAGGATACAATCGACAAGATATTGTGCTCTTTTGACTTTGAATTATTCAAGAAAGTTTCTCAAAATTGTGTTGTCGATATCATAATAAAATTTCCTAATGATCCAACGGTGCAATCGATCTGCATCATGGTAAATTCGTCTGCTATTTGTTAGAGTTTCAGCTTTGGATATAACGAATTTTCTCTAATTTGAGTTGCATGTTGTTTTCTTCCATCAAATTTCATGAATCTGAGTTATGGGTCATTGTTCTCCAATTGGGTTTGACTAATGTAGCATATTAAGGTTACTCCACTTCTAATCTCTAAGCAAGTTGCTTCCTTCATCATGCTCTACGTTCTGTACAATTGATTCACCTATTTGATTATGATGTAAACTTGTGAGTTCCCGATCGATTCAATACATCAAATACTAGCTGTTTTGCTTACTCAAATGGACAAGATGAGTTTATTGGATTAAGTTTCTTAATGTAAATTCTATCATGATATTGGACTATACGTGTATGGGAATCTACGTCATACATGACAAGCATAATAAAGTCATAAGTATCGTGTTTGGCATTTAACGAATGGGTTATGGCATCACGAGATTAGTAAGAATGGGTTGATATGAGTTAGTCCTTAATGCGAATGGAGTCTTTAATATACTACACGCTCCATGATTGATTAAGTTTATTTGTGTCGGAATAGGATTTTGAACATCTAAAGGAACAAAGATTTGATGATTGGATGTTTGATGATCTCGGACAACGGTTAAGGAAAAGCTTTGGTAATCCAGGTAGGGATTCTGGACTTGCCTTGTTAGTGATTTTTCAAGTATATACTATAGAAGATATATACTATGATAAAATTTGTTTTCGATGTATTTTTGGTACCTTGTGATAATGACTTGAGAGTGAGCGGAGCATAGCGACTACCTTGAGTTTCGATCCCCTAAACCTCCGAATGGGCTGTATGGACAGAGTAGTGTCTGTCATCCTTTGTAGTGTGGCACTATGTTTAGACGATACAACATAAATGGACACTTTCACTACACCTTACTTGTCAAATGAGATTAGATCTCTGGTAAGGTGGTAGTTAGGCATATGCATCGGTCATCAGGTTTCCTATATCACTATGAGTTTTTCGATGTGGATTTCCTCTACTTTATTTATACCATTTTCACATACTTGATTGATGGCCATCACTTTTATAAATATTTTCAGTACGGTTTTCAACCTAGCTTGGTATAGTCTTGTTGAGCAGGAGGACAAAAGTTCACCCCTACTACAGTTTTGAATGCAGGTACTATGTACTGGGAATGGGACAAGGAGGACAAAGTTGGGTGTGCCGAAGACTTTGGTGTTCCTTTTTCAAATGGTAGTCATCAAGTTTCAAACTTGTATTTTTGTTCCCTATTTATTTCGATGTTCTGTTTCTAAACTTGGTAATCTTCTATTTGACCTTGAGTTTGCATTTACTACTCAACAACTTCTTATGAAGTCGTTTGTTGAATGAATTTGAATGATAAAGTTTGTTATTTTTTGACAGTTTCACCTCGTCTTAAAGAATAATCGTTTTCGCTTTACAAATTGTATGAACTATTTTGAACTGTTTTTCCTTGCGACTCTTTAAAGTGTTTGGTTAGGTTTTTAACTTACATTTGTAAGGATTCGCGGCACTGTGATGAGCCTAAACTGATGAGGAGCAGTTTTGGGCATTACATCTTTATACCACTCCCCATAAAACTGTGACTAACACAGAGTCACAAAAGATCAACTTTCCTTCTCTTTTTTTTTCATATACCGTGACTCCTCCAGGACTGTCACTTATACTCAATTTTGTACATAAACAAAACGATATATGTCCATAGGAACTAGAGGCATATTATTGAAAAATAAATTGCACTATATGAAAAATTTATCATAAATCTAATCTTAGATCTAGGGTGTTGCGGTAATTAAGTTTGACAACCTAATTCTAAATCGAATGGGGGTTAGTCGATTTACCTTGAGAATATTATGCTCAGTATGAAAACTTTGTAGTAAAATTTGAGAACAAAAGCTCCACGAACTCCAGCGGTGGAAGAGCTCCAACGGTGGTGGTCGGCGGTGAAAGAATTTTTGGTCGAAGGAGGGAGGCCGACGGTAGAGGTTTTGAATGTTTAGGGATGTAGGGTATTTTTTTGTTTAGAGTTTGGGGTGATGGCTATCAACTCAATACCTGCTGATAACGTGTTCAAAGAGAAATAAATGTACGCAAGTAATAGATCATAAACTGTACTTTATTCATTGATAGATGACCTTAAATTTGTATTACAATCTGATACAATCAATATTTCTCTGTATCAGAGATTGAGAGAATATATACTTCTATTCTAATTAGGACAAGACATACACTGAGATACCACGAATATTACTTCCTTAAACAATATCTAAATTTTTTATATAATTTTTATAGAATGATAACATTTATAATCCTATTTTTTTATATTTATTTTTTATTTTATCTATTTATGGTTAGGGTAAATTGGTCGGGTTTGTGTACTAAATATCCGACGGGTTCGGGTCGGGTGAAAATCCGAACTAAAATTTTCGGGTTCCGGTTAAGTTCGGTCGAACAGGTTTATTTTAGGTTCAAGTTCGGATACCCAAAACTCAGCTCCGATCCGACTCAATCTGCTATCATCCCTACTCTTAAGGTTCAGTTTAACTATTAGGACAATGGTCTTCCCAAAACTTCTACCACAATCGGTTTGCTCATTGAACTCTCGTGATGTTTGACTTTTAATTATTGAAACTTCTGATAGGCCATTTTTATCACTCAATGATATCACTCCATCTATTTTCTTCATTTTCTATGCTTGTGGCAACTTAGGCAATCATCTTCCTCGCCAATATTATTTTCTTTGGGACACATGATGTTTCATTCTCTCTGGAAAATTGTCAAATATGTTTATCGTGAAAAATTGATGAATGTTTTTGCACGTAAACTAGCAACGTAACACTATATTACTAATTTATTATTCTCTATAGTATTTCGTGAAAAAAGTACGAACAAATTCAATATTAGAACTCCACATATTATAGGTGTCGAACTACCAAAAACTCAGCATAACCTTCTTAGAACTGCTTACTAGCAACCGAGGTAACCTTATGCTCTAAGGGACAACCTCATTGAGATTCCTAGGGAACCTGAGTATCACCCGGTCATCCACCGTACTACGCGCTTTGATAAACGTTGCCCACACCCCAAAGCGTACCCATAATTGGCTAGGGAATTGATAAACCTCTTCATCCTTGATAACCACGTAATAATGGGTACCCCAAAGCGTACCCATAGTTGGACATGACCGTCTGTCCTTTAGAGAAAATACTTTTGCTGCCATTTATCCGACTAAATGTGTGTTTTCTTTGCAATTAAATGACCAATTGTATTAATCTACACAATTATGCTTAAGTCGACCAAACATTCGGGAAAGTCTTGCCCCCTCTCAAAGTCGACCAAATTGCTAAGAAGCAATGTCAGTTGTGTAATAGGCTGACATCATTCACTTTTAGCCAATAATTTATTGAAAAAGCATTCACTCTAATACACAAAAAGCAAAACTTATCTTTTCTCCTTGCCTTTTGCCTATTGGGGGTTCATTTGCTCTTAGAGCAAACATAACTTTTCCTTCCTCGAAGAAAGCCAAAGAAGTTGTCATACAAAACCGTGACTCTTTGACTACCTACTTGAAAATGAAATTAGATGTTATAGAAACCCTAGAAGAGAATAATCCAAGGATTGCAAAATAAAAAAAATCGGCGAAATTTTCCATTTTTGCGTATCCCTATATTTAGAACCCATAATATCGATATCTCCAGATATTTTGATATTTTTTGTGATAGTTTGAGATTCTGTCCAATATTTCAGGTTACTAGACTCAATTTCAGTATGCCCTAGACCTAGCCAATTTGATTTTGAAATCTCAAATAAAAAGAAGGCCAACAACATCGAGAATTGAACTCAATTCAATTTCAGCTAGCCAATTTATCATGTTAACATCCTAGCCAAAATGACTGCAACTCTATTTGTTACTCATGTTTGTATATAATAAATATAATCAAATTCAAACTTGTCTATTATTTCTATCAAAAATTTACTTGAATCTAGATATATCCACCGAAATTTTTCATATTTTGGATCATAGATATATCCTTGATATCAAATATTTTACTCCTTGGAATAGTCTCGATAATGATATTTATTTCTTTCAAAAGATATTTGGATCATCGATATATTCTCGATATTCGATATTTTACTTATTGGAATAGTCTCAATAGTGATATTTATTTCTTCCAAAAGATCATAAAATCTTTCTTTATGCACATAATCAGCACTCTATGATCCACAATCATGTTTTCTTGTTTTTGTTACAAAAAAAAATGGTGGCCCTAAGAGGGCTACTACTCTGGGCCTTTGGGAACAACTTGGGTTTGGGTCCCTCCCAAATGGATGTTTATCTCAAGATGTTTTCGAACCCGACGACCTCTCAGGAGGATCATTGAATCGTTGGACCCACTTGTAGTGCAGCGTGCTTTTATTGGACCGAGGGATGCTACAATTAGTCGCTATAAGGAGGGTAAAGAGCGACCCTCTGCCACATGGCAATAGTGCATATATATCCATTGCAATAACGCATTCCACTTGATGGGTCTATTTTCAGTGCTTCCCACCAGAAAAAGAAAATGATTATACCATTTTTGTCGTTGACCTTTGGGTTCTCATTCTCATTAACGTTTTATTTCCCAATCTCACATGCTCTCATTTCAATTAAACGTTTGCTTTGCTTCTGTTGTATCATGGGAAAGTTCAAAAAGAATAGAAAGCTTTATGAGTTTGTTTATGACAGTACATTACATGAACTCCATCTTTGGTTTGATAATTATTTGAGGGTGAGTATAAGTTTGATTTTTGTTCTCTCTTTTTTTGGATTTGTTCTGTTTTATTAAAATATTAATATCTTTATTGTCAAATACTCAACGTGGATTGTTTCCTCAATTGATATTCATGTTTATGTAATTTTCTTTTCTGCTCTTACTTTAATTGATTTAAGTAGCTATGGGGCTTTATATTGATTTAAACTTGGATGCTAAAGAGTATGATGACGAGTATTTTGATGAGGTACATGATAAGAATATGTTAACTATGGAAAAATATGTCAATGAAAGTGATGATATATTAGAGCCTTATGTTGGTATGGAGTTTCTTTCACAAGGAGAGGTAAAAACAACTTATTTGAGGTATGCTAAATTCGTAGGATTTGAAGTTTGTATGAAATATAGTCATCTATCGAAAGCATCTAATGAGTTTATTGGTATGAAGTTTGCTCTAAGATTGATTGTAAAGCAATACTAGATGTGAAAATGAGAGATGAAAAATGGGTAGTTCAAGATTTTATTAAAGAGCACAATCATGATATGTTTCTTGGATATGCACACTATTTTCCATGTCATAGAAGTATTTCTTCTCTTGATAATAGTAGTGTGAATGATCTACATACGGTTGGTGTTAAAACAAGTAAGATATCTATTACGCTAGCCAAGCAAAATGGATGATATGCAAACATTTCATTTTTAGAAAAAGACCTTAGGAATTTTTTTGATAAGCAACGACGTTTGGAACTGGAATCGGCTAATGTTAATTCTATGCTTGAGTTGTTTATACATATACAAGAAGAATATCATAACTTCTTTTATACAATGGATTTAGATGAGAACCAACATTTGAGAAATATTATTTAGGTTGATGCAAGAGGGCGTGAAGATTATAAATTATTTGGAGATGTTTTTTCCTTCGATGCTACATATATCACAAATATATACAAGATGCCATTTGCCCAATTCATAGGTGTGAATAATCATTTTCAATCTACACTACTTGGATGTGCCTTGCTAGTAGATGAGACCACAAAGAATTTTGTTTGGTTAATGCAAACATGGTTGAGAGCAATTGGAGAAAAACCTCTAACTGCTATATTGACTGATTAAGACAAAGCCATGAAATCAGCCATTGCAGAAGTATTTCTATCTTCAAGGCATCACTTTTGTTTATGGCACATACTAAGGAAACTTCATCAAAAGCTTGGTCATACAATAAAAGAGAATGAAGATTTCATGGAGATATTTAATAGATATATTTACAGTACATGGACTTGTGAAGAGTTTGAGAAAGGATGGGATGTGATAAAAAAAATTATGAGCTTCAAAATGATGAATGGCTTGAGTCATTGTTCGAGGATCAATCATATTGGGTGCCTACCTATATGAGAGACACTTTTTTTGTTGGAATGTCTACAACTCAACGCTCTTAAAGTATAAACTCTTTTTTCGACAAATATCCATAAGAAAACTACTTTGAAAGAGTTCGTAGAGCAATACAATGTGGCATTGCAAGATAGGTAAGAATAAGAAACTCAAGCAGATTTTAGAATATGGCACACAAAACTCATTAGAAAGTCTCCATCACCTTTCGAAAGAAGAATGTCCAAGATTTACACAAGAAATCTTTAAGAAATTTCAAGTGGAGGTATTAGGAGTTGGAGGATGCTATTTGAAAGAACGTGACGAATGCAATATTACTCAGCTTTTTAAAGTTCAAGATTTTCAAATGAAATATGATTTCACAATAGAATGAGCTGAGAGCAAGCATGAGATTTACTGTGCTTATCAACTATTTCAATAATGTGGGTTTCTTTTGTAGAAATGCCATGGTTATATTTCAAGCTTTGTGAATTTTTGACATCCCACCTCTTTATATTTTAGAGTGGTAGACTAAAGATGTGAATACCTTGTACAATATTAGTGCCACATATCAGATCAAGAAAAAAGTTGAATACAAAAAGCAACGTTTTGACAAGTTATTTCGAGAAGCTATCAAGTTAAACAAAGATGGGTCATTATTTGCTGAGAGTTTTGATATTGCTATGGTTGGATTGAAGGAGACCTTAAAGAAGTGTGCACTTGAGAATAAATCTCTTAAGAACCCAATACATGTTGATGTGCTTGACAACACAAATTCAGTATCAATTCTTAACCCACCAACTCCAAAGACAAAAGGAGCACCCAAGAGAAATACAAAGCATTCACCAGACAAAAAAAACAAAAGAAAATGTAACAAGTCAAATAGGTGCTCACTGCTGAGTAAAAGTGTGGGTATATGTGCTATTAGTGTTATATTCAATTGTGTTGCATTCTCTGTTTCATTTTTCTTTCATATCTAGAAATTACTTCAACTATTTTCTTCATAATTATATAGGTACACATGGATGATGATGAAATGCCTGATAATGATAATGCCAAAAGTTAGACACAAGCGAGGGTTTGTAAAATTCAAATTTTTGCTTTTTTTTTGTGTGTGTGTAAAACTTGGTTTGTTTTAGCTCCAAATGACAATAGAAAAATTTGTTATGTAATAGACACAAACTTATGGCAATAACTCCATGTTCGTGGGTTGGATTTGACATCAAAAGAATGATTGCATCATTGGGAAGAGAATTATGAGGAAAAAAATGTAGGAATCAGATGTAAAAGTGTGTCGGCTCTGCAGATTTTGAATCATTTAGTTTCATCGTAATATAAGATGCATATTATGTAGACCATGATCAATAACTCATTTTATCCAAAAAAAATATTGATTGACATATGTTTGTGCTTTATATATATGTTTATATGCAGTGTGCTAATATCTACAAATTTTGGTTATATATGTATATGAGCAGATCCTATCCAGAGAGGAACTTCACTTTAAAAATAAGGAGCAAAGTTTTATTTTCTTCAAGATTGACAATAAAACTCAATCAATCATTCATCATTTAGATTACTATTCGACGATCATGCTTGCAAAAACATCAGCCTAATCAGAGATGATTTGGTCATTTGATCAACACATTCAATTTTGATCTATACAGTTCGTATGATATAACTTGAAAATTGAAAGTGTTGATCAAATGGATAAACCATCTCCGATTGAGCTAATTTTTTTATAAGTATGATTGTCTAATGGTAATATAAAGAATGAGTGATTTCAATGTTCGAGCAACTTTGTCAATCTTATGAAAATTGAAACTTCGCTACTTATTTTCAAAGCGGAGCTCCGCTTTGGATATGGACTGTGTATATGAGTGTGCTGGTATGTTCATATGTAGCTTCATAACTTTTTATTTATTTTCTAAGGCCTCCTATTTTCTTCTGTTATAACAAACACATACCTTTCCACTTTTTTTCTTTTCTTCGTGCAAGTCGAAGGAGAGCATGTGAGTGTGAAAAATAAAAAATAAAATAATGAGATTGAGAACTCAAAAGTTAAGGACATAAAAGGTATACGGATTTTTCTCATATGACAAGAAGCATTAATAATACTCTTTTTTTTGGAAGTGAAACGGTAGAATATGAAGTTGGTAAGTTATAAAGAGGGATGTTGGTGTCCAACCCGATAGAAAGACCCTCCCAAAAGCAACATACACTATTATAGTTCAAACAGATACTCAAGAATTATAGCTAAACGTGACTAGGTGTATAACAAGTAGCTAAAAACTACACGTAAAGAAATCGGTGTCCCCACACCCTATCTATCTATGCACTCCAAACTATAATAACGTCAACCGGCGCTCCTCCACTTGTATCTTAGCAAGTGCCGCTGGGTCCATAACCATCTTCTTTTCAGGGGACTCCAGGTTATGTTCCCCTTCGATCCCTCTACTCCCCACCGTGGTTGCGAGTGGAGGAATTGCTTCACAAGCAGAGCACTTCAGCGAAGATGCCCATCTGTATGGACCTTCGTTGGGTGTATGCGTTCTGACCAAATAGAAGAAACTAGAGCCTTTGAGGCCACCACTGAATCTGCAAAGGTATCCAAGGTGACCCTAACCAGCCGTGAGATGCCACGACTAGGAGAACCTGTAACCTGCATAGAACCAGACAAAGTCAGTGGACCCCCCTTAAATAAAGGGTTGTCCTGCATGGAGGTCATGTGCCCTTGTGCATCTCTTAAATGCTTTGTCATGTTGGACATGTGGTCAACATGTATGGCTTCGGGTTTCGCGTTCGCCATTAGGATTACCACCTTCGTAACCACCATTGTCGCCGCCAGCTCCAGAGAGTTCTGGCTACTCTCAAAACTAGGTGGCATCGTCAGTGTCGAACCACTAGGGTTCAGCCTCGAAGGTGTTGAGGTCACCGTCGTCATGGACATCAGCTTGGCCTTCCTCATCTGTAAAATGCGGCTGCCCGCCGCCTCATGCACAAATAGGCCATAATGCTCACAAAATCCCTTTATATCGGGGTACTCAAAACTTACCATCTCCACACATGAAGAAGTAAAATAGAAATGTTTCCTTATTGCCATTCATTGCCAGAGGTCCATGTCCATTGAAAGCTTCATTGTGTCGGCCTTGAGGAGAGGGACATCATACTTTTAGAAATGGCCAATGGTTTTCCCGATCTTGCGAGCCCAACCTCGATCCATGCCAACAGCCAGAACCTGCTTCACAAACACATCCATGGTAACCTTCGTTGCTGACACCGCCTCAATGGATGAGAAACCATCAAACTGCTCTACTATTGCTGTGTACTCCTGAAAGTACCATGGACTCTGCTGAACCGCTCGCTTCAACGCGCCCGGATCTTTGAACTTGACAAAAAAATAGACTAGGACTGCGCCGAGTAAGAAAGATGCGCGTTGGTCCCAAGGCGCCATGACATAATCACACCATAACTGACACGAAGGATTGTTCAAGGTCCTCTGGCAAAGCCATCAGACCGAACATTTGCACCACTGCATATTGACATGCATTCTCCTCATCACCATCAACAACCTCTGGGATGAGATTGACAATATCGATCTCATCAAGATTCGGGTCAAAACCCACAGCAGCTAGTCAGTTCGCAACTTCCTCGGTATCCTCTTCCATGGAGCGGTTGCACTGAGGAGAATATGGAGAAGAAGACGCACACAATAGGAAGAAAGGAGAAAAGGAGAAAGACGAGACCAAATCGATCAAGAAGAGGAGATTGATCGGGTTTTGAAATTTTTTGGAAAGGGGCGGCGACTACGTATGGTTTCTCTCTACTCTTAAAAACGTCTCTACTATTGATAATAAACTTATCAAGTGGGATGCTTTATTGCAATGAAAATATGTGCAGTTTGTGCACTGTTGCCATATGATAGAGGATAACTTTTTACCCTCCTTAGAGCGACTAATCGTAGCATCCTCTTACTGGACCAACCTCTCTGGTGTGTGTTATTTTTATCCGGCCTCTTCTCGTAAATAAAAATAAAATAAATCATGTTCAAACAATAGTGTAGGGTTTGGGTTTGAGCTCGGGCACTTGACTTGTAAAAGAAATTTGGGCTTTCTGTTTTGGACAATTAATCAAACTTGGGCTCTAGTTCGATTCCAAATAAATGGCTCTTAGTTCAATTTGTGCTAGGGTTATATCTTTGGGCCAGGGACAAGATAGACATTGCGTTCACTAGACTGGTACTAAAAGCCTCCAAGTCGCTCCCATTCAGCTCGTCTCAAACCCTAGTTTCCCCCGCAGCCGCTGAGCAGAGAAACCTCTCCACTTGCGAAAATGGGTACTCTCCTTTCCCCTCTTCTCATTCCGCTTTTCGATTTCACCACTGGTTTTCAGAGATGGGTACCTCTGGTTCTTCCAGAATCGTATTAATCTCTTCTCAAGTTTTGTTCTTTGTGTTCTCTCTGATACTAATAATGCTGAAACTTGGTATGGTTTTGTAGGTATCTCTCGAGATTCCATGCACAAGAGACGTGCCACTGGAGGCAAGAAGAAGGCATGGAGAAAGAAGCGAAAGTAGATTTTTTTTTTCTCTAATTAATATCGTCCTGTAGATTACTCATGCCAATCTTTAGTCTCTGTTTTAATTTATATTCTTCTGTGTTCTCTATCATCAATGTATTCAATGAAAAAATTTGAAACTTTGACATTTTGGATTAGGTGTTTGATTGTTATCTCTTTACTGGAAACACATGATCTTTAGTAAGAACTGTATACGCTTTGCAGTTTTCATGCTATGTGGTTTCTCTAAGAATTCACTATCTTGATTATACTTGAAGTTACATATGCTGGACTGCTTATTGGTTTTAATATAAGTTGGGCTAGATCTAAGCTAGTGATTGTTAATATTGTTTTACATTGCTATTTGAAGGTATGAGCTCGGAAGGCAGCCTGCCAACACTAAGCTGTCGAGCAACAAGACAGTGAGAAGAATCAGAGTTCGAGGTGGAAATGTCAAGTGGCGTGCTTTGAGGCTTGACACAGGAAATTTCTCATGGGGTAGTGAGGCCACCACCCGTAAAACCCGTCTTCTGGATGTGGTGTACAATGCATCTAACAATGAACTGGTGCGCACTCAAACCTTGGTGAAGGGTGCCATTGTTCAGGTTGATGCTGCACCTTTCAAGCAGTGGTATTCCACCCACTACGGTGTTGAAATTGGCCGCAAGAAGAAAACCGCAGCTGCTGCCAAGAAAGAAGCAGAGGTATGGCTCCCGCCCTTTCTATTGGTCTACAAGATATCGTACCTAACTGTGTTTTTCTTTTCTTTTTAGTATGCTTGTTCAGCTCAGACATGTCTGTGCGGTATTCTTTATTATCTATTTATGCAATGTGTAGTCATTTACTACAATTTGTGTAGAGATGCCTTAAAAATGTAGTCGGGATTGCGGCAAGTGGTAACTAGGTAGCATATATCAATGGATTGAGCTATATATGACACATGGGCAGCTGTGACATGAAGCTGTGATCAGCATTGGCTTCACAATCATTCTCTAATCATTTTGATCTTTTGGTTTGACAGGATGGTGAAGCTGCTGCTCCAGCTGAGGAGGTGAAGAAGAGCAAACATTTAGAGAGGAAGTTAGAGAAGCGTCAAGAAACTCGCGTTCTTGACCAGCACATTGAGGAACAATTTGGCAGTGGTCGTCTATTGGCTTGTATCTCATCACGTCCTGGTCAATGTGGCCGTGCAGATGGGTATGTTACATTCTCTACTTCTGCTTTTGTCTAATCAGATATATAGGATCAGTCATCAGATAGTTGAAACTACTGCATTCTTAACCATATTTTTTGTTTGCAGATACATCTTGGAGGGCAAAGAGCTGGAGTTTTACATGAAGAAGCTTCAGAGGAAGAAGGGAAAGGGAGCTGGAACTGCCTAAAACTTTACTGCTTGAACTTGTTCATTTTAGACCCAGAATATGCTGTTTCCTTCCTCCTTTCATACTATTTAAGGGATTGCAGTTCCTTTTTTCAGTTTCTAAGTACTAAACAATGTTATTTTGGTTGAATGTTTAAGCAGGGGTCATATTGTTATAATTTGTTGCCTTGCTTTTGTTCTTCATAATCCAGAGTGAACTCAGTTTTGGTGAAGTCTATTGGCATTGAACTTGTTACTCTGTGTATCACATCATCTACTTTCAATAACCTAAAAAAACATAGTATGCTTTGAATGAAGATGCTCCGGGCACCATTGGTAGCAATTCAGAGTACAAATTCATGTATGATGAGATGTCGAAGAAGAGGTGATACTGGACGTGGTCTAAATTATGTCACCATTCATTTATAAAATTATAAATCATTTACCATTCTGAACAAATGGTAAATCAAAAGATCTATTGGATTCTTTTGTTCATATACCATTTGCATAGCACATCTTATATTATAAATCATTCATTGGGATTCAGATAGCATTGTAGTTTCCTCACCAACGAGACAATAATGAGGCTTATATAAAGGAACTTAATCTTGGAAATAAAATTACATACTTTGGAAGGAATCCAATAATGGATGAAGACATTTATTCCTGCATAAGCGAACTACCGCTAACTCATTCGAGGTACGTATAGATTTAATGAATGCATGATCGATACATATTAATGATCAACCGGATTGGCCAGAGTATAGAGTTGAACATACTTCTATTGCTTCAAAAACATAATAACAGAATAAGCATCGAGTACGATTGGCCAATCTTCGTAGTAATACTGTTCAAATGAATCGTACTCGATGCTTATTCTGTTATTATGTTTTTGAAACGATAGAAGTATGTTCAACCGGATTGGCCAGAGTACGATTCATTTGAACAGCATTACTACGAAGATTGGCCAGATGATGATTCATTTGGAGAATAGTATGATATGGAGAAGACAACAAACAAAACACCAAACAGCAGGGAGAAGATTACCTTAGAACGCATGTCTCCATACATGAACTTGCCGATAAGTATAGCAGCCAAAGAACTCGATCAATGTTCATAGGTGAACTTTGTGGAGTATGTGTAAGAAGCTAGGCATCAAGTGGACTCGCCGCCGAACGCCGAAGGAAAATCCAGAGTGGGAGAAGGTTACCATAGAACGCATATCTCAGTGTAGCAGCCAAAGAACTCAAAATTTCTAGCTGGACTTTGTGCAACTGGTGTAAGAAGTTAGGTTTTAAGTGGCCTAACCGAAAGCCGAAGGAAACACCGGAGTGTGAGAAGATTACCTTAGACCGCATATCTCCATACATGCACTTGACGCGAAGGGAAGCAGCCAAAGAACTCAACATTTCCAGGGTGACTTTACGTAGCTGGTGTAAGAAGCTTGGCATTTCATGGCAGGACCGTGCTAGTAGGACTAGGATTCATTCTGAATAAGCATGGAGAGATGTCGACGTTGGAGAATTAAGACCAGGAATACATAAGAGTCCGGGATTATGTCCATTTGGTTTAACTTGATTATGGCTTAATGTAAAACAGGATACATGAAAAAAAAGGATAAAGCAGGAACGACTTGTTTGATTAAGGATATTGCTGTGTAGTACGTTGATGTGTACTCATTGGTTAGGACAATGTGTGTAGTGCTTACACATTTGGATGCAGTTCTCTTGTTCACTTTCTTAGTACTAAACAATGTACTAATCCGGAGTTATATTGTTTCCAACTTTTTTTAGTCCCAGAGTGTAAACTCAGTTTTGGTGGTCTGTTAATTCAAGGATCACATTGTCTAATTTCAGTAACCTCATTAATATTCTGTTTTACACGGAGCAATACAGAGTTACAGACATTAGAAGAAAACACTTTTAGCCCAATACTCGGTAGAATGCCTTTTCTTCCAGAGTTCCACTACATATTTCTGGCGATAACATCATCGCTAGTCACTGTGAATTTCTTTGATGATCACACGGGATAAATCTGAGAACCAAACATGGCAATGCTGTGCACGCTTATTTCCCGTACTTCTGTTTCAATCTCTCTCTGACAAACTCATTTCGAGCTTGCTGAGGGGCAACGTTGACATAGGAGAGATGCACACCATAACCGAAAAGAGCAGCAGCCGAGATGAAGAATGCCACACTCATGACTTTCTTCTTCGGCGTGGAGGGATAGCACGACAGTGAATTCCAAACCATTAGCACTCTTGCAAGGTTTCTACGTATGCATCAAACAAGGAGTAAAAATAAGAGAGTTAAACAGTTATAATGTTCATCTCCAAAGGTTATATATCATGTTGTGCAGAAACGAGTGACGAATACCACACACACGGGGTTGAAAATGTCGATATTCTCCCCATTTAGTCACCCGGGATCCAGCGGGTATGAAGTTTTTAACACAAAAGGTCTTGACATTAGTGTGTATGGTACAACTCCTTATCAACAATTGATAACTCTTTACTTTTCTGATGTGAGATTCCAAATGGCTCAAATCTAAGCCAAACTTTTCCAACATATCAAACTGAGCTCAATCATTTGTAATGCTGACGAAAACAGTCTGACTGGTTAAGGATAACAAATAGACATATCGAACAATTATACGAGAAACCCAGAAGAAATATAAATTCCGTGTGGCATTTCATTGAACACCTTCTGGGCATTACTTAAGACCGAGGTTAACATTACGAGAACATCCGAGACATGGGTGTGTTTGAATAAAAAATGTAGTCTGCTTCTCTGTGTGTGGCTGGTGAGTATTTTGTGTACCTGAGAGAATGACTGTTCTTTCCACCGGCAAAGGTGTGTTCCTTCTCCTTCTCCTTGTGAACTGGTTTGTACATATACCTAGCTTATCACCCCACTTAGTGCGTACTTAACGACTTAATTACAGTTATAATTATATCTCACCAATAATGTAACAACATCCACCGGGAGGGTGGCTCCAACTTCAATGACCAGCTTGACTCCCATATCGGTAAGGACAACGCGCACGCGCCAAGCAAAGAAACGGTCAGAGAACACTTCAATTAAAGGGTATGCACACTGATCCCACATCGAAGAAATGGTAAGAACCCAAGCCCCAACCACCTATATATGTCGGTTAGCTCAACATTAATGGGAGGTATTCAATACTCAATCACGTTGTTACCCTACTAAATTCATATCTCGTTTCTGACTTAGGTATTGGAGGGTCGAAGGCGGGCCAGTCTCGTCTCTCCTTAACCGTTGTTGGTCTTAGTAGCGAGAGCAATATAGGTTGAAGTAACTGTGGAGCGATATTGAAAGAAAAATAAGCGACAACGACAAGTCCTCACGGATTGACAGAATGATAGCGAGATCAATCGGAGGCCTAGAGATAGCGATATCAACCCAACAACATCATCAGCGACATAGTTATTGTTATTCCTGTTATATTTAATCTTCTTGTTCAATATTCAATATCCACAGCAATATCGAGTATTAACATTGGCGCCGTCTGTGGGAATTGCACATAGGAAATTATTTTCCCAACCACGAAGCCTACAATGAGCGACGAGTATGGATACCAGCCTGACACTCAGTATGACACTCGACACCCGGCGATAACTCCTCCACCAAACACCGGTCACGATTGAGTACATCTGAGAACCCAAATTCATCCAACAATCAGGGAAGCAGCACTTTACGCAGGACCAGTATGTCGCCAACAACACATAAAGGCGCGTTAGCAACATGGAGCACCAATATGAAGTAGCCATGGAAAAGTGCCTCGAACTAGAAAGAGCCTGGGAATTTGAGCATCAGCGATATATATATATATATATATATATATATATATATATATATATATGCATTCCGAGGCAAAATTAAGGGCAGCAGAGTAACGCCGACTCAATTCGGAGTCAACGGCTGACTCTGAATGCATGGAACCCCACAAAGTAATCCGGCAGCGGGAAATTGTCATCCTATAACCGCTACGATCTCATCATCTACAAGGAGCTAGACCACCCCCGAGACTGAAAAGACTACAACAGAACCTCGAGCCAGAATTAAATGATGTCGCACGCATCCCGTCACTGCCCGTTTGGGCACAGCCCCCACCACCCCCACCACGCGAGATCGCCCCAGCAACAAATCAGGCTGATGCAAGTATGGCGGCAAGAATCGCCGAGCTCGAAGCAATGGTGCTACAGTTATCACAACCTAAGGCGAGTTATCTGGATTGCACACTCCCAACAGTACGTGTTGAACCATTTTCGGCCGATATTATACACCGAGGACGACATCAGTTGGCCAAAGTCAAGCTCGAGCGATATAAAGGGAAAACTGACCCCTCCCTCCACATTGACATCTTCGTTTCAGCAACAACTGGCAGATGATACGTCGATGCCACCAACTATTACTTATTCATGGAAAGCCTCACTGGCGAAGCACTCCGCTGGCTCTTCAGCCTACCACCTAGATTCATAAATTCTTTTCCAGAACTTATTAAAGCTTTTCTAAAGCGATACATAACGTCGGCTAATTGTTCGCTAACTTACAATCAACTGCAGGCTATTCGACAAGAACCCGCAGAGGGACTATCCGCCTTCATCTCGCGATGGAATACCGCCATCGCCAGTTGCCGGGGTATCACTGACGATTCGGCCTTTTGTGTGCTCAGGAATGCACTACAACCTGGGTCGCTAACATGGAAACTCAACGAGAACCCAGCGATTACCTATGGTGACTTACTCGACCGAATGACGTCCCACACCCAACTAGAGTTACAGACTTTCGGCTTCAACCCCACACCGGCACAGAAGGTAAACACATTTACTAACACCACGATAACTAATGTACAGGGTGTGCTTCCCGCATCAGAGCCTGTGCAGCGGCATCGACTAAGTATAGGGCTGGATCACATGATCAAAATTGGCGGGATTGGAAAAATAAAAGTCGAGGAGCGGGAGGAAATCAAAGATATCATAACAACTACAACGGAAAGCGACCACGGGACGAAAAGAACGACCGACCCCACAATAATGTAGCACCACTACCACTACCACTACATCCTGGCAGCTCACCCAAAATTATTCACGTTGCCAAAGAAGTCATATCGGGCAACAGATTATAGAAATACTGAAAAATGGTGCAACTTCCATCAAAACGAATCACATGATACAGAGAAATGCCAAGGCGTGAAGAAGGAAGTAAAGGCGCAACTAGAAAAGGAAACCTGTCAGAGTTCAAGATGGGAAGCAACAACCCACCAATGATGGCGGTGGCGAGCATTGGAAGTATCAGGAGGATCAACGCCATCACAGGCGGTAAATCAAGGATAGAACGAAGAAACGAGTGAGCAATATGTAGCCTACAACAAGGACCAGAAAAAGTAGCCAAGACCGGATGGGGATCCATCACGTTCTATGAATCTGAGGAGCCCCCCAGTATTAGAAGACTATCCTTTCCTAGGAGACGCTATCAACAACCTGTGCAGCGTCGGGAGATGTCTCGTAGATATAGGATCCTCCGTCAATGTCATATTTTGGCCCACATATGAAGCCCTCGAGCGACTTCCATCCAAGCTCAAAAAAGACCATCACCCGTTAGTCAGCTTTTCCGGTGATCAAATCCAACCGTTTGGAAGTGACTACCTAAGAATCGCCTTAGGACAGGAGGGCTGCATCGCAGAAACCCACATCGAGTTCCTAGTAGTGGATGCTCCATCACTCTACAACACCATTATCAGATGTAATACACTACACAGGATCAACACCATCGTATCATAGAAGATGCTGATGATGAACTTTCCTACACCCAGCGGTATATGCATCGTTAGAGGGACGACGCCCACATTACCAGGTTCGGAAGGAAATGCCAACTATCCAGCGCGAGAGGTGTGTCTACTTACAAACAACCCGTCAGCAGAAACCCCCAGATGACCCAAGAGAAGGACCACTCACGGCTCAGACCGTTGGCGAGGAGTCAACAAAACTCATCCCGATATTGGACGAGCACCCTGAGCGGACAGTCAGAATAGGAACCAACCTGGATCCAACAATCGAAACCGCCCTCATCAACATCCTCAGGGAATGCGGCAATGTATTTGCATGGTCCTACGCCGACATGCCAAGAATATCGATAGACATCGTTTTACACAAATTAGGAATCTCGCTCAATGTCGTGCCCAAGAAACAAAAATGAAGGGCCTACAACGAAGAACAATACGCCGCCATGCAGGAAGAAGTGACCAAGCTCCTCGATATCAGATTCATTAAGAAGGTCCATTACCCGGCATGGGTCTCGAACGTTGTCATGGTCAAGAAAAGCAACAACAAATGGACGATGTGTGTCGATTACACCGACGTCAACAAAGCTTGGCCGAAGGACTCCTTCCCATTACCAAGAATTGACCAGCTCGTTGATACCACCAGTGGCCACGAGCTCCTATCAACAATGGATTGTTACTCCAGATACAATCAAATCAAAATGAACCCAGCAGACGCCGAGGCGACATGTTTTATCACAGATCGGGGACTATACTGTTACAATGTCATGTCATTAGGAATGAAGAACGCGGGAGCGACATATCAACGGTTCATGACAGAGCTATTGGCCCAATTGGATAGCGATACGGTGGCGGTTTACGTGGACGACCTGATAGTCAAGAGCCGATACCGACAGAATCACGTCAAAAACCTAAAAACAATTTTGGATATCCTCATTAGCAGCGGGAAGAAGCTCAACCCCGCAAAATGTATCTTCGGAGTATCATCGGCTAAGTTCTTAAGATAAATGGTGAATCAGAGGGGAATAGAGGTCTACCCGGAGAAGGTTCAAGCCATCCTCAACACAACACGACTAATAACGAAAAAAGAACTTCAAGCTCTGACTGGTAAACTAGCATCACTGGATGGGTTCATCTCGCGCTATATTGGCAAATGTAATCCATTCTTCAAAGCGATAAGAATCACGAAGAAAAAAATGGTGGAATGGACTGACGAGTGCGAAGTAGCGTTAACCGGCATAAAGCAATATCTCGCCCACATCCTATTCCTATCATCTCCTATACCAGGAAATTTTATACATTTACTTAGCTATTTCAATAACCGCCTTCAGCTCCCCCTCGTTAGGCGAGAAACGGACACGAAAATGCCAATGTTTTTTGCAGGCAAAGGATTGGACAAAGCGGAGACAAGGTACCCAGTGCTAGAACAACTGGCCTTAGCACTTATTGTATCAGGGAGACGCCTAAGACCATACTTCCAATCACACACCATCCATGTTCTGATAGACCAACCACTCCGACAAGTGCTGGCAAGCCCAGATCACTCAGGTAGACTAACCAAATGGGCGGTAGAACTCAGCGAGTTCGACATCAAATATCAGCCAAGAGGGGTGGTAAAGGGTCAAGCGATAGCAGACTTCATAACGCAACTTACACCAGCATCGGAGGACCAATAACAACCGACAGCCTACACGTCACCCTTCTTGGCACCCATGCCACTACTGGCATCGGTACAGTTATCCAACTAGAACCTATACATTGATGGATCATGAATGGCAGTTGCAGTAGGAGCATGAGCGATCTTAACCAGCCCTGATAGAACCTACGCCGAGTACGCCCTACGATTCATGTTTCGAGCATCCAACAACGAGGCCGAATACGAAGCTCTCATCGCCGGATTACAGCTCGCCATGGACACAGGGGCCAAAGATGTTAACATATTCAGTGACACCCAATTAACAGTAAATCATGTAACCGGGGACTTCGAGGCAAGAGAGGCACAAATGTTGGCAAACCTGGGGTACGTAAAAGCACTTTAAAGCAAATTCTCTTTTTTTAATATAACTCACATCCCCAGGGAGCAAAACAAGAGAGCTAACGCCCTGGCAAGTTTAGCAACGACACCATTGATCACAACAAGAGGACACACAATGATGGAAACGCTAGAAAATCCAAGCATCTCCAAAAATTTCCAAGAACTATTCACACTCACGCTAGTAACACGCCGACACAGGAGGAGGATTGGAGAACGGTCATGATCAATTATCTGATGGACGGAACGATACTGGCGGATCGCGTAGAAGAAAGGAAACTCGCTCAACGCGCGGCATTCTACAGCATACGCAACGGCGAATTATACATGAACAAGAAGGGGTTCCCTATGCTCAAATGTGTCACGGAGTTGGAAGGGTGCAAGATACTAGAAGACGTTCACGGCTGCAAGTATGGCAACCGTAGCGAACCAAACAGCGTAATACATAAACTCCTTCACTTCAGTTTCTACTATAAAGGAATGAGGAAAGACGCGAGAGATATCATAAACCAGTTCCAGATGTGCGCCCAGTACGCTACTAGCATACATGCCCCGGCAGTGCCAAAGTCCATTATCGCCAGCCTGATACCGTTCGCATAATGGGGACTCGACCTCATCGGACCATTAAAGGCGTCATCTTGCCAATTCAAATACATTATCGTCTGCATCGACTACCACACGAAATACATTGAAGCGAGACCGCTCGTGCTCATCACAACAAAGAAAGTAATTAACTTCCTCTGGAAAGACATGTATTGTCGATACGGAGTTCCACTTACAATAGTCACCGACAACGGGAAAAAATTCAACAACGACGAAATGAAGAAGTTCACAGGCGACCTGGGGATTCGGTTGGTATTCACGTCGGTATACTACCCCCAGACAAACAGACAAAAGAAGTGAAAAACAAGAAAATAAAGGCTGGACTCAAAAAAAGGATGGAGGACTACAACCACAAGTGGGCAGAATGCCTATATGAGGTACTATGGTCAATACGAACGACACTGATAGAAGCAACAAGCGCCTCACCGTTCTCACTAGTCTATAGAGCAAAAGTGGTTCTACCATTAGAAATCACACACTGAAGCCCCAGATTCGAAGGCTACGACGAAGATGCAAACGAGGACGGGCTGAATATGGCCAACATACTCCGGGAGGAGAAGCAGGATGAAACCAACATCGTACTCATGGAAAACAAGAAACTAGTCGCACGACACTACAATAGGAGAGTTAAGGCATGAAAGCTCCATGTCAGAGACATGGTCTGGAGAGAAGTCATCCTCAAGCCAAAGGGACTAGCGCCAGTATGGGAAGGACCTTTCAAGATCGTCGAAAGCATTACACCAACTACATTCATCCTCGAAGACAAAAACGGCGTCAGGATACCACGCACTTGGAACATAGAGCATCTCCGATATTGCCACCAGCAAAACAGGTTCTAATATTATGGTAATTACGACGTTACAAAAATTTCTGCATCATACCAGGGACTAGCCCCACCCCAACATGATTATGATATCGTCATCAATGAAACAAAAATTCTTCAGACCTTTGCTTGTAGAAACAAAACGCTCTCGGGCCCAAATTTCTGTAAAGCCCAGGATGCATAGTAAAAGCCTACCGAGGCACAACGTGGAGTAGCCAATTTGGTGAACCACTATACTCCTTGTGTTTGTTTACTTACAGCACTAGCATGATTGTTATTTACTTGATATGTCCGGTCTGACATAACAGCAGAACGCACATACAACAAGAAAACGAATTTCCTTCAGACCTTTCATTGATTAGCGATATCTAACCATACTTGTGGAAATTTCAACAAAAATATATCTTCCCATTAAAGTAAGCATGTCGGTCAAGATCGTGACCCACGGTCACGATACTGACCGAATAACAAAATCGCCATAACGGCGAGAAGAATAATAAATATTACACATCTAGATTGTTCTGAAAAGAAAAAATACTAAAACTATTACAAAGGACACCGAACTTCACGCCAAACCGATAATGTCACCATCTTTCAGATTCATCTCGCACTCGGCACGGTGAAATCGCTCACGGTACTTCGTCACCGGCTTCTTGCTCCTTACCTGAGAAAAAATTTCAACATCACGAAAATGGCGAGTTAAGGGAGTTGACGGTGATGCACTAGGTGTTAAAGGATGGAAACCGTTAGGGGTCATACCTTCAAGAACATTACCCCGCAGACGCTCCACCTCATCTGCCTCCTCTTGCTTAACCTTATCCAAGGCCTTCCAACTGGCCTCACGCCTCAACCTACGCTCCTCATTAATGCGTTTCATATCGGCGTGGTACTTCTCGTTGACCCACCCACTGTCAAAAAATCGAGCTTGAGTCTGCTGAAGACCGTTGGTAAAAGCCTTGTGCAATAACGCGTCGAACGCCAAGCTGGCTTTGAAATCCTCCACGAAATCGACCATCTCCTGCTCACGTCGCTCTTCCAACTCTTTAACCTGACCACGGAGAGCAGTCACCTGACCTTCTGCGACAGATAGCTTCACCTTGAGATCCTCCACTCGCTGCCGCTCTTCTTTCACCTCTAGCTCCAATTTCTTGCCGTGCTTGACAGAGTCGTCAGGGCACTCATCGGCCAACTTCTTCTTGCCCTCTAGGACCTCATACTTCTGTTGCAAAGATTGCCATTCCTCACTCGTTGTCACCAACTCCTCGTTCATGCAAACTAGCTCCTCGGAAGAGGTAACCATAGTATGCCTATGATGACACATCAGCTGAAGCGCATCAACAAAGGACTGGAGACACTGATCGGCTCCGAAAGCGATATTAGCCACAGTATTCACATCGAGAGAAAGGAGAGCTAGGATCTCGGCCAAGTATGGCGGCGGTCCCCATTAAGTGCTAGAACGAGCAATAATAACACTACCCTCCACGACAACGTTGGGATCACCAGAGGAAGCAGAACCGCCTACTAAAGCATAGGGAAGAAGGTCAAGATCAATAATCGCCCGGGTAGGAATGCACTCTTCCATATTAATATACCAAAGATTATCAACGTCACCTATTTCGGCGGCAGACACACCGACATTACCAGAAGGCACGACAATGGTAACTTGGCCGGCAGCAGTATTGTCGGCGATATCGATTGGTGCTGCGGTGGCAGTACCATGCTTCTTCAAATGCTTCTGAGGTACATCGGCGGCCTCAGGTTTTCGCTTGTTAGACATAGGCGCGTGGGAGGAAGGCTCAATAGTAGCAGTAACAATCTTCACCGGCACACTACTACCGGTACGGTCAGTATGTGACTCAGGTGGAGGAGGAATATTGGTCGAACGGACATCCAAGTCAATCCTTTTGGCAGTGTTAGCTTCCTCCGCAAGCGCAACAATGAGATCATCGATATCGCTATACGAACTCTTCATCATTCTATCTCGCTTTTGGTTCATATAGCCAACTACAAATACAAAAGAAAAGAAGGTCAACATCGTGGGAACACAACACAACAACGAAATAAAACCAAATATGCAACAATATGAAAGCAAGACGGGGAAAATAAAAATAAGACAGACCGCATACTTGACGTCTTCGCGAGACTGGTCATCTTCATAATACGGTAATCAGCAAGAAGGTACAAGCTCTTAAATTTTTCACTGAAACCCATCTCAATCCTATGACATCGCCGCTTTTCAGCAGCAGACAAGTCATACTGACGAGTAACTACAAAATATAGGATGAGTAAGAAGAGAAAGAATTCCATAGCACCATGCAAAACAAAAAGGGCGAAGAACACCGAGATAAACAATCACCTTGGGCTCGAAATTGGTTGGGAACACGACTATTCGCGAATGTGGACCACCTGCTAGCCAAAAAGTGCTCACCTCTCTAATCCGCGCAAGAGCTCGCAAAATCTAAGAAACCAAGGGAACTTCTACGCAGTTGTCGAAGTGATAGCGTCCCGCTACACCCTTTCTTGGTTGAATACGCAACATCAAAGTAAAACAACACTTCGTTACAGGTAGGATAATCCAAACCAATGAGCTTCTAGAGCGCAAACATCGCATTTAAGACCTTGAGCATCAACGGCGAAACCTGACCCACCGCGCAGTTAAGCTCCCCAAAGATGTACTCGTGGAAGGGGTGAAGCGGAAGACGCACACCATAGCGCATCTAGGATTGATCCAAGGTAATGAAACCCTTGGGCGGCCTCGAAAACGTTTCACTTTTCTCAAAGGGCCTAAGCATAACGCCCTCGCCCACCTGAAACTCGGACTTCACTTTCTCCAACTCAGCTTCTGATAGCGACTTGGAGGGTTCATCAACCTCTTAACCATCGGTCAAAGTCCACAATAGTGTCCCGTCCAAACCTAGCTTCCGTGAACTGGGACCGGCAACATTACCTTCTCCAGACACTGATATCACCTCCTCAGCAACGTCAACAACGGGTTGGGAAGAGGAAGCCATGTCACCTGCGAAACATTCACGGATAAGGTCAAGCCTAAAGGTTCACCGATATCAGATCCCCAATCCGTAAGTGGCTTCCCAAGCAACATACCCGGCCTCCCCAACACCAGTAATGCAGCAACACGGGTAAAATAACGATGTTAAACAGTACTACGCACACCTAGACACGCATCAACATGACAGTTATCTGGACCCGGGGCCTGGTTCCAGGCCCAGGCGTAACATGGCCCAACAACAAAAAGAAAAACACCCAGAAAATCTATGAGACATCGCCGACGCCACAAGGTACTTCTAATCACGCAACCGGCGGCAACTACATTATGAAATTGCAAAAATACAAAGAAACACCAAAGCAAAGCAAAGAACCCAGAAAACACAAACCAAAAGCTCCAAAATTGAAAAACAACAAAACCCACTATGGCAGAAAGTCAAAAAGAACAAGCGGCGGCAGAGTTTACCTGATAAAAGACGGCCAAAAATAGGGGAGGCAGTGACGGGACAACGACAAAGAAAAAATCACGGTACGGCGGAGGCACAACAATGCAGATGAGCTTTCTCTCTCTCTCTCTCTCTCAAAGAAAACCCCAAGTTCAGATGAGAATGAAAAGTGTGGGAAGAAAGCAAAGGCGAGAGTTTAAATATAACAGGATCAGCGAAATTGCAATCTTTCAAAGAGACACGTCGGTTCGACAGATGATCACGCGTGTTGTATGACATCATCTAAAATGGAAGAGTCCGGAACAAGAACCGATACGCACCGTTTCAGCTATCACAACCTTCGAGGTAAAGGTAATGATCACGCTTTATAGCTATGACGAGACGTTTGGGTACCCCAAGATACCCTACTACAACATGTGCCAACCTAAGATTTGGCGGCATTTAATGAACACATTAAGTAGTTGCACCTACCACACTGGCTAAAAAAGCATAGTCAAGGTATGATATCGCCGCTCATAAAGATTCCACCATCACCGGTACATAAGTCATGCCGTCTTGGATCCTGCCACGATACTATCTTGCTCTTGGAACACTTTCTTCATCACATATATTCTATCTCCGTTACCGGTCTACGTGCTACAAAGTCGCTCAGAGGAACGGGATCGGAGACTTAAGGGTTACAAATTCAACCGAGTTCCCCCTACCGTAGCACCCCCAACAGTTTGAGCTACCCGCGATAGAGAAAAACAGCTACCAGCCTGGGCATGACCGAGTGTTTGAGCGCCATCGAGCGACTCCCTCGATCGGTGCAATGTAGCCACTCATTTGCACCCCCGGCACTGACCAGTTCTTATATGTCAGTCAACTAGGAAGGACTCCATTAAAAACGGGCCCTACTGGATTAAACCGTTACTTGGAAGAACCCTGATATGAATTCATGCCTTTATCGGGAAGACACTTTGTTGCCACTATTCTTTCTATATCGGTAGACGATGAATTAGCTACAACCCGATCTCGCCACTAACCAACTATCAAATATCACTCGTTTATACATTTACAGGTACACCTCTCACTAAGCATCACAACCTTGGTTGCTAAGTTGGGGGACTATATGGTATGATATCAGGCTCTAACAAGGTAATATTGTTGTTAAGTATGCATAGGTGATTTCTCCGGTATCATTTCTTACAACTCACCAACCAAGGTTGATCCCCTTGGTTGAGCGAGCTAGGAGACTTGTACAGTTATTATCACCCTACTTAGTGCGTACTTAACGACTTAATTATAGTTATTATTATATCTCACCGATAATGTAACAACATCCACCGGGAGGGTGGCTCCAACTTTAATGACCAGCCCGACTCCCATATCGGTAAGGACAACGCGCACGTGCCAAGCAAAGAACCGGTCAGATAACACTTTAATTAAATGGTATGCACACTAATCCCACATCGAATAAATGGTAAGAACCCAAGCCTCAACCACTTATATATACCAGTTAGCTCAACATTAATGGGAGGTATTCAATACTCAATCACGCCGTTACCCTACTAAATTCATATCTTGTTTCTGACTTAGGCATCGGAGGGTCGAAGGCGGGTCAGTCCTGTCTCTCCTTAACCGTTGTTGGTCTTAGCAGCGAGAGCAATATAGGTTGAAGTAACCGTGGAGCGATGTTGAAAGCAAAATAAGCGACAGCGACAAGTACTCGTGGATTGACAGAATGATAACGAGATCAATCGGAGGCCTAGCGATAGCGATATCAACCCAATAACATCATCAGCAACATAGTTATTGTTATTCCTATTATATTTAATCTTCTTGTTCAATATTCAATACCCACAACGATATCGAGTATTAATAGGGTTTGACTTCGGAGTTCAAAAACTGAAATTGATAGCCTAATGTTAGACTGCCATGAACAAGCTAGAAAGATTTATTTGAAATAATACATTGAAAAAAAAATTTGAATTAAAAGAAAAATCTCTTATCTCTTATCACTTTTTTTAAAAATGAACGAATTTATGGAATGTCATAAGAACAGAGAAGAAGAGATTAAATATGTGTTCCAAAACATTACAATAAGATAAGCTACAAGTAGAAAAATTACATTTCAAATCTAAACTACTAAGAGGACAAAGAGAGCGACCCTACAAAATAAAATAAAAATATCCTAAATCTAAACTACTATTGTCACCGTTTCTGTATCATAATGCAACAAACTGTCATACAACGATCAATGAAAATGTCGTTAGAAGAGTCAAATTCAAGGAATACAATCCATGCCGACACCAACAATATCCCAAAATACACATCAATAGATCACTAAAACCAACATTAGCACACTGTCTTATCACTTGTTTAACAAAGCTTATACTGGAAATCACTCATTAAGATTCAAACTGGTTACATGCATTACACAATCTAATAGAATCCCTTAGCCTTTCACTAGAGAATTATATGAAAACAATAAGGCTTATATAAATGCGCCTTGATTAAGATCAAACAAAAAATCATCTCGAAAACAAGCTTGAGTAACAAAATTACTTCGAAAGAAATCTACCAATTAATGGATGAAGACTTGGATTCCTTCTTAAACGAACTATCTCCAATCGATTTGATTTGAGGTACGTATACAATTAATTGATTCGAGTTGGATGCATAAATTTTTATTATACATTAATTAAATATATATATATATATACATGATCAATACGCACTTTTTTCTTTTCCATATTTAATACTAACCAAGTTTTAATTTCTTAATTTCTGTATTAATTTTCTTAATCGGCACTGGGAAGCAATGGAAGCATGGTGAATCGGATTGGCCAAAGGATTTTTATTTGAACAATACTACGTACGATGATACTTCAATGGATGAGGAATAGGAAGTACCTTACCAGAGAACAAATATTTCAATTTATACTTGCACTTAAAGCATTCTGAAGCAACCAAAGAATTCAATGTTTCGAGGATTATTTTATGATTTTATACAACTGGTGTAAGAAGCTTGGCATGCATCTCGTGCCCGAAACAGCATTCCTCCCCAGTTGACAATGCTAAATGTTAGATCACAGATTTCATATTGGAAAAGAGGTAAGTTGAAAATAATTTATAAGTGAATAGACCAAATTCAATATTAACCGAGATATTTTGGATAAAACGCAACACCTTAAAAGTGATTTAACTTGGGACAAAATCAGTTATACTCTAAATTCTTGTTTTTTATTCATACAGTGAAGAATTAGCATGGCTGCATGTTAGGGAAATAAAGTCGGGTCGTGATTCATGTTTGATTAATATATTTAACTTACAAACACTTGGAACATCTCTAATAGTGCTCTCTATATTTTCAACAAATCTAGTGAAAATATAGCTAAAAGCTGATATTTTAGAGAACAAACAATTTTGTGTTCCAATCATGTTAAAAATATTTAGAGTGATTTTTTTTTAACTTTTCTCTATAATTTGACTAATGAACTCCAATATGAAACCCATTACAGATGCTCTTCCAACGTAACTTTATTATCTAATAGTGTTTCATTAGGAATGTTACAAATGCAAGAACTTATAAAACCAACCATTCACGAAAAGAACCTCTAAATGCAACTAAGAAATCAGTTCGATCTTCTTCTTTTTTGTCATTAATGATCAGTCTTCAAGAGGATTGAGCACCTACCCTATGAACAAAACCGTTCCGGTCATGCTTTCCCTTAGAGCAGCTGCACCCGGGAGGGATGGCGAGGACGTCCGGGGGGAGAGAGACGTGCAGCGGGAGGAGAGGGAGGGGGCGATCGGACGTTGACCGGGAGGTCGTCCTCCCCGGCTTCCTCAGTTGAGGACGAGTGCGAGGTCGTCCACCTGGCGGGCCCCACGCACGTTGGTGACGCCAGGCTGACGTACGTATTTTTTTTTTACCCGAAAAAAAGTGAAAAAGTAAAAAAAAAAAATGACGGACCAATCGCTGGCCGCCATGTGGCGCGTCCAGGGCAGCTGCCAGATCAACGGCTAAGTTGATCTGGGCCGTCCATTTTGAACGGATATAAGCCAGATCAACGGCCTATATTCAAATGCAACGGCCAGATCGGCCTAAAATGAAAATATTGCAAAAAAAATCCAAAAAAATTGCAAAAAAATCCCAAAAAATTGCAAATGAGCCCCTACATTTTTTCTATAAATACTACATTCATTTCTCACACCATTTTGTGCACAACAAATTCATTCTCTCCCTCTCTCCATCTATCCTCTACATATTTTTTTTTGTCGGAAATAATGGCTACAAATTGGCTTCTTTCGGAAGATGTACAATTGAGCATCTCTTATTGTCGTTTTAGCGTTGATTCCATCACCGGAAATCGACAAAAGGTAGAAAAATTGTGGGAAAAGGAATATGCCGATTTTAAGGCGAATTAGGAGCTAGATTATGGTGAATCGATACCGAAAGTTAGGACCCAAAACGCATTATCCTCTCGTTTCGCAAAGTTGAAGCCGAATTTGAAACTTTGGGGAAGTGCTCTTTCTTTCGCACGAAGGAATGCATCTTCCGGCTCCAACATACACGATGAGGTAATGTTTTTGATCTCCAATATTTATTTCATTTTTTACCATATTGTTTCAACTTATGTTCATGAAATACATGTTATTTATTTCATGATATTTATGAATTACAAGTTATTTATTCCATGTTATTATTATTATTTTTTAGATGAGATGTGCTCAATCATTTTATGTGGCAAAAAAAAAAGAGTTTAAAGACTTTGCTTGTTGGGAAGTAGTCAAGAATCATCCTTACTTCATCCATGTCGAGGCTAGTACACCTCCGGCTTCTTTATCATCTACTCCGTCTTACTCATCATCACATCCCGCAAGCTCAATGCCTCCCACCGTCAACTTGGAGGAGGATGATGCATTTGCCACACCAATGAGCAACCAAGCTCCTTCTTCTCCGGAGCGTCCTATGGGAGTGAAAGCGGCCAAGGAAGCGAAAAAAAAATGGAAAAAGGGCATGACGCAATCAAATGAAAGAGCCGAGGCTTTGAATAGGATTGCGGCAAATCAAGAATCTTATGGTCGCAATCAAAAAGATAGTGATGCAATTGAGGTTTCCCTTATGCGAGAGCAAATCGCCCTTCAAAAGAAAGACATGCAATTGAGGGCTTTGGCAGAGGAAACTCGGATTATGTCAATGGATACCGAGAGCATGACTCCTAAATCCAAGAGGTATTTCACAAAGAGAAAAGCAGAAATTCTTTCTCAATTGGATGGGGTTGAAGAAGAAGGTAGCGAAGAAGCCTATTCCAATTGTTATCGCCTCATTTTTCCAAGCACTTAAATTATGTACTATGTAGTTTAATTTATGCACTTTAAATAGTTTAATTTATGCACTTAAATTATGTACTAGGTAGTATAATTTATGCACTTTAAATTATGTACTATGTAGTTTAATTTATGAACTTTAAATAAACAATGTAGTTTCCCTTTTACAAAAATAAAATTGCACTTTCTTTATTTTCACCAAGTTCCCACACATAACAAAATATTGAAACACACATAATAGAAATACGTAATTCAAACTCACAACAATGCAATTAAAACAACATATTTTATAGTTGTTCCCCGGTCTCAAGAAACCAGTTGTGCTTAACTAAGTCCTTCTAAAGCTCTCCATGGATGTAAGCAGATTCGAGATCTACAAGACGGTCATTAAACCGTTGTTCATTTAGTCCATCTCTTCCAACCGGCTCGAAAGGAATTCGGTTCCCCCCTTCATCCACTGGCCCATCATAAGCTGTAAATGCGGTAGCTGGGTTTTGGAGATCTTCTTCGTCGTTCTCCTCAAACTCATCCTCCACGAATTCCTCCTCAATGATCATGTTGTGCATTATGATGCACGCCAACATGATGCTTTTTAACGTCGAAAGGCGGTGACACCGAGCTGCATGACGAATTATCCCCCAACGAGCTTGTAAGATGCCAAAGCACATCTCCACATCCTTGCGGTACGACTCTTGCTTCCTCGCAAAAAGCTTTTGTGGAAGATCTTGAGGATTCGAAATCGTTTTAACAAACGATGAGTACCTCAGATATATCCCGTCGGCAAGGTAATAAGTGTTACGGTATGTCATACCGTTCACTTTATAAGTCACAGCCGGACTTCTTCCAGCAAGCACTGCATCGAAGACATCTTATTGGTAGAGCACGTTGATATCATTTTGAGCTCCTGGTACCCCGAAGAAACTGTGTCAGATCCACGTGTCATATGAGGCCACTGCCTCTAAGATGATAGTTGGACGACCCTTCCTCCCTGAGTACGCCCCGGACCAAGCGGTTGGGCAGTTCTTCCACTCCCAATGCATACAATCAATGCTTCCGATCATACTAGGAAATCCTCGATGTCTAGCCCTTCTTAGAAGTCGAGTAATGTCTGTCTGATCTGGAGCACGGAGGTAACGGGTACCATAAAGCTCTACCACTTGGGTGCATCACTTCTTCATGCACTCCAGAGTTGTTGACTCCCCAATCCTTGTGATTTCGACACACTGATCAGCAGCTGAGCCGTAGGCCAACATCCGGAGAGCACCGGTCATCTTTTGTTGGGGAAGTAGTCCGACCATTCTAATGGCGTCGACTCTTTGATGCCAAAATGGGTCGTAGTTGCAAAGGTCCGTCATTATACGGTTGAATGTATTTCGGCTCATTCGGAACCGTCGACGAAAGTCATGGTCGGTGAAGACTGAGCGTTCGATGAAGTAATCTTCCATAAAATTTTCGCCCCTGGACTCCCTCATCCTTGGTTGATTTGCACGGCGGCGTGGTGGTGGTTCATCATCAAAAGTTGCATCAACGGCCACCGCGTCGATCTCGAATTGATTGGCAATTTCTGCATTTCGCCGGCGTTGTTGTTGCCTCCTATTGAAAAAGGTACCGAAACCCATGGGATTCATCTTGATGAAACCAAAATATGAAGAAGTGTTTATGGTGGCTTAGATACGAGTAGAACTACAAGTGATGCGTAGTTGGTGTGAGTCTACCTCTCCCATAGCTCTTTCTTTTATAGCCATCTTGAAAAATCAGATTTTTTAAGATAACGACACGTGTCGACTGTCGATTGGTTGAAAATCTTACCGGATATCTCCATCAATAATTTTGCCGACACCGACACGTAGACATTACATGTGTCTCATTCTCATTGGTTTGTAATCTTACCGAAAATCTTACCGAATATCTTCAATCAATAATTTTGCCGACACCGCCACGTAGACATGACACGTGTCTCAAAATTACTGGTCGAAAATCTTATCGGAAATCCGCTACCAATTATATGATCCGGAATGACACGTGTCGGCATCTTATTGGGTGAAAGTATTATTCGAATTTAAATGTAAAATATTTTAAATATTAATGAATAGTAATAGGAAGTCCTATTTTGGACACCGCTGCACGAAAAACAGGAATAGGACTTCCTATTTTGAGGAGTTCCTCAAATGAGTGAGGAATTCCTCAAAATAGGACTTCCTCACCCAAAACATGGGTGCACATGCTCTTATGAGAAACATGAAGGGATGATCAACCACAAACTCTTCTATGTCTTTAGGTAAAGAGGGCTCGCCAGCGCTCCACATTGCATGTCCAGCAGTGGCAGCTGCAACTGTTGTTCCATTTTCATCAACCTTAATCACAGCTTTATGAAATATCTCCATTGAATCACACCCCAACCTTAGTTTCCTCATAACACCGGAAAGCTTGAAAATTACTAGATATCTTAAACTTGGGAATCAATAGCTCCATTCTAACATATTCTAGCTTTTTGAGATGGTCTCTTAGAAAGCTAGAGTCTGAATTACAAACTCACTCAACCAGAGCCGGCAGTCTATATGTTGCATTTGGAAGTGCTTGGTTTAACATGAATTAATTTTGGCGCCATTGCCGGGGATTGTAAAGAATTGTGTAATTATGCTTATACAATATGTTTATATTTTTCTGTTTTCGGAACTGTGCACTGCCCTGTATTGTGTAAATTATTTGATATAGCTACAGGTCTCATAAAAATCTGAAAATTTGCAGGATTATTTGGTTACGTGTCTAGTATGAGCCTGTAAAATTTCATTGCATTAATCAGAGCAAATAATTCTGGAAAAAATCGACAAGCAGCTGTGTTCAACTTTGACCGATTCTGGAATTTGCATGTGTTCTTTGTGATTCACACTCCCTCAAGTCCTTTGTAGACTCCGCCCTCAACCTTATGTCTATAACTTCACTTAGGTTATGGTGTGCGGTGATGAAATCCACACATCATGAGGGGTTAAGGAGATAAACAAGGAAAAGAGGGGCCATCTATTCCAAAGAGTGCGACTTAATCAACCAAACTTATGTACTAAATTTAAATCAAAGACTACCTTTAACATGTATAACTGAAAAATAAAATTAGATTGTAAGTATAAACAAGTATTGAATTATAAATAAGTATGCAAATTTTTAATATACACATATTTTCTATTTACACAATTTCACATATTCACAAAGAACACATGCAAATTCTAGAATCGGGCAAAGTTGAACACATCTGCTTGTCGATTTTTTTCAGAATTATTGGCTCTGCCGAATGAAATGAAATTTTACAGGCCCACACTAGACACGTAACCAAACAATTCTGCAAATTTTCAGATTTGTATGAGACCTGTAGATATGTCAAATAATTTACACAATATAGGGCAGTGCACAGTTCCGAAAACAGAAAAATATAAACATATTGTACAAGCATAATCACACAATTTTTTACAATCCCCTGCAACGGCGCCAAAATTGATTCATGTTAAACCAAGCACTTAATTAAAAACCTAATCAAACACAAATACAATTAAAATCCTTCTTTGTTGATGTAACATTGGTGAGTAGGGATCGTTCTTAACCGGGGATTGATGGTGCATGCATAACTATGCTAAGGTTGTTTAGGGGGTGCAAGATTGTTGGTTTTAAGTTTCCTACGAAATAAAACAAGAAGATGGTTAGATACATATCAATAAATCACAAGTTCTAACATGTTTAAACTCATAGACAAGTAAACAATCAAGAACACATAATCCTAACATGCATCTAGCCGAAAATAAGTTCCTTAATCTATTATTTACACGTTGATCATCACATCTAGTTACCTAGCCGATTATCCCATCTTTGTTTATGTCCTACGAAATTTCTAGGTTAATTAAAACACATACACTTGCTTACATCGAATTAGAGAGCAACCAAATCATCTAGTTAACTTCCTAACTCAATTTTATCTTGATTAATTCGGTGGAACATGCTAGGGTGAACCAAATCATCTAGTGTCATCCTAACAAGTTTCAGAGCATTAAGAACTTAGTAAGCAAGCATACATGTTCGAATCCAACCTACAAACACATAGAAGAATTCAAAACAAGTCAGAAATAATCATCTTTACACTAAAACGTTAGTCTTTTATTACAAAGTCTCGAAAAACCAATATAAACCGGAAATAAATACAAAGAGGCTATGTTACACTTTTTGCTCCGAGGTAGTCTCTCTCCGCAAGCTCCAAGCGCACGTCCCTTTGTTGGTGATGGTGAACGCAAAATTCCAAGGCCAAATCTAGCACAAGGAGGCTCACGGGTGAAGGAAGGATTATTTGGAAGGTGGTGGCGATGGTATTTCGGTTTAGGGAGAGGCTGATCTTAACTAAGTATGAGAGGAGTTAGTGTTTGGACAAGGGTTCGGCTCTATGATGTGTGTTCCTCATGAATGAGTCGAGCTTCCCTTTATATTGGAGAAGGGTAGGGTTTTTCCTACCAAAACAAGACCTTCCATATTAAAATCGGGGAAATCTGACTAGCTGTAGTAAAACGCGTTTCCCGGAGTTCTAGATCTTGAAATTTTTTTATTCTTGTTTCATTGGAAAGCTTATTCAAAGGGCTATAAAATCCATATAAGGAACGCCATATTTGGAATTAAATTAGATTTACTACGGATTTTAGAAGTTAAGTGACTTGGCTGCCCTCTTTTCTTTTTCTTCAAAGAAAAGGAAATCTTCATATCTTCAAATCTTGCATTCCTTATTCCCTAATAATTCTTGGCCAAATCTAGCATATTCTTGCACATATTTTGGCCCTCAAATCAGGTTTGAAAATTCATATAATATCTCCCAAAATTTGTCCATTATATGCTTCATATATTCCGCCATATTTGCTCTTTCCTGAGTAGCGCAGGAGAAATGTCTTCATTTTTTTGTCCATCATTTTAGTATCCATTTCATTTGACATTTGGTTTTTAATTCTTGACACCATATGAGAATACATTTTAGTAACCATTTGAAGACCCCTTGGACCATTTCTTCTCTGGAATTAGGAACTTTTCTCCTTATCCCGCTTTTAGCTCCAAAACGCCTCATTTATTTCTACCTAAAAACATAAAGTAAGTTAGAAACATATTTACTAAGCATAAAACAAAGTTAAATGTAGAGAGAAAGACATTAAGAATCAAGCTTAAAATGCGTAGATCAGGAAGTACCAAGCACATAGAGAAACTTGTGGTTAGGATACGTAATTTCAAAACTGCAGTTGAAAAGATCCTTGTTACCTATTATTCTAAAATGAAGATTCAAGATTTTAACGCCCTCGAAGGCACCGACGGAGTGACAATGATAGCCAGTCATGAAAGGCACTCCCTTAACCAAGTCCCCATTAAGAAGATGAAACTCACGCTTTTTGGTGCTTGTTTTATCAAAGTTGTCTTCGTCCTAAGTTGCTTTGAAGTATAATGCGTTAGCAAAGATGAGGCTGGTCATGCAAATTAACCAAGCCTGGAGAAAGAATATGAGGGATGATGTCTTTGGTTTCTTTCTCGACCCATGAGTTCACTTCGGCTCTCACTTTATCCGGATCAGATTTAATATCGACTCGACATGCTCAATAGCCGCCTTGTAACTCTTCAAGGCCGTCTCTTTGAAAGACTCTTGCAAAGGCATAGACTGGTCGACCCAGAGACCGTTGGTGAAGTTCAAACGCGGTCCGCCTTTGTGGGGCGTATCGGGAAAAACGTGAGTGACGAGATTGAAGGCGAGGCAGTTGAGATCGTCGATGGATTTCACCTTGAGAAACTTGAGAAACTGAGGGTCGTTTTTTGCTACGGTGGCTATTAAGCTCAAGACCATGTGGATGGAGATCGGGGAGTAGATCACGTTCTTATTCTTGAACTCGGTTAGGAAGAGTTGCTTGGTTATCTGTAGTGCGACGTTGGTTTGGTTGTTGATGGGTTCTGTAAGAGCTTTGAGAATTTTGTACTGATCCATTGTTGGTGATGGTTGTATAATCAACCTCAGAGTGATCAATAACTGTATTCACTATTTAGAGGTCGATAACTGGTGGAGGTATATAGTGTTTGATTGTGTTAGGGTTTCAGTCATATTCACGTGGTCAGGCAGTTCATGTCAATCGTGGATTAGTGGTAAATTAGTATTAAATCTGCATCCAACAGAAGATATTAAGTTATCTTTCAACTGTTTATTAATTATATACTGTTTGATGTATATGTAACTGCAGTTGACCACAAAAATCACTAACCACCAGAACATGATTAATTGGGTTTTTAATATTTTCATAGTGGCTAGGGCGAGTATACGTACAGTAATTGGTAGGTTTCCTAATTGGGCAATGGTTTTCGAATTGGGCTTTAGTTTGGGATTGAGGTGAAATATTTGACTTTACAAAAACACAATTCAGAACAAACAATCATTCACATGCTTTTTTCTAACCATAGTTTTTGAACTAAAAAGTTGAAAATAAATAGTTTTCATTATTTTACCAAACATTATTTTCATCAAAATAGTTAAAAATAAGATATTTTAAGTCATCAAACTCAATTTCAAACGGAACCTTAGAGTTTCAATCAAGTTTAAGGCACAACTATAAACAGGGGCGAAGCCAGGATATGAATTTTGACAAGAAAAGAAAAAATAGACCAAGGAAAAAAAATAAAAGAGAAGAATACTATAGAAAGGTAAATAGGGAGTGGCCATAAAAAACTAAATGAAGGTATAAAATGACATAAGGTTAGTAAAAGGGATGTCATGCTATATGGGGAAAAAAAAAGAACAAATAAAATGATATAAGGTTAGTAAAAGTGACATCATACCATATAAAAAAAAATTAGACAAAAATGCATGAAAGAAATATAAAATGTCACAGGAGAGATTCGAATCTAGGTCCATAAAAAATGTCCAACACTTTACTATTTAACTAAGCAAGATTCTATACTTTGTATATAAACTTTATGTATATATTCAAAATTTCAGGTAATCTGCAAAAGAAAATGAAAATGGAAAGTAACTATAATGTGAAAGATTTCAACAGTGCAAGTTTTCACCACTACATATTTAGAGAAGTCAACTTTATTGTTGCTAAGTTGGCCAAATGGGGTCACAATACTCCTCATGTGTACCTTTGAGATCATACGGTTCCAAACATAGCTAGATGCCTAGATCGACCTTTCTGTTTGATCAGGAGGTCGCAGAGGATCCCCAGCCTGTAGCCTCACTCTTTTCTTTTGTATCAAGAAAAAATGTATTCGATACAATCCAACTTGGGCTGGGAAAATATAGAACATTTTTCTTGTGGCAGTCATGAAAATTTTGTTGTGGATTGTCCATCCAAGTGATGGATATCAGCATATGGACAAATGTAAGCAAGTCTTCACATGAACATACTTGGCTTAACTTCATATCTCATACCAACTACAAATTAGAAAGTTGTCTCCCTCCTCTCACGAGTTGGGCAAGGTCCAGTCACACTGTTCCCACACTCATGAATCACCAACAACAAACTAGAATGCCTAATTAGGCAGGGTAACCTGCCATTATCAGCACGGTCCATTGCATCCAATTCATTATTCACTAAGCTAAAGACAATACTTGAATCCAAAGTCATTTAGGCCCCAAGGTCCAAACTCATCTCATTTTTATCACTTTCGATTCGTGATTTTAAATTTAAGACCACTCATTTTATAGATTATTGATTGACGATCAACTCTACAAAAAATGAATTAAAATGGAGATCATTTGGGTATCCGATCTTGCAAAACAAATAAACGGTTATTATTGTAATGTTAAAATTCACCATAACCGTTCATTTATTTTGCAAGATCAAATACCCAAATGATCTCAATTTTGATTCATTTTTTGTGGAATTGATTTTCAACCAATAATTTATAAAATGAGTAGTCTTAAATTTGAAATCACGAATCAAAAATGATAAAAATAAGATGAATTCCAAATGACTTGGGACCCAATCAAAATCCTTAAGCTAATGTATTAAACTGCTCTATTCTAGTCAAATCAACAACAACCAAAAAGAAAGGAAGTTCCCTGTTACAACAAAACTTTCTGATTAAACGCTGGATACATATGTTCTATTGTACAAGAGGATGGCAAGTAAGAAGGAATCAGTATACAATCAAAACAACTCTGCCACATGTCGGGCCATGTTCCTCAAGAAGTGAACTAACAAATACATGATGTTGGGTGTCCAGGAAACATAACATACCTGCACCTATCGCTTACTTTCTACAACTGTTTATACCTCTCCTCTGATGATCGTCCGTCTTCATACATATCCATTAATCGCCACAGTGCTCATAAGCTTTACAAAGCAAGGCCAAAACTTGAAGGGCCCTAATTCTAATTTTCATGAAACTAAGTGAAAGTCAATCACGGTCCAAGTAGTTCCTTTCATCTCACTATCTTTGCTAAGATGGTTTTGACCCATCATTGTGTAATATAGTGATAGCATTCTTGCTGAAACACAGTGTAATAAAAACTGAACCTGAAGCCAATGAACTTCAGCATCCGAGGGTTTTCATTATGCTGCTAAGGTTGTCAATAACAATTGAAGGAGAGGCATACGAGCCTGCAAGATTTATGGCATGGTATTCCAACCCTTTCCACTGTGAAATTAAAGCAAAATGTGGGCGTCTATATTGGCTGCTAATAATCTCCAGGACCACAGTTTTCGGCGTTGCAGATACTATATGTGTGAGACCTGCACCATGAGCCCCAATAATAACAGAAGCATCTTGAATGGCACGTACTTGCTCTTTCATGGACATGTGTGCAAACAATCCATTCACAAGGTTGATTTTGCATTCCTTGTGATTAGACACCCAACTCTTTAAGGCATCAAACACTTCTTGTTCATTGCTTAACCTTGATTCAACTTTACCAATATGACGTGGATGAGCTAGATAATCTTCACGCCGAACAAAAAGCACATTGTGACCTGACGCTTGTTTCTCAATATGATGCCTGTTCACAGGAATTCCAAATGAGGCTCTAATCATCTCTCCAAATTCTGATAATCTGGCAGTTTTCTGGTCATCAGGGTGTTGCCACAGCTCTGGTGCAGAAGCTCCCTCACAATTAATATCTTCAGAGAGACCCTTAAACCAAGCAGTCTCATATCCCAAAGGTGAAAGAATAGCATGACGAAAACAAACTGGACCACTAAAGTTTTTAGCATATCTAATGCTAGAAAACAACGCGTTCCATGTTTCTTCCAACTGTGTCTGATAATGAGCAATGTACGAGACATTAGAAAAGAAATTTAACCAGATTTCACAAAACAGATAAAGAGAAGACCAATACATCTTTAACATAGAGAGATAAGTAGCTACATTATGTACTCTAAATTGTAAAGATCTTATAAGGAAGACAACAAAGAGAAAGAAGATGTACCCATCTAAGAAGATATCCTTAATCGATTATGCTTTTGTATTCTTATTCTGGGCAAGCAATTGCTCATCTGTTAGAAAAAGACCATCTTTCGAAGGACAGATATTTAAATGAGCTGCAAAGGTACCCACCTCTTTATGAATTTCAGATTTTCTTTCTTCTTAGGCTCACCTACAAAGTCCCTCCTATTATGGCAACAACTTTTTAGATCAAGCCAACTGATTCTAAGTATTAAGTCATCTCATTGCTACAGCTCAACGTGATCAGATCACCTAATTTAGAGATTCTCATCAGTGAGTAATGATATTCCTAAATTTAACAGATATTAAGCTCAAGATGATCAGATCACCATATTAAGGCATTCTTGTTTTTGTTAGAAAATATTTGACTTAAACACTTTGTGATAGGTTCATTGATTATACAGCAAGAGCAGTTACATTCTGACTCTAATTCCGGTTGCTTATTGAGCTGTATATTGTTGATAAGAGCAGGACTCTCATTGATTAATGCACCTGATTAATATACATGTTGTGATAAGTTTTGGTCTCTGTAGTTGGATAGATATGCAGGCAGATTTAGACTCCTTATGGGATGAGTCTAAATCGGTATTTTAACCCCTATATAAAGAGGAGAAGTCCCTGGTCACAAACACAGTTGTTAAGCATTGAGTATTGACCCCATCACTAAAGCTTGTGTGTGTGTGTGTGAATCCAGAAGATCTTTCCTTCGTGTTCTAGCAGCTGTTCAGTTTTGAGAGATGGCCAACATGATCTACAATAGAGAAGGAGGACAAGGTTTTGGCATAGGTACTTATTCTGGTATAAGTAGGAACTGCTGTGTTATGTGTGTTGTGTTTACAGATTGTTTTGATCTTGTAAGAGATGTGAGTTTGATCTTCTTGTGATGTATTCAGATTGCATCTTTTCAGATTAACAGTTTTAAGATTAATTTTTGCTGATATTAAGCTGAAAGTAGCAGAACCATCTAAGGATCTTCGTACTGCTATATGTAAAAGGACATCAACTGCAATACAAATATGGCGTGTGTGTGTGTATATATATCTAATGAATATCAGTGGACAATTCTGCCATACATAATTTAACATATTTGATAGAACTGAGCACAGTTACCTTACAATGGCCATCTACAAAGACAACATGAGGTCGACTAGGCAAGTCAGTGACTCTGGAAGCAACATATGCACTATACCAATCCGTGAAAGTATGGAAAACATTGGCATACTCAAACCGTGTCACCAGTAGTGTTGGCTCCTCAATCCACTGCAAGCAATATACTTACACAGAAAACTTAGAAACCAAAACAAACAAAACAAACAAATCCAAAATTAGAAAGTTAGAAACTAAGACAATCCAACTCCTCACCTCACTGCAGTGAAAATCTTTACTCGGCACGACTCGAATCGAAGCCATCAACTCTCTCATGGTATGCTTCCCAATCTCCCCACTCGGCACATACTCATTAAGAAACTTTCCAGTCACAAGCTCTTTACCCTCTCCATTCTCCTCTCCGCCGTCGAGCTCAAACGCGCCGCTTGTAAACTGGGGCATTTCCTCCTCCTCTGCTCTGCCAATCACCTCCTCGAGAATCTCGCCTCCCTTCGACATTGTGATCCTCTCGGGGACCATTCTGATCCTCCCTCCCTCGCACACCGAGCTTCTGAGAGTGTCGCTGAAGGCGCAGCGGAACCAGCTGGAAGGGTCTGACTTGTTATTGGTGGGCCCCTGGTGGTGCTGCTGCTTCTTTAGATCGACGTGGCGGGTGAAGCCGTTACCGAAGTAGGCCTCACAGGAGCGGAAGGGAGGTGGGTTTGATGGGTGGGACCAGGGGAGGTAGGAGGGCAAGATTGGCCATGGCTTGGAGTAGCGGAAGTGGTGACCGCGGCGGCGGAGGGTTTGGTCGGTTAGAGGGAGGCGGGTGTAGGTGCCGCGGTGGAGGTGGGTGGTGGTTTGGGGAGTGGTGGAGGAAGAGGAGAGTGTTTTGGAGTGGGAAGAGAAGTAGAGACAGAGAGAGAAGGAGTTGAGGGCGAAGAGGAAGACCACGATCTTAAGGAGCCAAGAATTCCTTGAGTTCATGGCTGCTCTCCTCGATCTCTTTGATCTCAGTCTCTCTCGATCGCTGTGAAAATGAGTCCAGCGGTCTTTTGGACTCGTTTTTGGAAAATTATTTCGGTGTCCTGCTGCTGCTATGTCGAGGGAAACGCAAATTTCATTAAAAATATAATTAACTTGCATCATTTACCAACACCTCTTTTAGGAATGTTGACGCATTAAAGAAAATTGTGGGATTTACCGCATTTAAAATTGTTTACTTGACTAAAATATGTGTTACTCTATTACATTCTCTTGGGCGGTGAACAAAAATAGAATTTGGATTTTGTGCGAGTAATTCCTTAACATCCTCCATAGTCTTAGAATTCCACCGCAATCGTTGTAATATCCTAGGTTACCTTTACGACTATAAGCGAATCTGAACTGAATCGAACTGGGTGAAGATTGTGCAACCTGCTAAACTGACACGTAGGCAACCTCTACTTCCACCAATAAAGGTGAATATTTCCCGTCAATATGCCAGGCCAGGGTAATGTTGAATCGGCCAAACCAATCTTGGACAATAATACCAACTCCTCCTCTTGCAGAAGTCCAATCAAAAGCCCCATCCATACTAACACAATAGCGACATGTCAGCGATGCCTTCTAACATTGGGGTTGTCATAGCAGTTTAAGTGGTTATCGATTCACAAATAGATAGTGTTCATGCCAAGCTAGGGTTTGAATGCATACAATGTCACCTACGAACTCCACATGATTACCTCGGCGTTCCGTACTTTCCATAAAAATCATATTAGCGTAGTAAATTTAGCGAATTAGGTTTCTGGAAGTCCCGCATGACAAACTAGGAACCAATTCGAGAATGAATTGGTGGTATTCCCAACTCTTGAGGTAATTGATTGAATGAGGAAGTCAGTACACTTGCAGTCCCTGAATAGGTGTAATTCTATCTCTGGTGCCGCCCTGCATAAGGTACAATATGGACTTAAGTCTACCATTCTGAAGCGCAGACGTGTACAGGCCGGAAGAAAACCCTTCCAAGCCTTTTAAGCACAAACTTTAACCGCCAGGGCAACCGTTGTCGACCAGAACCTCTTATAGAAATCTAAATGGGCATGTTGTATTGGTACATTCTGCTGAGGTAGCATTATTAGATCCTTTCTGGTAATATAACCTGAGCTGACCTTATATGCTCCTTTAGAAATATAATGCCAAATTAGACGATCTGGTCCTAAATGACAACTTAATGGCAACGATCTAACCGCAACTACATCGGGGGGACTTAGATAACGTTCTAGAAGAGGAACATTCCACAGACGGTGAGGCAGAATGAATTGGTAAACATAGCATATGAGCGTAGGGTACCTCAACGGTGTTTCTGGTTTGAACTGACCAGGATGGGATAACCAATTGTCTTCTCATACCGCAATAGAAGTACCATCACCTACCAGTCAACGAGCCCCACCGTCCAATACCGGATTAGAAGCTAAAAGACTACGCCATGTATAAGAAGGAGAACCACTAACTTTTGCATCCAAAAAAGAGCAAGAAAAAGTACATGGCTCGATATATCTGGTTGACCAACAAATCCGGATTTTTTAGTACACGCCACAACTGCTTTCCAACATTGACAAGTTAAAAGCATATAAATTCTGAAAACCCAAACCTCTCTGGTCTTTCGGCTTGCACATATGGTCCCATGTACACTACTGAATTTTCTTCTTTTCCGTTGTATCACGTCAGTAGAAGTCCACATATAACTGTTGTAGTTCATCATAAAAAAAATTGGGCAATAAATAACAATTCATCGCATAGTTATGTAGGGCCTTAATCATAGCCTCAATCAATACCACTTTCCCTGCAGCACTCAGAAGCGACCATTCCAACCCCCCTATCTATCTCGGACCTTATCTTTGATATACACAAAAGTTGCTTTCTTGCTGCGACCCACATAAGTTGGCAGTCCTAGATACTTATCATGATAAGGAACCAACTTTATACCTAATAATCGAGCTAGCTCTTTCTGACTACCCTCATCCAAATTCTAAATGAAACAGATACTGCTCTTACTATAGTTGATCGACTGACCAGATGTTTCTTCATCAGTATGTAGTAATTCCTTTACCAAATCGCATGACCTACCTAAAGTCTGGGTAAAGAGAAGACTACCACAAATAAGAGGTGATGCTATAAATGAGCTCTGGTATAGACCTTGATGCCATGAAGTTCTTTTGCCTGATGGGCCCTTCTAATTAGGGCTGATAATCCTGACATACATAGGAAAAAGAAGTAAGGAGAGATTGGATCCCCTTGACGTAGCCCCCGTGTCAATATCAGATTACTCTTAAGGGACCCATTTACCACTACTGAGTATTGTATTGTAGTGACAATGTCATCAACAATGATGTCCATTGGGATGGAACCCCAGGCGGTCCAAAACAACTCTAAGAGGGCTCTACTCCAGTCTGTCATAGGCTTTACTCACATCAAGTTTTATCTGCCGCGAGTCTCCTTTTTTCTTCATCCAGAGGTAATTAGCCACTTCATTCGCCACCAACTTGTTATCCATGATATAAAAGTACTCTGTCATAGGTCAATAATGTGATTCAATAACGCCTTGACCTTATTTGCCAGAACCTTCGTGCAAAACTTAAGGATGACATTACACAAGGTAATGGATCTGTAATCCTTAATTTTTGTAGGCTAAGAAACTTTTGGCAACAAACAAATCTGAGTATGATTCAACTTCCCCAGCATCTGTCCCAAAACAAGAAACTTTCTGACAATAGAATGACATATGGACCAATAATATCCCAATATTTCTGATAAAATAGATGAGGCATACCATCAAGCCTATAGGGCCTTGTGAGGTCCCATCTGAAAGTTTCTCTTATCTTCTCATCTGTATACTCAGCAGTGAGAGCCACAACCATCGAGTCATTAATTACCTGAGAAAGGGATGACAACACCGGCTCCATCTGTGCCAACGCAATATCACCTGCTTTGAATAAATCACCATAGTATCCTAATACCACTACCTCCAGCCCTGCGAGAGTATCCTGCCATACTCCATTATCATCGAATAGACCTTTAATCCACTTTTTCTGCTTACGATTTGGAAGCTCGACGATGAAGATAGCCAATATTCTAATCCTCTTTGAGAAATCACTCACTTTTCGAACGTTACTTCCAATAAGTTGCCTCTTATTGTATAAGGACCTCATGCCTAGCATATATCTCTTTGAGTCTCGGATTGTCAGCTACATTAAAAGATTTATTCAGAAAAGCTCTCAATTCAGTTTGAATGTCAACCAGCTCCTATTTTCGACTTCCAAACACCTCTTTGGACCAACTCTTCAGGCTCATCCAAGTATTGGCAATCTTCATAACTAGTTGGCTATGCAAATACCCATGGCTAGAACTTTGCCAGGTAGTCGTGATTGTCTCTCCACAACTCTCTCCATTAGCCTACATAGCCTCAAGTCAAAAAAGGTTTTGTCTTTCTGAAAACCAAATTTCTTTCTCCTGTTTAGCCATTAATAGAATAGGTACATGATCAGAGCAAAAAAGAGGTAAATTAATCACTAAAGCTTCCAAATATTATTGTTTCCAATCTAGCATGGCAAGTGCTCGATCCAAACGATATTGGTGTCTGATCGTGCCAAGTCAAACGACCTCCCATGTAACCCAAATCCTTGAGCGTACAATCATTCATATGCTGGATCATGTCATTCATCTGCCAATCTGATCTCACTGGTCTACCAGTTTCTCCGACAATCTCGTTATCTCATTTATGTCTCCCATCACACACCATTTAGACGTCATCGGACGTTGTGCTAGATCCCGCAACAAAGCCCACGTCTGATATCGCCATTGTGTATACGGCTCCCTATATAGGCTAGTAAACCTTTATGGTTGACTAGCCAAATTCGGAACCTGAATCTCGACATTGATGAACCAAGGCGAGTGTTCTCGATAATGAAGATCGATAACGTTCACCCACAACTGCATGAGACCGCTTGCTCTAGTATCTGAACATTCACACATAAGCCTTTGCTGCACGAAACCCTAGTTGAGATTTTATATATTCAAATCTCGATCGATTCCAACATTTGGTCTCTTGGAGGAACACAAGGCTTGGTTTCTCGATAAAGATCAATGGACAGAGAGCATCGATCTTTGAATCCACACCCAAATCTCTCATATTCCAAGCGAGGATGTTAATGTCGCACATGATCACCAAACCCATGAAAACAAGCCTTAAATGAAACGTAGATATCAATTGAGGCAATGAAGAGATCGATTGATAGGATCATGGAAAGAGGAAGGATGTTATACAAAGGACGTCGTTATGAACTAAGCATGTAAAACCCTGGCCGGTGAAGGCGTCAGAACAAAATCTTCGTTCCTCACCAAGAGAGACAGAGCCCGAAGAGGAGTTTAAGCCCTCCACACAGTCGTATTTATTTAGAATGAGGTTGGATTTTCCATAGAACCAATAACCTTCCAATAAGATCCTATCACGTTTTGCCTCCATATTAAAACCAAAAACGAAATAGAGTAACTAAAAGAATCAATAATGTAAAATTACAATTTTTTTCTTCTTTAAATTTGTAGGTTTTCTCTTAACTCTGATTGAAAAAAATAGATGGAATACTTTGTTAAAAAATTGCTAAAAAATTAAATAATCTTTGAGACACTTGAAAAATAACGAGAATGCATATAATATTGAACGAAGAAGTATTGATCTAAAGTATTTTGTTTTCCATCTTTATATTTAACAGTGAAATAAACCGTAGATAGTAAATATTGCATATTTTTGTTTCGCACATTATAAAATTACTTGTGATTGAAGGCATGATCAATGTCAAAGGATTGACAAATAATTAGGTGTTTGCTGAGATGGTGTCATGTTAATTGGCTCGATTGAAAACCTTGAAATGTGGAAAAAACAAAAAAAAATTATAGTCCGAAAGTCTACGAGCATTCGTCTGGGGTGCTACTCTCCATACTAAGGTCATTTCCAATGGTAAGAGCTATATTAAGGTAGGAGCTATATTAAGTTTTGTGTCTCTATTGACAAAAGATCATCTCCAATGGTGCAATTGAGTCTCAATCTTTTGTGAATTGCGTTGTATAAGTTGGAAAAATAGTTTTATTTTTCCAACCCAATATACAACCCATCTCATCTTCATCCCACCTAAAACTAGTGGGTCCACTCCCAAGTACTTTTATTTTTCAAATTTTTGGGCATGAAAATCTAGTCTATAATATCCAATTTTATTATATATAAATGAAATATTATAATTTTTTAATGTAATTTATAAATTTAAAATTTAAATGATTTAGTATATTATATTAATACTAATACAAATAAAATTTTAACTTAAAATAATGAAATAAGTTTTTTTTTTAGGTGAACGATAGAAATATATTGAAACATAGTAGCAAGTAGAATCATTCCGGCCATAATTGCATGAAGCTAGGAACGGCTTGGAACCAATATGGTACCCTGACATTATGAATGGCCCATTTAGCTAATTTATCTGCTACTACATTTGTCTCTCGGCCTTGATTGACAAATCTACAGTCAGACAAAGCTCTAAAAGTTTGTCTAAGGTCCTCCCATGAATCCTGAAACATACTAGACGCAGTACTGGGATCTTTAATTGCCTTCACCACAATGAGAATGTCTGAACTAATCTGAGCTGGTCTATACCCCAACTGACTAGCCAGCTGCATAGCTCTCCATGACGCCTAAATCTTCACTGCTAAAGCCGAGTACACATTGGCAATCCTGCTTGCTGTTGCAAACACATATCTTCCTTCCCAGTCATGAACAATCATGCTTATACCACCTCTATGTGTACAAGAATTGAAGGCTCCATCATTACAGACACATTATTGACCAAAATGAGGTCTATATCTGAAGGATTCTAGCCAGACGGTCTGGAGTCTTATGCATGAATACATAATGATCATGCCAAACCCCTGCCAACACCCTATAAGTTTGACCATCAAACTACTTCCTATTCCACAGCTTACCATTTCGGCCCTTCCATATGAACCACATCATCACCACCAATCTTGCAAATGTATCCCTAGGAAGGCCAACTAAACATGCTACTATCCATTCTCTAATGGGGGCTGCCGTCTACCCTACCACTGCCAATATAGGATTCACAATGGGTTGCACAGCTGGACAGTCCTAAAACAAATGTAGTGTCTCCATAACAAACATAAAAGAAGAATTTGTACCCTTACACTTTGTAAACTATTATCTAGCCCATAAGTGCAAAGAATTTCCCTACCCACAAGTATACGGGGTCAAGTTATAATATTTGTAAGGAAGTCGAGTGTCGAACCCACGATGATTGACCACTTAAACTCCTTAGCTTGACTCGATTAAGCACTTTAAATCACAGATTAAGTAGACACAAGACATGACACTAAAACTAAAGTAAGATGTGGAAGTGTATCTCACAAGACTAAATCCTTTGGAGACTTAGCATTTTAAGGGTTGGTTGAAATATAATGAATGGTTAAACGAGAGGTTGATTGATTGTTTACTACTAACTAAATTAAGTGAAAACATAAAGTAAAAGCAAAACAAAATGTAAATATTTGGTCAGCTAGAGATGTCGTCACTAGCCAACTCAATGTACCAACAATGTCCAAGTTATGAGTTTAGTCTGATTCACACGTGCTTGTCCAATTCGTGATCCATTCGAGTCGCCATTGGTTGGAAACCGAATCTCCTAAGGCCATTAGGGCACCAGAAGTGTTCCGGTCCAACGTTCAAATATAAAGCAAACCAAAACTAGAATGCAACTCAATTAAAAATCGTATTCTAATCATACCACAAGCCTAATGAGTTTAATATATGTTCACTTATGATGAATGTGAATGACTTTCCTTCCTAATTCCCTATTAGAGGACATGAAAGTTGGTTCTAATAAACTTTTCTAATCCGCACCTTTTAGATCATGAATTAGAAGAAGTAATGATTAGCTACAAAGCCCTTTTGAATCAATGTAAGCTTGACCGAAGCTCCTTGAGTCATTTGGACTTCAAGAAGATTTCGGTTCATGCTCAAGCCCAATAAACCAAACTTTAAGCTTAACCTTTTAAGTTTATACCTAAGTCATGTTTCCATGCTTATCTTTCTTAGTTGAGTGACTAGTTCACTTAGGTTCATTTTTAGCTTCCTTAAATATATCTCAACTTAATCATGGCTAAAATATTAATATGAAAACATTGAATCAAGCTCGAACATGCAAACATAACACATTCACATCACAAGCTATCAAACTCATTCACAACATGTAGTGCACTAAACCAAATTCAATTCCATAACTCAAAACATAGTTATATATACATCAAATTGACTAGGGATAAACCCTAGCCTTCCAAAAAGCAACTACTCCTTAATCATAATATAAAATAAGTTTAGATACATAATTGAAGAGATAGAGAGATGTAAAGATAACCCAAGAACTCCCAAACAAGCTAAGTCATCATTAGTCTTCAAGCTCCATCTTCTAGGCTTCCAAATTCATCCAACTTGAAGTAGAGGTGAGATAAGAGGGGAAAAATCTTAATTGCACAAAGGAGGGTATAAAATCAAGTGAAGGAAATGAGGAAAAGTATAGGGACCTTAAGGAAAACAAGATAGCTCCACCTTAAGGGGCTGATTTGGTGGTGATGGAGAGGATGTTTGAGGTGGAGGAGAGAGCTAAAACTATGTAGATGTGTAAAATAAGGTGTGTTATGTGTATGGTGATAGAGGAGCTCGACCTTATAGGTATCCAAAAGATATTGTGATGCTTGAAATTCAAAATTTGATACTTAGACATAATCCTAAACTTTAGGCTTTTAAGTGGTCCAAATGTGTGACTCACCTCAAGTCATGTGACTTGCATGTGTATCCATCTCTCAAAATATCTCCATATGGGTTTAGACTCTTAATGCCTTGGCCCAAGCTTAACTTGACTTTGTCATTGACAGGCCGTAGTTGACCGTTGACCGGTGTTGACTTTTCGTCTTTTTCCCACTTTCAGTTCATCTTCTCCAAGGGCTTTGAAAATGTGCTCCGCTTCGTATACGCTCGGCTTCTCCAAAAAGTGATTAATTTTCATCTCTTAGAGTATGTGTTTCCGTGCCAACTCCCACTTTTCTAGCATAATAGGGAAGCATTATAAAAATGATGCTTTATTGATAATAAGCAAGCAATAAGCATAACGTTAGAGACATAATTAACATATAATTATACGCCTAACAGCGACCCTGTAGCCTAGGGCTTGTAGGTAGGAAACTCTGACATGCTCTCCAGACACAAAGCTTTGCTGCCAGGGCGACACCCAATCTCCAAAAGACCTTCTAAAAATCCCCTCATTGATCAGGTGCCACCAAATGTGGAAGGATCATCTGATCTCGTGCTATACGATATGCACTACTAACTGTGTAATCGCCTCTGGAAGTGTAATGCCAAATTACTCTATCTCGACCTACATAATGACTCAAGGGAATAGTCAGCATAATAGATACATCAACAGGAGCCAAGTACCTCTGTAAAGCATCCTTATCCCATGTCCTATGCGGTGTAATAAGCTGAGACACCCAATCCAAAGTAGTAGGGAATCGAATGTCTCCCTCCATTGTGAAAGGAGGTCTAGGAAGCCATTTGTCCCGCCATATTTGGATATGATCTCTACTTTCCACCTGCCACCTTGAGCCTTTCTCTAGAATTTCTCTAGCATGCATAAAGCTTCTCCAAGTATGCAAGGGAGAACCCCCCCCCCCCCCTTTTGAATCCCAGATACTCTATTTTGCAAAATACCTAGCTTTATACACCTGTGCCACCAGCGAGTCAAGATTCTGAAGAATATTTCATACTTGTTTAGCCAACAAATAAAGGTTAAAAGCATATAAGTTTCAGAATCCCAAGCTTCTTTTCTCTTTCGGATTCCCACATGGCATTCCATGTACACCAATGTATGTGTCTCTTATCCGCTGTATCTCCCCAAAAAAAGTTTGCACACTTTTGCTGCAACTCCTCACAAGTTATTTTAGGGATGAGAAAATAACTCATGGTATAATTGGGCAAAGCTTGGGTCACTACTTTTACCAATAACTCTCAGCCAACTCCACTAAGCAAAGAGCCCTTCCAACCGTTCAGTCTATCCATCAACTTGTCTTTAATATAAACAAAAGTCTCTTTCTTACTCAGCTCAATGTGTGTCGGCAGCCCAAGGTAATTCTCATGGAAGGGCACTCGAGTCATACCCAACATGGTAGGAAATTCATCATGTGCTTCCTCCTGTAGGTTCTGACTGAAACAAACACTACTCTTAGAGTAATTGATGGACTTCCCTGATGCTGTTTCATAAACCTTCAAATCTCCTTCACATTGTAACATGCTTGAGGGGTAGCCTGAGAGAAAATCAAACTATCATCTGCAAAACAACAAGTGAGACAACATAGGAGCTTTTGGGCACACATGAATACCCTCTGAAATTTTTATCCGTTGAGCTTGGTATAGTAAGGCTGAGAGCCCCTCAATACACAAAATAAATAAATATGGAGATAGAGGATCACCCTACTTATGGCGTCGGCTAAGAATGTGACATAATCCCTTGGTGTGCCATTCAGTAGAAAAGCATACTTCATCGAAGTAACACAAGCCATCACATTGCTAATCCTTACATCAGAAAATCCCAACTTCTGCATAATCAATTCTAAGTAGCGCCACTCTATCCTATCATAGGCTTTGCTAACATATAACTTTAAGGTCATTTGATACTTTTGCCCGCTCTTCTTAGTCCATAAGTAATGAGTCACCTCATTGGTAACAAACTTATTGTCCATTATCAGCCTATTTGGGATAAAAACACTCTGACAAGGGTCAATGATATATTTTATCAAAGGTTTTAACCTATTGGCCAATACCTTCGCCACCACTCTGTATACTACATTAGAAAGGGAAATCTGCCTATACTCTGTGATTCTCTTCAAATGCTGAACCTTAGGAATGAGCTAAATATTGGTGAAGTTCATGGCCGTTAGGATTTGACCCGATTGTAATAAATCCTGGATAGCAAGTACAACATCCACACTGAAAATATCCCAATATTTCTGGGAAAAAAAGAGGCATATCATCAGAACCTGGAGCTTTCAGTGGATGCATCTGAAATAATGCCACCCAAATCTCTTCAGCTGTATAAGGTAGTAACGGAGGCTGAGCCATCTCCTCAGTCACAATCGGCTTCACAAACGCCATCACCGCTTCAATTTTCTCCTCTGAAATCCCTGCCGAAGTGAATAAATTGGTGTAGTTGTCAACCACCACTGACTCTATCCCACTCGGGGACTCCTATCATACCTCCTGATTATCAAAAAGCCCCGAAATGTGATTCTTCCATTTCTGATTCGTGGAATTTTGGTGGAAGTACTTTGAGTTTTCATGCCCATCATTCATATGTTTATCCTTTGCTCTTTGCTTCCAGTAAAGATCTTCTTGTGTCAGGAATGCCTCTTGTCTAGCATACAGTTGCTTCTGGTCTTCAACAACATTCGGATCGAACTATTGAGAATTATACTCCTCCAACTCCCTCTGAATCTTCTTTAACTCGTCCTTACGCGCTCCGAATGTAGCCTTATCCCAGTTCTTCAAACCGAACCTCGTACTTCTAATCTTCTTGTTTAGTTTATATTGTGAGGTCTCAGATTCCAAAATCAGTGCATGTTCCCACGCTTCTCGCACCACATCCTTGCTATCTTCCTCTTCAGCCCACATTGCCTCAAAGCAGAAGAAGTATGGTCTGCCTGGGAAGAATAATTAGGAAGTCTCCCTAACCGATACAAGAAGTGGTATATGATCTAACACCGATGAAAGAAGATGAACAACTTGGGCCGTAAGAAATCTATTCCTCCGAGATTTTGTGGGTACTGCTATATCAATACATGCATGTGTACTACTGTTATGCCACGTGAAATTGGCTCCAGTATACCTCAGGTCCTCCAATCCACAGTCATTACGACAATTTGCAAAATTGTCCATTTGCCATGCCGATCGGTGAGGCTGGTCGGATTTCTCTGTCAATCAGAGAATTTCATTAATAGCTCCCACCACAATCCATTCATCAGGCACATCTTGAGCTTTTAAAGCTCGTAGTAGATCCCATGTATTCAATTGGTGCCTCACCTTCAGCTCACCATATAGCCCCGTAACCCTAATCCAATCTCCCACTCCTGCCTTGACACATCCATATCAATAAAACTTGGACTATAATTCCTAAGATGGAGATCTATTTCCTTCGACCAGAACATCATAAGCTTTCCTCCTCCCCGCGTCGTGGAAGGAACCAGATGACATTCATCAAACCCTAGGCTGTTTCGCCATGACTCGCACTGAGTCGCACTATCCGTCATTGTTTCCATAAGGAACACGGTAATTGGTTTCTTCTCTAGCACCATTGATTTGATCGTGGCAAGCTTCGCCGTTTCTTTTGTACCTCAAATATTCCACGCCAAAATCTCCATTCCTCCTCCTTCAACACACAAAAAAGTCTTGACACTTTGACAAACAAGGAAACCTCGTCATCTTAAGCATCTAGTGGCGCTAGGAAACCCGGCCGCTCGTGGAGAATCTCACGAAGCCGTCGCTGGGGTTTATTAAATCTATAATCCAATCTATTTAATCGTTTGGACAAATAGTGAAATAAGTTAAGTTCTATAGTTATGCATCTTTATAGATAAATAATGTCTTATATAGTTCTACTTTTTGCAACCTAACCTTAATATGAATCCTATCATTGGAGATGGCCTAACACGAGCGTGAAACTTTTTGATCGAGGCATGAAGGATTACTCCAAGAGGTAGATCGACTAACTTCCATAGATCGATTCAATGAAAGTGTTTAATTTCTAGCTTAAACAAATACTTTAGTAGCTAGAGAATGTGCTTCACTTAGACTAGCTAGATGTGTTTAGTTACGTCTCTCTTGATGACAGCTTGACCAACTACAGCTGTTAATTTAACTTAATTATAAACCAATAAATTAATGAGCTCAAATAATACAATATTGATCTAAAAATCAAGGCTATGTCCAGATGCAGAGCTCCAGTGTCTTGCCTTCTCAAATCCATTGACACAATTTTCAAAGTCTTCAATGGTTTGATCAATCTCCTCTACAGTGTTCATCACAAAGGGCCCAAGTTGCTTTACAGGCTCTCCCAATGGTCGACCTCCAACCAACACAAACCTGAGGTCCTTGGAAGAAGACTTGTTATTCCATGCCTCCAAGCCATCCCCAGTTCCTAGAAGAAGAAGATGGTGACCTGCCACCGGCAGCGATTCTGGACTTCCGAAAATTCCCTCCCCCTCTAACACATATACAAATGCATTCCATGATCTCGGTATTGGTTGCTGAAGGTGAGCTCCTGGCTTGAGAGTGAAGTCCAAGTACATGGTTGGGGTTCTCGTGTAGATAGGTGACTTGGTTCCCAAGGCTTCTCCTGCTATCACTCTGACTTTGATCCCATCTTTTGTAGCTTCTGCAATGTCCTTGCTCACCATTTCTTGGTACTTTGGCTCGATCCTGTGTTCGAAAAATTACAGAACGATCGAGTAAAAACACGGCTGATTAATTTGGAAAGTGCTAGCTTCTTGTATGATTTAAATGTGATTCTGAATGCTCATGATCAACCATGCACTATGAAAGTCATACTACTTGCTAGAAATTTCTACTAAAATTTCAAAAGTTGAAAGGAAGTAGTACTAGCATGCATGAGATGTATATATTATCACACGCTAGATTCTTTCATCACTATGAGTTTGAACTTTGGAACTCCTAAAAGACTAGATATTTTAAGGCTTTTGGTATGCAGATAGAGACAGACACAAGTATGCATTAAGTAGTGCATTCAAAAGCAACCAAGTTTAGAAAAAGGACATGCATAGCCCATGATGACCAATCATAGCCCTAAAATTGAAAAATTACGTTCACCAAAGAACATACGATTAAAACATACACCACACTAGATGATCAGATTAATACTAGCTAGCTATTTGTTACTCAGGTGACCGGCCATGTTTCTATTTGAACATGTAGTGAAACTTTAGATTTTGAAGAACATACATTTTATGTTTGGAGGAGAGGTTTATCCACAACTGTAGACCCTTTTGTGTCCCTTGGGCAGCAGGCATTTCTGAGTGAACTATGCCTCTACCTGCAGTCATCCATTGCACATCGCCGGCTCCTATTGTCCCTTTGTGCCCTTCAAAATCTTCATGTGTGACAGCTCCCTGCAAATCACAACCATTTCACTCTATTCAGCTAAGTGTATAACCATACAAATAGTTTAATTAGATTCAACAAAATAGTACGCCATGGGGTTAGCTTAGCTTAATGTGTATAAAATGAGTGATAACTTGCGTTGGAAGTAATTAACTAACATCTGTTTCTTAGTAAATAAAAAATAAAAAAATAGTCCACGCACAGCTATTTAGCATCTTCAGTGAGAAGTTTTTCACCTAGTCAAATTGAGTAATGAATAATATATAACTTGAGTAGAGGAATAAGTATCTTATTTGCAGGTGAGATGCTTAAATTATTTTCTTGTCCAACTGCCCTAAGTTATTGCAGATATTACAGCAAACAGTTACTTATAACCTCTAGATTCAACCGAAGTTTATAAAAAAAAAAATTCTGAATAGTTTCAATTCATACCTGCAACATGTAAGTTACTGTCTCAAATCCTGTAAAAAAATCAAATGAAAACAAAGACGTCAGAATTTAACCCACGACTAATCCCAATGCGCTTAGCTTAAAAATTTCACAGCAGCGCCCCCAAAACCTCTGTGTGGATGATCAGGAAATCCAGCAGGAGTTGTAACTGCACATATCATATATAGGAAAATTAAGCAATATCAGTATACAGAATCATTGCCAGTTTGCTTCTACATTCATGAAGAAACAGAGGAAAACAGAGGAGTACTCACCTGAGAATTCATCCAGAACAAGGAAAGGATCGAAGTACTTTAGCTCAAACCTGCCAAATGCGACAACAACAACCCATTGAGGCATCAAAAAAATTCCATTCGCTTAACATAAATGAGATGATCGAATATGTGTACTCATTACTTACCTGCCTATGCTTCTTCTGACAATGGCGCCAACTCCCTCATGCTGAGGTCTAGCCAAGAACTCCCTCACCACAACACGAGCTTCTTCAAAAACAAGTAAAGCTGTTGTCTCCGGCATTTAATTGGAACTTTATATGATAAACAGTAGTACAGTACTGCTAAGCCTTCAACGAAAACTTTGATTGAAAAATTTGAAAACTTGAGGAAATTAATGTGAAGAAAAGGGAAACATATTTGGTGCCATTTATATAGATACAGATACATGGAGACAGGAGGAGTCCAGATAGAGAGAAAGAAAGAGAGTCGGTATTTTGTTGGGAAGGTCAAAGGGACATGTTGTGGGCGGTCAATAAAGAACCAGAAATGGGGCACAATGCTTTGCTAGTTTGCTTGAGCTCCAGGGACTTTACTAAAATTGGAACCTCTGCACATGAGGTCACAATGACGCTTTGGTGATGTTGTGGCTTAGAAAGGCAATGGCTTATGGGATCCATGGGTCATGCTTATGCAATATTAATGGATTGCTTTATGAAGCCAAATTTCTCAGGACCAAACTTTGGTGCTAGCTGTTCACACCAGGATGCCGTCAGAATATCTTTTGTCCTTTCAGCCTTCCATTAATCAAACTTCCTAGATCTATCAATTCCATCAAAGTCGACGTAATAAAAAGCTAGTTTGAGATTATATTTTCGGTCATAATTATCAACAACCATTTAATGAGATAAAAACAATTGACAACCTCTACTGTGCTGACCTCATTGATACAAAAACATGACGCACCAATATGATATAAATAAGGAAATCTAAGTAGCCAGAAAGGTGATTCAAATTAACATCCAGACCAATGAATTCTAAAGCCAATTCATTCAAAAGAGAAGTCAAATGTTATCTTTTCTTGTTGTTTATGATAGACCAATATCAATGACTTTTCGATCCTCGTGTTGATCTTTTTTCATTTAATTCGTCGTTTCATTCAAAAAAGATGTCATATGTTATCTTTTTTGTTTATTATAAACAAATATATATAATAATTTTTCGATCCTTGTGTTTATTTTTTAAAATATTTTTTAGTCAATTTTTTTAGCATTTTTAAGTCTCAACAACTAACTAACGATGTGTCAGTATTGGTAGAGTTTCTTGCAGCGCAAAACGAGTATATATGTCGTTACCGTTGGCTACTGCCAAATGTAGTTCGGACCCTAAGGTGTCCAAACAAGTGGTTTTGGGTGCTATTGTCTGAATCCTCCCTGATTATCTCTGCTCAATGATGTTCGATACAAGAGTTAGTGGTCCAGCTGCGCCGATTTACTTTCTTGACCCAATATATTGAGCGACATGCACCTTGGCCCCTTCTACAACCATTGTGTGTGTGATTGGATCCAAGATGAAAGATGTGGAGGGATATCTATGCATATGTGTAGCCCCGCGTGAAGGTATTTCAGAGGGATCCATTACCTACAAAGGCTTAGAGTTGGATTATTCTTAATAGTACTGACACCTTTGGGAATAAAAGTCCACACATGTTGAAGTCTAAGTGGTTAAGTGACACAATATTAATAATATATCGGTTTGTGATAGATCACGGAGATTCCATCGGCTGAACAATTCTTTAACGATAGCTCATTTCCAATGGATATCTAATGACCTTGATATATTCTAACATGAATTTGTTGGCGTTAGTTGCTGTTTCTTTCTACGACATGGATAGTACGTTACGTGTATTTTTAGTAACAAATCCAACAAATGATTGTCAAATATTTCTGCACATTTGAAAGGAGGTTCTATCTTATTAATGGTACTAAGTCATGACGGCCTGGACCATCAGTAATTTTAAGAGCGGCGATGATAGTAATGTAATAAGCTTCATGCCAGATTTTTCACTCCTCTTTCTCACTTGCGACAACCTTTTAACTCTTCTCTCCTCATCTTCTTTTGATCACCCTCCTCTTCTTTTTTATCTTTGATCACATTTCCTTGCTACATGCAATGGCTTTGACTAACCTTATAGCCGGAGTTGGGGTTGAGCAAGTTCGACTCGATTCCGTTGTTGTGGTTCTCAGAGTGGGTTCCGGAATTGTTGTTGTAGAAGTCATCCTAGATGGGTTGTCACGGAGGTCGTCGCGGAGTGGGTGGTTACCGTGGAATGGAGGTCTCCGCGGAGTGAAGGTCATCGCAGAATGGGTCATGCGGAGGTTGAAGTGTACGCCACGGTTGATCAGAGTGGAATAGGTTGAGCGTAATTGGGTCGTGGAGGTGGTCACAAAGTTGGGTATGCCTAAGTATTTTATGATCCGGGATGGGTGTGGTGGAGCTCTTCGAGGGTAAGGGTTGCGGTAATCATTGCGGGACAGAATGAGTGTGTGACGACTCGGACCAGAATCAGCAGTATGATCAGCTATATACGTGAGTTACTGCGTAGACGCAGATATCCGACTGATGATTGAACCGCCAGATTTGTTAACGACTTAATTATTGACCGAGAATTGGAGCTGGGTCTCTTCTCGAGAGTCGTTGTACGTGTGATTTCGAGTTTGTGGGCGGTTCCGGATCGTCATTTGGACGACTGAGGAATTAATTATGAATATTTGAAGTTTCGACAGAATCGGATTATATTGGCGATCTTCTTAACGACTAAATTACTGGACGAGAATTTGGTTTCGGCTTCTTCACGGAAGTTGTTGAGAATTTTATTTCGAGCTCGTGGGAACTTCCGTAGCATTGTTCTGAGTTACGGAGATTAAGTTGTAAATATTTCCGTTTGTTATTAGTTTAGTCGATTGAATATGTGTTTGGGCTGAGCAGTTGACTTTTTATTGGTTTGGTCGATGTGTTTGACTTCGGGTGATTATTGAAGAACATGTCGAGACAATTTTGTGGCCGCGAGAATTATCGGGATCGGAATTACGACGAGAAAGTTACGGATATACGAAGTTTGTCGAAGAGATAATTACAAAGTTTCCAAAAATGGAAGGCCTATAAATAGAAACCTGCTATTTTGGGCAAGTCAAAGCTTACCATTTTGGGAGTTGACCGAGTTGACTTGGTCAACTCGGTGGGAGAAGGAGAATTGCGACACTGCTTCACGGTGGCGACGGCGAGCTGCCGTTCGGCAGTCTCCGGCCACGGGGGAGGTGGCAACCGGTGCGCCTCAACTTCCTCTGCCCACTCCCGGCCTCCCTTCACGGCCTAGCTCACCGGAGAGAGAGATTTTCCAGCATGAAAATAGAGGAAAAATGGTGAATTCGGGTTCCATGTTTTAGACCGATTCGAGCTGAAATTTAGAGTGGGCTTTGTAGCTCTCATCCCCTTGATGCTACCCTTTGACAAAGTTGCTCAGTGGATGATTTTGAGTAGAATAGGGGTGGCTCCGCCGTGGAATTCTCCGTTTGGTGGCGGCGCCGCCGTGGGCGGTGGTCAACGGCGGTCAACGGTGGTCAACTGTTTGACTTTTTGGATTTTCGACAAGTTGCATGTCATTTCACTCGAAATCGCGCCCCGATCGCAGTGGAGAGGTTCATTTTTCGAGTTGAGCGTCTGAAAGTATAGCGAGGGGTTCGTGATCGTTGTTTTGGCGAGGGACTTTCCGCCGGATCACGGGTTAACGCGTATCGTGTTACGCTAGTCTGTGAGTGGACATTTCTTTTCACGGATTGTTTGCGAGTCTTTATACATGTTTTACGAACTTGAGCATGCGTATTGATTACGGATTACATGAGCATGTGTTTTTACGAATATACGATTATACATATACGGATATACGTATACGAATATACATACACTTATATGTTGTTTCATGCATTTGCATCGAACTGTTTATGATTTGGTTTACACAAAGTACAGTCTCAGTTACGTTGTTGTATCGATACACTTGCCTCTCGGCTGATCCCCGATGGAAGGCCGCCAGGAGGGGCGTAACCCCGACCTGACCGGTGAGGGGCGTTTCCCCGGAACCGAGGCCATTTCTGGCTTAGAATCATGTGTGACTCTAGGATCCCGTGATTCGGACTGTACTAGCACGGACGTGTCCATGAGTGACCCCGTGAGATTTTTACTTGCATGCTCAGTACGCTGGAGGATTATGGTTTTACCTCGTGTACTTTGTTATTTCTATTTACCTGGACTCGCATATGTTATTTCAAACATATATGTATACTGGTGAAAGACATTTATTTTCGTCCACTCACTCTAACGTGTTTTATGTCTTTCCCCTGGGCTTTTCGGTTTCCGTGCCCAGTTTTCAGTTCAGGCTCTGGTGTCGCACGTCGTGGTCGGAGGCATAGTGCTCGAGCTACCTTATTTCTTCCAGTAGATTTATTGTTCTACCTACTATGGTATACTTATATGTTTATACATTAGAGGTCGCTCTGAGTAATCTGTTGTTTATGCTATACGATTTTACTCTGGATTTCAGTAAAGTATAAATATATTTATTGTTTTACTTTACTGTTGATATATTGAGAAATCCGGATGGGATTGGTGCCCACGGTTTGCTTTTTGTGGCATAGGATGAAGTGTATTTTCCGCGCGCAGGTAATGGTAATTCCACGTTAGTAGCGAAACTCTGCCAAAATTTCAACGGTTTTTGTTGGTTCGTGTTTTCGAAGGGGTTTAACTCCGGTTTAGGGAGCTAAATCGGGGTTGGGTCCTTTCAGAGTGATCCACGCGGAGGTCGATCCGGAATGGTAGTTGTGGAAATGTGTTCATAGAGGTCATTGTGGGATGGGTTCTTGGAGTGGGTGGACGTGGAGTGGTCGTACTCAAAGCGGTTTTCGTTGCGGCTTCCACTTGATTCAGCACTTGGTACAGTCCTCGTGTGTCCGATAGTAGCAGATTGGTTTGTTTCCGGTGAGGCTTGGGCTCCCACCTTCATGGTGTAGTCCCTAGCGGATTCAATTTGATTTCGTGTCGGTGAGTCTCTGCATTGGTTGTGTCTTATCGTTGTTAACCTATTGGTGTAAGCTGCTAGAAACATAATATCATAACCATGCATGTATTAACTTTTTCCGCATCCAAATCTCATATCCGTCTTGTGTGTACTGAACAAAGCATTTTAAATATTTGCGGCTTAAAAAACTTAGCTTTACAATGATCGATCTCGTACGCTTATTTCCAAATAATGGGTATGCAGTCCTTTGGTTCCCCTGGTTTTGCGATTGTGTCCACTCCCTGGCTTCGCTAGATTCGTGATTAGCTTTCTCGCTCAGTTCACAAAACTCTCGCTCATGACTATGTTGCTCGCTTCCGCTCTTACAATTTTCCTGCTCCCGCTCTTTCTTACAGGTTGCTTGCTCCAGCTTATGTTGCTTGATTTCTGCTCACCGTTAATCTCATAACCTCTCTCTTTAATGAACTTTTTTTGCTTATCTTAGCTCCGCTAGTACAACAAAAAGTTTAACCTTTTGTATCAATTCCCACAGACAATGCCAATGTTGAAACCAAGAATCACGAGGGAGTCAAGATGGCAACAAGAGTAACAATAAGTAAATAACACGAGAAGTATAATGGTTACCAAATTCGGCTAGTCCACTTGAGTTTTCACTATGAGTCTCGGGCCTAAATTTGTGATTTGGGCTCAAGATTGAATACAAGAGGGAAGTGTAGTAGGATGATTAAAGAGTTGGGGAGATGCTTCCTTTTCTAGGCTAAGGGTGGCCTCTCTCCTAACATTTCTTCAATGTGGGAGGCTTTTCTCCTCTCTTTATATCAACTAATCTATGAAGCTTTCTTGGTGGATTAGGAGGATGAATTACGGTGACAGTTTTTGGCTGGCTTTCGTCATGGATGTGTAGCTCCAGTATTGGTCTTGAAGTTATAATCTTGCTTATGCTTGGTTCTTATATATTAAATATAGTATATATGAACAAGACCCCTAACTCTCCAAGTAAGGCAATTCTCGCTTGGGGAGTTAAAAATAAGTTATCAAACATAAGTGAGGGTACGGAACCCCCCTAGTCCCTTAACTCTCCAAGTAATAACAGCCGCTCCTAATTATTTTATAATTTCATACAATTCATTCATTAAATAAATTTGAGCATATAATAATAGTAGACAGCGAAATATGGTGTTTGTGGAGTTGCACATGTGGCTGTATGCGTGAAATGTTGGACAATATGTACTAAGTAAATCTTACATGACAAAAATAAATGAGTTAGCGTACATAAATGATGAGCGGTGATGCACCATGAATGCGGGATGTATGTGTTTATGCTGCATGTGTATGATGATGCACATGTTTATGTGGTGGGTGTACTTTATTCATTGATAGATAGTCTTAAATAAGCATTACAATCTATTACAATCAATATCCCTAAAAATCAGAAATTGAGAGAATACCTACTTCTACGCTAATTAGGACAAGACACACATCTAGATACAAAGAGTATAATAACCTAAAACATATCTCATATTAGTATAAAACCTACTTGATTTCGTTGTTGTGGTGCTCGCAGATTGGTGGTCACGAAGGTCGCCGCAGAGTGGATGTCATCCCAAAATGGGTCTCACAGAGGTTGAGGTGTATGTCATAGTTGATCAAAGCAGAAAAGGTTGACTAGAAATGCGTCATGGAGGTTGTTGTGAAGGTGGTCACGGAGTTGGGTTTGCCAGAGTATTTTTCGATCCAGGATGGGTGTGGCGGAGGTCATCGCAGGTGAGGGTTACAGTAATCGTTGCGAGACGGAATGAGTGATCCTCGCGGAGGTCGATCTAGAATGGTAGTTACTGAAAGGTGGTCGAGGAGGTCGTCGCGGGGTAGGTTCTTGGAGTGGGTGGGGGTGGAGTGGTCATACTCGGAGCGGTTTTTGTTACAGCTTCCACTTGATTCCACTCTTGGTGTAGTTCTTGCGTGTCCAACAGTAGCGGATTGGTTTGTTTCTGACAAAGGTTGGGCTCCCAACTTCATAGTGTAGTCCCCTAACGGTTCAATTTGATTCCACGTCAGTGAGTCTCCACATTGGTTGTGCCTAATCGTTGTTGACCTGTTGTTGTACGCTGCTAGTAACATAATATCATAACCATGCATGTATTAGCTTTATCCGCATCCAATCTCATTTTGGGATTTGCTATACAACCTACATATAAATCTCATATCCGTCTAGTGTGTACTGAACAAAGCATTTTCAGTTGTTGCGGCTTAGAAAACTTAGCTTTGCGATGATCGGTCCCGTACACTCATTTCCAAAGAATGGGTCTACAGTCCCCTGGTTCCGTAGGGTTTGCGATTGTGTCCGCTCCCTAGCTCTGCTGGATTCGTGGTTGGCTTTCCCGCTCAGTTCACAAAACTCTCGCTCACGACTATATTGCTCACTCCCGCTCTTACAAGTTTCCCACTCCCGCTCTTTCTTAAAAGTTGCTCGGTCTCGCTTATGTTTGTTGATTTCTGATCACCGTTCATCTCATAACCTCTCGCTCTTATATTATTATTATTTTTTGCTTATCTTAGCTCTGCTAGTACAATAACAACATGTTTAACCTTTTGAATCAGTTCTCATAGACGGCGCCAATGTTGAAACCAAGAATCACGAGGGAGTCAAGAAAGCAACAAGAGTAATAATAAGTAAAGTGCGATAAGTAAATAACAAGAGAAGTATAGTGGTTACCGAATTCGGCTAGTCCATTTTGATTTTCACTATGAGTCTCGAGCCCAAAAGTTTTATTCGAGCCCAAGATAGAGTACAAGAGGGAAGTATAGTGGGTTGATTAAAAAGTTAGAGAGAGGCTTCATTTTATGAGATAAAGGTGGTCTATCTCCTTACATTTCTTAAATGTGGGAGGCTTTCCTTCTCTCCTTATATCAACTAATCTATAAAGCTTTCTTGGTGGCTTAGGAGGATGACTTCCGGTGACGGTTTTGGCCGGCTCTCATCATAGATGTGTAACTCCTGTATTGGTCTTGAAGTTATAATCTTGCTTATGCTTGGTAATTATATACTAAATATAGTATATATGAACAAATCCCCTAACTCTCCAAGTAAAGCAATTCTTGCTTTGGGAGTTTAGTATAAACTACCAACCATAAATGAGGGTATGGAGCCCCTAGTCCCCCAACTCTCCAAGTAAGAATAGACGCTCCTAATTATTTTACAATTTCATATAATTCATTCATTAAATAATTTTTAGCATATAGTAGTAGACAATGGAATATGGTGTTTGTTGAGTTGCGCCGGTGGTTGTACGTATGCGTGAAATGTTGGACAATGTGTAATAAGTAAATCATACATGTCAAAAATAAATAAGTTACCATACACGAAATGATGATAGGTGATGCACCATGAATGCGGGATGTATGTGTGTATGATGCATGTGTATGATGATGCACATGTTTGTGCGGTGGGGTATGAATTAGTATGAGATGTGTAAAAAGATGTTTCAGCCCCCCAGTCCTAGACCGGAAATGAGTTCCTGCATAGAAAATGTAAGTGTTAGAATAAATGTGTCTGCTAGTGTAGCTCGTGAGCGTGTAGTCCCCAAGTCTCCAATAAGATGTGAAGCGTGCCCGTGAATGAATTTGTCTACGCTGCCTCTAATAGTAGCTGTAACAAATTGCATAGGATCTTTGTTAGTTCCGGTGGGAACGACAAGTAGCAAGTTTGTCGCTCCCACCGCAAGTGATCCCATAGTGTTCCCATGCAAGATCCTTTCTTATTGGTGTACTCCCACGTAATATGTGGTGCTCAAAAGAGAACAAAGTGTCAAAAGCAATAAAATGAGTGCCCCACATATTTTCGCGTTCGCTAGTATACTCCTTCATTACTATAGCGAGAAGTAACGCTCTCAAATGGGCATGAATTCGGTATCGGAATAATAAGGCCCTTGAGAATTGAGTAGGCTTGCACACACTATAACCAGTTTACTGCTACTGGAGTGCTCTTTTGTAACTTCCGATAAGGAGACGCAAGTTGCTGCATGGCTTGCATTAATCTGGATGGGGTACTCCTTCATAGCTCCCATTTATATCCTACCTATCGGGTGATGTTCGCTGCACCGATAGTGACACAACCTATAACGAGTACTCGGTATCAGAATAATAAGGCCCCTGAGAATTGCCAAAGCATGACTTATAGGAGATGTAGGACAAGTATAAGAACTAATTAAATAAGTTAAAAGTGCGCACATCTCAAACTGCATCGGAAATCAACAGTCCCCAAATGTCCCGTGGGAACACTCGGTGGACATGTGAATGATTTATTCTGCTACGTGAACCGCATAGACCCCGAGTTACATATAACAATACATAACATGCAATATATATAATCAAGTAGAGTGTTTGAAACATGTATGTGCAGAAGTTTATTTTGCATCAATGAAAGGTATCAAGAGATTCATTTGCTTATTCGTGCTCATTTTATTGATGCAAAATAAGAAAACGGAAGTGTTTCAGCGAAAATTCGTAAGGGATATCATCTGAAGAGCAATGGATATTGGGGGGATCGCTCTTAAACATTCGAGAACTTGTCCTCAAACGTTCCGCTATTCTGAAAAATTAACAATATGCATTAAGGAATTGAGACGAGGTTGGCCTGTCTTCAACGCTCTGATGCTTAAGTCAGTACGCGGTACGACAGAAAGCGTAAAGGAATAACTGGTGAGATGTCAGATTGCCTTTGTCTTGGAGTTTATGTCTTCCTAATATGGGTAGGTGAGGTCAACAACACTCTGTGATCCTCAATGAGGGATTGATGCCAGTATTCCTCTTTTGCACAAGAGAGGGTATTCTGGTCTTTCGATACTCAATTCTATACACAAAGCATAGTGACACGCACAACGCCCCGCCTGGCTAGACGCGTGCGGAGTATATCCTATATGTAGTTTTACCAATCTACCCCTGTTTATCTCTTTGCAAAGCTATTTAGCTATTTTGGTGTTAAGTAAGACATACTTCCTAGAGTTAGCACATGTTGTACTAACAAGTCCCCCAAGTCCTCGAGTCAAGGATACTGAACTTGATTGGAGAGTTGAAAGAATCGAGGTTGAGAAAGTGTTCTTACTTAGCACCATTCTAGTGAGGCATTATGATGTACCCTGAAGTCCACTCAACTTTCTAATCGAGGGCGACTTCCTTGAGTCACATGCGTTCATTGCCCAACCCATGGGCGACTGCCAGTCAAGGGGATGAACAAGGATATGAGGAGGCCGATCATGCAGAAGTGCGAGATGAGGGATACTTCTAATGGCGTTCAACATGTTGGTATAGTGAACGTGCATGGATGAACGACGTGGGACGTGCTAGCACGCGTTTTGGTCGTTGGAGACCACCTGATGGGAAGCAATCAATTTAGGGCTTTTTCGTGCCTGAGGGGAGTTTAAGTCCCCAGGCAGCCAATGCCACTAAGTCGGGCCTCCGTGTTAGGAGATGCTCATAAGAGGATCAGTCGCTAGGGAGGTCCGTATTTTTGGATGGCGTGTGGAAAGCAGCGTGCGGCCTAGCCCCTTGGGGCCTCATGAAGATCAACGAAGCTAGGGATTTTTTGGGCCCGAGGTGAGGTTAAGTCTTTAGGTAGCCAATGTCACTAGGTCGAGGACCCTGTCAAAGAGCGTCACATTCAGGGTGATCGGTCATTGAAGACATCCGTTTTGAGTTTTGATTGGCATTGACTACCTGAAGACTTAAGCTCCTTGAACGTGACGCTCTCTGATAGGGTCCTCGACCTAATGACATTGGCTACCTAAAGATTTAACCTCCCCTCGGGCCCAAAATATCCCTAGCTTCATTGATCGTCAGGAGGCCCCAAGCGGCTAGGCCGCTCGCTAATTTTTGCACGCTGTCCAAAAATACATACTTCCTTAGCTATTGATCCTCCAGGGATCATTGCATTCGGACTCTTGGGCCGAGTGAACGGCACGTGGTTCATGAGTTTGGGTGTCCTTGCCTGCCATGTATAGGCATTTTGGCGACACGCGTTTTTAAGGTTGTTCAGACACAATCATTATTAGGGGTTTTATAGCTTATTTAGATGTGCCACTTAATGGGATGTTTGAGTGGCGCGTGTTGAGTGATATCCCATGGGGATAATCGTTGGTTAGCCCTTTGCACTTGTGACATGTAATAGTCAGCGCGAGTCTCGAGGGGTCAAGGGGTAGGTGCAAAGCACGTGCCATGATGGTGTCATTACTGCGGTTCATGAAGAGATGTTTCTTTTTCAAATTTGAAACAATGTGGGGCACGTATCCTAGATCGATGGTGCCTAGGGTGAAATCGTGGACAGTTAGGATGTGAGGGGGTTAACTCTTGCCCAGTATAAATAGAAATTTTTTCACTTTGGCTGCAATACCATTTCTTTCTTTTGAGATTCTGCTGTGTTCTAGAGGGCTTTTGATCGCGTTTGGATTGAAGAACTTACAATGCTCGCGAGATTTTACAGCGCCAAGTTTCTTCCACCCTTTGATTTCTGTCGAAAGGTGAGGCCTTTATGTACTTGCATCCATATTTGCCATGTTACGATGTTGAAAGCTACTAGTTCATTTTTACTTGGTTTTCTGGGTTTGTTGTGGTTTAGGGCTATAGCATGTGTTTTGAATGTTTCTGGGTTCTTCGATTTGAAGGCTTCGGGTTTGTGTAAATACTTGCGTATTTTCTATTTCCTGAAAAATTGTTGTAGTGCTAGATGTACTTGGTTGAATATTTGAATAGGTTGGATTTTTTGTCATTGATGCTCGTGTGTGAATAGGCAGTGTGCTGGGATTAGTGGGTTAGGCCTGATATGTGGAGGGAGAGCGTTCGATAGGTTCGTGGTGCTCAGCGAATTCTGGTCTTGACACACATGTTTTGTTTGCAAGGTTGTCCATGCTGGTATCATGAATCTGTTGTCGCCCGTTGAGATATCAAGTGAGGAACCATGTATGTTTGTAGATGGCAAACGGGGGCATCCTAGGGAACATGTGTTGATGAGTGAACTAAGCAAGGAGCTGGGCGTTCTGATGCGTTCCATTAGTTTGAGTCAGACAACGACGATGTCGTCGTTGACTAACTAGTCCCGTTCAGAGCCGCTCAGTTCGGAGCCGCTCAGTCCTGAACCACTTAACGTTGTATATCCTACTAACGCTCATCCCCTGTTATTAACTACAGCATCCGAGATGGCCTCTTTGAATAGAAGTGGGGTTGAGGCAGCGGTGAACGTTGCAAGAAGACAAAGTGGAGCATCTGCGTCCGTGGCACCTGAGAGAAGGAATGAAGGAGTGCTGCCATTGTACAAGGGTAAGGGTGTGCTAAGGCTTTTTAAAGATGGAATGCGAGCACTTTTATACCAAGTACGACATACCTCGGTCGGTGATCATAAGGCCATTACGTCTTGGGGAAACGTTCATGGATCCGCCTGAGGCCATTACATGTGCATACAAGTGGCATATCAAGAACAGAATCAACCTCCCATTATACCCGTACTTTCAGTTCATATTATCTCACTGGAAAGTGTCCTTGGGCCAGTGTGGTCCAATAATGACTAGGGTGTTGACAGCCCTATATAACATTTTCAAGCTATTATGTCTGGGGTGTCCTACGATGGTTGAGCTTACCTTATTTTGCCATCCCACCAATGCCAGACACAAATATGATTTCGGGACAATTACGTTGGCCTCGAAGGAGAAGAAAAGGTGGTGGCTCCAGAAGACGTAATCATTCACCTGTGTCTGGCGCTGAAGAGCATTCTTAGTAGGTAGCAATTGGGAGTTTGAAGACCATCAGGGAGTGGATGATTATCCAAGGGTATCTGCAGCGTTCCACCCATTACTTAACTTAGGGAGTTTTACTTGTGCTATAATTTTTCCTTTTGTAGTTGTGCCTATTCTGACTTTGATTGTATACTGACGTTGTCATTATTTTTGCCTTGTAATGAAGTAACATTTTGCTCTGTGCGAGACTGAGCTTCAGCGTCTACAGTGGGTGCTGTACTACTGGGATCATTCGGATGCTTATCGTAACTACTGGGCGTTTCTACATCCAGATATCCCACTTCGTATAGGGATATTCCACCGTCCTGGTGTGTGTTTGGCTTTGTAGGTTCTTTTATTTGTTTTTGGTTTATAATAGGTGGCGGTATGATTGATGTACTGCTCACGTTTCTTCTCAGTCAAGGGTGCTGCAAATACCAAGGACGCTATGCAGAAAGCTATATTAGGTGGGCTACTGAATAAGCTACTGACTCAAGTGTCCAATACTGCTCAGCTAAAGGAAGGGCCAGACGGGAGGTTGGCCAGGGGTTCAACTGAACCACAAGTATAACATCCTCCTGAGTCTGAACTGCATAAACCAAAGGTGATAATTGAATCCATGGTTGATGGTGGAGATGAGCATCTGAACACCGCCAGACGCTTGGTGGATTCTGAATAGGACCACTAAGTGCGCAAGGCGAATAAGAAAGAGAAAAGGAGGAATGTGAATGGGTATCTGAATCACTCGTCCAAGAGTTCTATCGCTCAGACCAAGGGGCAAGTCGGGCGCTCCTCGGCTTCTGCTGAGGATGTTGATGAGGAGACGTTCGACCATGGTTCCGTTTGCGAGCATGTACTCCGGTTGTGACTGCCAGAAGTGGCGGCTGCCTTTGTTTCCCCCATAGACCTTGGTAGTGATGTAGAAACAAGGTCAGATGAGCAATCACTGGACCGCTCGCCTCCTCGCGATGAGGGAAATTATTCCGCTCCCAGCGATGAGCGTCAACTGTCTCTACCACGTTCAGACAAATTTGTAGTTGCATCCAGTGTTCAATTGTCTACTACTGAGCCATCCTCCCAAGGGGTTCAGAGCTTGTCTGTCGTGGTGCCCATCACCACCGTTGCGTAGGAACCTCAAGTGGATTTGGCGACTATGAAGGTTCTCCTAAAAAGGTACTAGTCATTTGTCGGGAGGGTTGTGCCTTTAGAAGTGGCCCAGACCCAGTGAAAGCAGGCATTGGGCCTTGGTCGTAAATAGGTCAGGACTCGCTTGCTGGTGACCACCTCTAAAAGAAGAGATTGGTATGGAACGGGATACAACGCTGGCTGAAAAACGGTTTGTGGAAGAGCTGCGTGCCCAGCTTCCCAAGAGGGTGGAAGAGCTTCAAAGGGAGGTAGAGACGTTAAGTCTGGACCTTGGAGAGGTGCGTTCAGGGGTGGAGTCCCTGAAGGCATTAGTCTTGGACGAGGAGGCTCGCCTCAAGTTGAAGGAAGAAGCCGTGGGAGCGTTCAAGGCGTCTCAGGCCTACACTGAAGATCAGGAGAACACGACAAGGGATGCTTTGACAGTGATGTTCGCTCTTCTACAAAAATCACCCTACTTCAATCATGAACGCTTCAAGGCAGACACAGCGTCGGGCAACATTCAACTAGAGGTAGAGGAAGAGGTCGAGGAAGGAGGAGAACAGTAGCTTTATGTTTTTGTTTGTTGTTTTTCTTTTGTCAGTATGTTGTCCTATTTGGATGTAACGAACTAAATATTTATGTACATATTTTATTTGGCGTTATGGTTTTGCCTTTGTTGTTTTTAACTCTTGTGTTTATTCTGACAGTGGATGAATGTACTTAGGAATAGTTGTGTCTGTCTTTATCATTCAAACGTAGTATACTAGCGTTCAAAGTAATAGTGGGCGAGGGGTTTGGGAAAACAACACAATATTAGCATAAGCGTATTCTTTCGATGAAGAGAGTGTTGCACATTAAAAGCGTACCAGCAAAAAGTACAAATGCCATAAAATGAAGTGCCAATCAATGGATTATCCTAGTGATAGTACTTCCTTAGGTGAACGGAGTTCCATGGGTGAGAGAGAACTGTGTCATCCCTATCACTGAGGTAGAACGTGCATGGGCTGGCGATGTCCACTATCTTGTATGAACGTTCCCATGCTAGGTGGAGACTCTTGACCTTAGTTTGAATGACCTTCATTACCCAATCACCTATTTATAGAGAGCGAGCATGAACATGCTAGTTATATAGACGAGTAATCTTCTCCTTGTTGGCAATATTGTGGTAATGGGTTGCATTATGTTTTTCTTCCAGAAGGTCATTGTCCAGACGTAGTCCTTCACCATTTATGGTGGAGTCAAACGCTTCGACCCTTGGACTCTGATGAGTGAGTTCCAGAGAGAGTAATGCTTCAATGCCGAACGAGAGAGAATAGGGTGTTTCACCGATGGTTGATGTGGCTGTTGCAAGGATGGACCAGAGGATGCCTAGCAAGAGTTCCAGTCAGTGTCCATAATTCAGACTGGCTCTCTTCATGGTATGGAGCTGGCATTTGAGGCAATCTTTGATTATCTTATTGGCCGCTTTGACCTGCCTATTGCTCTGTGGATGAGCAGGAGAGGAGAAAAGGACATTTGTGCCTTACCTTTTACAAAATTGGATGAATTTAAGATAGTTAAACTGAGTTCCATTATCTGTTATGATGTTGACTGGTGTGTCATAAAGATAAAAGAGCATTCGGCCTCGATGTGATCTTCTCTGTTGTGATTTTCACGAGTGGTTCGGCCTCGATGAACTCTGTGTGGTAATCAATGATGACGATCACATATCGATATTGTCTTTTGGCCTGTAGTAGTTCACCGATAAGATCCAGGCCCTACTGGGCGAATGGTATTGAAGAAGTATTATGGAGAGCGGAATTGCATGGGAATGAAACTTGTTGGAGTGGAATTGGCAGGCCTTGAAAGTGCTTGTGATTTTTGAGGCGTCCATATGAATGGACGACCACCAGAAACCGTAACGCAATGCCTTATGCACAATGGAACGGGCACCAACGTGATGTCTGCACTCTCCACTATGGATTTCGTTGAGAAGGGAACATCCTGCTTGAGTAGTGAGGCACTTAAGGTTTGGCCATGTTCATCCTTGCTTGTAAAGATGACCGCCTCGGATGCTAAAGTTAGCCCCTCTAGCCTCGACCATTATGGCCTCTGCTTTATCAACTAGGAGGATGCCTGAGATTTTGTAGATGTAGATGGGGTCCATCCATCCTAGCTCCGTGGATGCTATTGGTAGAAGTTCAAAGAAGCTCTTGTGAATACTTGGTTGTCTGAAATTTCCACCTTTGTTTGAAACTGAGAATGGTGCGTTGGGGCTGTAGCCAAGCGAGCGAGGGTGTTAGCATTAGCATTCTGCGCTTGAGGTACTTGGGTGATATTCTAGAACTTGAACTTGGAGAGATAGTGCTGTGCAAGAGCCAAGTAAGCAGCCAGTGACCCTTCTTGGCCTCAAAGTCCATGTGCACCTGATTCACCATGAGTTGAGAGTTGTTGAAGATATTAATATCAGAAGCGTCTGACAAGCGTGCGAGCTGAAGAACTACGATGAGCGCCTCGTACTCTACTTCATTGTTATAGGCTTTGAAGTTGAACTTGAGGGAGTACTCCGCGTGAACGTCGCTTGGGCCGGTCATAATGATTCCTGCACCACTCTCCTTTTCATTAGCAGACTCATCCACATATAGGTTCCAACGCGATTGTGGGCTTTCGACTGGAGGTCGAGCGGTCTCTTGTATGGGGGCTCTGCTTCGGCATCTGTGTATTCAGCAATGAAATCACCTATTGCCTGTATCTTTATGGTCATTTGAAGTTTGTATTCGATATCGAAATCGCTAAGCTTGATGGCCAACTTACTGAGGCGTCCATTGTGGTCGGGGAGATTGAAGCACCTGCCTCAATGGAAGGTTGCTTAAGACTTGGATCTTGTGGGCTTGAGAGTAGTGTGTAGTTGCTGAGCCACAATCACCAGGGCGAGCACCCACTTGTCGAGCGTTGGGTATCTTTTCTCTGCTCCGGTAAGTCCATTGCCTGTAAAAAATACGGGGAGCTCGTTATCAGTGCCATGCCGTACGAGGGCACAGCTGACAGCTATAAGCGAGATAGCTAAGTAGAGGTATAACGTTACCCCTTGTACAGGTCTAGATAGAGTTGGAATGGAAGCCGAGTAGAGCTTGATTTGCTGGAACGCGTCTTCACAAGCGGACGTCCAGTCAACAGAGCGATTGTTGTTGGTGAGATGGTGTACCTTGAAGAACGGTTCGCGTATATCCAAAAAGCGGGAAATAAAACGGTGTAGAGTAGCAAGCTTACCTGTAAGGCTTTGAAGCTCCTTCTTTAATGTGGGGGCCTTCATGTCCATGATGGCTCTAATCTTGTCTGGGTTAGCCTCAATGTCGCGATGGCTGACGATGTAGCCTAGAAACGTGACGCTAAACGTGCATTTGGCTGGCTTTAGTCAAACATTGTGCTCCATGAGTATCTGGAAGACAATGCGAAGGTTGGCCAAATGACCCTGGGCGGTAGGACTTTTAACAAGGATGTCGTCAATGTAGACTTCCACCACTGTACCGTTCACATCTCTAAAGATATTGTCCATAAAGCGCTGGTAAGTGGATCCAACGTTCTTGAGCTCGAATGACATGACCACATAGTAGTAGAGCCCATTATCCGTGGTAAATGTGGTGGCTTTCTGATCGTCTGGGTGCATAAATATCTGATTGTATCCACAGTAGGCATCTAATGTGGAAAGCAGTTCATACCTTGCTGTAGCCTCCACTAACTGGTCTATGTGAGGGAGCGGGAAGCTGTCCTTCAGGCATGCCTTGTTAAGGTTGGTATAATCAACGCACATTCTCTAGCTGTCGTTGTTGTTGTGTACTATAACCACGTTCGAAATCCATTTTAGGTAGTGAACGGGACGTATGAAACCAATTTTGAGCAACTGGTCAACCACTGCATGCATAGCGGCATAGCACCTGACATCGTACACGCGCCTTTTTTGTTTGAGAGGCTTGGTGTCAGGAGCAATACTCAATTGATGTGAGATCAGATCAATAGAAATACTAGGCATATCTGCGTATGACCAAGCAAAATCCTGTTGATATTCTCATAGAAGCTAGGTCAGTTCTTCCTTCAAAACGGGGTCCAGCTGAGCGCCTATGCAAGCCTTGCGGTCTGGGTGGACGGGGTTTAACTCAACCTCAATAAGGGAGTCCCCAGTGCCTACTGGACAGAGGGCATTGACGCCATCTTTGAGATAGTTCAGTTGTGCTGTATGGGTGCCCTTATTTTCCTCGTTCGCTATCTGCATCACCTCCTACCGAGCTACTTGTCCCGTCCTTGGGTCTATCGAATGTTGGATGAAGGCATAACCATATACTAATCCTGGGCCTAAGTCAGTAGGGAACTGCATGTATAGCATATGACTTACGATAATGACTTTGAGCTTTTTGATAGTCGACCTGCCAAGGATGATGTTATAAGAAGAAAATAAATCAACGATAATGAAATCATTGTACACTTCCTTCTAGTGGGTGCCCGTGGCACCCAAGCAAAAACGCATACAATCATTGTCAATTTGGTAGACGACGTTGCCTGAAAAGCTCATCGATGATTCATTATCCTGGGTCATCTTGCTGTCGGGACACTATAACTGTTTGTAAGCGTTATAAAACATCACGTTCGTGACTGAGCCTGAGCCAATGAGGACGCGGCCGACCTTACATCTATCAACCAAAGCTTTGATGACGAATGGGGCGTCCGTAGCTAACGCGCCCTGCTCGTCAGTCTTCGAGAACGTGATGGGATCCCATGAACGTTGTGGAGCCTTTGGTTCTGACCCAGAGGTGAGGGAAATGACCTCACGAAAAGCGTCATTGGACTTGCATTTGCCACTGTAAATGGTGTTGATTTCTCCTCTAGCCGCGATGAACGCCACTTGCTTAGGGTCTTCTGCTCAGTATTGACTTAGTTCTCCCTTGTCAAATAGCTCTTGAATTATCTTCTTAAGAACGCCACAATCCTCGGTATTATGGGTCTCGGATTCATGATACTTTCACTAGCTACCTGTTTGCCTGAGGGGAGTCTTTCGCGTCTTGGCCTTTGGCTGAGGAATCAAGTATTTGTTGTTGGCAAATATTTCTGCATACGTGGTGTTCATAATAGTATGTACAGTTTTTTCAGGTGAGGTAACCATGCTTGATGATTTTCTCCTTAAAGAGTGAGGGCTGCAATCCCTTGATCAGAGTATTCAACGCCGTCTGCTTGTCGAGATTTTGACAAAGCTGAGCGACGGACCTAAAACAGTTGATGTAGGAAGAAAGGTTCTTTGACCATCCTTTCCGTACGGAGAAGAGAGATTTTGTAGTGTTATGGCGGGCCTGGAGTCGATAACACTTGAGGAAAGTGTGACAACCCTAACCGAGATTACGCTCTTATCGGAAATATTAAGCTTTTTCGCTAATTAGTCGCATTATCGAGTTTATTAACGAATTTTTCACTGGGCGGAAATTTGATTCGACTTTTTTCGCTGAAGTTGAGAGTATTTAATTACGAAATTTTTTGAGAATTTTTTTGGATAAGCTAGCTAGTTTTAATGTTTATCGGAAGTCGTCGGCGCGAGAAATAAATAAAAAGGAAATAATTTTTAGTCGGTTTAATCATTTCCATTGATCGTGAAGTGATTGAATTTGGGTCGTTGATCTGATCAGATTTTTTGGGTATAAATAGGAAAAAATTTGGATTTTTAATTTGGAAAATCAAAAAATATATAGCACCGAGCGACCCGTTTTCTCCTCCCCGCTGACCCGTGCCGTTTCCGAATTGAACCGCCATTTTTTGGCCACCTCCGTCGTAAAAAAGGTAGGGGTTTTGAAGCCCATGGTTTCCTTGATAGATTAGTGTGAATATTTTTGGAAATTATGCAGGTCTTAATGCCACCCGAATCTGGTTTAACTCGTGGCAATCGCCGTCATCGAGGACGGTGCTCCGGCGAGTTTTGGAGGTCGAGGGTGGGGGGCTTTTGAAGCTCTCCCCCTCCTGAATGGAACTATAAAGTCCAATGAAGTTCCATGACGGAGCTTCGACGGCTCGAAGTTTTCTGGCGATCTGGAGATACCTTAAATTTAACGATTCCACATAGGTTAGTTCATGCTTTCTTATTCATACATAATATTTGAGTTAAGGGATTAGGCTATAGCGGTTGTATTGTACTGTACAACACAACCTTTGTCAATCGGCTAACTAAACGTTCATAATTAATGATTTAGATTCGAACAACACACCCCTTACGATGAAGAGACACATGTTATAATCTATTGTACTACTTTAGCTTGATCATAGAAACCATACATCATATAGCATCATATATATACTTAAACAAACATAAATACAACATTATCCATAATCAATCCAGCTCACTTTTCGACAATTGTAGATAGTACACCAAAAGTTTTAGGTTTAGCCATAACAAACCTCAATCCTACCTCGATACCGTGTTTAGACATAAAACAGCCCCATTTTTTTGAAAAGTTTATGTGCTTCATATTTTATGCACGAGTTTGTCCTGAAACTACGTCCCCATTCATGTCCTCATAATAAACGAATACCATTCGCCCGCCTATAGGTGAATCTTTGAAAAAGCATATGGCACTTGCTGAAATTGTACAAATTGACAACGCTAAACATGAGGATTACGGTCAAATAATTAAAATTAAGAAAATAATATGACTAGTGAAATATAAGACCAAGTCTTACATCCGTGTAACCCTGTCGTACAATGACATCGCAATAAGGTTAATCTGCAAATACTCTAGCCACATCTTTTACACTAGTAATTAAGGGCGACTCTTGTTCCCTACTTGCAAGCAAACACATATCACCAAGTACTTGCTTTCCGGTCCTAATGTCAAATATCGTAACATTTACGACGGACAAGCTTTCTATCTCAAACATGCACCATCGACCTTCATGTAATCTAACTTCACATACAAATTGTTCTCATCCCTCACCAAAGCACATTGTAACCCCGTCCACCGTCTCTACCCTAAGACTGTTTGTTGTATATATCGACGCCCATGATGACATTGCTATGCCCATAAGAAGATAATTGTTTAGCACATTCATCAGGAATCGTCTATATTTGGAGTATGAAAACGTATAAATTAGTTCTCTTATATTTTCCTCACAATTATAATTTTTTTTAAACAAAATTAAGTGGTTCCAAAAAAATAAAAAAAACATGGCAAATTGTACGGGTGGTGGACAGCGGTTAGTATATGCTTTTAGGAATGAAGGTTTGAGGGGATTTATGTTTGTCCGGACTTTATATTGTCGGCTGGAAGCCGACCCCGTTATCGTCTACAGCCTTAGATTGTTGTCAAAACGTACCAGTTGAAAATGCATGGCCTTGTTGTACCAACAAACGAGTCCCATGTATGTACCACACATGTAATCAAGGAGAAAATCAGACCACCCCGCTGTAAGTCGGACACTAGCGCTCGATCCCTCCACAGTTACGTCCCATACTAAACTACGGTGAAGGCCATCGACTAATAGCCTTGCCATGGGTGTATTGTCTCCTTCCATGAATTCATCTACAAACGATGATGGAATATGCTGCATATTATAAATGGAAAGTATTATTATGATGTTATTCGATGTATACAACATTTAGGAACATAATCACTAGATACTAGTTGTTGAAAGGCTCCCACATTAGAGAGGTGATTTTCACAACCGTAAAGAATGAAGGGCCGAAGTAGATCTCGATTGGGTGAGGCATTGCTGTGATAAGAGTATGAATGAATGACTTAAGTGTCTATCATTTATACAATATGATGCTCATATTGGTTGGCCTTGTTAATATGACATTTAACAATATCACGAGATGTATTGGTTAGGTTATATAAAGGATGAGGTGAGGAGCTGCCAAATAAAATGATGAAATGTACAAAACATATTATAACACATCATATCCAACAATATTCACCAACACCTCAATGTTTCACACTCCTGTTATGCATACAAATCCTCAGGGATCTGTACTATAAATTGAAACTATTCTTCCACGTTTTACACTCCACTTCATCGTTTTAGTAATGTAACTATTATTCAACTTTGAAATGACAGAGGTTTGGGGATTACATGTCCCTGAAGGCTAGCTATATCTAACTAATTACATATAATCTATAGTATTGTCAGCACATAAATTTTAGGATCAATTTAAGTGAAGAAATCTCACTTGTAATTAGACTAATTACATATTGTAGATAGGTTTAGGTTCATGCTCAACTAAACATGTGTACTCGAATAATTATGAAGATTATACAAAGTTGTGTGCTTAAAACCTTAATCGTACAAATAACACCACAACCGTGCTAGATTTCTTGCTGCTTCTGGTTGAGGTTTGCACCACCTAGCGTTGTGATCACACAGACGCGTGCTACAACTTTGACAAAAGAGAAAGAGAAGAAAATTGTAATACTTGTTGTGGTGTGCGAAGAAGCGTAAGTTGAAAAATTATGGTAGTTCATCCCAAGACACATATCGAATGACGTACATTAAAAAAAATTAAAAAATTGGTGGTGACTTATGTGAGATGACACACACAAAATATAAACATGCAAGGAGCTAGTTGGGGGATTTGGTTGGCCGGTAAAATTTCTTTTTTGAAGGTAGCGAGGTTTCAAGAAATAAATTTAGGGCACTGTGAGAGGTAAAATTTATGAGAGGTAAAATTTATGGGTTTTGATAAAGTTAAAGACCCAAACTTTTGGGGCAACTATTTTGTAGGGGTAGCGTCAGACTAGCTTTGACTCAGGTCAAAGTTGTTTTGAATTGTGATGTGCAGATTGAAAGAGTGCGTAGTGGCGAAGTGGGATCATAATTTGATTTATGGAGGAAGTGGGATCGTGAGGTTTCAGAATCCAACGAACCAATGAACTTGGTATGGATTAAAGGCCCAATTGCCATTTCTACAACTAAGGCCCAATTATTTGGGTTCGATCAAGATTTGTATCACAACCTGGACATCAAGCAACATTTCAAATCAAAATTAAAATCATATCAAATCAAACAAAAACCTAATCAAATCAAAATATAGCAACAAATTTCTATCAAATCCAAAAATAATTGAAAAAGGCAAAAATATAGTTGCAATGTTTTTAGAAAACTCATCGAATGTTATCAAAATCGGTGATTGAGTTTAAAATTGGAATGTTATCAAAATCGGTGATTGAGTTTAAAATTGGTTGGTTGTACCCGCAAAACTTTTTTCCGACCGCTTGTATTTGGTTTGGTTCGGTTCGGTTATGTGCTTTTTTTTTCATCTGTTTCACATATGTTCGATTGTCCGACATTATCTTTCGATCGGTTTTGGACTCAAATCGGTTTCATGCCCAGACTTATCCATTACACCATAGGGCTTAACAGCCGACATAGGCTCCACTGTATGACTCTAGTACACCTTGATATTCTTACTAAAGCTCATAATCTGACCCTCATAATCCTTTAGCTTACACCCCACCTTGGGTTGCTCCGCCTCTATAAGATGAACTCCTTGATCTTGCAATTTTGACATCGTCGCCACTTTTTTGGTGAAATCCACCGTTGTAATCCTTCGGTACATCAATGACACTCCCACTTTATTGCACTCTACTTGCACCACCAATTTGAGTGAACCTACTCAACGGCCACAATCAAGTATGAATTCCCATTTTGACCAGAAGACCCGCTAAAATCGGGAATTTTGGTTTGACTAGGAATCCTGCTTTGATTAGGTTTCTCCTTGCCAGCAGTATCTAAAGACCGACCTACCTTACGTTGTCGTTGCTTTCGAAGATGAGTTTCACCACCTCTGAAACGTTCGGAGGACCACCACAAGTCTCATGTGCGAGTAACCAATATATGCTACAATGCTCGACCATTCAGTGATACATGAGCTTTACTCATCAATCCCATCCTAGTGTTGGTGAATTCAAAAACCCTAGTATGATATGCTTGCTACAATGCTCGACCATTCAGTGATACATGAGCTTTACTCATCAATCCCATCCTAGTGTTGGTGAATTCAAAAACCCTAGTATGATATGCTTGCTACACCAGGTCAAAAACCTTATGCGAAATTCAAGCTACTATTTTCTTTCCCAAGCAAATGTCGGATTCATCAAACCTAATCACCTCTCCAGGCATCTCAACAATTAACCCCACTGCATCCGGTGTGATTAGTTTTGATGATAAGTTCGAGCTCATCTATTCACACTGGAAAACAAGTTAAAGCCATTTATGCAACCCATCATACTTTGTCAAAACAAGATTTGACTTCCCAAAAAACCACAGATCACCTTCCTCTATTTTTTGCGATCAAATCAAAACAAATGTTGGTGCCCATGATTATAGATCGATAGACGTCATTTTAGGTCTTAGAGCTAGCCTAGCAATCGTTTCGATAAAATCTTTGGGATCGATATTTTTTCTGGCAGGAAAATAAGTCTCCCGACCTCATAGCACTTGGTGTTGGCTACATCGAGAGAGGCACCAAGGGTTATCACAAGGCTTCGAGAGAATCCGTTTGTCATGGTCGACGATGTGATGAGAGTGAGAATATCCTAGCTCTCACCTTTGACCAATTTTCATCATGTGTATCTTAAAGCTAACTCATGGTTAAAAAATTATTTGATTGATGTCACGGCTTGATATCATCTTTATATTATAGAGATCGTATGATTCTTACATGCGCAATAAAGGATAATTTATGGTAGGGCGGGTATAAACCTTGTTCAAGATGAACTAGACCATTTTCACTTCACCTTGAATTAGGTCTATAGGAGAACCTTCGTGAATTTAGGTTATAGTTGTTGAGACTTTAGCTTTTTTATTATTTAAAAAAAATTGTGATCCGAGCGTGAGGCCATGTCGAACTAGAAGCCTCTGATTTGGCTAAAGCACAAATGGCCAGGAGGAAAAAAGAGAGATACAAATTATTAGGGAAAGAAAAGAAAAAAGGCAGCGAGAGCGATCCACGACGTAAGAAGAAACAGAAAATCTGGTCTTGGAAAAATCCAAACAGTTGACACCTACACACACCGCGTTGTACAACAGAACCTCTCCGCTGTTTTGGTATTTTGGTCTTACTAGTAGTAGTCACCGTTTGCTCTCCCGTGAAGAAACCTCGATCCCATCTCTCTCTCTCTCGCTCGCTCGCTCGCTCTGCAAAACCCATTTCTCGTGCATGGTCTTGATTTTTTGAAACAGGTACGCGTTTCTGGGTTTGCGTAGATTTCACGTCTTCTTTATTGGGTTTTTGATTTCATTTTTAATTTTTTTTGTCAACTCTGAGATTAAAACCGCACGCAAAGATGGTTTGATTCATACTTCTTTTAACTGTTCGTCTTACTGAATTTCATGATTACTGTGTTTGGTTTGTCAGAAATTATCAGCTGTTGTGTTTCACTGTTTTATTGATATCTGGGTGCTCCAATCTGTTTCTTGATTCAGTTTCGAGTTTAGGATTGGATTGCACGTTGTGGAATTACTCTTTGTAGAACCATATGGAATTAGTCATTGTGGAATCGATGTTTTTCCATTTTTAAGAAATTTTGATTTCCCCAGTGTGTAGTGCAATGTATTATTGATGGCATTTTGTGTTGTATGTACTTTGAGTTTAGATAAGTGCATGCCGCCGTAATTTGGCGTTTTTGTTGTGATATAGATTGGGGACGGAGTAGGAGAGCTGGTGATATATTTGGAGCAGAACCGCACTGCTCTGCGGAATTCATTGGTTCTGGAATTGGGTGCTGATTCGTAATTGTTGTTGGAATCTGAGGAGTTACGCTAAAGGGTAGTAGGTTTTCTTCTCCGCTTAGCGAGTGGAGGAGATGTCGAGCTATGCAGGTGTTATCATTTCTGATCAATGGCTTCAAAGCCAGTTCACGCAGGTTGAGCTCCGCAGTTTGGAATCCAAAGTATGTATTTTCTGTTCCTTGGTCATTTCCCTTTGAGAGGAGGAGATTAATCTGGCTTTTGTTATCATAAGATGCTACAGGATGTTGGATCATTCGTATTTCTCTAAGATGTTATTTTTGATTTATTTGGAATTGTCTTGTGCTGTTGCCTTTGTCAGTTTACTTCAGTGAAGAATCAGAATGGGAAAGTTACCGCTGGAGATTTGCCAGCGTTAATGGGGCAATCAAAGGCATTCAATGAAACACATTCTGAAGAGGAGATCAGGAACATCTTAAGTGGGCTGGGTTCTAACGTTAGTGATGAAATCGACTTTGAATCCTTCCTAAAGGTGAGTCATTTTCTGTTCTCTCCTTTTAATAGCCAAGCAGACTCTCACCCTGCATCCACACGCCTCACTTTTTTTTAATTGTTCTGGAGTTGGCAGTATGGGTTGTTGCAATTAAGCTTTCATTTTAGTGTGGTGTGGTTTATACAACATCCCAAGTTAATTACTAATTAGTTGCATTGAATACACAGGCATACTTGAATTTGCAAGGTCAAATTACAGCAAAATCTGGTGGTTCAAAGAACTCATGGTCATTCCTGAAGGCTTCCACAACTACCCTCCTTCATACCATAAGTGAATCAGAAAAAGCATCTTATGTTGCTCACATAAACAGTTATCTCGGTGATGACCCTTTCCTACAGCAGTATCTCCCATTAGACCCGGCTACAAATGATCTGTTCAATCTTGCAAAAGATGGAGTTCTCTTATGGTATATAAACAAGGTTTTTCTTAAATATCTACACAGTAATTTCAGATAAAGGTTTATATTTATATGTATTGGTTTAACTGCAGTAAGCTTATAAATGTTGCTGTGCCTGGGACAATAGATGAACGAGCAATTAACACCAAACGTGTTCTCAACCCCTGGGAGAGGAATGAAAACCATACTCTTTGCCTCAATTCTGCCAAGGCTATTGGCTGCACAGTGGTTAATATTGGCACACAAGACCTGGTTGAAGGAAGAGTATGTAGAGTTGATTTTGATTACAATATTAATATGATAAAATATTTTGGGGTCCTGAAAACTTGTAGTTGGTGATTTATATGCAGCCTCATCTGGTATTGGGATTGATTTCTCAAATAATAAAGGTAGGCAGCTAAAATTGAAACATATTCATGTTTTTTGAAGAAATGGCTGCTTGCTATTGTAATTCAGCTCTCTTTTCGCTTGGGTTCATGAATTAAGTATGGCCATTTCAGATCCAACTGTTGGCAGATCTCAACCTTAAGAAGACCCCTCAGCTTGTGGAATTGGTAGATGATAGCAGGGTAATGGATTTGAGATTTTCCTTTCTTTGTTTTCATATCATGTAGTCCGTACAATGATGCTCTATTTTTATTTTTGCAAGTAGATCTTTCCAGAATGATATTTTTATTATGTACTGGTATCTCACAGGATGTTGAAGAGCTGTTAAGTTTACCTCCTGAGAAGGTCCTCTTGAAATGGATGAATTTCCATCTCCAGAAAGCAGGCTACAAGAAGGCAGTTGCAAACTTTTCTTCTGATCTGAAGGTAAATTTACCATTCATAGTGTATTATTAGGAGCATGTAAGTATCACTTCTCATTGGGCATTCCAGGGTATACGTAGTTGGATGTCTATCAGTGACTCATTGTGTGATATCTATCGAAAGTATACTGACTATCTCTATGAGTATACATAAAATGAGTTTATTGTGTGAGATGGGAAATTGAGTGCAATACTTGGACAAAGAATGAAAGCATATAAGGTTTTAAAAATCATAATCTAATAGATACACAAGGAGGGCAGAAAGTGCGAAGGACTAGTGCTGAATCAATGGAAGTGGTTCCAGTTTACATATTCTCAATGAGTATTCCTCAGTCTTGTTAAAATTATACTTTCCGCTTCTCTCCTGCATTCCAATGGTTCTCTACTGCCCTACTGGATACCGGCGCATCATTATTGGTTTCTTATAACTGATTATGGTTTTAATGATTTGTATTTTGCCACAGGATGGAGAGGCTTATGCCTACCTGCTTAATGTTCTTGCTCCAGAACACTGCAATCCAGCCACATTGGATGCCAAAGCTGACGAAAGGGCAAAATTGGTTCTTGATCATGCCGAGAAAATGAACTGCAAACGATATTTATCCCCAAAAGACATTCTTGAGGGTTCTTCAAACTTGAATCTGGCCTTTGTGGCACAGATCTTCCATGAAAGGTGCGCAATGATGTTTAGTTCTTTCTATTGGTAACGTTGGGTCTCTCTGTTTTCCAGAACATGCATAATTTTGGACAAGGAAAAGTCTGAGAATGTGGGTTAGGCATATTTGTTCTGCATATGATATGTTGCTGAAAGAATTTGTAAAATCATTTCTAGTAGTTCCCTTTACAGTCTCTTCAGTAACCATCTATTCATCATTTAGGAGTTGGGACATGTGATCTTTGTGTTGGATATTTTGCTCAACTAGGTATTGATCTATGTGTATTCCTTGTACAGGAACGGACTCTCAACAGACAGCAAAAAGATATCTTTTGCCGAAATGATGACAGATGATGTTCAAACATCACGTGAAGAGAGATGCTTCAGGCTCTGGATCAATAGTCTAGGCATTGCAAGCTATGTTAATAATGTATTTGAGGATGTGAGAAATGGGTGAGTGATCTACCATTATTCAGGAGTCTATAACAATGAAAAATATCTACTTGAAGCTGTTATATAGGATACTTGTATAGAAGAATAATGTTTCCTAGGATGTACGGAATGGGTTAGCTATGTTGTTAAGTTCTTAATTACGTATGGAGTCAGAGTCGTAGATATGGCATGTTTTTGAGAAGCATATATGCAATCACCTGAGCTTATCAAGATCACTCAACATTATAATGGCCTTTGAACCATGACAATTTGGTTTCTGATTTTAGAAGTTGCATACACTTGCCTCTTGTTTGGCTAAATGTTGTGTTTCTTGCATGCAGTTGGATTTTGTTAGAAGTGCTTGACAAGGTTTCTCCGGGATCAGTTAACTGGAAGCAAGCATCAAGGCCCCCAATTAAGATGCCTTTTAGGAAAGTAGAGAACTGCAATCAGGTTGTTAGGGTTGGGAAGCTGCTCAAATTTTCTCTGGTGAATGTAGCAGGGAATGATATTGTGCAAGGAAATAAGAAGCTCATTCTTGGTAATATTTTGACACCATGATGTAGTTGCTGTGAGATCAATTCTACTTTATCTGACCTTACTATGAGGAAGCTCCTTTTTCCTCCTTGGAAGACGAAAAATGTTGTCTAATTGCTTGAAACTCCCAAATGTTTTTTGCTTCTTTCTGTGATATGCAGTTATTCAGGATGTTAGCTTTTTTTTTTTTTTTTTTTTGGTTCCTTGAGGGTTTTATGCTAATATTTTGGTTTCAATGTTTCAGCTTTTCTCTGGCAATTGATGAGATTTAATATGCTTCAACTTTTGAGGAACCTTAGATCTCACTCCCGAGGAAAGGAGATGACTGATGCAGATATTTTAAAGTGGGCTAACAACAAAGTCAAAAGCACAGGCAGAACATCCAAAATGGAGAGTTTTAAGGTTCAAATAAACCAACCAATCTTGCTGTTTGTGCTATTCTCAGATGATAATATATAGATAATAACTTGTGTTCTTCTGAAACCTGTGTTCCCTCCAGGATAAGAGCCTGTCAAATGGGATTTTCTTCCTTGAGCTTCTCAGTGCTGTGGAACCTAGGGTTGTCAATTGGAACCTTGTTACCAAGGGTGAAAGTGGTAAGATTCTCTACAGCATTATTGTTTACAATTGGCAAATAACCTAGTTGGAGGAAGTGCTGATCAAATATGGCCGCTTGTGTTCTTTTGTGCAATGATAGCTGACGAAAAGAAGTTGAATGCTACATACATAGTCAGTGTTGCACGGAAGCTTGGTTGTTCCATTTTCTTGTTGCCCGAGGACATCATGGAGGTAAAAAATAATTGTTTCGTTTGTTTTTTTGATGACCCTAAAGGAGTGACATTTTTATTCTCTTAATATTGAGATCGAGATATGGTTTTTGTGAATGATAGATTCACAATTTGCAATATCAAATCAGTTCTTGAATAGAAAAGAGTCAATTTGTGGTTTAGTAGGCCAGAGATTATAAATTGTTTTCAATTTTTCTTGCACACAGAGAGAGAAGATGTTGATTAATAATGTGGTTGTCATGGAGTATCAGTTCGTAATGTATACTATTGGATTTTTATGAGCATGTGTGCTGTTATCTCAGGTGAACCAGAAGATGCTTCTGACCCTAACCGCCAGCATTATGTTTTGGAGCTTGCAACAACCAGTTGATGACTTGGAACCATCTCCATCCCCTACGGATGAATCACCAGCAACATCAATCAGTGGCGAGGAAGAAAGCTCTTCTTCTTTTGGTGGTGAAATTTCAAACTTGAGTTTGGAGGACAACGTCTCTGAGGTCTCCTCACAGCTCGACAATGAGGTCACTTCTTTTGGAGATGGGAGCAGGGTGGAAGAGACAGGATGCATAGCTGTTGAGTAGGCTCAAGTAAAAATCCATATACTTGCAGTTCCATACAGATATATGGTTGCAAACATAGTAGGATCATAGATTAAAAAGAAAAGTGAGGCACATTGTAGAGGGTTGCTCTTTTTGACCATCAGATATGTCAAGGAAGTTTGACTTGAATCACCCTGTAAACAGCTAGTGAATGGTGTACAACGAAGTGCAAGAGCTGAAGTGTGAAGTAGTTAAATTGAATTGCACTGAAGAGCTTAAATTAGTAGAAGTACAGTCCAAGGCTGCAAATGATAAAACTTGAGCAAGTAATGAATAGTTTTTTTTTTGGTGATTAAAGTACTTAATTGTTCAAATAAAGTGTTACGACCGGAATAAAAAATTACGCTCTAATTAAATTATAATAAGTTTTATCATAGATTAGTCGTGTTGATTGAATTGTTAACGATTTTTTTATTAGACGATAATTTGATTTAATTTTTTTTTACGGAAGTTGTAGAGTTTAATTTTAAGTTCATAGGAATTTTTGAAGAATTTTTTAGTTAGACAAATTATTTTTTAATTATTATCGAAAGTCGTATGAGAAAATATGAAAGAAATAATTTTTAGGTCGGTTTAATCACAATCGTTGGATCTTGATCATATCGATTTTGGACTGTTGATCTCGTCAACTATTTAAGGGTATAAATAGGTGATTTTTGAAATTTTATTGAAGAAAATCAGAAAATTTGTTTGACTGATAGCGAATTTATTTTTCAACATTTTAGAATGACAATATATTTTATGATATGCTTTAGAGTATTTTAATTTAGAATTTTTTTTTATGACATTAGTTAGTTGCATGGATGCATGAAGTATTCAGCTGATGACCAAATAGTTTATAAGGCGAAGGGGAGGAGAGGATACACGTCTGCCCAAAAAGTGGTCCATGACCGACCAAGTGAGCGTACAGTCCAATCCGCCTAGAGAGACAAAAAATCCACTCTTTGTCTTTCTCTGGAAAAACTTCCCACTCTCCCACTCACTCACTCACTCATTAATTCGTACCAAAACCCCAATGTCTCTCTCGCTCTCTCTTTTCTCTGCGATTCCGTTCACGTAAAGATTTCTCTCTCGACATTGCCGTAGCTACCGCCGGAACCAGTGTGTGTTTCTCGCTCGCGCGTCTCACTTTTCTCTTTAGCATTTGAAGTCCTCGATCTACCTCTCAAAAAGTTGTGTGTGTTTTGAATGCTTGAGCTTATGCCTAGGGTTTGATTTCGGGTGAAATTGTGGTTCGATCATCAAACCTTGCTATTCTTGCACATTTGCAGTACTGATAACGGTAAAAAAAAATCAATCGGAGTTTGTTGAGTTTGTACTTGCTCTCTTTGGAAAAGCTTGCTTTACTTTGCTTCAGTAGTAGAGTTATATGTGCTGGATATGACTGGAGTTGGTCTACTATGAAATGGATCTTTTAAAACTGTTATCGTAGATTTTTACTTCCATATGCACTCTCTCAACTCACTAGTTTATTTCATTCATGTCTTCTTCTTTTTTAAAAACAAAGTATAATCAGTCAATAAAATATAACTCTGTAACTAGGGATATTACTGTTTACTGTACTTCCTATGCATTTTGTACTGTTAAATAGGAATTACATGCATCAAATGCAAACAAGCTACTTTGATTGATTGTTCATACTATCGTTCTAGGTGTAAATTTACAGACGCGTAGATGAAGAAGAGACAAGCTATCGAATCTGATGATGATGAGCCAGAGGCTCTGCTGGTCACAAATTATTATTTCGAAGATGAAAGGAATGAGCCAATTTCAGTTCATGTCTTGCCAGTTCAATGGACCAAGGATAAAAGACAAGAGGGGATGAAAGAGCAGAAGATATATCTGCGCGGCACTGCCGATAATGGACTTCAGGCGGTTTACGAGACGGTAATTGCGTGGAGATTTGACATTTTCAGTGTCAAGCCTGTTATATCGGTGCTTGCCATAGGGAACAAATGGATCGTGCTTCAGAGGCCGAGGAAGAGTTTTGAGGAGATTATAAGGCCAATCTTGGTAACAGTTCACTGCCTTAGTTATGCCATCCGAAATCCTGAATGCTCCGCCAAATCAATGTGGGAATACTTGGTCACTGAATACAGGTACCTTACAAATTCTGTCAAGTATCTTTTATCTCTGCTTTACTACAATTGATCTCAAAGTCTGATAGCTTCTCTTGACTTGTAGTTTGTATGAGGTTAGGCCTTCTCAGAATGATCTCGTGGAGCATATACCTCTAATTAGCGAAGCTGTTAAATGGGAGGTTGCTTTAGCCAAGTCCAAGGTTTGTCTACTTATAGGAGATGAGTTTTTTTGTTGTAATTCTGAATTTTGAAGTCATGTCCGGGATACACTCTAAATTATTGACCTGGCATGAGAAACCAATCCTTAGTGAGATGTCCCGTGGCGTTTGAAATAAGAGTACCCTCGAAAATTTATTTACAAAGCTACTATTGCATCAAGAAAGGTGGTCAGTATCATTTGTTTTCTACAAGTCTCTTGATTCTGAACCAATGCATAAGGCTTCTGGTGTGTGTGTATATATATACGAGGAAATGTCAGATCACATCAATAGTAAGAGAGATATTCTCTAAGGTGATGTGCCTAAAATTTTATGTTCTTCACTTTCTCGAGAAATATGTCTAGTCTTAGAGTGCTTACCAATTGTTTTTTCTCCATGTAGTTTTTAATCTAAGTCGTAAACTTGAAGCAGCCAAGTGCAAACATATTCAAATATTTCTTGATTTAGATAAAACATAAAAATAAAATAAAATAAAAAAACCGGGGCAGTCTATGTCAACATACCAGTGAGCTCAAAGTAATGGTCTGTGTGCTGATTATATAGATGAATTTATGAGTGTAAAATGTCAATTTATCAAGATTCAGAACTAATTAGTACTTGTCGTTTATTTCATTTTGATCTATTTCGTCTTGTTTAATCCTGGGTTATTTTCACTCTGTTCCATCTGATCTACCACTTAGCTATACATTGGTTTCTGTTTTTTGTGTACCGTCTTAAAACGAATCAGTAATGTCGTAAACCTTATGCTAGAAATTCCCCTAGGGATCTATGTGCAATTCTCTCAGTATGGGAAAAACGGACAGAATTATGGAGTCTTTCGCTTTATCTGCCTCGTCCTCATCCCAGGAATGAAGTATATATTTGCTTAGTTTTCGTAATAATACTATCTTTATGTTCATTTAGAATACTAAGGATGAATTTCATGGTTTCTAACAGTTTATAGTCGACTTCCTTGAAGAAGACCCCTCAAAGAAGACAGTATCTGATGAGGTTACATTCTAGTCCTATATCCTTGTGTTCTTCTAACAGTTTTGTCTTAAATTCTTCTGAGCATGAACTCATTGGATGTTTCAGGATATCCAAGCGAGAAAAAAGCGAAGACTCTCCAACGATGACTTATTTGATAATGTTTGTGTGTTTTGTGATAATGGTGGCGACCTTTTGTGGTATGCTCTTGTGTTGGCTTAACAATCTGGACATTTATGTATATAGTTTAATGGTCTAAAATTTATGGCTTACATATTGTTTGTATCTATTGGACAGTTGTGAAGGGCGATGCCTGAGATCCTTTCATGCAACTGTAAAGGACGGCAAGGATTTCAATTGCGAATCTCTTGGATTAACCCAGGATGAAGTAGATGTATGCTCCTCTTTTAAACTTTTGATCCAAGTCAAATTTCTTTCTTAATCGTTGTCCTTTTGATACTTTGAATTTGACAGGGAATTCGAAAACTTGATTTCTACTGCAAGAACTGTCAATATAATCAGCATCAGTGCTATGCTTGTGGGAAATTAGGCTCTTCGGACAAATCATTAGGTGCTGAGGTATAAGTCAATTTTCTACAATGCTGCTTACATTACCACATTTGCTTTTGTAAATATTTTTCATTGTTTTGAGAAAAGGGTAGTGTGATTTATTGTTATTGAGATAGCATGATATTCATGGAATAAAAATTCATCTGCAGTACTTTTGTGGAGTCCAATTAATTTGAAATCCATTATTTCTGGTTGGTTTTTTTCTGATGGTCATGTTTGCCACAGTTCTAAGTTCGAGAGCATTTATGTCTCTGCTTGATTTTTTTTTATTCATGTATTTATTTTTGAAGAATGAAAGTGTCACGACCGAAAATGTGAAACATATAGAATGATTATTGGGGTTTTGTCAGCATTATGGTCTTCAACTTGGTTGAATTCAAAGATAGTACTTTCTCCCCCATTCCTCCAGAGTCTATACGAAAAGGCTAGTGGTTTAAGTTTATAATTCTATGGCCTGGAAAAAACCTTCTGGTGAAAATTTTATGATTCAATGTTCACTAGCTTGTAAGAATCTTTATTGAAAGATTAGATGGAGCTATTACAAGTTTATACTTTGTGATTGCCATCTTGGTTGTTACTACTCTAGATGGACAGTGAAAGTTTCTTTCATCGAAAGGAAGAATTAAAGTGTTACACTATGAATTTTCTTAGGTCTTCCCCTGCAGTTCTGCAATGTGTGGTCATTTTTATCATCCTCGTTGTATTGCAAAGTTAATCTATCATGAGACTGGAATTTCTGATGAAGAATTCGAGAAAAGAATTATGCTGGGGGAATCTTTTGCTTGTCCAATTCACAAGTGTTGTGAATGTAAGCAAGGAGAGGATAAAAAGGATCCTGAATTGCAGTTCGCTGTATGTAGGCGTTGTCCTACATCCTACCACCGGAAATGCCTGCCAAGGTACTGTTGTCGTAATACTGTTCTGCTTTATTGTTCTCTAACTTTGCTTTTATGGATCATGGTATTTATCATGTTTAGTTGGTTGATCCCCTTGAATCGAATTTACCAGGGACATTCATTTCGAAAATGATGATGAGGATATGGAGATAAGAGCTTGGGAAGGTCTATTACCTGACCGCGTGCTAATATATTGCACGTAAGTAGCAGTTTGGATCAGATGTTTTTGACCATTAGCATTTGCTATAGTGTTGCTGAATATTTTGCACTTTTTCTGATTAGGAAACATGAAATAGTTAAAACCTTTCAAACTCCAAGAAGGGACCATGTGAAGTTCCCTTGTGTCAATGACAAGAAACCTGCTGCTATGAAAAACACTTTCTGTCAAGAGAAGAGAAGAAGGTCAACATCAGAGTGCCAAGTAGTTGGTGACAAGTTTGTGTCAGAGAGAAAATTGGAAGGAAGAATTGCGTCTGCAACAGTGAAGCACAAAATGGCTTCAGCTGCAAAAATTGGGAAGCACACTATACCCAAGTCTGCAATAGATAATCCTTGCTCAAGAACATTAAGTAGTCTCTCAGCCTTGGATTCTGCTAAAATAAGCAGGCAAGTATATATGTCATTTCTATTCAGTCATAAAGTTACGTGTTTCATTTGGCATGTAGAGGGAGGTTATAAAGAGGAAATCCTCTCTAGAATGAGTCTATATGGGTAGGTATGTATGTGGGCCTGTAGAGTGAGCGTCCTTGTATCAGACATAAACATATTTTGCTGCATTGTCTGAACCATATAATTACACAATTTGAATGTGCCCCCTGTATTTTGGCAGAAGTCAGTCTGTGATAGGCGCAAAAGTTTTAGTTATTTTCTTTGTGATAACATTACAAAGACTTGCTATTGTTCATTAAAAGATTTGACTGTTGCTAGGTATTTTATAAGTCGTGTATAGTTCTCTGATTTATTATTGTAATTCAGATTAGACGCTTTAATCACACATGCTGCCACTTCTATAACGTTGGATGATGTAACAAAAAAGTACAGAGTTTCATCCACCCATTTACCCTCAAACCGAACTGCTGTGGAAAAGAAAATGACACTAGGAAAAGTGGAGCACTCAGCTGAGGTATATTGTTAAATTTCATAATTGTATTGTTGAATATTGTATGTATGAAGTGGATGGTGGTCGTCTATTCATGACTCATTATTCTGCAGCTTATTTTGCTTTTTGCACGCAAGTGATGTGATATAGTCCGAGAAAAGACTAGTTATCTTAATCTTTAGAAAAATTTCTAGACTACCAGTATTAAGGGGTTTGATACTTGAGATCTTATACTCAGGTATTCAGCTTGTAACCTATTCTCTTAGGTCCCCTGAGCAGGGGAGGACCATGCAAGTGACCAATAAGGGTTAATACTTATAAGGCCTCAAAATCATGAAAAATTTACATTTCATACTCTGTTATTACGTGTGAATGATTATAAACAAGAAGAAGTTGATTCATTTATTGGTGGAAGAATAATAGAAAGAAAACCCAATTGTTGGGTTTCTGAGTCTGTTATGTGAGTAAAGCTTTCTTTGTTTTTGTTTCTTGTATATCACTTGTGTTTTTTTTTTGGCTTGAAATGCAAGGATGTACTTCTCAGAAATAAAAAAGAGAGTAGAAAAAGATCTCCACTTTTGTGTCTTTGTTTTGTTTTTTGTGGTGGAGGTATTTGTACACCAAAAGTAAGTAAATGTTAGTTTTTACAGTTTAACAATTGGCATTACAAACATATAATGGTGCAGTGTTATCTTTTTCTCTTCATACTTTTGAACAAAATCAAAGATGCTACAATTGACTATTAATGCATATTTTTTAAAATTAATTGTTGACTAGCATTTTACACCAAAGTCGGGTATATGATGCATTTGGCGTATTGTTTTGAAGTAGCATCAATCTATAGGGACTTTTGATTCGGCCCTGCTCTCAAGTTTGAGTTTATGCTATGGTTGTGCGCTTGTGGTTCTGGGAACAGGTGACATAATCCTATGTTGGTAGCTTGAAGGGTTTAGGTCTTCCTCTCTTTCTTACCGTGCTGCAAGTTTAATGAGGATTTGGAGTTAGAGTAAGATTTATTGAGATTAGCTGGTAAAGGAAGTGTTATGAGAAGTGTGTGCTAGATTTAATTATCTATCCCAGAAGCAGCAAAACATACCCCAAGCTGTGGGCCGAGCTTGTAGTGCCCTTTTAATATTCTGGAATGGGCTTCTTTATTTGCTTGTCGTATAGTTTCTCCTTCCTGTCAGAAATAACATTCCTAGTCTCCTATATTTCATATTTTAAGGGAAATGGTACAGCTTTTCTATTATATTGTATGTGCTAGCCGTTGTGAAGTGAGACTCAATATTTTCTTTCCTTTTTTCTGGCCACCAGCCTCTCTGTTTTTTCAAGGGAAATGGATACCAGCTTTTCTATTATGATGTATGCATTCTAGGCTGTTCTCCTTTCCCCTAATGCTGGTTTAAAAAGTTTATTGTACATCCAATACATGATGATATATCAAATAATTTATTATTAGATTATTGAGTAATATTACATTATATTATGAGTAAAAGCAAAAGGCTAAGTTGTATACTCGTCAAGTTTAGATACGAAATGCCCTAGTGGGCATCCAGCATTCCCCATCTACCAAATTATTTCCAAAAGGATTGGTGTAATCATTTTTAACTGTATACCATGCATTTTTTTTGTCCTTCCACTGCCCCACCAACTTTAATGTGTAATATCGTAGCCAATTTCCTATCTCAAGCTTTTGGTCTTAGTTTTCTTTATTACCTATTTCCTTCTTTTCCTGGTGAAATTTGTTATGTATTTATACATGCAAGTAGTTTTATAATATGGAATGTTAGGAAACAGTATGCTCTCTTGTTCCCAATTAATGTGTTGACTTTAATGCAGAAGAAAGTGAGCATAGATCATTTTACTCGCTACTTGCCCTTTGGTTGCCATTTTATTAAGGTGGAAGTACTAGAACAGGTAATCTTTTCGTGTTCAGGCTTCATGATGTTCAACTTTGGTTGTCATACATCTTTCTGTCAACTTTGCATCTTTACTGTGCTTAGGCTTTTCTGTGAGATAGTTCATTTGCAAAGTACACAAGAAATTTGAAAAAATCCTAAGCACAGTAAGCAGTTACCAAACTGCTGCCCCCAAATTTGAATCAAAAGGAAAAAATTAATGTCCCTAAAACTTTGCGACTACTGTGGTAGAGAAAACGCTAAAGCCTCTGGCTTATTAAACTGACTGCTACTGAACCTTTTTTTTGCTCAAAATTTCATTTCAATCAAGATAAATCATCCAAGATAATATTATTAACATGCTGGCCCGAGATCTGTATTATGTCCAATCCGCATAGTGTTTTTCCACTTAAACTTTTTTAATAATTCGTTATTCAATTTTGTAGTCCGCTTTTCACGTTTTACCTTAAGGTTCCATATCTATACTGGGATGAATACTGTGTAGTCTAGCAGAATCCTAAAAACATAATTCCAAATTTGCAGATTGCTGAGAAGCTTCATCCATACATACGGAACGGGGACACGGTAAGAATTAAAAGTCGCGATATAATTATGTAAATTTTCATAGTTTTTTTCTTTTTCTTTCTCATGTGCAGATTTTCGTAGTTAGTGTACTGTTATATCCTATAAAATGTTGTGTGCATATTTTCTCAAACAAGAACAGACGTACAGATGGAGAACAATAGGTCAACAATTAAAGCATAACTAGCCTAGAACACGTAGACCATAATATAATCGTAAAAGAAAACATTCTATGCAATGCTCCAGAGCTAACTAGGCCTAATCCCAGCTGCATTCCAATTCAGTGAAACTGATGAAACAGTAAAGTCCTTAGTTCCTTACAAGCAGGGAAGGTTTGAGCCCATACAGATGCTGAAAGTGACCCTTCTCCCGAAAATAGTCAATTCATCTGAAAGCTTAATGTTTGGTTTTGTTTCTATTTGTTATATGATTCTGCATAGGTTGTTATAGCTTTATTCTATTGGGTGAACTATTGCTAATTATACGCACGTGTTAGTGGGCATGTAGCCATATTTTGAATACATAAGTATTGTTCTTCCGACTCTTTTTAAGTGGGAAATCAATATTGGATCTTATGAGCTTATAATGCTATCGAAACTTTCTGCTGGTCTTCATTGTTTATCTTGAATGATCTTTGATTATTTGAATGTTGTGTATCTTGGCATCATAATAATGTTCACTGCATGACTGTCCCAACTCTCAACAAGCAGATTCTGGATTTCTGTTGTGGGTTTAATGAGTTCAGCGTCATAATGAAGAAAAAACTCGAGGAAACGGGGAAAAAGTGCAATTATAAAAACTATGGCATCATTCTACCGAAGGTAATATTCACCACTTTTCATTTCTTGTATTGGCTAATAGAAGTTTCAGTAAACTGAATATGTGATCGGACTCAAACAGCATCGGATGCTAGATTTCTTAAGGGCAATGGAAAGGAACATAGATGTTTGTTTCATCTGTCTAATTTCATGCATTTTCCCTGCTAGTGCACTGGCATAGGTAGAGAAGGTGTATAGCTTTGTAACTGTAGTCTATGACTGTCCAACTTGTCAGGTGATTCAAATAGGCAACTTCATCATTGTAAACCTTTTGCTCCTTAATTGCTTCCATCTCAAGATGGATTGGAATGGCGATTCCTGAATTAATTAAGTAATTGAGTTCATTTATTGGCGCTGGTTAGGTTATTTGCTAAGCAGTTAAGGATTTCCCTGGATATAGGACTTGGGATTTCATAGTGGGCATTACAATTGTGCTACGTATATTGATGCAAAAAGTAACTGACATTCTTTGTATGTTGAAGATAAAGTGGTGTTCTTTTGAGTACTTTGGTGCCTTTCGTTAATGCTTGTGTACTTCATGTCCACTTTTATTGTATAATGCTATTCGTTAGTAAATTATGTCTCTCTTCAAAGAAGAACAGAGAGCATAACTTGCTCCTCAGTAATGTCACCGGGGACTTGTTGAAATAACATATATGACATATGAAGGTCTTCAAACCTGATTTCTCAGTTATGCCTACAGTGCTACCTACAACTGTATGCTAGTATGTACCTGTCGATTATTATTTTTTTCAATATGTTGCGTAAATAATTTTTTTTTGGTTATATTTAAGTTTCAAGTTATTGGCCTACACTTGGAAACTTACATGAGTTATATCTGTACTTGATTTTATAATTTGTTGTTTTTCCTTCAAAAGTTAGATGTATGATTTAATTTCTTTTGTTTGTTGTTTATGTCACTCACTATGCAATCACTTGTTGTGTTTTTGTCTTATCCAGTTTATTTGGCTATATATTTAGCAGAAATTTGGGGAATCAGTAGTTTACATTTATTTTTTCTTGACCTCACCCACTTGAATTTGGCAGCATGATTTCAATTTTGAGCAGAGAGATTGGATGACTGTTCAACGAAAGGAGTTACCGATGCTAGGTTCACGATTGGTAGTACGTTAAAGCATGTAGTTTGGATTCCTGAAGCCTTATATTTAGTATTTACTGTTTCATTATTATCTGACCGATTACTGGAATAGATCATAGGGCTGAACCCCCCCTTTGGTGATGAAGGGTATCGTGCAAACCAGTATATTAACAAGGCTCTTGAGTTGAATCCAGGGATAGTTATTCTTGTTGCTCCACCAAAAGTGCAAAGGTAACATCTTGCTATTGTTTTTCCTCTCTTTCACGCTTGCAGATTGAACATTCTTGTGCATGCCTGTTACATTTCCTTGCATATACTTATTACACTTATTACGTCCAAGCCGTGTAAGCTGTTCCTATAATTTTAGTGCACTCAAATTTTGGTATAGCTTCTTAGACTTGAGCTCTCGGCAGGTTAAATGAAAAGAAAATACCTTATGATCTGATATGGGAGGATGAATGTTGCTTGTCAGGAAAGGTAAAGTAACATTTTGGTATTTGCCGTTGCCTTGTGGCTGATTCTTGATATTAAATGTTAGGCTCTGACTAATACATTCTTCAATGTGACTTGGGTTTCCTTTCAGCCGTTTTATCTTCCTGAATCTGAATCTGAATCTGGATTGATCGATGTGAATGTCGAGCAAATGGAGCTATGGAATATGAAGCCACCTCCACTCTCCCTTTGGAGTCGTCAGGTTCTCTCACCTAAACTGAAGGCTATAGCTCAAGAGCAAGGTCACATTTCTGGATCTGAAGGGTTTGGGAATGAAACTCCTGAAACTAATTATCGTTTAACAGGTAGTCATTCCGTACCTAGAGATCTTAAGATTAGAGAAGACGACACTAAGGAACATGAAGATGTATCTTCTAAGAGTAGTATTGAAAGCAGTCTTGTCCAGTGGAGGAAAAAGGTTCATGAGACTCTAGGAAGGCTGTAATGTGGTGACATAATAGAGCGTGGTAGAAAAGTTCAGACGTTTAGTGTTCACCTGGACAAAGATGCAAGGGTAAAATTACTGTTGGTAGTGAGATTTGTAAGGTTGGTTCTACATATGTTAGGATCGTCGAAGAACAAATCCAACATTTGAGCATGTATGGATATTAGAACTACTTGGGCAACACGCGAGTGCTAACGTACAAATAGTTGTCATCGGTCGTGACAGCCTTCTTTGGGTCATTGGAAGCTCGGTGGTCATTGCCATAAAGTTCGAAGAAAATAGGTTTTTTTTCATTTGCCCTAAAAAAAAGTTTTTTAATTTTCACTAACTAATAGAGTTTAAATATTCTCATTAGTTAACTAATTAGGTAAAGAAATTAGTTTATTCAATTTAATTAATGAATTATTCAATATCATTACTTTTTAATAATAATCTGTCCATTGATCATTGATTTGACCTCAACAGTGTTGACCGCTAACCAGTCACTGAATTTTGACAAGAATTTCGGCAACTTTGACCGTTGACTAATTGTTTTTGACTATTGACTACTAAGGTCTCTAGACTATAAATTCATTAACCGATACTTAGTTGAGGGTTAATTGAGTGTCGATTTAGGTTCACATAGAATGTTTTGATCAGTTTAGGTTCACCTTACATAACTATGTCTCAAATCCATAGAGAATACTAACAACAAACACTATCACAACCCGGACTTATCCACATAGAATGTCTCAAATCCAACACACCAACAACATGAGATGGCAAAATGAAATAAGCCAAAAACCCACCACTCGCAATCATTCAAGAAAAGTAAGCATGATAAAATTAATACATTGCTTACTATTTCCTTCTTGGGTCCAACGAGTCCAACGATTTATATTGGGATAATAACAACAAATAACCCCCCATATATACATTTGGTAAACAATAGTATTCGAAGCTCTATGTATACCTTTAGTGTACCTGCACAGAAAACCCACAGATCAAAACATATTATCTCAAACCCCAAACACAACAAAACCCACACAAACCTCGGCTAAATACAACAACACTAGCATCAAGTCATTTATCTCAGTAACAAAAATGGTATGTGAGAAAAGCGAGGCGGTCATTCCAGCAAGTCCATTGTCAAGTCCGAAATGTCTAAAATCCAGTCAGAACAACTAAGCATATAAATGGGTAGATGGACCTTTACACGACCAGGTGTTCCGACAATGATATCATGCACACCATAGCATTATCAGCTGTTTATTTTTGCAAAAGTGTACCTTCACATGGTGTAAACCAATCCCTGCTAATGCCAAAAGGGTCAAATCTGTAGCTGCCACAACATTGCTGGAAATTCATGGTATATAATCCAGTGTGGAATCATATATACTAATTTTTCAACTGAAGAAACATGACTTACCTAACTTGTGGTACAGTTGCACCTCACCGTCCATGGTCATAAAACCATTTAGAAAATGCCTTTATCATGGGCAAGTTTCCATATCACACCATGACCACCAGGCTTGCAAATGGGTGCAAAAGGTTTCTAAATATCCACTGCCTGTCCTCTGCACTAACAGCTGGAACAAGGGGCTGGAAAATCAAAGGAAATATTTATGAGCCAAATAAGAGAAATAATACCACCTTACATAAGGTTATAGAAACTTCCCACATTATACCCGTTCAAAGAGTTGGAATCTTGATCGACCTCTCTTAAACCCTTCAAGTTTCTCACAAAGAGAAGTTATGTGTTCGTGATTGTTCTTTGCTGAGCTTTCATGATTGCAGCAGGAGTGACACACTCCTTCCCGTAAATCTTGAAGTACAAGTACTCTCTAGCCTTGCAATCAAAATAGACAAATGTGAGATGCATTTAAGTTCAACATATCCACAAAATGGGTTGACATCTATTAATCCCAGACGAGTTGACAAAGTATAATCCTTTCTTCATTGAGTATATTCCACGAGACCTAATACAAACCTGAATACCCCATAAAGCAGCTTGAGACGCATATTCTGTATTTGGGCAAGATCAACTCCTCTAGGAGCATGTATTTCCAAAAACTGGCATTCCATTGCTCTTGTATGCTTAGACCAGTTTATAGTCTGCATTTCAACTTTTGATTCAGCTAGAAGCTCCATTACTGTTATCTGATATTTGTAATATTATGTAACCAATTGACTGTATAAGCTAACAATTTATATATTCTTATAAGCTAAATCTAAGAACGAACTAGTTATCAAGTGTTCAGTCCTCAAAATCCATGGTACTAGTAGTGGACTCACCCAATTACTCCTTCAATGCAATTGTAGAACTGTTCAACCTCATTCAAATTCTTCAACAGCTTCTTCAAGTCGTTTAAATCTTAATCGTTCAAAGCAAACCTCACCATCTTCTTCTTCTTCTTCTTAGTCTCCGAACTTCCACCGTTCAGATCCAGTCTCTCAATCATGTCAACAATCGCATAGAACGCAATCCTCACAGAGCTCCTGACGGACGAGTAGTCGTCAAGCTTGCTCTCTGCCACCGTCTTCGTCGCCGCCGCGAACTCGAACCCCAAGCCGAGCACTTGTTCCTGCCCCGTGGAACTAGAGCTAGAGCTCGACGAGTGGCGGAGTTCGAGGCTCGAAACAGGCTTGAGCCGAGCTCTGCAACGACGGCGCGGAGGCTGGAAGGTGGCCGCGAGCCCACGACAGTGGCCGGAAAGCTTCGTTCGACTTGTGATATTGTCCGCCATAGATAAAGCGAGGAGAGAGAGAGTGTTTCAGTGGTAAGAGTCATATAAGATATGGGCAATTTCGGAATAAAAAATGGAAGATAAAGAAAAGTTGGGTGATGGAGAAAGATTCTATTAGAGGAAATTGGTTAGTGAAAATTTTTCAAATTTTTGTTTGTTAATGGGAAAGATTTTCCCAAAATTAAGGTTGATGGGAATTTTCCCGAAGAAATTTGGAGTAGAACATTACTAGTTGGCCTCTTTTATCGAAAGGGAAAGTAAACATAATATTACAAATATCAAATAACAGTAATGTTATAGATCTAATGATTGATGTTTATACATCGATTTATGTCATGACATATCAACACTCAATAAGAGTCACACTCTTACTCATATCTTTAAGTATATACTTAAAGTGTATGTCTGGTCTTTAGTATAAAGACTTACTTATTTACATTGATTTTGTAGATGTTTCAAGGCGAAATTGAGTGTTTAGCAGATAGTGGTACTACCTATACCATTCTGCGGAATAGACAACTGTTTGTGGATCTTTTTCCATATCAATCCTCAGTGATTACCATGATTGGTGTAGCGCCCGTTATACAGGGACGTGGTTCAGCAGACTTTCCGTTGCCCCATGGTACAAAATTTATATCACTAATGCCTTATACGCGTCAAAAGCCAATCGAACCTTACTAAGTTTTAAAGATATCTGTGCCAACGGTTTTCACTTGAAAACATATTGTGAGAATGGAAAAGAACTATTGTGTATCACCTCTGTTGAATCTGGCCACAAGCGCATTCTTGAGAAGTTTCCGGCTATTTATAGTGGTTTATACCTTACTACAGTTCGGATAATTGAATGCAATGCCATGACTCACACGACTTTGTGTGATTCAAATTCATACAAGCTTTGACATTATCGACTGGGACATCTAAGTCATAACATGATGATTAAAATATTAAAAAATTCTCATGGTCATCCGTTTTTCAAAGTGAAAAAAAATGTGGAAATTCCTATATCCATTAGTTAAGATGGTGAGGATGAGACTACTCCTTCCATTCCTGGCTCGGTCTTCAAGACGAGTGCAGCACCCTCCTAGCAACATACCGCTGAGGCATTATGCGTTATCCTACCATACTCTTTTATTGCAATCTCTGATGCACATCACTCGTTTTACAAAAGTTGTTCTTTAGCAGAGTTACAGGCATGTCCTTCTTTTGTTGTTGACAATACCGACAATATTTCATTATTACACAAAATCCAAGGTGATATTTGTGGATTTATCAAACCCGAATGCGAACCATTTAAATATTTCATGGTTTTGATAGATGCATCAATGCGATGGTCACACGTTTCTTTACTATCCACAACGAATGCTGCGTTTGCCAAACTCCTAGCTCAAATTATTAAGCTTCAGGCTCATTACCCGGACCATCCAATCAAGTTTATTCGATTGGATAACGCATGAGAGTTTACATCAAAATCTTTTGATGATTACTGCATGTCTGTTGGGATTGAAGTTGAACATCATATTCCTCATGTTCCTTCTCAAAAAGGTTTAACAGAGGCTCATATCAAGTGGTTACAGCTTTTGTCTAGAACTTTGGTAATGCATACAAATTTACCGGTCTCTGCTTGAAGATATGTAATGTTGCACACAGTTATGCTTCTTCATTTTTGACCCTTAACCTGCTAACCATTCAGTGCGTACCAGTTGGTTACTGGATATGAGTCTGATGTTTCACATTTGCACGTTTTTAGTTTGATGGTTTATGTGCCAATTGTGCCTCCACAGCGCACTAAAATGGGTCCTCAAAGAAGATTAGGCATTTATGTTGGTTATGAATCTCCAATGATAGTCCGCTATCTTGAACGTTCGACAGGAGATCTCTTTACTGCTAGATTTGTGGATTGTCACTTCGATAAGACATATTTTCTGCCGTTATGGGGAGATAGGAATGGTTTTATTCTAGTTGAACGTCAGGAATTGACGTGGTTTAATCTCACTGTCTCATCACGATCCTCGCAAGTCTCAGAGTGAGATGGAAATGAGAAGAATACTTTATCTTCAACAAGTAGCAGACTTTATGAGTGACTCCTTTGCTGATATCGCTAAAGTGACTAGATCGGATATACCTACTGCAAATGTTCCTGCAAAGTTGAAAATCCCGAAAAAGGGATTCATTAGTGGCAACATCGGCTGTTAAAAGGCAGATCATCCAGGCACAAAAATATCCATTCATCATCAACATTGTGAATCCTTCATATGAGATTGTCTTTGACTACAGTTACGTCCTTGAATCACAATTGACATCTCTGGGGGACACTCCAAAACCTCTTGTGATGTCACTGAACAAAGAAATCTTGCTTAGAACAAATTATGTGTGCGTTCTTATGGATAGATCTTCCATGTTAATTGATGATGTGTTTGCTTATTTCATCGCTCATGAGATTATTGACGATGATGAGGTGGAACCCCGCTCTATTCTTGAATGTCAACGTAGAGCAGATTGACCGAAATGGAAGGTTGCAATCCAGGCTGAACTAGACTCTCTGAATAAAAGGCATGTTTTCGGTCCGGTTGTGCTATGCCTACCGAATGTTAAGCCGGTTGGACATAAATAGGTCTTTGTTTGGAAGTGTAATGAGAAGAATGAGGTCTTGCGTTATATAGCTAGGCTTATAGCGCAGGGTTTCTCTCTGCGTCTTGGAATTGATTATGAGGAGACGTATTCTCCTGTTATAGACATCATCACCTTCTGCTACTGCATATCTCTATGACGATCTTGATTCAGATATATACATGAAAGTGTTAAATGACATTGTTATACCTAAATCAAGTAACTCTAAACCACGGAGTGCTCATGTTATCGAATTGAGACGTTCACTATATGGATTGAAGCAATCCGGTAGAATGTGGTATACACTTCTTAGTGACAACTAGTTTGGGAAGGGATACAAGAATGATGACTTATGCCCTTGCGTGTTCATTAAAAAAACAAGTTCAAGGATTTGCCATAGTAGTTGTCTATGTTGATGCTATGAACATCATTAGAACTCTTAATAAGATCATTGAGACTGTTTGTTACTTGAAATCTGAATTTAAGATGAAAGACCTTGGTATGACTCAATTTTGTCTCGGATTAGAGTTGGAACATCGAGTTGGTGGAATCCTTATTCAACATTCTGCTTATTTCCAAAATATGCTCATGAGACTTAACATGGACAAAGCATACCATATTAGCACACCAATGGTTGTTCGCAGTTTGGACCCCAAGAAGGATCTGTTTTGTCTGTTAGATGACGATGAGAAGATCTTGAGAGCTGAAATTCCATATCTTAGTGCTATTGGAGCTTTGTTGTATTTAGCTCAGTGCACACTTCCAAATATTACTTTCTTAGTGAACTTGTTGGCTAGATTTAGTTCTACCCCTACGCAACGTCATTAGAATGGAGTAAAATAAATCTTCAGATACTTGATGGGTTCCATTGACTTGGGCTTATTCTTCCCTTATAAAGAATATAGAGAGAAGCCTAAAATTCCTGGAAAAGGAAATGTTGAATCATAACACGCAGATCCCAAGTTCTTTGATCCATCGAAGGATGTACCCGGGATGGATCAGAGTCACTCCTTCGATCCATCGAAGGAATGGTTCAATGCATCAAAAGACGTGCATGCAGCAAGCAGTTTTCATGTTATCCCCTATTTCGAAACACTGGTTGATGTGCTGGTTGGATTTGCTGATGCTGAGTACCTCTCTGACCCACACAAAGGTTATTCACATACCAGTTTTGTTTTCACTATAGAAAACACGACGATCTCTTGGAGATCAACAAAGGAAATCTTTATTGCTACATCCTCGAATTATTCTGAGATTATTGCTTTGCATGAAGCTGTTAGAGAATGTATCTGGCTTAGGGCAGTCATATGTCATATTCGAGGGTCTAATGGATTACCATATACTGTTACTGCTCTCACTTGCATCTTTGAGGATAATGCAGCATGCATTGAATAGATGAAGTTGAGTTTCATTAAGGGTAACAATATAAAACATATATCGTCGAAGTTCTTCTTTAATCAGCAACAACAATAGCTGTTGAATATCCATATGAGCCAGATTGGTTCAGTTGATAATGCTACAGATTTGTTTACCAAGTCACTTCCTAAATATATATTTGTGAAACATGTGAAAAACATTGATATGCACAGATTATATGTACTCCATGACTAAGTTTATAGTCAGGGGGAGTTACATTTCTGTAGACATCAGGGGGAGTTTACATCACATGTAGTAGTTTTTGTAGTTGATGCGTTGTACTTTTTTTTGCTTAGACCAAGATTTTGTTTTACCCATAAGATTTTTTTTTTTGATTGGCGAGGTTTTTAGTGGGGCAACAAGTCATGTATCATTCTTGAGGCCATCGACCTAAGGGAGAGTGTTTAAGGAGATTTATTCTCCATTATTCCCGGTGTGTGTCTTGTCCTACTTAGATACATATTAACTTAGATAGATACAAAGAATCTTTGTTTTATAGTGACAGTTATTGTAACAGATTGCATCAGCCTATATTTAAAACATTCTATAAATGAGAAAAGTAGTAGTTTTCAGTTATCATATTATTCTACTTCAACATATTTATAATTCCAGTATTATAATATAATTGTCAAAGTACTATAATGAACAATAACTTTCTTTTTAGAGATCGAAGAAAGGGATGGGCTTGGGAGTAAGGGTGGGCACATGGGCCCATGAAACCCGGCTCGTACCTGTCCCGATCGCCCGTACCAAGACGGGACGGGTCTTCATTTTTGTTTGGGTCGTCTTGTCCTGTGCTGACCCATGTACAATAAATGGGATGGGTCACAGGCTTTAGAATATCCTTTCAAAAAGGCCTGTCTCGGCTCGTTTCCTTATTTACTTAATATATTTAGCGGCAATACCCAATAACCTCAACTCATTCTGGAGATTCAATCTTCCTCACTTCATCGAGTTCATTAGCCTCCATTGAGTCGACCCATTCAGTCTCACTCTAGCTTATCACATCAATCCCACAATCAATCGACCCAAAATCCCAAACATTTAAGCTATCACTCAATCCCTTAAGCGATCAACTGGAGCATTAGTTTAATCTGCGTTTCCAGTGTTATTCGACGAGCCCCCACCCCCCCTCCAACTCGAGCTTTTTCCCATACTCGACGAACATGAGCTTCGATCTACCATCCCTCATGCAAGCCCAATTGAATCTTACGATTTTTAATCTTAGGTGAGTTTGTTGTGAAGGCGTTCTTGTTTGTGAATTAGCTTGTTGTTCTGCCATGCCTTTTTAAAAATATGTCGAACCAATTAAGCATTATAGCTTGTTGTTTGATGCAGGGTGAATGTTTGAATCATTTGGCTCAGACCTTCTTCATCAAGTTTGTTGTCTACAGATCAATACCGAGCCCTCCTTATCCATCCAAAGTCTTCACAAAGAAGCACTTCAAACCAACCATATCGACATCAGAGAAAGTGAGAAACTTTTGTGTCTCTGAGCACTAGAAAATGTCTATTCCTAATTGTAATACATACTGTATTTTGTGCCTGTACATGGTTGGAAGCTTTTGTATTATTTATGATTGATGAGTTCATATATTGCTGTCTAATTATGATTCAAAGAATGCTATACAGTTTTCAAAACAAAAGAAATTTCGGGACCCCGTGTAAGGTCTGTCCCGTCCCGAATCCAAACTGTACAGATCCTTCCGGGTTTCATTTTTAGCTTCATGAATACCGTCCCGGCCCGACGTGTAAAATTAAAACGAGATTGGTCGGGCTTTTGTTAAAACCGTCTCGTCTTATCACTACCAGAATAAATACTATAGCCGACGACGGTTCGTTTGCTATGATGTCGTCGGTAAAAGGTTGTCGGCTATACCTATAGCCGAAGACACTTACTGACATCATCGGCAATAGTTGGACTATAACCGACGACAAAGTCTTCGGCCAAAGCTTCCCCCTCTGACCAAAATTGTTGAACAGAGAAACTATGGCTGGCGATATTGTATATGCAACTCGTCGGCTAAAGTTGCTGAATTCTGAAGAAAAAAAAAACATTTGCAGATTCTAATCCAAAACCTGCCTTTCCAACCCCAAAATTTACCACCACAAACCCAAACCATAAAATTATCCTATTACACAAACCCTAAAATCCAAAAAACTCAATTTCGGTGGCGGCGAACCTGGGATATTACACCATGAAATTTCAGGGAAGCAGAGAGAGAGAGAGAGAGAGAGAGAGAGCTACGACGAGGTCCACCGGAGGAATTTTTTTTGGGTTTTTAGGGTATGGGTGAGAGAGGAGGCACGGTCGATCTGGGATAAACCCGATGATTATAGCAAACGACATTAAAAAGGTCATCGGTTATAGTATAGCTGACGACATTGGGCGGTTATACTCGTCAACCATACTATGGCCGACGACACGGAAAACCTTCGTCGACCTTAGTTTAGACGACAACATATTTTCAACTCATCGGCTATAGTTTTATAACCGACAACTTAAACATTTTGTCAGCTATAGTACAGTACCGACGATTAGAAAACTCGTCGACCTATTTTTTAATATTTTGTTGGCTATAATATTTGTTCTGAGTGATGGGGAGATTTTGTTTTGGAAATTGTGGTCCGACCTTGCCCAATTCAATTTGTCCTCGTTTCCACGCTCTCGCCTCTGGCTCCCTTGTCTCACTTTCAAACCGAACTGAAACCGGGTCAGTTCGGTGCGGTCAAAACCCAGAATCCTACAAATCCCAAATCAGAAACCCTAAATTTTCAAATACCCGAAGTTGTCATATCTTCAACAGTTCGATTAACCATTTCCGTGCATCATCAAACCGTTATCCTCAGAAGCCCTTGTATTCTCTCTTTCGTTAGAAACCAAGTCCTCACAAAACAATGGAGCCTGAGAAAAAGTTAACGGCAGAATCTGGAGCCATGTTTCAGCAAGGCGTCGGATTGGTTCTGTCACGGTGGTCGGCGCTTCAATTGGCCGTTGAGAACGAATGGGGTGGCCATGACTCACGCCTCAAGGCGGAGCAACTCGTCTCTGATATCGTCTCCTGGGTTCATAACTCCAAAGGTACTCACTTTAACTCAGCTCCACTCCTCAAGTTTTTACTCTCTTTTTTTGTGCAGAATATTCTTTGATATTTGTGTATCGCGGTAATATTTTTTAGTGAAGTATCCATCTTTGCCACATTGGGTGATGATTGGGGGTTGAAGGATGTGAATATGTGCCTATGATATCACTTTAGTTTCTGTTCTCAACTTACTTTGGCACTTATTTTTCAGAGCCGCTTTACATAGATGATTTAGAGTTGATGCTCAATGAAACTATGGAGTCTCTCTGTACTATGGCAGAGGATGGTAGCATTGAGGAGGTATTTTTTTGTTATGCTATTTTTTATGTGACATTTTTTCTTACTGTACTTTGTTTCATCGCTGACCACTTGATTGTTTTTGAAAATTGTTATGCTAAGCTTCTGGCCGGGAACTGAGAGTAATCTCTTGGCTTCTTGCTCTCTAGATGTTTTTTGTGCCAATGCTTAACTTTTTGATAGTGTACAGGACTTAAAATGAGGAACCATTGTAGAATTTGTGAGATGTCTGTATTCTGTATATTTGGCCTCCAATACTTGGTAATCATCGTTTTAACTTTTAAAAACAAATCCTATTAATGTTAAGTACGGCTTGCATTACTCAATGCATCTTCAGCTGTAGTCAATTGATTCTCTCTAGTCATTGGAATATAAATTATTTTACTTCAGTATTTCATCAGACAGGCAATCTGTGAGGATCGATTTCATGACTTGATCATTGTTGTCAAGGACTGCAACTTTGTAATAGTAGTTTCTGTGTTATTGTTATTGCATATTTCTTTCTTCTGATATTTGCAGGTATTGCAAAAGTTAGTGATTTAAGATAGTGTCTCAGGAATGTATGAGAAGTGTTTGTATTGTAAATTTAGGGTAGTGTCTCGGGAATGCAATTTTATATCAGTGATATATATTATGGTTTGTGTACGTTGTTTCTTTGGGTCTACACAGATAGCTAAAAAGCTAATGACTTTTATGACTACTGAATGTGTGTGCTTCTGCATTATTATTAGTTTCCCTATTGTTTGTTGTTAAAAAAAATTCTGAAAGTTAATGAGTCTTCTTGAAGAATTGGTACGCCATGTCTTTTGAAACTAAAAATGTAATGCTAGTTGACATCAGGGATGCAATTTAGTTTCTATTTTTCCGGTTTATCTTCTTTAGATGTACGCATATAGCTGAACACGTACAATGCATGAAGAATGTTCAAATTATGAAAATGGTATTTTCAGCCTAAGGAAAGCTGAAACATATATATATTTGATGAAATGTTATACTGGCTGTTTGATCTTCAATTGGCTTTTAGTTTTTGATTTGCTCTAGTTTATTTGTCAGGTAGCTGAGAAAATAATGATTATGCATGAAGAATGTTTAGATGGTGATTTCAAGTCTATTGAGAACCTAAGGGAAGCCAGTAGTCGAAGAGGACCTACTCCTCATGTTAGACAGGTAAGTTATATTCAAAACCCCTGCCTAGTGGACAATGAATAAAGAGTCCGGTGACATCCTCAAGTCAACGAGTTAGGAGCTAATCTCTTTATCTTTGCATTAAGGGTTTCAAAAACTCTATGAGCTTGTCAGAAATATTCAGTGAAAAAGATTTGCTTGTGGACATTGGTTTTATGTTCTCTCTTGCTGACAAGAGTATTTGAAATTGAGTAGTGATTGAGTGTGGTCACATTCTCTTTATTGTATCAGGTTGTGAATGATGATAAAGATAGTGATGAAGAAGATGATGATATAGATCCTAGTGTGGGAAATGATGATTCATCAAACATGATTGTGGACACTCCGCAGTCTCATACGCTTGGCGGTCAAGTTAATGAGCCAACGACCAAGCCACAAGCAGAAGATGGTTGGGAGGTAGTCGGACCCAGAAAAAGTAGGGGTAAAAGAAATTAGAATCTCATTGTTACATGCAGTCCCCTTGGATCCTACTGTTGTTTTTATAGAAAAGTTGTATCCGAAATTTTGTGATTTTGAAGCATTTGACTAAACAACATTGTGCTTGTATAATCAGAAAGTGAGCCAAATATCCAGTCAAAATTTCAGTTGTGGTTTGTTTCCTTTGGGAAGTATCAAAGTAGTCCTGATTTTACCGTCAAGTATTGCAGCGCCTGAAAAGTGGCTAAATGACTAAAAATCTCTTTTCACAAATGACACTCATGCAAGATTCTTTCAAAGGTTCTGGCCAATAGACTGAAGGTCATTCTTCCCCAGTGATTTCAGAACAACAAAATGCTTTCGTCCCTTGTAGGCAGATTCAAGCCAGCATTATTCTAGCCCATGAGGCTTTCCATTATCTCAGGCTATGAAAGACCACGAAGAAATATGAGATGGGATTAAAGGTAGACATGATCAAGGCTTATGATAGAATTGAATGAGATTTTCTGGAGGCAGTAATGGTGAAGATAGGTTTCTATAAGAAGTGGATTGCAATGGTGATGAAGTGCGTGTCCTCTGTCTCGTTTACTATCCTTATTAAAGGTAAGGTGTGCAAATCCTTTAAACCATCTAGAGGCTTAAGACAAGGAGATCCTCTCTCTTCGTATATTTTTCTTCTAGGGAGTGAGGTGCTGTCTACCAACATCTCTAGAGCCATCTATGAAGGTAAACTTTTGAGAATTAAACTGAGTATAAATTGCCCGGGCCTCTCTCATATTTTCTTTGCGGATGATTCTTTGTTCTTCCTCTGGGCCTCTTCTAGCAATGGTGCAGTTTTTGCTAAGTTGTTGGAGGATTATTGTTCTTCCTCGGGGCAGGGAGTTGACCAAGAAAAATCTTCGCTTTTCTTTACACCAAATACACCTGAAACTATTAAAGCTGAGGTTACTTCTGTTTTGGGGGTGCTTCCATCGAAGTCACCAGGTACTTACTAGGGACTACCTACTCACTGGGGTAAATCTAAGGGTGAAGCTCTCTCTTATGTCCGGGATAGGGTTAAAGGAAAAATAGATGGGTGGAGCTCTGAGTATCTCTCCCAAGCGGGTAAGGAAGTTTTGATCAAGGTGGTGGCTATGGAAATTCCGGCGTATCCTATGTTTGTCTCCGAGTTGCCCAAATCGCTTTGCAAAAAAATCAATTCGAACATGACTTTATTCTGGTGGGGACACAAGGACGGGGCAAATCGTGTCTATTGGGTAGCTTGGCAGAAGATGTGTAGGGTTAAAGAGGATGGTGGACTTGGATTTAGGGACCTAGAAAGCTACAATTTGGCTCTGTTTGCAAAGCAATGTTGGCGCATCATCCGCAATCCTAATGCTTTGTGGGTTCGCATTCTCAAGGCTAGGTCCTTTAATGATCAGGACTTCTTCCAAGTTGGGATAGTTTCTAGAGCATCTTGGGTAGGGCCGGCCCTGAGTTTCAGGGGGCTCTAGGCGGTAAACAAATTTAGGGCCTCACATGTAATGATAGAAAGAAAAAAAAAATGTAACAAAAACTCAAATGTATACTAAGAATATCGTTGTTTTACCAAATAACCTTCAAGCTATTTAAAAGACCACTACTCAAACATAACTCTTCTTGCATTTTTTGAAGCAAAAGTATTGATTAAGCTCTCATATTCAAGCTTGTCAACAAGATGCTTTTCAATCGATAACATAGCCAAATCATTCAATCTTTCTTGTGACATGGTTGAACGAAGGTAAGACTTGATCAACTTCAATTTTGAGAATGTTCTCTCAGCAGAGGCAACTGTGACTGGAATTGTTAGAAGAATTCTGTAGACAATCCAAGCATTGGGATAACAAGCCTCAAGATCTTTCAAAAAATTCAAAACCTCAACTGCTCTTTTTGTTCCTTCTGGTACAGCTTCGCTTAAGCGACGTAATTCCAAGAACAATTCAAACTCATTGATGTCTGAAATATCTCCATGCTTCAGTAACTTTTCAAGATTCGAACAAAAGTTCATCAAACTCGTTTTATCAGCAGACATCAACTCCTTAAAATCAAACAAGAGTCCAAAATCGACTTTATATTTCTTAAATTGTTCAAACCTACTTTCAAGTGAAGAAAGAGCTTGTTCAATAATGTAAAGGAAGTAATTAACCTTGAATGATTCCATTGCTGATTCTGTCACGTCTTCGGTATCAACTGTATCATTGTCATCAAACCACCTCTTTGGTTTACTGATTCTCTTTTCATGAAATGAGGCAGTAATTTTCATCGTAGTTGCAATCTCATCAGCTTCAATCAAAGATTTCTCAAAACCTGTTTCTCTGTATGTTTGCAACCATGACATGAGACTTTCCAGTTTACTAATAGCATAATCAATGTGCATATCTTCGGTCTGAAGAATTTTGCTCACAATATTAATCTGATCCAATAAATCATACCAAATAACCATACCAAAGAGGAACTCAAAATTCTCCATCTCATGTGTTAGTAATGAACCAGCTTCACTCCTTGTTCTAGAATCATCACCATATTTTTTCATGTGAGCTAAAGCATCTCTTATTTGTGGAGCTTGAAATCTGATTGCTTTCACACTTTCAACACGACTTTCCCAACGAGTTTCAGACAATGGCTTAACTGTCAAGCCTGTCACATGCTCTCTAAAAACTTTCCATCGTTTTGTAGAAGATGAAAAGAATGAATAAATTCGTTGAGTTGCTCCAAAAAAGGAATCAGCTTTCTCACAACAAGTTGCCATAAGATTGAGACTATGAGAACCACAGGGAGTATACAATGCTTTAGGATTTACCTCAAGTAGTCTTTTCTGCACCCCTTTGTGTCTTCCTCTCATATTAGCTCCATTGTTGTATCCTTGTACTCTTATATCATTAAGATCAAGCCCAAGAGAGTCCAATGCAGCTGTAAGCTCGTTAAAAAGTCCAAGCCCTGATGTGTCATGCACCTGTAAAAATCCTAAAAAGAATTCTTCTACAACAATTGAACATGCCGAAACATTAACACATTGTACCACAAGAGACATTTGTTCATCATGACTAGTATCAAGAGTGCAATCAAGTATAACAGAAAAGTACTTTGCTTCTTTGATTCTTGCAACAATAGAAACTTTTACCTCACTTGCCAGCATCTGAATCATTTCATTTTGGATCTTGTGGCTCAAGTAATGGTAATGAATCTCCTTTTTACCAATACGTCAAACATGTTCATCCATCACAGAATCAAATTCTGCAATCATCTCAATCATCTGTAAGAAAACTCCATTGTTGTCCTCATACAACTTCTCACTATTTCCACGGAATGCTAGATTATTCTTTGCAAGTCTCTTCACAACAGCAATGATCCGTGCTAATAATTTCCTCCAGTGCTCTCTCTCTTTGTCTATTTGTTCTTCCACGGCTCGATCAATTGTTTTTTTTTTCCTCAATCTTTTCTCTAACTCAATCCAACTAGTAAAACAAGCAATGTGGTAAATACTCTTTTCATGAGTTGTAAGTCTTGCACCCATATTTTTCCAATCTTTCACTCCTTCATTTCCAAATTGGCCTACAAGCATCTTGTTGCGGTCTTGTTTAAAAAACTTACAACAAAAACAATATACCTTGTTCACGGATTCTGAGTACACTAACCACCGGCGATCTTGCTTTTCCCCGTTTGGTAAGATACGGATGTAATATGACGGGTTGAAGTGTCTATCTGAATCATCTGTAGGATAGATGACATCACTGACTCGTTTTGGCCCTCTTTCAGTTAAGAACTCTCTAAAATTATTCTTCATCTTGTCCCAATTCGCTGGATCATCAAAATCAAATGAGTAGACAATTTCTTCTGATGCTTCTTGCTGACTCTGCTGATCACTTTCTATTCCCACATTCAAAGGTTGATTTTCTTCTTCTTCTGTGGGCAGAGTCTCATCTTCAATTACATCTTCAGTCGTAGCTTCATTAGCCTGACTTGCTTCCTCATTCTCATTCATGAGTTGATCATGTTCTTGTTCATTGGCACTCCCTTGTGCCTCAATATTGTTTTCATTCTCAAGTTCCTTATTTGTCACAGTATTTTTTGAAGTTTCTCCTTTTTTAGTGAAGAACTTATTGAGAGAACCCGCTTGAAGTCTTTCTAAAGCTTTTCTTCTCTTCCTTGCTTTCTCTTTTTTTGCTCCGGATGGATACTTTCTTTTAGGAGCCATATCAAGTCTGCAAAATCGCATACAAATGATACAATACAAATGAGTACATCAACAAATTATTTAAAAACGAAAAGAATTCCCAAACCGTGTTAATTTATTCACCCAAACAAATTGATGTTCAATACTTCAATGTTCAATTGTTCATAACTTCATATACTGATTACAGTAGCAAAAGGATTAAAGGAATAAAGGATTAATCTCTAATCAAATTCTTAAATCTTAGAATGAAAATAGATTAGAAGTTTACATCAATGCAAATTAAAGAGATGATTTGAAAAGAAAAATACCTGAATGCAAGACGAGATGATCAGATGAATGAGGAACTTGCGATGATCAGATGAATGCAAGATGAGATGATCACTCTGTGTCTCTGTTCACTCTGTTGCTCTAGCTGTAGCAGACAAGACGATTGAGATCAATGAGATGCAATAAAATAGTAGACTTTTGGGTATAGCCATAGGGTTTTATTTTAGTTTGGGTTTACCTACTGTTTCCTTGTTTGGGTTGGGCTATTAGAGTATTGGTTACGTACGTTAGGTACGTAACTACGTAAGTGATAGCTTGCTATTTGAATAGTTTTTTTTTTTATATATATATATAATATAAAATTTTCAAATTTGGGGGCCTCAACATTTGGGGGCACTAGGCACCGGCCTATATGGCCCCTGATCTTGGGCGTGGAGCAATATTATTGTGGGTCGTGCGATTATTGAAGAAAAGTCCTGTGACAGATCAACAAGGGATCTACTGTTAGCATACAGAGAGATTGATGGCTACCTAAGTCTGTTGATGGAAAAATTCACCCAATTAGTACCTCCAACAGGTTTACACCCTTATTGGCCCAAGAGCTTTTTGACCCTGATACGAAAGATCGGAAGACTGAGCATATTATCCCCTTCATTTCAGTCAAGGAGGCTGAGGAAATTAAAGATATAAAGATTGGAGATGTGAATTCACCAGATAAAGTGATTTGGCCCCTGGAAAGCAACGGTTCTTACTCGGTGAGGTCAGGATATAAGTTATTGTTTACGCCCAATGTCCAAGCTCCCTCTTCTTTGTCCTCTCATGTGGTGGGGGGAGATTTCTGGAAAATTATTTGGCAGGTGGCAGTGATTCTAAAGGTTAGACACTTTTTGTGGAGAGTCTTGTCTAATACTATTCCTTGTATGTTTAATATTTTCAAAAAGAAAGTTGTGAGAAGTTCGATTTGTCCAATTTTTGAGTTGCATGAAGAAAGAATTGAACACTGATTTCTCCTATGCCTGTGGACGGAGGCGATTTGGTTTGGGAGTAGACTGGGCTTGAAAATTGATAAAGTTGATGTTTCCACTTTTGATGTATGGTGTCTGGAAATGGTGAGCCTGGCCAATAGTAAGGAGGAGAGCTCTACTTTGATTGCCATGGTGTTTAACTTGGTCCGGGAAATTTGGAAATCAAGATGCTTCCTTGTGTATAATTACAAGAAGGTAGAGCCTGAGCTGGTGATCTTTAAATCACAATTTATTCATTCTGAGTTTTGCTCTGCGATGCAACTAGAAAAGGAAAAATGGACTAGGCATGAGACTGCCAATAGAGGTCAATGGTGGTTGCCTCCCTATCCCCTGAGTTTTAAGCTTAATATCAACAGAGCTTAGGAGGGAAAGAGTGATCTAGGTGCTGTGGGAGCTGTTATTAAAGATTATTTGGGAAACTTTGTGGCTGGCTGTGCTAATGCGGCTCCTGTGGAGTCAGCTTTGGAAGCTGAAGCAGCTGCTTTGGTTGAGGGAAAGACTATGGTAGCTAATTTGGGAATTACTGATGTTGTCATTGAATCTGATTCCAAAGTCTTAATCTCTGATCTGAGGAAAAAGATGGATGAGGTCAACTGGCGTATTTACCCATTTCTTGTGGATTTTCATATACTCGGGACACGTCTTGGGTTTGTGTTTTGGTTTTGGATTGTTAGAGAGGTGATCCGTGCTGTGGACGCAGCCGCTAAGGTAGGATTATCGAGGTTGTGTAAACTGGTGTGGGTAGGTACTCCCCCAACCTCTCTTGTGAAGGTTCTTCGAAGTGATGGTCTCCCCGGGCCTCTGTAAGAGTTGTTAACTTTTGTACTCAGGAGTCTTGAGGACCCGCCAGAGCATCCCTCTGGTGTTATGGTTTTTTTCCTTTCCTGTTTTGTGGTTCTTTGCTGGGTTGTTCCCAGGGGACAGCTGCTTTGCCTGGTCCATTCCCTACAGATTCCATTAGACAAAAAAAAAATGACACTCATGCATCTGACCACAGAGTAGGGGACTGATTAACTGATTTTCAGTATTTTTAGAAAGCCAACCACATTGTTTCCACTAAACAAGGTCAACTCAATAGATTAAGTGACAACCTCATCTCATCAGAGTCTTGCCTTGAAACTTGTGTTGATTGTTTGATTCAAAACCATAACACGTTATTTAACATGTAAACCAACCGCCTTCTAAAAAAGAATTAGCAAGGCAAGATATCCTTGTTGTTGGAGCCTTGGCTGTTCGATGACTTACAAGTTACAACAACTCCATGTCTCTCTTGCTCTTGGTCAGTTTCATCCCCCCTTATTATTATTGATGATCGTCTAGGAGTCACCTGATACACCCGGTTTTCAAGCGCATGTATATATATGGCCTGTTTACTAATTGAGAATGAGAATCAAAAGTTTGGGAATGATTCCGGGATGGGAGAGTTCTGGTGTTTACTTGCAAATTAGGGAATTAGAATGGTGTGGGTCTTACCTCCTTATTAGGTAGGAATCATTCCCGAATAAACTCGGAATTGGATTCCCAAGGGGGGAGGTGGATTCGGAAATCATTTCTCCCGTAATCAACTTTTGAACCAATAATACTCTTACGTATATTATTTTTTAAAGAACCTTATGTATTATTAAATGACTCTCATTTCTTTAGACATGATATTTTAAATTATTTTCTAAATTCTTACTACAAATGGTTATATTTCGATTTTTTTAAAAATGTATTATAATTATTTTTTGTTGAATTTGAAGCTTTGCCTAGCTATAGAGTTTGCTAAATTTGACGTTTGGTTTTTGGTATTTAGTTAGTTCATATGATTTATTCTTATGTTGGTATCGTTTTAATAATTTTTTCAATAAACTTTGCTCAAATTCATCGAAGAAAAAAAAGTCATTAAATATGAAAATATAACTATTGTTTTATAAGAATATTTCTAATTTCAGTTGATTTCGGTTCCTGATAATTCCGATTCTAAGTAAATAAACATGAACATAGAGAAGTTCCTGATAATTTCGATTATAAGTAAATAAACATGAGTGCAGGGAGACGTGACAGACAAACTTAGCCAAAAAAAGGACGGTCGAGTTTACTACTATCTTTTTGTGCTCTAGTTTCCTCAGTTTAAAATAGATACCATAAAAAATTCATTTTACTGGACTAAAAGAAAAACTGCTTAAAGGGTTCTGGGCTTTTGGCATCGTAACCCGCAAAGGCATTACTGCTGGTATATGTATGTGTTTAACCCCAGGGATAAATAAATTACTCCACCGCCCCCCTTGGGTTTTTCAGGTAAATATTCCACCGCCTCGTTTCTGAGTTCCGCTCATTACCTTTCTAATTCAAATTTCCAATAGTCGAAACCCTAGGCATTCTTTTCCGTTCAACCTAGGAAGAAGAAGAGAGTTCATTGTTTGATATTTTTAGAATTAGTGGTCCCCGGAGATGGCATCATCATCTTCAGACGATGAAGCCGCGCCGGCGCAGCTCTTGGTTTCAAATTACTACTTCGTAGATGACAAGGACGCCCCCGTCTCCTTCCACGTGTTACCAATCGAATGGAGTAAAGGTGAGAGACAGAACGGGGAGGAAGACAAGCTGTATCTGAAAGGCAGTGCCGACCTCCTTCCGATTTACAAGCATGTAATTGCTTGGAGATTTGATCTCTCCAATATCAAGCCGGAGATCGCCGTGCTTTCCAAAGAAGGCGATTGGATTGTGCTTCAGAAGCCGCGCAAGAGCTACGAGGATATCATTAGGCCTATTCTGATCACTGTGCGTTGCTTTGGTTATGCCAAGAGAAATCCTGAGGCATCTGGAAAATCTGTGTGGGATTACTTGGCTAAGGTTTTCAGGTACTTTTCGCAGTCCGAAAATATCTAGTTTTATAATTGTGCTAAAAAGTGTGACTGACTAACTGAGAAGCTTTAATTTGCAGCATGTATCAGGTCAGGCCTTCACATCGTGACTTGGTGGAGCACACGGCTATGATTAATGGAGCTGCTGCACGGGATGATGCCTTGGCAAAATCAAAGGTTTGTCTGCTGGTTTATTTGTCATTGTATATGAAAGCTTGGTTCTACAGCTAAAGTTATATCTTTTTTAATTCAAAGGGTTGAAGTCTATGACGAGTTTGTTCAATGAGACAGAATGATATCGAAAATGGATTCTTGTTTTTTGCTCTATTAGCTGTCATTTAGCCGTGTGCATGAAAGTATACTCTATCTTTATGTTTGTATAAAATAAAAGGACGGTATATGTTTCCACAGTTTATGGTCGAGTTTCTTCAAGGGAAGTCCACAAAGAAGAATCTATCTGACGAGGTCACATTCTCCTACTCAAATCTTGTACCCTTTGGAGTATTATGCTTGTATGCATGTGTTGTTTGTGTTTCTTGATTTTTGTCGTTTTCAAGATCCAGTGTTAAATATGATTTCACTTGATGTTTCAGGACATTCAAGCTCCGGCAAAGCCAGGATTTATAGTTGATGATGACGAAGTGTATATGATTGATGATGAAGATGAGTCCAATGATGATGAAGATAACCTGTTTGATTCTGTTTGTGCCTTTTGTGACAACGGGGGCGAGCTTTTGTGGTATGAGTGATTTTGCATTGGCTAAATTCTTTGAAACTGAAGATAGTCTTGTTATTCTTAGACATTTCATCTAGATTTAAGATAGAAATGTTTCTGTTTTCCAATACAGTTGCGAAGGGAGATGCCTAAGGTCCTTCCATCCAACCGTAGAGGATGGGGTGGACTCAAAGTGTGGGTCTCTTGGATTCACTCGGGAGGAAGTAGATGTATGGTCCACTTTTATACACATCTTATAAATCACGTATTATTCTGTTTTTTTTTTTTTTGGGTATTCTTACATGTATTTTATTTTTCGAACTATGTAGGCTATGCCAAGTTTCTTCTGCAAGAACTGCCAGTATAAGCAGCATCAGTGCTTTGCTTGTGGCAAGTTGGGCTCATCGGATAAATCTTCAGGTGCTGAGGTATGAGCAATTTTTCGACTTGCCTTTTTAAAGGAGCACTACTGAAATAAGGTTTTTGTATTCGCTTGTTCTTTTCTTTGGAAGAAGCACTTTATAGTTTGTGTGTGGTAACATGATGTTATTTAGAAGTTAACTGCTTGGACCAGTTTTTGATGTTATGTCTACTTTTTCAAACTTTTGCTAGAATTCCGTTTAACAGTTTTTTCTTGTGCTCATCAAGTTCAAGTCTGTTATTTAGTCTGATTGTAGTGCCCATACGAGATAGAACAGATCCTTATGAAGGGAAATTGCCACTTCATCCTTCGTTTATTCTTATTGGCATTCTTTTTCTGATGCATTCACGTCCTTCAAGTTTCTACAAGATTTTTTCCTTTTATAAAATATATGTCCTATCATCGTGGGCATTCATTTATTTGAGTCTGGAATAAACTATACGAGATATGGATTTGTCATTGCTGATCTACTGCTCTCCCTCTTATGATATAATGTTTTCCATTTTATTTTAGATAGCCTCCTTGGTATATTGGCTCTTCTTGAATAAACTGAAAAGAGAAAGGAAGAGCAAAATATCAGTCAGCCTTCAGCTGTATTGGATGTTCTGTTGGGAAACCCTTTTGTAACCTAATTACCATGATTGAAAATTGTTGTCCCATTTAGACTTTATGGAACTGAAACCTGATGGGAACTTGAAAGAAGACAACTCCTACCCAAAAGAAATCCTGCCATTTCTCTACATCAGTGGTACCTTTAGCATGGTCATTGAAGAGCATCATAATTTATGAGCTTTCGTCCAAGAGTCAACTACCCTTAGTGAGGTTTTTCTGGGTTGATTCCCAAGTGAAATAATCTATGTAAGTAGCAAGTACCAGTCTTAGAAGCCAGTGATTCAATTTGGTTTTGATTGATGGAGAATCAATTAACTTCTGAAGACTACTTTTATATCAATCAAGTTTGTGATGAAAGTAGTATTATTTTGAGAGAGACATTAAAGAAATTTACCATTTGCTTTTAGGTCATTCCCTGTGTTTCAGCAACCTGTGGTCAATTTTACCATCCTCGTTGCATAGCACAACTAATTTATCAAGACAATGGACTTTCTGTTGAAGAACTGGAGGAAAAAATTTCTTTGGGGGAATCTTTTACGTGCCCGATTCATAAGTGCTTTCACTGTAAGCAAGGAGAGAATAAGAAGGATCCTGAGTTGCGGTTTGCTGTGTGCAGACGTTGTCCTAAATCATATCACCGGAAATGCTTGCCAAGGTACTCTCGAAGTCTTAATTGCTCGGTAACCAGATCGAGGTCCTTTGTTATGTCCAAAATTTCTCAAATGTTGATTGAATGTACAGTGAGATTCATTTTGAGAAACCAGAGGATGATGAAGGGGGAGATGAAGAGGAAGCAGACGAAGAAACAAGAGCTTGGGAAGGTCTTTTACCTAACCGCATACTAATATACTGCATGTAAGTTGAACTTTGCATTAGCTGTATTAGTTCATTATTTATTTGCATTACTATTTTCTAAGTTTAATTTTTATCTGATTAGAGAACATGAAGTAGATGAGGAGATTGGAACTCCAATAAGGAACCATGTTAAATTCCCTTACGCTGATGAAAAGAAGACTACTGTAATAAAAAACAAGACTCTTTTTGAAGAGAAGAAGAGAAGCCTGACATCAGAGTCCAATGTAGTCAGAGAAAAATCTATGTTGAAGAAAAGAAAGCTTTCCACCGTGGGACTGTCTGAAGGAAAGACTCTTCCTCAAGTATCTGACCAGAAGATGACTTCGCGTGCTAAACTTGGCGGTAGCAGAACAAATGAAAAAGTATCTTCTGGGGTAGATGTATCTAAACAGGTGAGGGTAAGTAGTACATCGAAAAAGGAAGTTAAGATCTCTGTGGGAAAGAAATCATTGGGCGATAGGCTTTATATGCACGTGAAGGAATCTGGTTCTGTGAAGTTTGGGAAGCAGGGTACACCTGATGGTGTACTCAACTCTGGGTCTGAGAAGACTGCAAAAGTTAGGCCTACACCAAGGGAAGTAAATGTGCGAGCATCCTTAGATCCTGCTAGAGAAATGAGGTAAGTCTATTTGACACAAAATATACTTCTTTCATTGGAGGAAGCAAGTTTATTAATATCATAGGACAAGAAGTAATTTAGACTATCTAGTTGTTAATAACAGCTTTCACTATTTGTATAGTTACATTCTCATTTAATGGCCTTGAATGCGACATGCCACCTAAAGGCTACTTGAATGAATATCCCCCAATGCTTTATTAGTTGACAATAACCATTCGTTCAAGTGTTTGAAGGAATTCACTCATTCACAGGAAATTTGTGAAGAATATATGAGAAGCAGAAGGATAGTCATTCAAAAACAGATTTTGTGCAATACTATGTTACTCTAATTTTTGAATTACTTCAGATTGGTTGGGGGGACATTTGACAAATGTGTATAAACAGGGGTTAAGCCTTTACCACTTGTTCAATTTGTTGTTTACACCTCCACGTAATACACGTACAGACAGTTATACAGACACACACATACATACACGAGGGGACATTCTTGTTTAGATTTCCTGGTCTTGGGGAAGTTCAATGGTGGTGTTGTACTGTTCCAACCATATGACCTAGTTTTGTGTGACACCTGTGTCATTGTTTATACATATACATGTTTACACAAAATTTAAGTTCTTGCCATTCAGATTATGAATAGATGCAGTTCCCTGATTCATTTACTGTAATTCAGATTATGTGCTTTGATGAAAGATGCTGCTTCATCAATAACATTGGAAGAGGTTATAAGAAAGCACCAAGTTCCATCGACGCATAAATCCTCAAATAGGCATGCTGTGGACAGGAACATTACACTGGGGAAGGTGGAAGGCTCCGTTGAGGTATATTATTTTGATTTTATTATCATTTTGGATTTTACTTATCATCTGTTATGTAACATCTATGTATACATAGGCTGTTCGAACGGCATTAAAAAAACTACAACAAGGCTGCAGTATTGAAGACGCACAGGCTGTTTGCGCGCCTGAAATTCTTCACCAAATCTATAAGTGGAAGGTGGTTTCAAGTCTTCACCAGTTTTGTTGTTATTTATGAAAATATAAGTCTGGGGATTGGTCTGAATTAATGCTTGTCGGTCTATGCCTGGGATATAGTAGACTTGAATGTATTAGTTTGTTGCCTCGTCTTTTAGGTTTTAAGCGTATGCCTTGTTTAGCTGAGGGTTTGGAGCATCATAGTGCTTGGCTTGATTTAAATTTCTCAAGACATTCCTTTTTAAACAATGGTCCAATTTAGACTTTTTCAAAATCAACTGGACTTTATATTATTAAATATGAAGGAAAATATAGAGGTAAACAATAAGGAAACATAAATTACCAATAAATGGATCTAAAATTGAGAAGGTAAGAAGAATGAGCTCACAAGTGGAACCTAGAGAGACTAGCTAAACTCTATCTCCGGGCTGTATTTCAAGCTCATTAGACTGGAGATGTGTCAAACGGTTATATTACTTCATCTGGGTACAGTGTCCGAGTAATAGGGCATTCTCTTATTCATGATGCACAGTCTGATACATGTATGTGAGTGTTGAAGAGGAATATCTCTTCTATCTGTAACACTTGCTTAGATACCTATTTATTGATAGTACATACTTGTATAATAAGCTTAATATTTCTACTTCTAAAAAGTATCAAAAAGTAGTATCAAAAAAGGAACTCTCTCTCTCTCTCTCTCTCTCTCACACACACACACACACACACACACACACACACAAATAGTGTAATGTGTCCCATTTCTCTGTCAATCTGGTTGTGACATGCTTCAAAGTTTTTGGATTATATTGTTACCTCACTCAATTTTATATTGATAGTTCGTAGAAAGTTGTGTGCAAATGTAGTTTAACGTTACTGTTACTTCTATGTAGAACAAGCTCACCGTATATCTTGCACCTTTTTTGCACGGAATGCGGTACACGTCCTTTGGTCGCCATTTCACCAAAGTGGAAAAACTGGAAGAGGTAATGTAATTGTGCTCAGCCTCAGATATTTTGAATTTTTTATTGAACTTTTAGTTAAAGTACCTTGTTTATGTCTTCATACTAGGTATCAGGTCTCAGTAATCTGTTTCATTTGAGCTATTTCAAACTTATATTCCGCTTTATTTTCTTATTCTATGTTATCCATTTCGGCTTTCGCTAACTGGTACACACACCCATCTTGAACTTACTAAATCATTTTCCCTTCATTGTTTCCTGTTTTGCCTTTCTCAACACTCAAACATAAAAAAAGATGGAATTTGAGAAAGGAAAAAAAAAGGTAGATTGTATCTAAAATCAGATGATTCTGATGGCAACAAAACAAGCCTAAAATCTGCTATAGAAGTGACAGCTCCCTAATCTATTATCAGACATTCTGCAAGTCCTTTCTGAGTAAAATATCCAAATTGTATGAACATAGTGGTCTGGTGTCAGTATTACTTGCAATATTCCAATTTGTTTGGCTATTCAAATGATGCAACTGCATACAAAATTCATTTTGGCCTTCTTTTTTCTGTAATCTTAACCATTTCAATATTCTTTTCTGCAAATTTTCTCTTTATCAATTTGTGGGTGAACTTTGAAGTTTTGGAGCATGCTAAGAGTTAACTCTGGATGTGCAGATTGCTGATAGGCTCCATTGGTACGTACAGGATGGTGACATGGTATGGATGTCTATACTTATTTTTGCCTAATAGTTTTTTTACATGCAAAAAACTGCATTATGTCTTTGATTGCTTTATATTTTGTTTCATACAACATATTTTTAAATACTGCTTTGATTACGTCATCTTTATTAATCTAACTTGATTAGAGTACTCGAAACATGGTCAACCGTTATGGGATACCTTGTGCCTAGTTTAGTTATGTAAGAATGCTGTATTTACTTTGTTTGGAGAACTAAAACAAGCAACTTTTTCTTAAAAAAAAAACAAAAAACAAAGTTGTTCCTTAATGCTGTAATAGGCTGTTTCTCTACTACTGACCAGCTCAACTGATGACTATAGCTGGCATACATTTTACATACTTGATCAAGATCCAGCAAATGTTGTTGTAGCTCTGCCTTATTTTGTATATAAATTTTTACGGAATTGTGTTTTAAATACTGTAGTACACTAGTACCCGTTCATCATCCTGATAGTGGTAGCATTCAGATATATATTATTCAGAAAAGACTTTCATATTCTCTCCGAGGAGTAAACACTAAATGGAAAGTCACTGAAATTATTTCAATGAGATAGCTCAATAAGAAAGAAGAGTTCTGGGAATTAGTTGTGCTTCAGCTGTCTTTCTTTGTTGGGCGATTTTACATTAATGGATGAGCTTGTAATGGTTTTCAGTAACATTGGAATTCAGAGATGTTTCATTTCAGCTATAGTTAGTTTCAGGTTTTCTTATTGTTTGTTAGTGATTTTGCTTGGGTGTTTTTTATTTAGAGCACAGTATGGTGTGTGATCAGTGTGTTCTAGTCTCTAGGATCCTGCACATTGTAATTATCGTGGGGCATTGAAGTGGGCAGGGATCTACCAGAGGTTGCTATTATATTTTAAGTGCAAGATTTGGGGTTTTAAATAAGATGGGAGAAGGGCAAAAGCTCTGTTGATTTTCCAAGTATTCGCACTATTTGGGATAACAATAAAAATGAAAATGTGGACTTCTTGGGAGGCTATAAGTAAAAACAAACTATTTTTTTTAAAATCAGGCCTCTCTTGGTGCCTGCTTTAGCCTGTCGGAGGCCATAACGTGAATGTTGAGTTTTCTTGGGCTAGAAGGGAATGGTTGGAATTTTGAGGAAAAAAGAGAGTGGTGCACAGCTATTGAAAGGAAAAGAGCAAAAAGAAAAATAGAGGGGACTTAGGAATGGTGGGAAGGAATTATGTACCTGTCATCTTTCGGGTATCTCTTTCAACAGTTTTAGGGGTATAGGGGTGATCATCTTTATGTGTGTGTTTATTTTAAATATCATTGAGACCTACCTTGATTTGTGATCGTATCTGGACTTTGAGAGTTGATGGGTTGCATTTATATCCAAGAATTCAGTAGCTGCTTAATTCGTTATGAAATAAATATTATATGCATTAGATGTACATGAGTATGTAGCACTATTTTGGAAAGGGAAATTTAAATGTTTGATGAGGCTAGTCTGTTCCTTTTGCTCGTGATCTTTGTTTTTTATTTTTTGTTTATTTGCAGGACATATATTATTATTCTAATCTTATGCACCTCAATGAAAAGATATTTTCTGATTACTCACGGTTTCCATTGAGCAGATAGTGGATTTCTGTTGCGGCTCTAATGATTTCAGCATCATTATGAAGAAAAAGCTTGAGGAGACAAGGAAGAAGTGCTATTACAAAAATTATGACATCATTCAACCAAAGGTAATTTTTGTTGGTTTAAATTCATCTATTGATCAACGCCTTGGATCTTATCTATGTAGACACCATTCATCCAGTGCCCAACTTTGCATATTTCAACATGGGAATTACAAATCTGACATGTTTGATGTTTAATATCGGATGGGTGTGTCTTTAGTGAGGATCATTCCAATGAGGTAAGGACTTCCAAATGAGCACTTGGATGAGTATCTCAATCTTAGTTGATAAGATTCAACATGACAGACATCCAGCTGTTAATTTGAAAGTCTTCTCACTAAAGACTAGTTTCAAGTCTGTGATTCTCAAAGTCAGAATGGGGAAGACATAAGGTCGTGAGCTGAATAGGGAACTATTTTAACTTCCTGTCGAAATTGTTGGTGGTGAATTTCCCCCATAGGAATTGATATGAAACCTTAGCCGTATAGCTTATAACCATAACCCACTTGGAGTGCGACTGAAAGAGAAGAAAATAATTTATTTGGGGGAGATTACAGAATGTAACTGATGAATCTACCTAGAGGAAAATAATGTATAATCACAACAGGGATTTACAGTTTCAATGTACAAGTTCACATCCGAGTCCCTAGTGGCAAGATATGAGGATCCAACCCTTAAGGATATAATGTTAGATACAGTTTTTACACTTTGTGGATTGATCAGAAAGAAAAAAAGTATTCAAGACTAAGATTTCTATCTGGTACTCCTTTAATATTTTGGTTGGATTTATTATCTTTTGGGAAACTTGAGTATCTTTATGAGTTAGTATAGGGGGTTCAGGAGTCTCGAATTTTGTGTTCAAATATTTTCTGGAATATTTCTAGCTGATTTAAACCCCTTATCTAGTGCTACATCTTGTAGGATGAAACAGTTTTTGTCGAGTTACATCGAGCGTTAATAATAGGTTTGCTGTTTTAAAGAGACTATCTACTTTTTCTCCAATTGAGCTCTTATGCAATTACAGCAATCCCAAAACTAAGAACTCCTTTTCTCTTCTCCCAAATAGAAGAAGATAACAATGAGTGTTTCCTTTTTAGAAGTTATTGACAAACTTCAGACGCTTGGTCTTGGTGCGCAGCATAGATCAGTTCTGTAATAACAATCTTCGTGTGGCGGTTGTTGGTTATCCCCAGGGTTTCT